>JAFFSR010000332.1:0-1228176 GCA_017163975.1 Anastatus disparis
ATAATATTCCATTAAGGTAGACAAGAGCCCATACATCATGGTCGTCGCGGGTCGAATAAGAGAGAAGGAGATAGAAAGAAGGAATAAATAAGAGAAAGAGAGAGAAGAACTCCCTTAGCGTTAGATACGAAATCCAAGTGCAAACTCAGGACTCCACATAACGATAGAGGATCTACATGGGGGCGTTAGGTACGTAGCATCTTACCGCGTTACACTGCCACTCGACGCCGATATCTCTAGAGAGAAGAGGAGAACTCTGTACGACTATTACTATGTACTTGTGAATTAACCTATAGAGAGACAAAAGACACTAATACCAACTTTATAACTTGCCAAATCAATGCTTTTACATTAACATTTACGTTAACGTTAACATTTAGTTCCATATGCTTCAACAAAATAATATAGTAAATACAAAATTCAATTTTTCTTGATCGTATCTACCTATTTATACGTTCTTTTTCGTTCCTCAGCTATAATTATATACTTTTAACTTGTTTTAAAATTAAAGCAAAATACAGTTATCTTTATCTTGAAGAAAAAAAAAGATTAATGTATCTTTATAAATACGTCTAAATACATCAGAGGATATTAGATATTTGAAGTAAATTGTTGGTTGTCGTGATAATGTAAATCAATTATGTGAGCATCTAATGGCCTAATAATGTCTAAATTTTTTACAATTATTTTAGAATTTTTTTAATTGGATAAAAGGATTTCACTTACCGAAAGCGCAGAGTCGTAGATCAGTAATAAGCTGGATTGGTGTAATCTGTAAAAAAAAGAGAGAAAACTTCTATCTTTGGTGGAAATTTATTTTTAGCCCTGAGCAACTAATTTTAAACGTAGTTTGTACGTAGACTTTAAAAAATAAAGTAAAACGTTGCTTTTAGTAGTTTTACTCTCATAATTACACAGGTATTTACGATCTATTAATTGATCGTCACTGAAAATACGTATATTAATAAAAATAATTATAAACTAATAAATTTTGATGAAATGAATCAATAAAAGTTAATTTTTTGTGCTACTTTGCCTTGTAATTATTAAAGACGAACTTTTGAGAAAAATGAAAAAATCAAATGAGTTGAGAAAGCAAAGACGTCGAATTTAAATGAATTCGCGCATTCATTCTGCTGCTTTAAAATGAAAAAAAAGAAAATTTTCATAGTCCAGTTTCCGCAAAGTGCGCCAAGAAAAATACAGAATACATTCATTCTCTCAGCACTCGTTCGACCGTCTTTCTCATTCCGTACATTTGTCTCTCTCTCTCTCTTATGTTTTAATTCACTTTCTATCTCTCTTACACCTTATATCTATATCTTCCTTTTGCTTTTCCACGTTTGCGCGCAGCATGCGTACGAGCTTGGAAAACGAGCCAAGATTCGCACGAGGTATAGAACGGCGAATAGAATTAAGTTTGGTTCGGTCATCTGACTAATGGATAGAATTACAAACGCGTATATACGCTAGAATATATCTTACTTTTAATATTTACTGTGCAGACCGAGAAAGGACGTGTCGATGATATTACATATACTAAACAATCTTATAGCTATATATATGAAATGTTTCTCATCAAAACCTCATTAACCGGTTAAAAGGCCATTAATATATTTCAATGGAGAATTTTTTGAAAAATTGTTATTAGTTTTGTGTATTTATAATGGCTTAAGATTTAATCTTTGAATTCTTAATCAAAATTAACTGCGACAATATAAGTATTTAATGTTCTCCTAGCACGTCCCTTTAAAATGATAACTAATCGTCTGTAGGAAAAAACATTCTCAAAATTGTTTAAAATTTAAAAAAATTCTGTACTCTATTGAAAAAATGAGTCGTGTGTGACGTGTAGTTTAGTCGAATTATATGTAACGTTATGATAATATTTTACACAAAATACGCCGAGGTGACAAATCATGTGGCGGTACTAAAAAGAAGCGCGATTTGTAAGTGAATCTGAAACTTTCAGCCGCGCATCATTCGAGCTAAAAAAAATAAATAAAGTGTACCATTTTTCGCCAATGCTAATTTCTCATTCTAAATTCGAAAGATTAAATAAGCAAGAATATAGGACAAAAATAAACTTTCCATATATCGTCAAATGTTAAAAAGAAAATATATACGCGACAATCTATGCGTATAACCATATATCTTTAAACCTTAACTGTAAAAGAAAAAGCAACCATAATTTCCGAACTCTATTAAAATGCTCTTGAAATTTTAGCCGCATATAAATTAATCTAACATGCAAGTATGAAATTAAAGTCATGTGCGTCGTGAGAAGAAAAAAGGTATAAAATAAAAATCAACAACGAAGAAAATGATTAACATAAAAGGCAATGTATATGATATATAACACGGTCAAAGATCGTCAATTAACTAAAAGAAATTAACATTGGCGCCGCACCTTCTCACGAAGGCTAATGGATAAACCAAATTGTCAACATACCCCACCTTCTGTGTAGCGCTAGAACTAACAAATAAGTATTACGAAAGACTTTTAATACTGCACTCAATGTAACTATTGTCGAGGAAGAATAAAAACAAAAAATAAAAGGACAAAAATCTTTCTACTTGATCGATAAAGTTAAACACTTAACACTGAAGTCCCAGCAGTAATAACGGTAATAACCGTATAACATTAATATTAATTAGTTAGCTCTCTTTCATTCTGTCTTTCTCAGCAAAGAAGACTCATAGGTGAAAGGAGATAAAGAGAGAAAGAGAGAAAAGAGCATGTCCTCTCGCGAAAGTCTAAAAGGGAAGCGTTACGGAAATCGACTGCTATGTTACTGTTCGCCTTAGCCATGTGTGTAAGCGCGAGTAGACCGATCCCACGGGACCAGTTTAGTTGCCCAGGCGCTCCGATTTTCGTCTTCTCTAGTAAGAGATGCTAACTGAGAAAGAATCTTCCTTGTCTTGTGTATATGTATAACAAGACTGAGAAAAAGAAAGTCATGACATAAGCTATATGTGTATATATATATATATATATATATATATATATATATACATATATACATGTATGCTCCTTGGTGCTGAAACGACAATTTTTTCTCTCGTTCAGGCCTCGAATTACCGCTCTCTCAGGAACTTTTCTCTCTCTCTCGCTCTTTTCATTATGCTAATGTTAAGTTTGTAAGGATTTTTTTTTCTACTAAATTAGCAATTCCGATTTTGTACTTTAGTTGTTTTGAATTAACAGAAAATGTATATACGTTAAGCATATATCAACGGTTGTAGCTTACGTGATTAATTTCCCTGCATGTTCATTAACTTGCCATTTTATTTGCGCTTTTTTGAATAATTTAAAATTGGAAAATAAACATTATCTTTTCCATTTCAGATTTTAATACATTGATTTTAATGCATTTGTATTTCACAATTTCAAATTTTGAAAGAAAAAGAAAAAAAAGAAAAACAAAAAAAATTATACTAACAGTAAACCCTTTTCTTTGAAAACGAAGGTAAGTGCAAACATTATCCCAGGAACAGACAATAATATCAACTGACTTCTTCGAAATGCGGTCTGTCGGTCTTCTTTTCACATGTATCTTTCATAATCGTCAGTGACCTAAATACATGTGAGTATTTATCAAATGTATATATCTCTGAGTATTACCTGTCTATATTCCGATCATCATTGAATCAGGCTTTAGAACACCAGGGTAAAATTCAAAGGACCGGCAAACGAGTTTTCACTTTTTTTTTACTTTTTTATTTTGTCTTGGTCCATCGACAAATTTCTTTTGACTCATATTCAATTTGAGACCTCAAAATGAAAAAAGAAAAAGAAGAAAAACCAGTGGGTATTGACTTTTTTTCCTCTTTCTTTATTTAATGTGTACGTGGCATAACGCCCGAAAACTTCGACAGTGGCAGTTTTCGTGTATATCAACGATACCGTCAATCGCTTATGGAGCAAATGCATTCCTCGCTTCTGGCAATGTTTCATCATATAACTTTTTTCAGAAAGGTAGCCACTGCTCACTAAGTCATTTTATTTTGTTTCTTAAAATGAAATTTTTGTAAGTAACTAGAAATTTTTGACAAGAACAGATTTTCAATATAAATATTGTGATAAATGTGATTAATTAAAAAGTGATAAAAATTACATTTTTATTTAACATTTAAAAAATATTTAAAGTTTGAGATTTCCAATATTATATATTAATCTTAATCATTTAACACTTAAATGTCAAACTGATAATTGTAAAGTTGACACATCAATTTAATTTTTCTGTAAAGGAATTTTTGACATAAATTTTGAGATACATTAGTTATAAATTCAATAAATCAATTTACTTCTATTGTTGACGTGTAATTATTGTTTGCAAATATTAGAATTTTGTAAATTATACGTTAACTCGACAAACGTTTAAATTCGTTTAATTTTAGTAAACTTTAATCTAATAATCCAAACTAAACAAATACAAATTAACAAAATTCTATACTAAAATGATATTTAGCGTGTTATTTTTGAAAACTTATTTTTCTTGTACATACATTTCAATAATTCATCAAATGATTAATTAATATGAATATTATTTATTATCCGATGAGTATTAGCATCATAAAAATCTAGATTAATTATCACAACTCCCAACATATTATCTATCAAAAGATATAAATAAATTATTGTGATAAACTAATTGATATGCATAAAATGATAAAGTTTAGTATATTTATTAAATAAATAATAAAAGAAAGAAAAATGTCGATAAAAGATTATTTGTTCAATTATTCTTTACCGTATATACTCAGGCAAACCAGAAAAAAACCCTTTTGATTGAATTTATTTCTTTCTTAAACGAGAGTTACGAGCGATCGTAATTTTTCAATGCTTATGGTAAACTCTCTCAACGTTCAATTGCGTGCGTACGCCATATACATATGTATATATTCAATCTAAAGTTATATTTTGTGGCTATTTATGCATTGCATGTGCATGCGTGTACTCGCTTACATATATGTATATATGCATGTAGGTAAGGTTTTTGGAAATTGAAAAAGTATAAGTACTTGGTAAATCTAGGCATTACGGATCATTTTTTGCGGTCTGACGGTGTTATTCTTATTTTTTCTACAACGTTTATAAATGCTTTATATGTATACTCGATGCGAACGTGTATTTTTATTCGAATTGCTTATAAACAAAGCAAAAAGTGTTGACAATATAACTCTTTCTTATAGGAAAAAAATGAAATAAAGCAGAAAGAAATCTCCCTATTAAGTTAAGCAAGTTTTACAATATATCATGCATACAAGGTAACGTGATTTGTTCGTTTGCTATATGGAAAAGAGAGGAGATTAAAAAGAAAACAAAGAAAATGAGAAAAAATGAAAATAATAAAATAAAAAGGTTTTGACCAAGCTTTAAAAGATTGCTGTGGTATAACAGAAACATTATACCGTATCATCAGAGTAGAAAGTGGTATGGAAATGGGCCGAAGAATATGTATATATATCTAAAATAAAGCAATATAAAAAAACTACTAGAATAAAGCAGCAGAAACAACAACAAATACAACAGCACAGAACGAACGGCAACAGAAGCAGCAATAGAAGCAAAACCCTACTGTTGACTCCTTTTCTACGTATAATAAATTTCTTTACCTTCAAAGGATCTCATACTATACCGTTTTACCCTAGCCTTACGTTTATTACCTCCCTTTTTAACAACAGAGAAAGAGAGAGAGAGAGAGAGAGAGAAAGAAAGAATGACTTCAGGTATGCATATTTAGTGGGGATGCAACCGTGTGTATGCGCGAGTTGCCACATTTGTATTATATATAGATGACAGAGAAGAAAAAAAAGATAGAAAACTGAGAAAGAGAGAGAGAAACAGTGGCGACGTTAAACCATTAAAAGGTATAACGCTCGTGCTCGTAATTTTCGCGCTTTTACTACTGTGACGATCGTGCGGCCGAACTATATTAAGAGTAAGTATAAATGCACGCCCTACCGCGCGGTTTTACTGGCTGTCGCCCTTAAGGCAAAAACGAAAAAATCTTAAAAAGAAATTAAAGCTGGGATTTCCAACCAATGTTACTCATTGAATAATTAAGATGATATTATTTTCTTTAAACCCCTGTAAAACTATCGTATAACTTCGAGTTTTTGAGATGAATTTTCTTGAAAAAAAAACGAGAATAAGGAGAAACAACGATTAGCCACTCCCTTTCGAGCGCTTTTCTTTCGGTTTATTGTATAAAAAGCTCTATTACTCTGTGTTCTCATTAAAAAAAATAAAAAAGCAAGAAAAATAATAAAGATAAAAATGACGTTACCTGTCTTTTTATCAATGTTGGATTTTTAGTTTAAATTGCTGCATTTCTAGAAAATTACTTTCTGCAGAAAACTTCAGGCGATTTCCTATGTTTCTTTTTCTTTATAATTTTTCTTTTTTTTTTTTTTAAAGTTCCTACTAGTCTACCAAGTGGAACTTCAAAACTATCAATGTAGATTTAGTTATGGTATTTTCAAAAAGCATATTACATTTCAAGTTGAGAACGTTGAAGAGAAGAGGAAAAAAAATTATTATTCTCATTTCAATTTTACGACGACTATATTAATAAAGAAAAAAAACAAAAAAGGTATTTTTTTATTCTTTTATTCTATGACACATTTTAATGTACTTCTGTTCATTGTACTATGTATCGTGTGAGGTATTTTAACAGTTCTGCCAAAATTCGTCATTTGTAATATAAAAGCAAAAGGACTTTGAAATAATGTAAACCCAGTGAAGATTCATTGTACGTGAATATAAAATTTTTTTTCTCTCTTACATAATCAAAAATGATAATATAATACTTTAATACTGTATAAAAGCTTAGAACTAAGAGAAGTTTCAAATAAAATTACAAAAACATCATTTCATAATAAAAATCAAATTTTTATTTTTATCATACTGTAATATTATCATGTTTTTATCCTCAATTATTTTATCGTATGAAATATTAAATTTTACGAAATTATAAAAGCTGATCAAGTCACTTCATATTATTAAATAATTTAACAATGTTTAACTAGTCAGTTATTTCTAGTATAACTTACATTCCCGAAACAGCGTTCTTTGTGTTTTTAATCAATATCATTAAATTTAATAAATTTAAACAAAACTATAATTGACATAACTATCGATAATGATATTGTACCTAATTATTTAAAGCAAAGTTTATATCTTTAACAAAAATTTGTTTCCGCTAGATAGCACACGAAAGGGAAAATTTAATGAAAAAAAGAGAATGAAAGAAAAAACCTTAAACTTTGATATTAACCAATAAACACAAATCTCAATTGCATGTTGATGTTTATCCATCCAAATAATTATCCGGAAGAAAGTTTATATACTTTTATGCCTCCAATTGATGTTTAATACAAGAGTTGTAAACGCAGATATTATTTTGGTGGTATATCAAGACTTTTGTCGGTATAGTAGCTAGTTATATACCGGTAATGTTTCACGGTCTAGCGATTTACGTTAATTATATACACATACATCACTAGTGTCGTCGTCACCGGAACGTGCCGTTGGTATTACGAATTCTTCAGGAGAACAAAGTCATTTTAACTTATTTCAAAACGAACGGATAACATAATGGTCACAAAAACAAACTAAATATACAAAATAAACTTACACACACACACAGGAAAATAGGGAAAAAAGAGAGAAAAATAGAGGGAGATTCTGAGTACAAATCTTGAGTATTGTATAATAAAGGTAAAGAGCACGTGCCAGTGATTCACGGAACAACGCTATACTAGAATAGCAAATAGAAAGCATTTTGTTTCTATTTACGCACATATAAAGCTTCGATTTAGTTGTGGAAATAAAAGGAACTCTAAAGTTTTTTTTATTCTTTCCTTTTGCATCGAAAGCTCATTGTTTTTCGCGCTTTTGTGGTTTGCTTGCAATTGCCTCTCTTTCCCCTTTGTTTCTCGCTTCATTTCGTACAACCAGTACAAATATTTCTTAGTTAAATCCAAGCGCACGCTAATAGTTAAAGAAATTGAATTAAATACTCGAAGTGTGATTCAGCTGCAGAATTCATGGACTTTTTTAATTTTTTTCTATTTCGGTCTTTTCTTTTTTTTTCCCGATATAGTTTTGTACTGATTTTTGTATATGGAAGTTTTTTTTTCATTGTTTTTTTTTTTTTTGTTTTCGATCATTCTTTATTTTTTTTTCTCTGTATTTTTCTCGAACGCTTCATTCGATTTACACATAAAGGCATTCTCACACAAAGTCCATAAGGGATTTGATTGCCAACAATCTATTATTTCCGCACTTTGCGGTAACATAACGTTACGAACACGCATTACAGAACGACAAAAATAATAAATGCTCCTTTCCTGTATTTGCTTTTGCTTTAAGCCTCGTTATCGAGAGAACAAAAAGCATCCTAAGGAAGTGCTTCGCACTTTACTTTTTAGACCTTCTCTCTCTCTCTCTCTCTCAACTTCTCTTTACAACAAATGGACTATAAATAGTGTCGCATAGACTCTGTGGTCGACCATAGAATTAGTAGGGTCCTATTGTCGTTTTCAATGTTAAATAAACTTGCAAGTCTTAGAAATATACCTTGCATGTACGTAGTATCCGAAAAGATAAGAATTTTCTTATTATTATTATTTTAAAAATATTTTTTCAAGTATCCTTTTAAATGCGTGATTAAAAATTTAGCTATCTATTGTAAAAAAGATCAATTTTATCTCGATGATACTCTGAATTGATATTATCTTTTTTTTCCTGTATCTTCATACATTTATTAATGTTAAGTACCCTGCATACGGGATAGAATGTATACGAACCCTCTTTTGCTTTGATTTTTTTCTTTAATATAACAAGAATAAAAACATAGAAAGAAAGATCTCGTTTACAAAAGCAAGAGCAAAAGAAACCACCATCAAAGATAAAAGCATACAACGCAACGACCATTTCTCGACGTATCGATAAAAAAAGACCATTTTATGAATTGCGAGAATATCCATATGGTCGCGTTGTGAAGATAGGGACCTGCTAGATACTTAAAGTTACTTGAAAAAAGAAATAAAAAAATAAAAGAAAAAATGAAACGAGTAACAGATATATACGTACAAATGTACGTGCTGGCACTCTGGTTTCTTTTTATTGTTTTACTCTTCTTTTTATTCTTTTCTCGACTTTGCGTCGCGTTAACTTTTCTACTCAGAGTCGATGTTATTTTCTACCACGATTACAAATATCTTCTGCTCCAAGTGTCACTTAAAATTTAACATTCACGTATATTATTCCGTGTTTTCAAATATTTACAAAATTGAATCGTTTTTAAATAATAAAAGCAAATATATTACTTCGAAAACAGTTTTTTTTTTAATAATGTCATAAAATCTACCGATTTGTATTTTCAAAATAATATTTTTCGTTGAATTTAAAATAATACATAAAGTAGATTAGAATATTTTCAAAGCTTTTTCGAGCTTGGAAATTTTAACATAATTTTGTTTTTTTACAAAATTGTATATGTTATCTCGAAACAAACTAGTAATACTGTTTCACAATATTTTTAAATAAATTTTAGATAATGAATGCTGTATTCTCTAAAATAATAGTCTTGCGTTTAAATAAATTTACAAAACTCAGAACAAATAATTTAAATATTAATACATTAAATTTAAAAATTATTTGCTATGAAGCTATATTTATTCGTTTGCGTAAGAATGAATGGATTTTCGCTTTAGGAAGAGAGGCAGGTCGGTCTATTCGCCGTGTTATTATAGGGTGGCGCTGCAGTCAAAAAGGAGAAATTATTAAATATTTTTTATACAGCTATTTTACAATTTTCTGAGACGACAAATACTTTTTATAGTTGAACATTTCCTCTGAACATCTACTTCGTAGAATAATTATTACTTATCTTGTTTGAAGGTCTGCCATATTGTTATAAAAAGCGAAAAATGCGATGCAACGTAGGACCGATGTAAACATCGGGCACCTTCCTTAGTGCGACAGAGAGAGCAATACTAAAGAATGATGTACTGCCAATGTTTACGTCGGCCTCTACCTCGCGCCGCATTTTTCGCTTCATAAACAATATTTTAGACTTTTTCAAACAAACCAATATTAATAATTATTCTACTATATATGGCTAGAGAAAATGACACAAGATTAAAAGTATATTAGTGTTTCAGTAAATTTTAAATTGCTATAGGAAAAATATTTTTATATTTTCTCTCACCTGTTCTAGCGCTAACAAGCTGTAAATGGTTCCGACCGCCTCAAAGAAATAGAATTTACTTCCGACAATCCATTCGATACTACAAAACTATTAGACTAACGATGATTGCTAGCATTTGGGCATGGAATAAACAAAGGTAAAATTTACTTGAATTGTAGCATTCTATTTTACGACACCTTGACAAAAAAGATGCTCATCTTGTGATTCATGTTTCAAAGAGAACGAAAGTATAGCTATTTTAGCTTTAAATTTATTACTCTATTATTTTGTCTTTGATAAAAATAGATTGAAATATTGTTTTTTCTTCTTTTACTTCTTAATCTCGCGGGAAATTCAATTAATTCTGACTTTTAAAATTGTATTTCTAATATTTATTTATCTTAAACAAAATAACTGTTATTGTAAATATTTAGCGTTAAAAGCTAAAATCAATTTGGTGCTTAACGTTTTATTATTTTTGAAAATTTTTTAGGCAAAAAAAGGTCTGAACAAAGGAAATACCTATTGGTAAATTTTTTAATCAATATAACCATATTTCGCATGTTTTCAACGGAATACTAACTAATACGTAGAGGTATTTTCTATTTACTTTCATTCAAGAAAAAGAAATTGTATAAATAGAAAATTTTCCGTTTTACATTTATTTCAATAAAAGCCTTTCACATTACAACAAATACAAAGAAAAAAATTTTGCTTAACAAAGCAAAGTAAAAATATAAAAAAAGTAGTAATTAAAAGTGCTTCACCATAGAAAACATACGGTTTTCGGAAATACAAACATTCATTTTAAAATATTCCTTTGACCGCATAAAAAAAAAGGACAAAAATTATTCTAAATCACGTCAAAAATTTTTATTTTTCTAAAAATAAAAAATATAATAGAGAATAGAAAACTTTTTAGCGACGTTAACTAATGGAAAGCAGTTATAGCGTATATGAGAGCAATTAATTTCAGGATCCAGTAATATTAAACACTCGTATCTACAATTTCTCTCTCTTTCACTCTCGTTTATATTCTGCATGAAAAAAAATGTAGATATTAGAGGTCAGGGCCGATTATATGTCCTTCCTCTTGTTAAACCAAGTATGTAGCTATAAAATTATAAAAATATTAACCAGCCGCAAGACCACGGGTATATAGCCTGTGGTTGAAATCTTTCTCTCTGATATGTGATTAAGATTCATTCCATTTCTCTTTCTTTTTTTTCTCCTCATTTCTCTTTCTACACGTATGCTAACACGAACCTCTTCTTAACTTACTAACTGATATTACCAGTTACTCTACGGGTTAGGGTAGAGAAAAGCACACAGCTGCTTTAAAAACGAGCAGACCTACATAAATTGTCTGAGACAATCCTTTCAGCAAACCAAAAAAAAGAAAGGAAAAAGAAATGTGGCACACTTTCCAAGGAAAAGGAGAGTGAGAGAGAGAAAGAGAGGGAAGGAAGAAAATAAAGAAAGGAAAAATAGGAAGGAGTTGGAGTTATGTAAAAAGCTACAGGCGTTGAAAATCACTTGAAAAAGCAGTGAGTATCCAGAAGAAGATTGGAATAGAAATGAGGCATATATACCGGATAGGCGTATATAATGCAGGTATGTCGAGTATGTGACGATTCTTTTTTTCCCAATATATTTATCTTGGAGAGAAAAGCAAAGGATATGCGAGTGTAAGAGGAAAAAAGTTCTAGTTATTTTCACGTTCTATATATCATATCCTTTTCTTGGCCTCTACACTATTTGCTATCTTGTAGAGCTTATATAACCAAGCATTAACGGGCCAGATTTTCACACAGTATAGAACTCAAAGGCTTAGATGGCGAAATATTCTTCCCTATTTTGAATTTCTAAAACGAATACATACAGCACGCACGCACACACACACACACACACATTTGTAGATTAGTAGTTTAACTATAGTTTTAGTAGTGTAATGAAAACTTAAATAAGAAATCCTTTGGCATTTCATTATCTTTTATACATTTTTTATATTTGAATATGAAATAGTACATTACGATATAACACGTGCCTCTAAGTGGTCCTTTTACACGGCGTGCAGTTAGCGCCCGAGCGCAGCGAGGGTGCTGCGTACGTCGTGTAAGAGGACCACTGCAGCATTACGTATCGGTATATTAGTTTTCATAGCACGTGTGAGATAAATCCGCCACACGTATCTATACTAGAAAATCAATTTTTAACAAAATCTATACGGCCCACGAATGATAATTCGTAAATAAAAACGAACGCTATATATCAACAAAACTATGCACTCCACGAATGATAATTCGAAAAAGTGAAAAGTATAAGTACATTATCAAACTAAACCATCGCAAACAAATAAGAGAAAAAGTAAAAACGATTTTAAAAGCATTTTAGAATGTGAAATCATATTAATAATTATTAATGCCACTAATATTTTATTAATAATTAAATGCAATATGCTAACAAAATCTTGCCGATTATTCAGATTCATGCATGACACTTGAGTCAGACAAAGCGAAGCATCTATATAGTTCATTGTTCATACCTTGCATCTCTTCTCTCATCGTTAGGCTGTATACACTGTACGCACGCATGCGCGCTCACAGAGTGTTTTACATAAGGCTGACAACTCACAGCACAGTGACATTTATGCTATAGTTTTCGTTTTCTTGATGCTTTTAATTTTTATTGGAAGTATTTATATTTTTTGGATGATTTTCTATGTATTATGGGTGAAAGATATTTTACGTATTAATAAATGTAACAAAGAGTGATTATTGTGAACATGGATTCCGATATTACTTTTCCGAAAGGCACAATAAAAGTGTGTATGAATTTCTTACCATAGTATTTTTTTACACCCCAATTTAAAAAAAAGTTGTTTAGCACTCCCGCTCAATGGTGTAGAAAACGCGATTTAGCTCACACGCAGTCTATAAACTTATTTAAATAAGATGGGTTAGAAAAAACTTTAAATACAAAATCTAGACTGGCTTATACAAGAATAGAAGTGCTTATCTTTACTGATAGTATAAATTCTCCTCAAGATTGATGCTTTTTCAGAATTGGACCAACTGATTAATTAGAGAAATAATGTTTTAGAAATGTGTCTTATTGGTAATAATCTTATAAGTTCTTTATTATAGACATTAACAAAAATGGATTATATATTTTGACCACTAAGATGGTAACGATACTATTCAAGATCATAATGATCGGATATCTTCTATGATTTCCTTAAATGTTACCGTATTGTCTTGATGTTCTAGGAGAACATCACTAAGATTTAGCTTTCTTACGGTTCACATTTATTTCAAGATCTTTGTTTTATATTACAATACTTTTAATCACGGTCCCAATTATTAATTCTAAAAAATGTGGCACTTCAAAATTAAATCAAAAATTTGTATTTGAGATGCAACAGTAACAATTTTTGTTCAGCAAAAAAGCATTTTGACCTGAACTTTAAAAAAATTATTAATATTAATTGGAAGAGGCTGCTGCAGAGCTACAGAAGGTTACGAGGGAGATAAAAAGGTATTAACATTAGGCACTTTACAGATGGTAAATTTCAAATTTTTATGTGTAAGATACATACATGTATACACGTATATTTACTTTGAAAGTAAAATGTTAGCAGCTTATATACGCAAGCAAGTATAGAGAACAGCAATAGAAACGATTTCTGAGGGAAAAAAAAGAGATATCATTGATTCGCCCAAGCTGTTTAGCAAATTGGAAATGGTAAGAGAAAACGAACGAATGTAATCATTCTTTATGGCTTAATGCACTTCTCGAATTATACGAAATGTATATTTTTTTTCTTATTTTTATTTTTTTTTGCGGTTTTATGCTATATAATACCACATACAAGTTGATCTCCTTGTAACTAGATTGTTTTTAAAGAGTAATTCGAAACTCGGTCACAATGTATAAAGCAATCATTATTTTGCTAGATATAAGTTATGAGTTTTAATCTAGACATTATTACAAATAAGTATGCAGAGTTTTAGTTATTTGAAGCTCCTATTCATGGAGGTATTACGCCATGTATATGCACAGACAAAAGAGTAATCTTGAGTACTGTCCTGCAAGTTTCAAGTATCTTTGTGGCAATATTCTGATTTAAAAAAGTAAAATAAAAAAATTTCAAAGGGTTGTCTCCATCGGTATGTAAAACTTGAAGCAACGTCCTTTCTATATATACCAACATACTCCTCAGATTTTCTTATTAGCTGTTTTCTTGTTTAAAGGTCCTTCTATGTAGTGTTTTTACTGGCGGTACTAAAGCAAAGAGTTTGCAACGGATTAAAAAATAACTTTGTGGGTAACGCTCACTTTTGAAAAGAGGCCAACCTTTAGGGTTCAACTCCTTTGGAGACGTCGTTGTCCCAGGAGAACGTTATTGTGGATTATCGCGATCGCGGGTAGCTTCTCTCTTTTTTTTCTTTCCCCTCTCTTTATTCTCTTTTCTCTTGCGCTTTTTTAGCTTTAAGCTTAGGTCCCTTTGCCGATTAACGGGCGATGTCGAGAAGAGAAGAGGGACGAAAAATTTTTCCTAGCGGCCTAGAAGAAGAAGAAGGGATACGGTGTTTATTTTTTTTTTTCTTTTCTGCTATTTTTTTACTTATTTTACTCTTCTAACTCCTCCTTCTCTCCGTTATCGCTTTGCGCGCCACGACGAGAGACGACGAAGACGAGAAGGCACGAGACTTGATAGCGGATTGCTTACGATGTATATACGTATATATCTTTGAAGAAAGCTTATAGCAAGTGCCGACGGCGTGTTTATGAAATTGACAGACTCCTACTTTAATCATATCCTAACCATCTTACTCTTTTTCTTCTCTCTCTCTCTTCTTCTTATATTCTTTTTAACCATTTTTAAGCTTTTACTTCGTTGAAATCTTAGCTTGAGCTTTAAACTTTTATGCGAGAGCACGCGCATGTCTAAACCCGGCTCCGGAAGACGGAAGACAATTTGAAGGAAGCGAAGAGCTTGATGGGATATAACGACCGATCTTTTCATTTAACTTGGAAGCTGCTTATGAATTGATTTTCTATGAAAAACTTTTAACGTTTTTTTTTTTTGTATTTTTTTATTTTGTTTTTTTATATATATATAAGGGGAGTAGTAGAAAATTCAGCGGCTGAATATTAAGCTACAAGGCGTTGAGATTTTTTTAATTGGCTAACATTATATTATCAAAAATTGTCATTTTTAATCAGTTCATAAAATCTTTGTAATGGTTTTCTTGTTTTTATGAACTTCTCCAGGCGCTTTATTGTTTTATGAAAATACGTTAATAACTAATCTTTTAGATTATTTTCAGCCAACATCTTTTTTTTCTTCTCAAATAAATGTTTTCTTTAAAAAAATTGCATTTGTACTGTGCATAATTTCTGTAATAAACTTTAACAAAAGAGGATGTTATTAAATGGAAAATTCTTGCACTGTTTTGTAAAAAAGTTTGTACAATTTTATGTAAGATTGCTCAAGCTATGAGAAAATAAACTTTAAAAGCTGTATATTTTCTTGATATTCTCGGAAAATGAATAGCAGTAAAAATTTATTTTCCCAATTTAGCTTATTAGAATCTATTTGAATGCAGTTAACAAAGCACATTTATGAGCCAGTAGTAAAGATAATATGGATTCGGACAAACATTAACGTTAAATATTATTTACCAGTTTGTTACTGTATTGTTGCATATTTTACAACGTCATAAGTAATCTATGAGCTGCGGGCGACTATCATCAATTATTATCTATTATTGTAACTATCGTTTGTAATTAATGTGATTTTAATAAAATGGAGCGTTAATAATGGGAAAATTAAATTTTTGATGGCTAAATCTGATATTCCATAATTGTTCGTTTTGCCCATTGTATTCTTGCGAAAACATTAATAAATCGTAAAATTTACAGTTCCATAAAAGCCCGTGTATTGGAACCTCACTATTTTACGAATGTTGTAAAAACATAACCAAGTAACGAGGAAACCAAATGACGTATGTAACGATCGTTCTCTCTTTATTCGTTTACTTCTCTTTTTCATGACATTTCTTTTATTGTCACGCATTAAAAATATAAATTAGAAATAAAATAATCCTGTCATTTGCTGTTTTTGTGCTCAGTATTATTTGTTTTTAAATTAAACATGATAAAAGATTATTCATTAATTAAATAACGGTGCTTCACCGAGGAGCAATAAGAAAGAAAAAGATAAATAGTATTTATTGTGTACCAAGATAAACAGAGATAGTGAATAGGTAATACTTAACTGAAACAAGTCTCTTTCTGGTCTCTTCTATACCGGTAGATTCACGCTTTGGGCTATCAGTGGACTTTAATTCCTTAATACACGTCACCGAAGAGCCAATTAGAGTCAGTGGCGATAAGGGCCAACGCGCTTTGTACTATATACCGCCCTAGTCTCTTCGACCTACTTATATACATCTGTGTGTGTGGATATTTTTTCTTCTCTGACCTTATGCACCATCCTATAAAGTTTACCAATTTCTTTTACGTGCTTACTGAACATACCTTCTTTCTTTAACTTGCGTCATCTAAGTCTTTTTCGTATATATGTATGTGTGTGCAAAAGAGACTTGATCTTACTTTAGAGTTTATCTAGAGCCTCTAAAAAGAAGCATAAAAGTGGACGCGTTTTACTTGAAACATCTATACCGTTAGATTTTGCTCGCTAGAGCGCATTGGCTACCCCTTCCAATCGATCTATCGATCTGCCTTTTTATATATGTGTGTGTATAGCTGTGTTTTCCCACTGATATATACTTCATTTTACCTCGCGGCTTCATTAGCATTTGCGCGGGAAGATTTTGCCTTTAGATGTTTACATATGCTACGTACGTATACTACCTAAAAAATCAATGATCTTTTTAAAAACTTTTACTCCTTCTACTTATTCTAACTTTCTCCAGGTGTCAAATTTTGTCGCTTATTGCGCACCTAACTTCGGTGTTTTAGTTTACAGCGCATGAGCCGCAATTACTTTGGACGCCAAAACGCTTTTTATTTAGCACTTGTTAAAAGTATGTTAGTAATACTTAACAACATAGTATCATTTTACTTTTAATTTAATGCCATTACTCGATACATGCTAATTAATTTGTAAGATGCGGAACATAAGAATATCTCCGAATTTTTTTCATCGAATACTTGGATAAGAAAATTAATGAGGTTTACTGATCAAATTTGTTTGAGTTAAGTATTGAACTAGTTTTCCTGTGTATTTATTATGATTTAACAATTGATAAAATTATCAAAACTTGTCTAAAGTTTTCTAAAAGATTTCTTCCCGATAACAAGCTATTATATAAGTTGAAGATAAAACAATTTCCGTGATGTTTTTCTATATATTTTTTTCCTTTCCATTTTATAGTAAAAGAATCAAAATTTGTAGCTTAAAAATATCCAATAAACAAAAAAAGATGGTTAAAATGTTTGTATTTTTTAAAATTTAGTTTCATTAATTTATACTTATATTTTACAGTTAACGAAGGGAACAATCAATCGTTGATCTGCAGCAAAGATCGGAGTTGATCGCTTTTAAACTTGTTGAAGTTATATAAAGTTGCATTAAAATCACTTAGTGTTTACCCCGTTCTCAATTATAGGCGATGAACCTTGGCATCAGAAATAATTATCTTTTCAGGCCGTTATACGAAGCAAAGGTATGTTTATATGTTTATGTGTGTATATATACATGCCAAGCTTGATCTCGAGGATCAGTTTAAATATAAATATATATATAACACCCCGAACTCTAGGACCGAAGCCACCGTTGCTCTATTCTGTTTCTTTTTTTTTTTTCTTACTCTCTTTTTGCCCTACTTAAACATCGATAGAGAAGTTCTCGACTGTTTTTCGCTTATCACGTCTTATCCTATCTGTATCTTATAAGGCCTTTGTGCTTTTGTGTTTTTCACACGCGTAGGTAATGTTAGCCTTTCAACGGCCAAAAAAATTATTTTGATTTTCACCGCTCTCCTATTCTCTTTTTAGGCATCGACAAAAGCAAACCTAAAATGGTATTTATTGTAGTGACTTTGGTTAGATCTGTTAGTTGAAAATTTATATCGTTGCTTTTACAATAATTAAATCAATCATTGAATTACGGTTACTCAGGATAGATTGTATTATTTGGTAGGATTATATTTTAACGAATTTTTAGTAAACGAAATTAATTAATTACATAAAACAATAAAATATAATATACAATATTATCAAATTACTAAATAATGGATGGTTAAAAAAAGTTAACATTAAATTATTAAATAAAATTAAACAGCTCTGATATTGATTCACGTTAAAAAAGAAAAAAAGATTATTAAAGAATTTATTGGTTGAAAACTTGTTAGTTTTTTTTTTCTTCCATTGGTTTTTTTTCTAAATCGAGTAAAGTATGCTGAAAAATTTAAAGGAGATTGCAAGGGATAAAAGATTTAAACAAAGGAAAAGGGATAAAAAGAAGAAAGAGAGAGAGAGAGAGAGAGAGGAGGGAGGAAGCGAAGCCAACGTCAATGGTTTAAGGAAGGTAAAACTCTCGATCCATCCAATAGATAAGGAAGATAGTAATCTGGAGCGTATAATAATTACATGATTTTCCATGGAATGAACGGAACTGAAGCACTTATGATACCTACGTATGGGACGTAAGATTGATACAAGACAGTGGAGGTCCATTGAGGAGAAGGTATTGCATTCTTTTTGTATGAGATTAGAAAAGATGAAATTCAATGGGATGAACTTTTTATTTCGGATTGATTCATAGTGATAAATCTTGATAAAACTCTTTATATTTTCATATTTTTGGATAATTAAAACCTTTATTTTTTCGATAAAATTAAAAAAAAAAAAAATTCTTAAAGGTTACTGTATTGATAATTTATAGTATTTAAAAGTTATTAAATTTTTTTAACGATCTATAACGTATCGTTACTTTGCTAACACTACGCTACTATAACTGTACACTCCGTATGAAATCTCGTCATTGCAAGGAAGATGATCGAAAAGATTTATGAGTCACCATGAATCATCTTTAGTGATTTTAAGCTTCGAAAAAGTGGCAAGAATTTATTTATAGTCATAGGGAAAAGGCCTAAACATAAGCTTTAACTGTTTACTTATTTCCATCGAAACGAATATTTCATTCTCTAGTATCGTGTCAGATTAGATTAATGTGACTTCTATGATAGCTATAGAAATTGATGGACAAATATTGTCTCTATATTTAAAACCACTAACTTGTTGTTTGCTGCGAGGCATATAAAATACTACCAAAAAAGAGATCGCGAGGAAGAGTGAGAGAGAGAAAGTGAAAGCCGAAGAGTGTAAGCTAAAAAGAAGAGATAAAAAAGAGAGAGAAAACGAAGGAAAGAAAGCAAAAGGAAAAGTGCTTATGCACAGGATTTAAGTTTACGTATTCGCGGAAGCAGCCATGCATCGAAAACGGGAAAAAGTAAAGGAGGAAATTTTTGCTAGCGAAATCTCTCGAGCGTATTTTGCTTAAACGTTTTATTCCTTTGCTTGCCGCCTTTACTAAGAAAATGGCAAAGCGACGATAAAAATAGGATACATTTTTCAAAAAACTCTCTTATCTATATAGAGGCTTCGAAGAAAAAATTTTTATCAACGATTTTACAATACCAAAACTGCTATTTTTGAATAATACAAAAATTTCAGGAATAATCGTAAATGATTAAATGATAATTACTTTAATTTTCCACTTAAAATTTAATTACCTAAGGATCATCTTACACGACTAAAATAGCTGGATTAGATTTATGGCTCTTTGCAAAGCTACTCATATAGAACTCCGTTAGCTTAGATGAGATTTCTGAAAACGCACTAACGTACAAATAGCATTTTGTACTTTCACTTTTATTGGTACTCTTAACTTTCGACTAAATCTTTTACTGTGGGTATACAATTAAATGTACATATATTAATTACATAAAAAAGTTAGATACTTTCAAAAGATCAATAAATAATTAAATTTTGCTGATTAGATTTTTATATTAAAACAGATTGCTTTGAAAAATTGAAGTACACAAAATCATTTAGTGAAAATAAAAAAAAAGATATGCTCAAAACTAAAGTATACTCTTAATAAGTATTTAAACTGATGAGTAATTGATTTGATACGATAAGATAATTATTTAAAAGATATTTTAATAACTTTTATTAATAAATAAAAGTATTAATTTCATTAAAATGATAATTGATTTTCGTCCAGTCTAACGGAATGATTTATATAAGAGATAGATGTTTTTATATCCATGAGTAACATGAAGGATAAGTTTCTAGCTTCCAAATTTTGTTTTATTTTTAAGTTCGATGAGGTGAGCAATCACAATAATTAACATAAATACAGTATGCGTTTCCTTGGACTCAGAATCTGTTCATGACTTCCCTACGTATAGAACTTCAATTTTGAAGCAATCGTTTTATTTATTTTTTCATTTAACTGCAACATCCCTTTCTCTCTCTCTCTCTCTCTCTCTCTTTTTCTCGAACGATATACACGTCATCACCGATCCCTTGCGTGAGTTCGTGGAACGTCTTAAGTGACGCTGAATTATCTATCGTGGGGAGTCCTTAGATGGACATGGGTGCTAACGTCCAACTATACTAGCGACTTCTCCTTTAGCTACAAGACACACACGTACATAAACTTACACATATACGCATACCCATTACAAACTTACATTTATATGCTTTAAAGTAAGAAGAAGGATAGACAACAAGGCAAAATGTTAAAGAGAAATAAAGATGGAAGCCATTGTTCGTTGAAAAGAAGGGATCAATGTCCGAAGCTCTTTTACTCTTACGTACTCCTTGCAATGCTCACCGGTCGTTGTGTTAGCCAGCAGCACGCGTTATCTATGCAAAACCCATCTGCGCGCATATATTGCCTTATAGCAGAAATTACTGCAGTTTCGTTTTCCTCTTGAACCTTTCAATCTTTCTTCTCTTTCTTCTCTCTCTCTCTCTTTTTTTTCTCTCTATAATACCCCTTACTTTATGAGAATCTTTTCTTTTTTGTGATACGTGTATTCTTGTTGGTTAGTAGAATGCACTACTATCGAGAGTTTCTATTTTATTCTTTACCTAGGCGTATCCATTGCTCTTTCTATGTGCTTATTCAACGTTGTACTTTTCTTTTCTTTATTGATAGTCAAAACTATTAAAACTTATATCGAAGCTTTAACATTCATATATACAATGTTCCTTTTCTTTTTTTAATGCTCAATGCCGTGAGAATCAACAATAAAGTAGTTTGTAGTTGCATTCAACATAATATTTCTTATATCTCTGATAAGTTTGTAATTATGGCAAAGAATATTTCCTATCTTCCCGTAAACATTTTTCAATTAAAAAAATTCAATCATATGTTCTCAAAATAAATGTTTATAATCTTTTCAGTTTCTTTCAATTTCAATTTTCAGATACTTGAATTTATTTAGAAAATATTAATATTTAAAGTGAATAACGTTTTTACTAAATCATGATTTATGATCCTTTTTTCTTAAAGTGATAATTTTAATATTGATAAGTTTGCACAGCAAAAGTACTTTTAAGAAAAAGTAAATGTTTTGAAAAATCATAAAAATTAATTTTTTCTTAACTTCCATAAAATATCATAAAAACTAAATAACCTATAAATCTTGTATAACAAGATAAAGAAGATCCAAAAGTTGCTATTTTGATGGTTATGATTTCAGAAATTAGTTCAGTGATTCTTCGAATCGTCAAACTACCACCGTACGTTGTTTGACTAAGTACAAATGATTCTTAGGATGCACATTCTTATTTTTATTCTTCCTTATGTATATTTCACTCCTACGTGTATACTATATTGTTCATGATCTGGCATAGACCAATGGTTATTCGGCGAAGGAGACTTCGAAACGAGGTCGGCAAACGACATTAGTCGTCAGAAAGATAGGCAACAAGAGAAAAAGAGAAGAAAGATAAATATTAATACACTTGAATGAGTGCGAGTGTGAATCCTGTGTCTTCGTTTAACCTCTTTCTTTCACTACTTTCGAGAAAAAAAAAAAGAGAGAGAGCTTAAAGCTTCTTTTTCTTTACACATACTATCCTCTTTCTTTTCCTCCTGAACGAACCATAAATATAAATCTCACGGATGGGAGTAAAAGATCGAAGCTCCTCTTCAGCTTCTTTAGTTCACTATATACAATTTCTATTATTTTCTTTCTCTTTCTTGAATAGAAAAAGTAAAAAAAAGACAAGAAAAATAAGAGAGACAGAAGACGGTGAAGCACGTTGCATTATAGGATCGGAGAATAGTCTAAAACGTGTGCCAGGCTTTTTCTTTCCTCTTAGGTTTGGTCTTCTTCCGATTCCCATGTGACATTTTATTCGCTCTATCCTTACATATCACTACGTATTTTTTCTTTACTATTCTTTTACTTTCTTTTTACTTATCCTTGCACTTTCCATATTCACGAGTGTATATATGTATATACACACACCCCAAAACAACACCCCCAACTTCAAATGTCTTATATATGAATGGAAATGCATTTACAGGCACGTAAAAATACATTTTAGAACCCAAACCACCACAAAATATGCGCATTAATTTTACGGATAAAAGATATACACCAGTAGGTCAAACGACAGACTGCGTTATACTAAGAAATATGGCTTGCACGGAAATTATCCAATTTTATACTGTTTAAAGATATTTGAAACTACGCTATTAGCACTTATATAAAAATTTATTTGTTTTATTTGAATAATATTTTAATGTATCAAAAAAAAAATTTATTCCTATTATATATTACATTGAATAATATTTATTATTACGATATTTTAATTTTATGCAATAAATCATTGTAGTTATAAATATTTTTATGAAAATTTTTTATTATCGTCAGTCTTGTAAATATCGAATATTAAATCGATAAAATTTTTTCCTACTGATGTTATGAAACAATAATTTTCAAAATTATAAAATAATATGTAACCTAAATTCTAAATTCATTCCATAACAACTTTTTTCACATTTAAAAAATGTATTTTTTAATCTTTATTTAATAGCATCGGTATAAAAGCGCAGACATAAGTATAGAAATGATCCGATATTAGAGCGCATTCACGTCAGCATAAATGCTCGTTTAACGCATCGGAAGATACTCACCCCACGACAAGGCTTTGGAAAAATGACTATATATTTCTACTGAAACGTTTTATTCATGTTTTCTTTCTTTACTTTTTCTTTTTTATTCTTTCTTTGCTTTTTTTATATGCGCATTCGATTCAGTAGGAAACAATGAAAGCGGATTGCGGAATTGTGAAGCGTTGACACAAAGTGTTCTCTTTCTACGCTAGGACCGATAACTGTAAGGGAATACGTAATACGCATCTTTTTCGAATCGAGAAAATAGCAAGGAATGATAGGCTTGCTTGTGAAAATAAAAAAGGAAGAAAATTATCAGCTTTTGTAACTTGTTATGCGCATTTTTATTACTTCAATGCATTTCATATTCTTTTGTTCATTTTGTGTATTCTCTTTTTTTTCTTTTGGTATAATCTCTTATTTTTTTTTGCATTCTTCTACGAAAAATAATTTTTCCCACGAGTCGTAAATTAGTGCGTAGTTATACGTTTACCTAAAATTAATAAAGTTTGCCGTTTGTCTATATAAGCTTTCGAGTTATATCCTCGCGCTAAAGGTTCCTCGATAATGGGGTTTCTACCAGTGTCGACATTTTGTGCAAATTTATGGGATTTTTACTCTTATGAAGCCACTATTTTCCGTTACTGTTATACCACTGTCTTTCTATATATTTTATCACTTTTAGCAACGCTTTACCGAGCTTTCTTTCATCCGAGCTGGAATTTTCTCTTACCTTAACGCTTATACACCTTCGCAAAACGGAGCAACAATTTCAAGTATATTTTCATGACTACAAACTTATAGCAACTTGCTTTCTTCTTTTCATTCTTTCAAATTTCTTTATTTCCTTTTCGCGTTATTACTTTCTCCTGTGTTTGCAGCTTTTGTGTACAGTGAAAAAGAAGTGCAAACAAAGAAATAAGTGATGAAAAAATATTGATTTTGCAATTTAAATTATTACTTTATATTTTGTATTATTTTTCAATAAATAAAATTTTATTTTAACAAGATAAAATAAAATTGACTAAATTTCTAAAAGTAAGTTCGTCAAGTATATAGTATTAGTAGAAATGAAGAAGTAAAATTCTTCACACTTATAGCGATAAAGTTATTAGGTTTTAAAGTTAAACTTGTTCAGCACAAGAGAGGAGTGTTGTATCATAAAATGTTCTTTGGTTAAAACGAGAAGAGACATTAATGAATATCTTTTGCGAACAATTTTCTTAATAGTTCCCATTACAAGTCATGAGTTAAAGGGCTCGTGGCATTGGTGATAAAAGAGCCCGTTAAAATATCTTATATATCATTCTAACGCGTGAAATTGGATATTTATTGGTGACAGATGGGACATTGCCAGTTCCGTGGTCGGCGCCTAGGTAATCAATCCATAAACCCAGTCGCGCGTTTTTTTCTCCTTCTCCTCTCTGCTCCTCTCTTTCTATTTTATTTCCTCTCGTACTATTTCGTTACCGTTGCAACACTATACGTCCACGCGTTTACTTCTCTCTTCGACTAGGGTAATGAATTGCATCTATTGCAATTGTTCTTTCTCCCTCTCCATATCTTGGCTAGTCAGGAACGACAGTTTTGGCTTTGAAAAATAACCGTAATTCCATTATTTTCCTATTACGAATGTTGTATACATGTATGTGTATGTACATATAAATATAGATACTCAGAGAGATAACGAATTCTCTGTATCATCCTAGGGGATATATAGTGGCCTTTGTTACTCACGTGTTAAACACGCGGTTCATACAATACTTATACATACACATATATATATATATATATATATATATATATATATATATATGTATTCTAAATGCTTGAAACTATGCACTTTCGCGTATAGCTTAATTCTGAAGAAGAAGAGAACGAGAGTGAAACATATATATACGGTGTATATACAGTGTCTCTCGATTTAATATGTCGGCCCGATATACGCAAAGCACAATTTTCAAATCTCTAGGTATCAGCGATATCCAAGCTTTAGGTCTCTTTCTATCTAAGCTACTCTGATGCATTATCATGATTACAGTGCCACGGGGGTGAAATGAATATAATAAATATGTGAGATTTATCTATTACATCGAAACTCTAATAGGTGAAAGGATTGGTTTCTTTTACTTGGATTTTGTTTTTATTTTTAGATCCGTTTATATGTTCTCTGTTATGAATGATAGAATCATTTTAAGCTTTAAAATTTTCATTATCTAACTTTGTTACTATAGATTACGTAATTGAATTATAATGACGAAAAACATTTCCTATAGTAATAAACAACTTAAATTTGATAATTTGATGCAAATGCAACATTTATTTAATACTTACTAACACATAAAAAGAATATTAAAAAGTGAAAGATAATTTTCTAATTTGTCCAGAGTAAAAAGTTAAGGAACTGATAGAAAATATTTCTCAACTATTAGTAAAAATGCTGTTAATAAGCTTCTGCGCAACGAGATTAATTTAGTAAGACAATTTGCACAAGGTCATGGGTTAATAAGTGACCAATCATAGTTGACAAGAAGGCATATCAATTTTCTACATACATATCTATCCACACCTCGTTTTGAAAAACACATGAAGATAATTTTAACATAAGAATTTTTCTTCTCACTGTTCTTGTATACGTGTATGTTTTTGTGTAGAACGCCATTATGGCGATTGTAATTTATTAAAAGCTCCTCCTTGTCTGTTTTTTTTTCTTCCTATCATCTTTTACCTTGTAACATTATAAGGCACACACGTCAGATGAATGTGTGTCTTGTCCGTGTGAGTTGTATAAAAGCTACTACTTCACTCTTGCTCGTGTTGCTTCTCTTGCTATCTTTTCTTTTTCTCCTTTTTAGTGCTAGCTCACGTTCTAAAAACTTACCAGCCAACAGAGGATGGGCCAATCTTTAATGTGCCGTCCAACTCTCTCACCCTCGTTCACACTCCTTATGCGTCTCATATATGTACGTGTTGCATAAATTTTAATGGACGCAGAAACACTTTATTTTAATACTTGTGCTACATATCTTCTGACAACTTGCATTCCTCTCAATCTTCAGATTTACATATTTTACTTACTTTCTATGTAACATAGTTATTTATATGTATTGCTTTTTTCCTCCATATAATATATTACGATTCATATACTTTTCCATATTTCCAAAGCCTTTAATTTTGTTTTAAATTATATTGTTAAATTATTGTAATAAATAGCAAAAAGAAGAAAAAGAGAGAACGTGTATAAAACAAAAGGCTGCTTAAAATGAAAAATGCTAGTGAGAACACAATCTTATTTAAATCTAGAGCTAAAAGACTGGTAATTACTCAAAAAGACATATTAGTAGGTAAATTTGAAAGATAAATGGCGACAAGAGTATGAAAAAATGATTTCTTCCTCATAATTTTTTTTCACGTTAAAAAAACGAGAAAAAAAAAAAGTGGAACGTAAACTACAGAAAAGAAAGAGAAATTAACTATATAAGGAGAAGGTAGGTTTATCGAGGGCCAAGAGGACGATCGCCGCTGAGATCAGCTGAAAATTAACGGCCTTCTATGGGAAGTACCTACCTACCACTGGGCGAAAGCGTCCGAAAAAAACCCTTAAACCTCATATCCTAGAGGGCGATCTCATCTCTCTTCTCTCTCTACTTACTTCTTGCCTAACGTTAGGTAGCTGCTTCCGAATCCCTTGGCAGATTGCGGTCGTTCTCTTTGGACAGGACGTTCATGCAAAGAAAATCTTCCGCTGGCCAGATCCCAAGCGTCGGGTGCAGTACTCGTTCCCTCTCTCTTTCTCTCTTTTTCTCCCCTACCCTCTATCGCGTTAAACAAAATACTGCTGTTCCAGCTAAAACATCGAGTTATACGTCCTTGATCTTCCTCCTTCATCGCTAGATGGATAAATACGGATAAATTTCTACTGAATGCTGAAATTCATACTGATGTCTGTTATTTATATAACTTGTACATTATTTTGGCTAATGAACGTGAAGAAGATAGTAACATTATTGTACATCAAAAGAAAAAAAAGAAAAATTTCAAATTGAAAATGAATGCGTCAACATGAAATTGAAAATGAAAGTAAAATCAATTAACACTCATAAATTTTTCGACAGTTAAAAAAAATTCATGACCCTCATGGTAATTACAGGTTAAAACTTTTATAACTTACAATGCATGGATGAAATTAGTACAACAGTAAATTTTCAAGCCGTGTGAAAGACTGTTTTATAGATTGACTAATATGACACAATATAGTTTAAGGAAGCAGGTTTACGTATGAAAGTTAATCAGGCATAATCAAGGGAGATAGCAGAATGTATTTGAATATCAACGTCCCATTAGCTCTGTATTGAACCCTTTTTAAATATTACACTAACGCTGAAACCGAATAAGAAAAATCATTTTTAGGTTTTTTTTCTTTTAATTTTTTTTCGTGTAAGTTAAAAAGTTACGTGGCTCATTAGTAACCGTCAGTTTCTAACAAACTTGGCAAAGCAATTAGATATCTGACGCTTCACGACCTCACGTGCAATTTTAAGCACGAGCATCAAGAAAGTTGAAAGAGAGAGAGAATGAGATGGTACATCAAAGTAGCATATATGCACTATTAATATACATATATTACATGCACATTGTCAATATTCGGGGTATTTGTATGTTGTTAAGTTATTAGAGAAAATGACGCACGTTGCAACGTAAATTAAAAAGGATCTCCCTTATATTCGATTTCTGCCTTTCTGATAATCCTATTTTATATATGTATACATGTATACATATATACGCTTGTCCTTTGATTTTATAAGCGTATAAGGCTGTTATATCGTATATGTATATAGTATTTATATATCTTATGTAAAAAGGCCATAAGACATCCAACCGAGAGCAAAGTTCAATTTTGCTTTCAAGACTCACTAAAGGACCACCAGTAATGTAAAAGTCATGTAGTACGAAGCCCAAGGACATCACTTTTGAGTAAGCTAACAGATAATGATGACTGAGCATATTGGAAAAAAAGCTTAAATTCCCTTCCTTTCCTTTTTTGTTTCGAGTGTCGCAAATGAATGGAAGCATCCTCCTACCCATTGATCTTTTCTATATATGTACTTCCTTTTTCGCCTCCTTGATTGATGTCCTTTTTCGTTTCTCTTTTCTGTGCTGCACACTCCCTTGTCACCAGGACCAAACTAATACTTCGGATTCATAACCTCTATCAAACTCAAATTTTTGCTTGCTTTTTATTCACGCTCTATTATTTTTTCTTTTTTCTTCTTATTTATTTTTTTGGTTTTTTCCTTACAATAATATTACACGTTGCTTTTCACTCAGTTTCATTGCTGCAAGTGACTTCTGTTATGACGTCTTTGTGGTACATTTTATATCCCAGCCATTAAAGTTCCAAAAGGTAGATATTACTTGTCCTCATCCTTCCTCTTTCTTTTGTTTTTATCTCTTGTATATGGTTCGAGCGTCGCACGTTGAATAATTATCGATCTTCCGAGCTTTGGAGGATTTTTGTTAGACTTTTTGATCCTCGCGTGCAGTGTAAAAGCTTTGGGATATAGAGAAACAAAAAAGATGAAGAAAGAGGAGTCCAGCGCGGGAAAAACTGAAAGTAGCTAGAAAGAATAGTTAGAGAAGAAGAAAAAAAAAGGGAAGAAAGAATGAAAGAAAGAAGCATTCTTGACCTGCCCCTGCAAGCCGGGAGCTGGGAGAGAGCAAACACGTGGCTGAGATTCCCAGGGTTTACACAGATTGGATGTAGAGTTAGCGTGACTCGCAAATTCGATGTATAATATCGACTTCTCCTCGTTCACCTCTTATCTCTTTCTCTCTTACCACTAAAACTTGCGAACCTTTTGCTTATGGAGCTGAATTATATCGCATTGTTAGGTAACAAGCTTCCAACCCCCAACGTGAAACGTGATGGTAATCCAAGCGCTAAGTAATGAGTCTTTATAATCAGATTTTGATGATTGCGTTTTCTCTCTTTCTTGATCTTTCTCTCTATTCCTCTTTCTATCTCTCTCGTAGTAGTGATTATTCCTTTGACAGTAATTAGCGATGCGGCAAGTATCAGCTTTTGTGAGATCATTGAATAAGGGAGAAAGAGAGAGAGGAGAATTTTCAAGTTGAAAACTTCTTAATTCTAATGATTCTTTTTTTAATGATTGTAGCACGTTCCAAGTTCCAAGATGGTTAGTCTACACTTCGGCACTTCCTAACCTAATGTTCAATCAATTTCTACTTTGTCTAAACTGTAAAATACTTCAAGATCAAGTTTATGATTACTTCAATGATTGAACATCTTTATTTATGAACAACTTCTGCTTCTGAAAAATCATACATTCTTATCAAATTTCTTCTTTTCAATCTAATGCTGAGGTAAACACAGATTTGTTGTCATCAGAATTCCCTTTTGAAAAAGAAAAAAATTCTATATAATCCAGAATACTAAAAAAATCCGCATCTATGAATTTATTCTCATCGTCGTGTTATTCTCTTAGACAAATGAGTTAGTATTTTCTAACAGCTCTAAAAGCCGCAAACATGTAGATTAGCTTCAAGTCTGTATATAGTTTCACTCTTTTTTTCGCATTTTACGCTTGTGTAATTAAGGAAAGAGAGATGAGAGTGAGAAAGTGGGATAAAAAAATGTGTAAGGTAGAGAATGAGTAATCAATAATGGGTGACCAAAGCAATATAGTTTTAGACATTTATGTCAGTCAGTCTCGAGCTTTGCTTTTGACAAACCAGTGCTACCACAACATAAGCATATATACACATGAGGCTATACACAGATATACATAGATATACATATTCAAAGTATATATGTACATATCAGTTTGCTTCATCTGTTAGAGGCGAGAATTTATTGGAGTTTCAGCTCATCTTATATGTTGCCATTCTATAGGCGTATGAAGTCGCGAGTGGGTATAATGATTCTTACAGGTCTAGGTTGGCTGCGTCAGTGACTCAGAGAACTAAGAACTGATGAAATAAAACTCGATACCAAATCTACCAGTCTCTAGTGAGGAACGACGTTTCAGCCCAGCCCAACCCCATTCCTCACTCTTAACTCAGGGAGTCTTGAGGAACTTGAAGGATTTTCCTACTCACCAAACTTTTTCAGTTCCTTTTTTTTTATTTTACTACTTTTTTGGTCTTATTCTTCTTTACAAGAACGTATGACCCTTTTATCTCTAGTATGTTCACTTCTCTCTTTTTTCTCTTTCTCTTTTCCTTTTCTAACAAAGAGTTCGACTATAAGAAGAAGACAGCTGGCGATCACTTTTAAAGCAAACAGTATATCTATCATGAGATTTTGAACCACTTGAGTATGATATCGCTGACATAGTTCCATTTCCCAAAATGTTTCTCTCTCTCTCTCTACGTTTGTATTTTAGGGATGGGAACTTTAGTATTCTGAGATTATTGAGCAAAAAATGTCAAAAGTTAATCCGAAACTTATCGTTATAGGTGATAATGTGACACCTACTTTTTACTATAAGTGTAAAAATAATGAATAAAGTTAAAGTGAATCCCAAAAATATTTGCCAAATTTTTCTCCTGCAAATTAGCGTATATGTTTTTATTAAAAAATTAACTCTAAACTTTTTAAGAAACAGTTTTAATAACGATCTTATAAATTGATTCCGTTATAGGAATTGTATCTAAAATAAATCAATATTTCATTCGATATTTAAAAATATAAATGCGTACATTAATCCAATTCAATCATCTCATATAAAGTTGGAAACGTTACGAATTATTCCGTATTTTAAATAACAGCTGAAATTCAGCGCAAACTAAGTACTGCTCTAACCAATGTTTACTCGTTCCTTTTTTCATTGAATTTTAGAATATACTGGCGGAACAAAGTCTCAGCATATTGTTCCGGAGTAAAAATATAAAAAAAAAAAAAAAAAAATTTTTAGCTCATATCTTTGTTGAAGAGGAGAATTTGAATATTTCAATAGAAATTGAAAAGTCCTCATGAAAAAAACAATCGTAGAAAATTACGTTTCTTTCTTCTCAGTAATACAAATTGTATATTATTGGTGAGTGATAAAAATGATCCATAACAATATTCTCCAAATGGTCAAAAAAAAGAAAGTCAAATATCAAACATTTAACTATACTCTCACAATTAGTAATAGCCCTTTTGTTTTTTCTACTTTTTGTCATTGTTACATACTTTTTCTTTTTGGTTTGTATCTTTCTTTACTTTTAGTTTTTTTTTGTGTGAGGGAGGGGAGAGGATAAAAAAAAGAGTGATACTCTCTGGTGTGTGTGCTTTTAAAACTGAAAAGTTCCTCTAAACACCGCCTTCTACTCTTACGATACTGTATATACCAAGAAAACCCTTGAACTAAGGGATAAAAGCTACCGCTCAACGTTAAAAAGAAAAGAGAAAAAAAAAAGGCACTGAAGGAAAAATATGAAATACAATCGGCGTGACTCTAGGCTCATGTCTAGTCTATTTTAACTTACTTTGGCGCTAACGTAAAGCTACCCGCTGCGTGCAATGTTTGCAAAGAAGAACCGTTCATATCGTATGAACACGCGCACATTTTACAACGCATATACTTAAAAAAAAAAAGTAACGTTGAACGTAACTATAAACGTAACCACACTTTGTTTGAAAATGTGTAGCTCATTGGTTTTCAAGTTTATTCAATGACGATAAAACAATAGACTTTAAAATTGTTGTTTGAATATCAAAAAAAAAAGTTTTTTTCGAGAACAGCAACCTTTGAGTATTATATGAAATATCAAAAATTCTGCAGTCAACTTAAATGAAACCTTGTTTATTGATACAAAAAAGAGGCTGACGATGAATCTTGCATTACAATGCTATAGAAAATTTTAAACATTAAATTTATGACATTGAACGTTGATATGATTTTTGTATAAGAAAGTAATTGTAATACTTATAGAAATCTAAATATACAGTTTCTGCAGTCCATTTTAATTGGTATAACACTTCAGTTAATTTTAATTAAAAATAAAGGTAAAAGTAAACTTTTCAATTAAAACTAAATTAGATTTATCACATAAATCAAGTTACGTGTGTTTCAAAACGAGTTAAATATATCTCCTTTAAAGGGCAAAGTAAAGAATCAAGTGTCAAAAAAACAGAGTGATTTGCAAAAAAAAAAAAAAGAAAAGGAAAATAAAGAATGAAAAATAACAATGATATAATTTAAGTATTAGACCCTTTGCTTTTCAATTGTCCTTGTTGAAATAATCGTGAAAGAAGAATGTTTAATCTATAGCCTATTCTCACCCTCTTGTTTATTTATACAGTGATTTGCATGAATGTCTTTTAATCGGATTCGTGGAATAAAAAAAAAAGAATGAGAGAGAAAAAAGGATCTAAACTAGGTTAACCTGGTAGCCTGAAGAACCCTTTTTTTTTGTTCTTTCTCTCTTCTATTTTGTTATTTTTTCTTTCTTTTTATTCTTTTACTCTAAGTTCGGTCTTTGGGCCGCTAGATTTTCCGCCAGGAGCCTATAAACTTCTCTGTTGGGATACAGCTCTTACGGGCCTGTACATGTTTATTTCTCACGAGGGAAAGGAAGTCCCGAAGACTGATGCTGACTAACTATCTACCAGTAGACGGCTTTTCACAGAAGAGCAAAGGAGGAGTTACAGCAAGCCGTAATACACAGGTATACACAATTAGCATACATAGAGTACAACATTTGCAATGAATACAGTGCTGTCAGGACCAGAGAGATTCAGGGTCTATTTAATTACCGTTCATTAAGCACTTTAATATTACTGTGCATGAAATCCGTTACGTTATACTGGACTTTGTTATTATTTTTTTTTTCTTTTTGTTTCTTTTTTAAAAAAAAATCTTTTCTCTTTGCTTTCCTATAATTTTCTGTTCTTTTTGTATTTAACTTGAACGATTTTCTTAGACATAAATAATAGACGGTGAACAATTGCATTATGCAACAAGACAGCTCGAATTCCGAACAATCGGCCATTTAAAATAGGATTTGGCTATATAAGAATGGATTATCGGGGTGATCGAATTCTTTTGGATACATCTTATCACCTTTATGTCATCTATAAATTATTCTTGGAAATAACTTTTTTTTTCCTACCAAAAGTAAAGAATGAGAAAATTACTTAGATTTGATTGCATTCCACATTTGACAAAATTTATTTTTATACTTGAGTTTTATTAAAATTTGTTTGAATATATTTTTTTTTTGCAATTTGAAATAATATATGTACAAAGCTACAATTCTAAAGAAACGAAAAAATAAAAAATTTTTTTACACGTATCATGTAAAATAATTATTAATTAAATAAAAGTAAAAAGCAAATATTATAATAGATTGATTCAATTTATTTTAAAAGCTTATATAAAATTAAAAAAAATAAAAGATTAATTTAGTTGTAAATAGCAGCATCCTTCATTTCACATTGAATATCAAAGTGTATCTAAGACGTGAAATAACAGGACTTTGATATCACATCAAAATATTTTATCGTACAAATCAGTTTTCCAACTCACCAAATTTAACATACGCCAGACTAGTGCCAATTAATATTTTCGTTAAATCAGTCTGGAACTACAAATCACAGTAGAAGGAAAACAAACAAAAAAAAGAATGTAATTAAAAAAGCCAAGAGAGAAAGAAAGAGAGGAGAAAAAAAAAAAAGAAAAACGCTAAAAGATATACATTATGTGCAACGATAAAGAAAATAAATTTATAAGTTGATAACAGCAAATCTTAGGTCCCCATTTGTTTTCCATCGTAAATCGGAACACGAACAGGATGCTCTCTAGGCCTGACGCGATGAAATCATTAATAAGTATCGAAGCCAAGTTACAGTCTTCTCAGGGATCTTTCTTTTTAAGAACCCGTTTTGAGAGACACGCGACTCAATCAGTGCGTCTCTTCTTCCTTCCTTTTATGCTTTTTTTATTTTTTTTCTCGCTTCCATTTTCATCTTTCCTTTAAAACTACATATATCCTTGACGTAACAGAGGTAAAAGGTAGGCAGCAGAAGAAGAAAGAAACGCAGATCGCTAAAAACCCGTTTCTTTTATTTTTCATTCCATTCTTGGTGCAGAGAATCTCCTTAGATACATTTTATTTAAAAAGAACAGGTCTTCAATTACTTTTGGTGGCCTGCACATTTTAATAAACGCTCCCGAGGTCATAGAAAACTCTAAGGTAATGTCTATAAGAGGAAAAGTGGGTAAAGGTATGTATATAAGTATATATTTTCAACAGTATATTTTCTAGATGTTATAGAGTAGTAGTAAAGTCGTGCGTATGTCCTGATATGTGGTAACGAAGACGTGACTTGGTTAGCATTTTATAGTAGTAATGTGCACCATTCTCATAACTTTGCTATGCCCATAGCCATATCGACATCGGCTTATTTCCCTTTCTTGTCGTTTTATGCTCACACGATTCTATACGCAGCACTATAGTAGCAAAACTCAAAAGTACGGCCATACAAGCCAAGTGATTACTTTATATGGATAACCAAAGCCAGGCTAGTGTTTTTATTTGCTTTATTTTATTTTTTTATAAACGATACATAGTAACTCGATGTTCTGTAATATTGAGCTAAATGTTACCTCGTTTTATATTTTTTTTTTATTTCTGTATATGCGACCTTACAACAAAATCAATTTCCAGAACTGGACGCTTTCACGAATTTCGACGTGAATCGGCGAATTTTCAATTTTTTTTTGCTTTATTTTCCAATAATTCTGTGAAGTGTGCAAAAAATGATCCATCACTTTCACGTTTTCCTTTTTCCGTTATTTAATAAACAATGTTGAAAATTAAAATAATTTCAAAGTTTTTTTTCATAGATATACAGATAAAACATGAAATTTAAGGTTTTTTGCTTTTGCATAAAACAGCATGATTAAAAATGAAGATCTTTTTTTTATGCAAGAATAATATTTGCTTATTAAACGATGTATACCGTTTCAATGTTATTTTTTTTTTCTGATTCTTATGTAAACTCTTGACACAGATAACCATTAATTAAATACTTGTTTTACAAAAGTTTATAAATACCCAATCTGAACAATTTATATTTGATTTAATTTATTAGTTTGTGAGATCCAATTAGTTTTGCATCATCGCCTTGTTTAAATAAAGTTATGCAAGCATGAGAGACCATTTTAAATATTTTTTGCATAAAAATTTTTCCTTTCGATATCATTGATAATTTCTAGATGACTTTATTAAACATTGAAATACTAATTAATATAATAAGATATCTTTATAAATATTTAATAAAAAATTTATTTGAAATTATACAAAGATAATATAAAAGGAGGAACGTATAATTTAAAATTTGCAATTTTAATGTGAAAACATAATTAATCATGTAACAATCATTCCTTTAGGAAATAAAACTCGAAATATTATTTAACACCTTACTATCCAATCACGTAAAGAGAAAAAATAGATTACTATCGATCAAATACATCAATGAAAATCAAAGCAATGGTATTACCTAAAACGTGAGTTTCCGGCAACAAAATATGGAAGGTGATTTATCGTAAGGATAACCAATACGCTTAACTTTGATTAATAAACCCATTGCAAAGTTTTATGTTAGACATCATATGAAGCTCATCCTAACACCTTTCCAAGCTTCTTCCATGACATTCTTATTTCCAGATGAGATATGTCAGAATCGTTCTAGGTTGCCGCTATAGGTGAACTGACGAATGCTCAAACCAACGGGGTTATCATTGCAAGCACTCTAGATAAACTTAACACTCCGCGTGACATCCCGAGTGTCCTGACAAAACTGGATCCACTAAGCCCTCTCTCTCTCTCTTCAACTCTTTCTAGACATGTAATAGGCATATTCATCGTATGCTTTTGTATACTTGCTTCTACTCTGCACCAGTATGTGCTAAGCTAATTTTAAATTTTTAGATGCCCAAACTCCAGGCTACGGATAGACATTGCTCTCTCTCTCTCCTTGCTTATTACTGTCCAAACTAGGGAATGTGCATATGTTGTTGTTTTTTTGCCTCCTCTATTTTTGCTATTTTTCGTTTGTCTTTGCTTTATGTTTTGAGAGATAATATTTTTTTACCGTTCCAAGTCTTCTGTTATTTTTACTGCTAATGGACTTGTTTTACACCATACAAAAAGTTTAACCTAGTGCTAAGAAAAAAACAGTATTTGTAGAATATATTTGAATTTCAAATCATTTTTCTCCAGAATTATTGATATTTTATAATCTTTAAATGATAAAAGATATTTAACGATTTTATTGAATGGTTGAATAGTTTTTTGTCTATGTGATTTTATTCGAAACAAAGTGTTGTATCAAGACAAAAATACAAATGTTGATAGAGTATCTAAAATTTAATTCATTGTAACTTTAACACGCAAAATGAGATAGCTACTTCAGCTTTCTTTCATCTAAATCTGCACAATTTTGATTAACACGAAACCGTGCATATAATGGAATAAAGAACGTACAACAAATATAACCCCCACCTTCTTCTGTTTCTCTTTCTCTCTCTATTTCTATCGTGAGCTTACGTTTACATCCATTTTAAATACAAATCAACCGCGTTGATGAAAAGAAAATCAGGCTGCTTTTTTACAGAGCGTACGCATTGCACGAGTGCCTGCGGCAACGTTTTTAATGATACAAGATTCTTTCTCTACTCAAATTATATATATATATATATATATATATATATATATATATATATATATATATATATTGGATCAGTTAGTTCGACCAACTCTTTAATCTGCCCTCTACTGCCTTGTAATAAAAAAATCTTTCTTAATCCATATTATTCATTACTTTCTATTGTAAAATTAAATATATATGTGTGTGTATGTATGTATATAGTAGCCCGTGCGGATGCGTCAGCAGGCAATAGGCCGGTTGTATGACCGTTAACTTTTGTAACTACGCGTTCTGCCGATGAATTGGCGACGAGGCAATTGCGCCTGTTCTCCTCTAGTTGAAAACGATCAATGGTCGTGTTATGCCGTATGGTACGCCGCAGGCGTGCATAACTCGCCATCGAAAGAGAACGAGAGAGAGGAAAAAACAATGCTTATCAAGATACTGCTTTAAGATAAAATCTAGCTAAAAAGAAAAAACAGAAAAGAGTAATCTATGAACAAGTCTATATATAAAAAGAAAAAAATTTTTTGTGGAACGTAATCGTTGGATACTTGATTATATTACGTTATGGTAAAAACAAATTTAGAAACTTGTCCCGTACAATGGATAGAATTTTTCACATTCAGAAAGCGATCTTTTTTTTTTGCATATGTTTTTGTGGCGTTTCTGGCGGAATAAAGAGAATTCGTGTCGCTTGATTATTATGCTAGATTCAGTATTCTACTTTTAGTTCGAGTTTTTTTCTTCTTTTTTTTTTTTAACGTCATTCCGAAAATTGCAATCTTCTAGCTTGAAAAGTTGAAAATACGATGTTAAAAAAAAGATACAATGGATTTTAATCGCTTTTTTTTTTTGTTTCACATTATTATAAATCGATTGTAGATTAAAGAACTCTGCAAAATATTCATATAGAACAAATTACTAAGTCTTGCATATATACTATGAATTGAAAATTTTTCAATTAATTTCAAATTTTTAATCTATTTTATAGACAACTAGAAATGCATATTCTATTTTGAAAATGAAATTACATTCACTTTCAAAAAAAAAGGGAGAGCCCAGCTTTTTCTCTCCTAATCTCATACGCCACTTCTTTGACGTAACTATATACGACCAAAGTATCTTTCAACACTTAGGTAGCTTTTGCTTAACTTTTGCAACTTTAGATGAATTGAAACAATTGTAAAGTTTCCACAAAAAATCTTGACTTTTTAATTTGTAATTCATAACTTAAATTTATAAACAATTGAATCAATAAATAAACTGAAAATAAAAATAACGAACTTCCAGAATAGCATTATTTATAAATTTGGTAAAATAAGTTATCAACATTTCATTAAAAGAAGATGATTTACTGAATGTTTTGATTATCAATCTTCAGGTAAGAGCGGTAAGCTTCTTCAATTTTTACGATGCATAAAAAAAAAAACAAGAAATGTCTAAACCTTGCAAAATAAATACTTAAATTAATCAAAATAAATAACTTTAAGTAAAATAGGATTTGACGTATTACTGGAGTGCTTTGCTATAATAACTAGTAGACCAGTAACCCGTCTCATGATACGTTACCACGTAAAAAAAAATCGCCATAAATTAATAACTACCGACGCTATCAGTTAGCCAGGTCTCTCTCTTTTGTATATACGTATATAAACATACACGTCGCAAACAACTCTAAAATACTGCAGTCACAGAAAAAGAAAAAAAAAGGCATATCAATAAACAAAGAGCAAAAGCCGAAATAATCGTACCCGCTTTCAACCAAATCCGTGCCTCAAAGAGAGAATCACGAAACACATACATAATATATTCTCTAAAAGGTTTTGAACGCTTTTTAAAATTAAAAGATTCGTTACAGTTATTCCAGAGATCGTTGCGATTCACTCTCTAAACTTCCGCATTTCTACCTTCTTTATTCAAACGAGACTATCCTATGAACCGTCGCGTCACTGATATGGCAAAAAGTGAAAAAAAAAAATAAAAGATCTTTGCTACTTATAATTAATCTGCTGGTACTTTTAACATGACTTCCTGTAGTATCCAGTCCCGTGACATGATAAGATCCAGCTTACCCAGGATTGCAGGTTTTATTTTTTCTTCCATTTCTTTAGTACCGCTCTTTGCTTTTTTGATGTTACGCGCGGCATACACCCCTCTTTCTCTTCATATATTTTTTTACTTTCGTAAGTCACTTACGGTAAGAACCTCCCTTTGTTAGTATATACATCCAGTGGAAAAAGTCTTTCTTTCTCTCCTTTTTTTTCTCGATCTTTTAATGCTTGCCCAAAGCTATTCTCAACTATTTTGCCGGATGTTAGATATCCCTTTCTCTCTCTTTCATTTGAGAACGACGACGCTTCATCTTGATAAAACGTCAAAGATATTACAGTTATATCTCACTCGTTTTTCTTTAAAATACTTGAGTATCTTAGTCATATGGATAACTTCTCTCTCTCTCTCTTTCTCTCTTTTTGTATATAAAAAGCCTTTTGCACTTTTATAGGTCTTGCAAATTCTTGAATTACTTCCTTTAAATTTATGGTTATGAAAGACATTTTTTATTCTACATGCCAAAATATTATGTGGCTTTTATACATTTAAAGATGACTTAAACTGCTTGAATTTTTCAGCCCACAGAAAAACCAATCCGATTTGGAAGATATTCAAATGAAATTTGAAAAAACGAGATGCATATAGGGTGTTTTCAGTAATTTATGAATTTTAACTAAGCTTAATTTTGGGACAAGAAAATAAAACAGGTGAAAAAACTTTTAATGCTGCAGGCTGTTATTATTATAATGTAGTCTATAACGAAGTAAAAATTTTTTATATTGCTACGTAGGAACACATGAACAAAATTAATCATCGAAAATTATCTTGTTTTCTATAAACTGTAAATGTTGCACGACAAGTAGACTGAAAATGTCCAGAACCGGTAAGATAAAATATGCAAGTGTAAATGAAGATTCGTGATTTTCGTTAAATATAAGAAAATAGGAAAAATAAACATTATCAAATAACATTAATCATCCATTATCTTGACTTATTGTAAAACGATAAACTTGATGGTACAACCCTTTAGTAGAAGCAGTAGTAGTTTTAACCAAAATACGCTTTAATCAATATTTGAAAGTAGATAAAACACTTACAATAGAGACAAACCATTTAATAAAATCGCTAACGCAACGCGAATTATACAACATTAATGAACGTACGGAAAAGCAAACGTACTCAAAAATGTTCTTAAAGCTCTTGGAACTGAAATAAAATGAAAGCAAAAAAAAAAAAAAAGAAAGAAAGAAAGAAAAAGAAGTAAAAAGGGTGAAGAAAACATGGTATTTTAAACGTGTATAGCATTGCTATATAAGAGCAAAGATCTTACCAAATTGTTTACACACATGTACATAGGGTTAAGTAGTTTTATTACATGCATTTTGCCTATCCTCTTGGAACGCAAGGCAGAGGTTAAAACCTTACGCTCTCAGCCAGCCTAGCTCGTTCGCTCAGCGTTTGTCTGTTGTTTTGTGCAACAGACAATTGAAAGGACATCCATCACTTGTTACCCAGAATCAAACGAAGTAGTGAAAAGTCAGATCGTCCTTTAACGCGAATACGAAAGATAATAAAAGATGAGAAAAGATGCAGAGAGAAAAAAAACACGAGTAGAGTAGAGAGAAATAGGATACAGCCATTTAAAGGTTTTGTATATGTATAATATAAGCACGCGTTCCTCGCTCTCTCAAGTGGTACATTACTGTATCATTATCGTCATCTCTCTTGTAAACATTCTCGACGTCGCACCCTTCATATCTATATATATAGAAAACATGCAAATAAAAAAAAGATGAAACACTCGATTGTCTAATACCTTGTTGAAACAGAAGCCACTTAATAAAATTTCTGCTTTTTTCCTACTTTTTTCTCTGTTCATATTCTTTTTCTTTCTTTTTTATAATATAGCCTCATATTCGTATACTCACTCCCCATTACATTGCTCCTTTTTTTTATTTCCTTATTCCGCCTGCTTTGCCTTGAAGCGTGTATAATCTTATAAACCATTCGAATCATTTTTCAAATTTTATAACGTTAAGATTTTATGGTATCTTGGTTACTCACGTGATCATAGATTTATATGATAGTCTTATTTCCAAATTTTATTTGATTAAAATTGAAATTTTTTTTCTTATAGAAAATTTGATTCTCGCTTACGAATTGATTATTTTTTATGAATAAGCGTGATAAAAGTTAATTTTCCTATTTAAAAATATAAATCTTTTAATACAGATTATTCTAAGAGTTTGAAAGTTGTTAAACATAGCGATAAATTCAAAAAAGTCTGGCGAAGAAGCGTGAAGGACTCAAAATATTTAATCCCATAAAAATGATAAACGCCTTTTCTAGAATCGTTAAAGCTCATTGGAAATTCACTTGAATTTGAGAATTATTCGTGCTAACCATAAAAAGATTAAGTAACTCTCGTCTCTCCTCATTCTCTTATAGCATCAGGTAAACCTTTTCTCCAAAAAGCCACCTCATGATATATTCGTAAGAGTACTAACGTAAATCGTGAAACTACTGGCCAAGGGAGAGAATATAGAAGTAAGAAATAGTACATCCCACCTTCCTCCTTTTTCCCTACCATCTTACTGAGGAACATACCACCACCCAACGACACAAACTTCTCACTTAGCCTAGGATCGATACTCAAATGTACATTCAATTATGTTAGAAAGAAAAGTAAAGAATAGGCAAAAGTAGTAGTATATGAGTTATAATGTAGTAGTAGTAGTGGTAGTAGAGAGAGAAGTGATGAGATATGAAAGTTTTCGTAAAGTTTAAACTCTCGCCGCTTGCACTGCTACCGCTTATGACCTACCGTTTCTATCAAAAGGAGGGTAGGGATGGAGGGTATTGGTGCAACATGGAGATTGTCTCAGTTCACTGGGAATGTAAATTCATGTTTTAGCAAATTCGATACTTTTGCGGATAATTTCCAGTTTCAAGTATTCACGCTATTTTAGTAAGAAATGCAATTGTTATACTTTTATTTTTTGCTTAAGATATCGCATATACGCTTTCTGTAAAAAAAATGGTATGAATTCAATATTGATAAATCAATCGTATAGGAGTAAATTATATGTGAACCCTAATTCTTTAATATAATTATAACTTGGTAGTTAAGTATTTATTGCATTAAGCCCAATAGAGTAATCAAACTGATTATTTGAAATTCAAGACAGTAAAGGAAATTAAATCTGAAATGATATTATAATATAATAAAATTTTAATAACAATATTAGTCACATTGCTGAAGATATTACTTGAATACTAATTTGAAGAACCTTTTAAAAATAATATTATTTATAATTGATAATAATACTCAATGGCATAGCTAACGATTTCATCGAGTACGATTTGTAATTTTTAACAAATTAAAATTTTGATATATATTGTATCATATTTTTCTATACCAATAACAAGATTCTTCATATGAATCCTTAAAAAAAGTCATCATTATGTTTCACTTTCATTATCAATAGTTATTTTAGAAATCGCATCATCCAATTTTTTCAATTCACAGCGCTAACACGAGCTTCTGACTCGATAACTTTTCAATCCTCCTAAAAGCTTGAAAGGTGCAAAATTTGATGAATTTTTTTATTAGCCTCTTTTATTTCCAGTATCACTACTTTTGTCTTCACGTTAATATATAGTATTTAACTGACTGAAAATTTGGTTTGGTTCTGTTAACATAGAATTTAACGATCGATTCACATTGGATTGACTTATATGTCGTAATTTGTCCATTAAAATAGTCCTCCAAACCAACACGGCAAGGTGTACATGTAACAAAAAAGAAATTCTTCGATGGATGGAAGACGATGTGTACGATAATGAAAATAATCTATCACGATTACGTAATTTAGTCCAGGATAAGTAGGAGTATGACGCTCGACCTTAGGACCAATTTGTATGATCATAACGTACTGACTTTGAAAAATGTTCTAACGTGTGGGATTGTCCGTCATAATCAAGTATTAACAGACCAATCCATTTTAATCTCATCTTGAGTATGAGTTGTTGGTGATATGGTACTATTCCTTGTAATCTTTTCTTCTTCTTTCTTTTGTACTTTCCAAATGCGCTCATGTTTGATACAGTAGTTCTCACAATGGGCTTGCTTGTTTTCATCGTTTATCTTCTCTATGTAGCTTTTGTTAGCTTCCAGAAGAATTAAAAAAAAAGAAAAACAAAAAAGATTGGAAACTCTAATCGAATTGTAACGTGATTTAGGTACCTTATGATTTTCGATTAAGATAACGCACTATTTACCGGTTTCAAATCTTCGGTAATGATGGCTTGATGAATCAATTTGATAAAACAATCATGATTGATGAAAAGATTCCAGCAACCTTTTCGGATTTATAGTCCATATTAGTGCAGAATTTTTTTATGTAACGTTAAAGCCTAGCTACATTTTTTTAACTAAGCTGATAGAGAAAAAACACCACTACTTACACATTGCAATAACTACAGAAACTAATATAGTTTAACAACTAAAATAAATCTCAAATAAATCTCATTTAGAGACTACCTAATTTTAAGGGAGTTCAACAAAAATACTCAAATGCACAAAATAAACTAAAATTTAAAATATTACATCAAAATAATTACATAAAAATTATGTATAATTGATAGATCATATACAAATTTTTTTTTTCAATTTGGAAATTCGTATTTCAAAATTGTGATAAGGTTTTGAATTTAATATACCTACAACTCTTCCAATAAAAAAATCTTTTGATGTATACAACCATACCATGTTTTAATAATATAACTTTTATTTAGTTTTTTAAGTGAAATATTTATAAACCTTGAGGACAATTTTTAAAAAAAAATACTTTTATTAAAAAAAAAAATACAGTAAACTTTTTCATTTCAAAAATAAATTTAAAAATTATCATGTTTGGAACAAAAAAAGTTTAAAAAACGTTGCGTGAAATAAATTTTTTATAGCCTAAAGTAAATTTTGGCTGTAATAAGTTTAAAATATTGAAAATTAATATTAAATTAAATATAACTAATTAGATAAAATCTTTATCTGAGTAAAAACATAAATTAAAAATGCATACGCAAGAGAAAAGTAAAAAAATTTAAAAAAATAGAGAAAACGAGGTCAAAACAGACCGGTAAGGAAAACTCTCAACCTTATTTACTTCAAGAAGGTCGATGCGATTTGTCGGTGTTATTCGGCGTTTTACACCTCTTAAGTGTTGTCGCTCTATACACGACATATAACCGACTCCCAAAGTAACAAACGTCAGAGTCTCTCTTTCTCTCTCTCTCGAAGCTGTAAAGGGAGCCCCCAGAAGTCTCCACTCCTACTTTTTTTATTTTCTCCTTCTTCCATTTTCTTCCTTCCTAACTCTTTTGGCGGTAATCTGTGTTTAGTAAACCGACAGTAAGTTACCGTCGTTGCCGATGACGACCGCTTCTCTCTCTCTTTCTGTGTGACAAAACAAAGTTTCGATACGTGCAGAGGCACCACCGCGTTTACGTGGTTTGCTTACTGAGGTATCCCCTTAGAACTCTCTTCTCTCTTTTCCTCTTGCAGGAGCGCCTGTTTACCCAGAAAAATACCACATAGAGCCAGTATATGTGTCTCCCTTTTAGCGTCGCGACGCTTAAGCTTCTACTTTATATGACACCACACATTATGTATATGCATGTATGTGTGTATATGTGTGTATACACGTATTTGGCATTTTTAACATTACATTGACGGTGATTTTCCACTTTAATCCAATTCTTTTTGAGCACTGATTTCGCAACATACGCTGGCGCGATGTATAATGTTGTTTTGCTTTACTCACTTCTTTTTTTTTCATATCTTACCTAAGACGCAAAAATGTCAACGAGATTAAGTAAAGGGTAGCAGAATTAGCAAGCCTCGACGACGGTCCGGCAAGGACGACAGCCTCCCCTGCGACAAGAGTGACGTTGGTACACCTAGAGTTAGATGGCTTGTTATGATAGCTCCCTTGCTTGCTTTTTTGGACTTGAGAGCGGAAAAATTTCATAAAGAGGAACACGCGCGAAGCGTGCGTCGTCCAGAGGAGGAAAACACGAAGCAACGCTAAAAAAACGAAATGCGCTCTCCCCCTTCCCTCCTCATCCTCTCTTCTCATCGTGAATGATTTTTTACTATCTTTCCCTTTTTTTACATAATATTAGCCTTCACCATTTTTACCGTCCATGTATCCTTCTTTATTTAAAAGCCTTTTTTTCTTTTATTAAAAGAAGATAGTAGAGATATAACGTTAATTTATTCTTGTATGTTTGGGAGAATTTATAGGGCTTTGACATTTATATTTTTACTTTTTGATGAAGTATATTGCTAATTGCAGAATATTAGTAGATTCGATTGCACTCTTAATTTCGGATATGAAGTAGTCATGATTAAAATGTCAAAGTAAAATGTGTATATATTTTTTATAATACACAGAATTGATACACTCTTGATTATTCGTATTTTTAAATATTTTTTCATCAAAGCACAAAAAAGTTTATTATTTTATTTAAGTAAACATGATTTTACAAACCATGAAATAATAATTTAACAAATGCGTTTTGCAAACAAATTTTCCAATTCAAATTATTTAATTTTACGGAAATGTTTTTTTATTTAAAGCATGAAAGAACAATAATTAAGTACAGAAACCAGAATGCATGAGTATAACCAGACAAAAAAAAAAAGTGTTGTCCAAGAGTTGCAATTTCTAAAGTAAGTGTACTTAAAGAAAAACTAATTAAATTTTAGCTGTCTAGACTGAAACATAATTTCCTTTAAAGCTCTAAAATTTACTCAAAGAAAAAAAATGCATATGAAAACAAGATTAATTATGTTTTCTTTTTAATTATCCTATTTTTAAAAAATTAAACAAATATCATTCCATTTGACAAACAAAGAAAAATAAGCATAAAATCGCAATAAAACACGTAAACATTCATCATAGTCACAAACAAAATCGTTTCACACAGTTAAATTGTGTTTATAACATAATATCATTTTTAAATAAAAAAAAACAGAAAATTATCATTACTCTATCCTAGTAAAGGAGCATATTCATATATAATCATGTTTCATCATCTATATATTTGATAAATAAAAGTTTAAATGGAACGATAAAGTATATCTGAAAATCGTAAATAAGTACCAATGCACAGTAATGCAAAAGTTTTTTTTAAAACCTATACTGATATGTATATATCAGTCTGTGTAATAAATATTGAAACATATATAAGGTCAGGAGATACATAGGTTAACAGAGCATGTAATATGAGAAGGATATATACTGATCAGTTCACCTGAACCAGATATATGAAAATCTCTGATCCAGTTTCTATGTGGATTATCAATCGATAATCAATGGCAATAAATAGTTAACGCTTTATTTCTCTTCCCTCTCTCTTTTCTCTCTTACCTGTCTGTCACTTTGTCAGCATGCGTACGTAATCAGATATAGCCATCTTTCTCGCTCTCTCTCTCTCTCTCTCTCTCTCTCTCTCTCTCTCTCTCTCTCTCTTTCTCTTTCTCTCCCGTTAAATCATGTAAGCAAGTGCATTCCTGATGATCAACGCGCCACCAAACACATTTTCTACGTATAATGCGTACGTGTATATATATTTATAGATGAAAAGTACATTGAGTGCGAGTTCTACATAACGAACGATCACTGAACGGTGTAATCGGTTTGACTGAAACTCACTCGCTAGCCTGGTAATTTTAGTAGCAGAGCGTTATCGTAAGAAAAGAGAGACAGAAAGAGGAAGAATAGAAACCGCCCCAAGTATAAAAAGCCGCTAAACGCGTGATTGCGTCTACACACACAGCAAGCTTCTCAAATCGTTCACTTTTTACTCTTTATCAATCGATACGTACACACACGTACCCACACACGGATGAACGCATATATGCAAAGAAGAAAAATTGTATTATGTATATACTGTACACATAAGAGCCAAGACAATAAGTATTATTATCAATGCTAACAAAAGTATATGGATAACATAAGCATATATGGTCTATCATTATTAGAATAATTGGGATCTATGCTATCGTCTTGTATTCGATATAGTTTGAAAATTTAGTACAATCGATGCTTTTGTATTTATGTATATACACATATGCGTATAGGAAAACTGATAATGTTAATCGGTATATATGGACCATCGACGAGACGTTGCAACTTATCTCTTTACCTTATTTTTAGTTTTATTTTTTATTTTTGTTTTAGTTTTTACTCGACTTCTTACGACTTATCACATTTAGATGATTGCTTTGCTGTTCATATATTACTTTCTAAGCTTAGAATTAAAAGTATAACAACTTTGCTTACTAGTCGCGTTGAGTGCGTGTATACGATTTTATGGATTGATTATATCAACGACACATATACATATTCAAGGTAATATCTTAATGATATGCCTGTTTAAAAGTTAACTTTAATTGAGTTTTGCATTAAGTGTGTTAATACCGAACGAGGTAATACATTTTATTAGTTTTAAACTTTATGACAATTTAATACTTTGAGAGATTAAATTGTATCACATTTTGAAAAGAAACTTTGTAAATGGATTAATCTATTAACTTATCAGTTTTAACTTTCCAACGTATTTACGTATGTTTTATTCTTATGCCGAAGAAATGATGCGTTTAATTTTTATAATTCGAACGATACTAAATTAAATATTTCCTCAATTTCAATTAAATATGAATATGTATATATGCGCATGTGTGTTAAGCTATATTCAATTAATTCGATGGCATTTCAAATGGATATAGAACATTTTTATACCTTTTATTATAAAAATTTTAATTAAAAGTATTTGCATACTGAATTTCTGAAAGTGGTTCGATTCATTAACGATAAAACACAAGATTTTAAAATACAGATTGTTTATTCCAGTGGTAAATAACGTCATTTGAAAAGCAGAAATAAAAAGAAATAATAAAATTTATTTAGCGTGAAATCTTTAATTATCTCGATCAATTCGACTTCAAATTCGTTTTAACTGTTGCATTAAATAACGAGTCAAATCTTATACTACAAATCAAACGCGTTATCTCACACTCTATGAAAAAAAAAGCTAAATAAAATAAATAAAAGAAGTAAAATAAAAAGGTAATACTATCTTTAAGTCTCCAAAGAGCATTAAATATGTGCCAATTTACATCTTCATACATACGTGTAGGCATGTACTATATAGAGGGTCAGTCATTGCAAGTTCCTACCGATCTCACATTCCCGCGGTTCACTTATCTAAGTAGATAAGAAGCGCAACCCACCATAATAAAACTGGATCAAGTTGTTAATATCAGCAGTAGCAACGAAAAAAAAAGATTAAGGAAAAAGATGGTGTAAAAGCAAGTCAACCAGTTTTATTTTATGTTACTATATACGCTGTTTAATCGTGCAAGGAGTTTTGCGCGCAGGCAGCGCATGTGTTTTTCGTTTTTAAGGATAATATAATATATATAAACATAAACTGTAAACAGAGATGTTTAAAGTTATATCTTGTTGAAGTGTCAGAAAGTAAACGATATCTCACTACATGTGACTTACTCAAGTAAGCTTTTATTCAATTTTCTCAACTTTTTCTTCTTCTTTCTTTTTTTTAAATTTAGTTCCTAAACCAAAGACTAACGCTTTTAAATAATCCTTTTAAAGTATTGAGAGGATGGGAGAAAAAAAGACTACTTTAATGCAGATATATGTATAAGGCGGAAAAACAGGTATAATCCAAAAACATGCCTTCAAAATAATGGTACACAGAAGTATGCGCTAAGCTATGCATGGGCAGAATAAAACGAAACAACCCACGCTCCTCTTTTCTCTCTCTCTCTCTCTCTCTCTCTCTCTCTTCCTATATCGCCAAACGGTTTATATACATGTATACATATAGATACTCTCACACAGTTAAAGGACGTCGAACGGTAAAACTTGACTATGTGTCCAGTGTCCTTTACGGTAGCTACTTAAACTCTCTTATGCTTTCTTATACATGTGCAAAAGAGAAAGATGGAGAAAAGAAGAAAGAGAGAGAGAGAGAAAAGAGCACTTTACCATTCGTTTCACGCGGCTCTTGCAAGAGACGTTATACTGCAAACCGCTCTACAACGATACGCTTTGCATTAACGTAATTTATGCTCTCTTGCGGTAAAGCTTTTCTCTTAGCGGAGCACAAACAAACACAATTATTCTAAAAGCCGAAGCTGTCTGCTCTGCTCTCTTTTTTTACTTTTTACTTCTTTTTACTTTTTCTTTTTCTCTTTTTAACTTCGTCTCTCCTTTAGACGTTAGCTTCTTATCTTTATTTATTTTTAATTTTTAAACTTTATGCTTCAATGTACTGTGAAATTTGTTTGTTACGAGGCTTTTAAACCTATTAAACCTTTGTTAATTTGTCTTTTTAGCGTTTACTTTAAATGATGATTCATTGAATATAACTCAAGGTCGGTAACCTTATTGTATTGGTTAATGGCTACTTTTATCATTTTTAATTGAGTTGCGAATTAAAATATTACTTCTTGAATATAATTATTTCGTATGTCTAAATTAAAAAGAAAAATTTTAAATAATTATGTGATTTAGTTTCTATTTAAAGATAAGATTTTACATTCCGGAATAGAATTATCATTTATTAAATCTACATTATCATTCATTTAAAATAATGATAAAATTTATTTTGTTAAAAAACAAAGAAAAACCTGTAACGCAAGATTACATTGAACTGAATCTTGAAAAAAGAAAACAGAAAACATGTTTTGATTGTAGGTCACGTAATAAAGGATAAATGTTAAAAGATGTAAAAACCGCAATATTGATCAAATACTAGCTGAGCAGGGGTGCTTATTCATTTGTAATAAACAAGAGAGTAGAATAAAACGAAAATAAGAGAAAAGAGGAGAGAGAGAAAAATAGAGAAAAGAAGAAAAACAGTAAAAGATAGAAAGGTAGCTTAGATAGGAAAAGCTTCTGTGTTGAGTGCGTGAAGAGGCATTGCATTTATTACCAAGGCATAAAGTTTAAAATTACCGCTGTAAGAGCTGTGAAAAGACTATAGTAATCTTTTGCTCTTTTTTCTTTTACGCCTATATAACGCCGCCGTTGCAAAAATTTCCCATCCTTCTAAAACCTAAACTAAAAGCTAAAACCCATTTTCGGTATTATTCTTCATTTCTCTTTATTTTCTTTATTTTCTTCTTTTTTTCGCCCCACATATGTGTGTATGTATATACGTAAGAGAAATAAAGAAAGAGAAAAAAAGCAGAGAATTCAACGTTAGTAGACTTATAACGGTACAAACTTTGCAACATAGGCGTATATAACACTGATCTTTCTTACCCCCTTACGGCATAGCAACTCAATTATATATATATATATATGCAGAAACCGCGTAATTGTCGCGACAGACATTTTCAAGAGGACACGCGACATTACAAAGCAACGGCTATTCTTTATATACACAGCTCTTTTTGTCTCGCACGCGCGTGAAACTTCTTCTCTTATATAATTTATTTTTTTTTTCTTCTTTTTGTCTGTCGTATTATATTTTTTTTCCTTTTTCATCTTCCCCTAAAGGCTCGAAGCAAGGAGAGAATCGCTTATTTTTGTTTTGGGTTTACAAGAGAAGAGCAGAATCACCGTTACGCTGAGTTTTCTGCTGCATTAGGTTATAGAATCAGATGAGGCGGAAAGTAGCCTGGAACGGAACGTAAAAAGAGCGGAAAAGTGCCAACTAATCGTTAATAGTTCCGATACAAAATTATCCTAGAAAACTGGAAACAGGTGGATTTTCTGGAATGCTATTTTTTTTCCTATTTTTTATTGATATATAAAACTATTAATTTTCCATTAGTTGCATTCCACGAAATTCACACATGACTAAAATAAAAACTTTAGAATTTAAAAGCTGTTACTAAATTATTCGAAAAGTTTTAAATAATTTTTTCAAAAAAAAATATTTGCACACCGAAATAGTTCAATATTTTATTTATAAAATTTAAAAAAACATATAAATTTTTTTTAATTAATAAAATGATTGCAAAGATATTTAAAAAAAAATATTACTTCATAACTAATGTTTTATTAAAAATAAAATTAAATCATAACGCTATTTCATCATTTTTACATATAAGAAAAACTTTTTTCTTTTTGAAATATCTTGACTGCTTGTCTATAAATAAAAAAATACAATTAAAAAAAAGTGATAGTTGTAACTTTTGTTATAGCAATCATTGAACTGTATTAAAGTAATTAATTACTTTTTTTTCCACGCGAATGAAATGTTCTCTCTACTTGGTAAAAGACAGAAAAGAGGAAATCTTTTGATTGACTGCTATTCGAAATTTTTTGATTCTGCAATGTTATTTTCAGGCTTAGTCAGCTTTTATTGGCTGGTATATGGTATTACCCGAAGGAAGGACAGAAGGACGATGACGAGAAGGACGTGAAAGATTTATAAAATGTTAAAATAAAAGAAGAAAGTTCGCTCACTCATTTTGATTCTTGTTATTGCCAAAAAGCCTTCATAAAAGAGTAAAATATAAAAATAAAAAACAAAAAAAAAAAAAGAAGAAACGAGACGATTGAGGTATGAAGCGTAACGGATCAAACACTAAACTTTTGGACACACTAGTTTTTGTTCATCAACGCGCGCTCGATGCTTTCCGATACCGAAATTGATCGCTTGCTCGTCAATGTTTTTCAAGCCTTTTGTTGATTTCATTTATTTTCAAAAACATATCTGTTTTGATAATTGGGAAAATAATATTTTACTCGCATATCAAATCCAATCATCATATTTTTTGTTGATTTTTTAAGGAATCGAACAATTATTCACAATTAAAAATTTTTAGATTAATAGCTTTTGTTTCAGGAATTTAATATCATTAATGATTGCATTGATGTCATTGTTACATTTTGATGGGAAATTGATTATAAGTTTATGTTAAAAGTTAATTGAAATTTCAAACGTCGACAGTAAAATTTCATTTTGTAATCAATTTTAATAATTAAAATTAAGAATTTTCATTCGAAAACAAATCTTAATCTGATTTATATTTGATTAAATTGGAATTATATTCATAAATGAATTTTCTTTTACAACAATTTTATTCATATAATAATCCATTCCATTCTCTAAATAAATAATTAAATTAATTAAAGTGAAATTCGTTAAAATTTTAATCCTGTTATTTATCCATCTTCTAAATTTCTAGTCAAGTATTTTCCCGGTAGCTTCTTTTACAGTAAAATTTAACGCAGTAAAGTCTTTGCGTGAAAAGAGAAAAAGGGAGCGAGAGAGAAAAGAAGAAATCGAGCTTACTGAAGCAAAGAGAAGCGAATGTCTGCGATAAAAGCAATTCCATAACAAACGCCTTCACAGTACAAAGGAAAAAGAAAAAAAACAGAAAAAGAGACAAAAAGGGGTGAGAGAGAAAGTGCAGCTAACGTACTTGTAAGTAAGCTACACATACACACGATGTTCAATAGAGAATAGAGAAAAGAATGGCAAAGAAACTCTTGGAGAAGAGAGAGAAATCACAAGAGTAAGAAAAGAAATACTTTCCCGTTAAGTCCGTAATTTTCGGCTCTACCGTTTACGAACGGGGAACGGAAAGATAGATGCTCCTTGTATTTTCTTTCTTGCTTGCTCTATTCGCTTGCCACCGTTGTAGCACTTTGATGCAAGACCACGCGCAAGGCAAGCAAGCAAGCAACACACATACTAGAGAAAGGGCTCCATTAGCAAAGCCATTTGAATATTTGCAAACTGTGCAAGCAACTAAAGCTCTTTCTATCTCTCTCTCTCTCTTACTCTCTCTTTTTAGCCTCTTGCTCTTTTACGTTCTTGTGCTGCTGAGCGAAGGCCTTGAGGGAAGAGGTTAAAAAAAAGACGTAACGTACTGGCACGTCACTTACCTCAAGCTTCTGAAACTGTTGTCGTCGGGACTCGGCGTTGTGTTGTCGTCGTCGCCATCGTCGTCATCGTCGTTGGTCGTAGTCGTGTGGTCGTGCATGAGCGCGCGATACCGAGAGCAAAAGCTTAGCTAACTAAAACTCGTCGTTGTGTCGCCGGAAGCAAGTAGCTTTCGTTTATATATTCCCTTTCCTTCTCTCGCTTACTTACTTTTCTCTCTCAACATTTATCTTCCATTATTTTTTTATTTTATTTTATTTTTTTCATTCCTGCGAAATCTCTTTTTCACCGAGTTTTTGAGTTTACTTCTTTATTTTTTCTCTTTTTTTATTTTGAACGCAAATGTGTTGTATCTGGTCACACATAAGCGTTCAAAGCACAAGTAAAAAAAGCTGAGACAACCTTATATGCGTTACACACTATACATGAGTGACATGAAAAAAAAAAACTTGTGACACTGAATACTTGATATTTTCTTTTATTTTTTTCTTTCTCACTCGTTAAATTGTTGCATGAACTTTAGCTAAAGCTTATCCTCGTCAAAGAGAGCAAAGGAAAGAATAAACAAGCCGAAATAGTAGTAAAAAGAAACGTTGACTTTCCTCAAAAAGTTCAACTTAATTAAATTTTTACATAAATATTTGTCGTAAGAGGTGTATCGTTCGTCGACGTGAACATAATTTTAATTAGATAGAGCAAAGGCAAATGTCCCTTCCTCTTCTGTTATTTATTTTTTCATCCTTTTAATTTTCTTTTTAAACTTTATATATGTTCGTTTTTTCCTCTCTCTTTCTTTTACTTCTTCCACCGCTAGTTTTCCTAGTGTACACACGATAAAAGGGAAAAGAAGTGTATATATATATATATAGGAAGAGATGAGAACGAATGCGCATTATGTTGAAGCAACATTTCCGCATGAGATTTATGTCGCTCTCGTTTCCTAGCTACGAGCTCTCTGTACTTTCGCGTATATATATATATAACCACGTAAGTCCAGTGGATAAAAGGGAGAGCGTCATGCGTCTTCGTAAAAGCTGACTTTTTCGCGCTCTGAAATTCATGCTTAGCGGCGCCCTCTTTCTCTTTCTCTCTCTCTCTCTCTCTCTCTCTCTCTCTCTCTCTCTCTCTCTCTACATATCTCTCTCTATCTTTCTCTTTCTACCTTTCTTCGCCGCTTCGATGTCTAGAAAGGACATAAAGAAGGAAAAAAAAGGCACTAAGAGAGAGAGAGAAGGAGTGTTTGTAGACCCTTTAAATCGACTAAGAATCAAGGAAGAGATCGACCATTTTGATAACCCGGAAATCTCGCCCACTTGCTTTACCGTCAGATTATGGGAATGTACATAGTTTGTACTTTTAATCGAGTCTAATAAAGATGCGGGCGTACCTTCAAATTAGACGCTCTTTGATTTTGATTTACGATGAGATTACAAGATACTTTGTGATTGATAAGAAAAAGTCAAAGAAACGTTATTTTTTTCAGATATAAAATACTTGAATCGTTAAGTACTTTAATTGGACAATTAATTGCTCTGAATTATTACTTACACTTAAAGTACAGCTTTATTAGCGTACTCAAGATAAATCAATGTAAATGAAGAAAAAGAGAATAAAAATAATAACAAGAAAACATGACATTCCTTGATTGAAGAAAAAGACAAGCTCGAACATCAAAACGAGGTGTAGATATCTACTTAAGACGGTTAAAAATGATGAAACCTTTCGATAACCTGCTCGTGTAACATTTCGCTCTCGCCTACACTCTCATATGACCGCGCTTCATTGAAAAAGAGAAAAAAAGAGTAAACAAAAAAAAATGAGCATCACATATCTCTTACGCAGCCGTGATGAGATTTTTTCGCTGCTATTCAGGCGGGTGTATATGCGCGGGCGAGTGAAAGATCGTTAACTTGCTCAGAGATCCCATTAAAGCAACTGCAAATGGAAGGTGTAGAGTGAACGTTTTTCTTCTTTGCTTGCTTTCTCAATATATGCGCAACGACTAAATGTATATATATATATATATACACATCAGAGGTACTCTGTCGTAAAAGTACGCGTGCAAGACCCGCGTACTTGCGCTTGTAAAACTGAAATAAAATCTTTATACGCGCTTCCGTGTGTGTATGCAACAGAAAAAAAAGGAAAAAAGAAATTTATAACAAATGGTACTGTCTCTTTTCGACGATTTTAAAATACCAATAGGATTATTTTGGGCGACAAGTTGTAAAGGAAGTAAAATTTTAACTTAATCCTTTATAAATAACTTGAATTGACCAAGCACTATTCTGTGGTTTATTTTAACGTAACTTCATATGTACGTTCCATCTCTTTCTCTTTGTACACAAACTCAACGAATATTCATTTACAAAAAAAGAGGTTAGCCAACTAACAGCGGATCAACGATTATTAAAGTTAGCCGCGAATTCAATCTGTTAAAGTTAGCAGGCGCTTCAAAGTTTAGTTAAACTACTCGCATACTCTCTCCTTCACTTTGAAAACTCATATAATGAGTAGCTCAATTTCATCAGTTATTATAATTCACGTTTAAACATGCGCATAATACGATACACCCTCATACGTATTTTCAATTTATCCAATTCTCCGATCATCGATATAATATTACAAATAAAGTTCCATACTTTTTGATCATTCTAATATAAAACTTGTAAAATCTCTAAGGTATATCAATAATACATCAGACATTATCGATAAAAATATTCGGCTATGCTTAGAATTCAGTGGAATCAGAGGGTTTTTTTTCTTCTTCTTCGATAGTTTTTCCTCTGTACAAGAAAGAAGAAGAAGAAAGGAAAAAAAAGGAAGAAACGTACATTGAGAATTGTAAAGGGAGCAAAGTTTTTTCAGAAGGGGTTGGTTCGAGCAAAAGGCATAAAGGAAGTTAGCACGTGTACGTTTCTCTCCATTGATATTGAATTCACGCTGTGCCGTTTTGAATCTTTCACCTCTACTCGTGTATATATATAGAGAGAGAGATGTGTAAGTGTCCGCGGTAAAACCTATCGTTTTCGCATCACGTAGACACAGTTTCCAACTGATTTAACGGGCACGTGCACACATAGAGAGAGAGAGAGAGATTCGTAAAAAGAGAGAGAGAGAGGGGGGAGTGAGAAAGATAATACAACATTTGTATATGAAGAGAAGCTATCACGCACATTCTAGCTATAAACCTTGCACTTCGAAGGAGCCCCATTGAGATATTTCTAATAAATCTCTAAACTACCTTTGCTACCTTTGCTCTATACATTATGAAATAAACGATGATATTAATGATTGACGTTTACGTCGTTATGGCTTTCGATATGCCTAACATGAATCCTCCAAGTAAGAGAGAAAGGTATATGGAAATATTTTCATGTTAAAGGTATAAAGGTTCAATTTAATACCGAAAGTTAAATCTCAGCAGAGCAGCAGCAGCAGCATCGGTACGCTTTAACTGCATTTAAACAATCAGCGTTAACGTAAACAACATTACACACTATATACAGTATCAGCTATAGATTTTAGCTCTTGCTACAGTTATACGAGCTACATTCAAATCTATGTACGTATTATACGTACACATATAAATATACTATAACGTGCGTGTTTATATATGCTATTGGTTTTAAAAGCAACTTTACCTTTCCCACATTTTGATCCGATTAGATATCCGTATATACATCGTCCTCCTTCTCTCTCTCTTTCTTTATTTTTGTCCTCCTCGTCGCCGATATACATATATATGTATATACGCCTTCGGCTTCTTGCAATCTGCATAATGAAGCGAAGCTCAACCGTATATACGCGCTATATACGTTTCTCTCTTACTTATTTTTTGCCTTTTTTATTATCTTATTCTTATATATGTTACCTGCCGCGGTCTCTTCGCTTTGTTGTTGAGTGCAATGAATAAGGCGCGAGCTAAACATTTGCGTACGTATATATAAAAAGCTTTTTCCCTCTCGATTTCCATTAAGTGATCGCTTTCTTTTGTAGCAATAGATATGTGTAATTGGGTCTTGTTGAAGAATATCTTTTCTTGGCTTCTTTTTTTATTTCTTTGGCCATTAGAATTATTTAAAAATCCCTGACAATACATTGGCACATGCTCTCTTTTTCAAGCTTAAATTGTGATCTCTACAATTGATTTTAAACTATGTTGAATGGGTTATATTATTTGTATTACAAAAATATTTATCGGTTAATAAAAGAAAAAAATTTTTAAACGAATTGTTTTATGGAGATGAATTGTTCTTAATTGTTTTGGTTCGAGCTATTCTAGAAATCGAATAAATTTTATTTTTTATAAATTTAACTTTCATTAATAACTTTGACTTTATCTGAATGTGATTCTGTTTAATGGATGCGCTTGTCAACTCTGTTACGCATATTCATCCTTCTTATAAAGTAATAACAATTTTTCAATAAGTTTTTTTTAAAATTAATCATCGACTTACATTATTTTTTAAATTATAACTTTATAAATTTATAAAAATATGTTCAATTTGTTTCATATCAAACTTATAAATTTTTCATGAGTTATTGAGAATCCATCAAAATTTTTCACAAGAATCTGTACAATATCTTTAAATCTTTTATAATTATTTTCTTTTCTATTTGATTGTCTACCATAATCTGATGAACCATAATTCTTTAACAAATTTTTATGGACTTTTGGAAAGCATGCAAGCCACTTTAATATATATAATCTCAAATATCTCGAAAACTAACATAGCTTTTACAAATTATTGAAGATAAGGTTAATAAGATAAATACTTGCTGTTTCTAACAACCAATTGAAATGTTATCGAATTACATTCTATAAAGGACTAGAGGTCAACCATTACTATTATAGAAAATTCCTTTGATAAGTTATAAATAATAAAAATACTTTTGAACATATTTTCAAGAATTTATGAGCGTTAATATTTGAATAAAAAAATTTCTTTACTCCTACCTTAATTCTAATCAAGTCGAAGCACCATATAATATACGCAACACAAAAATAATGTCTATTTCTCTTTCGGTATACTTCGCTTGTTTTAATCGCAAACTACTGTTTCGAGAGGAAACAGTAGTTTGCGATGACTTTACTCCCTAGTTGTTTAATGCACAATTAATCATAGAATTCATATGAAATTGAAATGCAAAGCTTTATCAAAAGCAACATAAAAAATAAAGTCATATTAGTTGAAAGTCAATCAGGATACACGCACATGCACATACTTGCACAAACATTCGCAAACATATTTTATAAAAAGATACAATTTTATTTGAAAACATTTATCCTATATGTTGTTTCAAAAATAATTTTTTTTTTATCGTCCTAGTGATTCCGCTATAAAGTTATCAAATTTATTTTCATTGCCTAAAAATTCTTCCTACAAATTCTCAGAAAAGTATAGCATTAGCAAAAATGTTAGAAAAAAATAGAATTATTTTTTGTGATTCAAATTTAATTGTTTTCTTTCTTTGAAAAACTAAAAATATCAAATTTCTATGGAACTGAAACAGAATCTTTAACATGGTTTTCTAAATTCCAAATTTTAACAAAACTAAAATAAAATATTTAAAAACAATTTTATATTGAAACCTTAAAATTTTAAAAATTTAAAATATTGCTACTCTACAATAAAAAAATAAAGACACTTTTTATATGAATTTTTCCACTGTTATATTTACGCATTCTATACATGATCGATACGGTGTATCTTTTTAAAATCGTAATAGCAATTTAATTTGTATATTCTATGGCCTAAAGAAATTAAAAAAAAAAAAGATTGATACGCAGCAAGTGAACGAGAGGAAGAGAATCTAGCCAGAGGCGGTTTTCCGCACATACATTGAGAGAGAGAGAGAACGAAAAAAAGAATGAAGGATCGGCCAATGTTATTATGAAGCTGAAGCTACCCGCTGAACCTATCCGCCGTACATAGGCGTAGAAGCATGAGGGACCCGATACTTTTTATACTCTCATTTCTACCAAATATCACTCAAATAATGTTAAATAATAATGAATCATGTATTTTTAGCAATACATAGAACTAAGTAATCAATTATCTTTAATAATAAAAGTTTAAACAATAAAATAACCAAACTTTAGAAAATCGCAGATTACCACACTTAATAAATATTAATACTTTATCAATGATTGGATTAGCACAAAAATCAATAGAATTAATCCCTTAATAATTTCTAAAGATCATCGCGTCGTATAATTGCTGGCCCAAAAGTAATGACTATAATTATTTTGTTTATTAACCTCAAAATTTTCAAGATTTTATCAATTTTTCGGAATTATTGATTTGTAACTATTTAATAAATTGTATCTTTAATATAAAAATCATGCAAACAGATTCTCAAGAGTTTCCTCGAGACAAATGCATTCCAAAACAGCTGGCCCAAAAGTTATTATATCGGAAATTTAAAGAAAAATGTTGAAAATTTATCTAATTATCTCAATTTTTTTGAATTTTTTATGTATAATTATTATACTCATTATAACTTTGATATAAAAATCATGCAGAATGATTCTCTAGAGTTTCCTTAAAACAATCGCATTCCAAATCAGCTGGCCCAAAAGTTATTAGACCGGCAATTTAAAGAGAAATGTTGAAATTTATCTAATTTTCTCAATTTTTGAATTTTAAATGTATAATTATTTTACTAATTATAACTTTAAGATAAAAATCATGCAAATTGATTCTCTCGAGTATCCTCGAGACAAATGCATTCCGAAACAGCTGGCCCAACAGTTATTATATCGGAAATTTAAAGAGAAATGTTGAAAATTATCGAATTTCCTCAATTTTTTTGAATTTTGAATGTATAACTATTAAATTGATTATGACTTTGATATGAAAATCATGCGAATTTATTCTCTAGAGTATCCTCCAGACAAATGCAGTCCGAAAGCAGCTGGCCCAAAAGTTTCTATATCGAAAATTTATAGAGGAATGTTGGAAATTTATCTGATCTTCTCAATTTTTTTGACATTCTTATGTATGATTATTATACTGATTATAAATTCGATATGAAAATCATGCAGAATGATTCTCTAGAGTTTCCTTAATACAATCGCATTCCAAATCAGCTGGCCCAAAAGTTATTAGACTCGCATTTTAAAGAAAAATGTTGGAAATTTATCTAATTTTCTCATTTTTTTTTATGTATAATTATTATACTGATTATAACTTTGATATAGAAATCATGCAGAATCATTCTCTAGAGTTTCCTTAAAACAATCGTATTCCAAATCAGCTGGCCCAAAATTTATTAGACCGACAATTTAAAGAAAAATGTTGAAAATTTATCTAATTTTCTCAATTTTTGAATTTTTTATGTATAATTATTATACTGATTATAACTTTGATATAAAAATCATGCAGAAAGATTCTCTAGAGTTTCCTTGAAACAATCGCATTCCAAATCAGCTGGCCCAAAAGTTATTATACCGGAAATTTAAAGAGAAATGTTGAAAATTTATCTAATTTTCTCGATTTTTTGAATTTTTAATGTATAATTATTTTACTAATTATAACTTTGATATGAAAATCATGCAAATTGATTCTTCGAGTATCCTCGAGAAAAATGCATTCCGAAACAGCTGGCCCAAGAGTTATTATATAGGAAATTTGAAGAAAAATGTTGGAAATTTATCGAATTTTCTCAATTTTTTGAATTTTTTTATGTATAATTATTATACTGATTATAACTTTGATATGAAAATCATGCAGAATGATTTTCTAGAGTTTTCTTAAAACAATCGCATTCTAAATCAGCTGGCCCAAAAGTTATTAGACCGGCAATTTAAAGAAAAATGTTGAAAATTTATCTAATTTTCTCAATTTTTTGAATTTTTTATGTATAATTATTATACTGATTATAACTTTGATATAAAAATCATGCAGAAAGATTCTCTAGAGTTTCCTTGAAACAATCGCCTTCCAAATCAGCTGGCCCAAAAGTTATTATACCGGAAATTTAAAAGAAATGTTGAAAATTTATCTAATTTTCTCCTTTTTTTTTATGTATAATTATTATACTGAATATAACTTTGATATAGAAATCATGCAGAATCATTCTCTAGAGTTTCCTTAAAACAATCGCATTCCAAATCAGCTGGCCCAAAAGTTATTAGACCGACAATTTGAAGAAAAATGTTGAAAATTTATCTAATTTTCTCAATTTTTTTTAATTTTTTATGTATACTTATTATACTGATTATAACTTTGATATAAGAATCATGCAGAAGGATTCTCTAGAGTTTCCTTGAAACAATCGCATTCCAAATCAGCTGGCCCAAAAGTTATTATATCGGAAATTCAAAGAGGAATAATGGAAATTTATCTAATTTTCTGAATTTTTTTGAATTTTTTGTGTATAATCATTATACCGATTATAACTTTGATATGAAAATCATGCGAATTGATTCTCTAGAGTATCCTTCAGACAACTGCATTCCAAAACAGCTGGCCCAAAAGTTATAAGACCGGCTATTATAAGAAAAGTGTTTGAAATTTATCTAATCTTCTTAATTTTTTTAAAGTTTGATTATATAATCATTTTATCAATTATAACTTTGATATAAGAATCATGCGAAAAGATTCTCTAGAGTTTCCTTGAGGCAAATGCATTCCGAATCAGCTAACCTAAAAGTTATTAGACCGGCTATTAGAACAAAAATGTTTGAGAATTATCGAATTTTCTAATTTTTTTTTAATTTTGAATGTAAAACTATTATATTTATTATAACTTTGATACAAAAATCATTCAGAATGATTCTCCGGATATGGCTTGAAATAATTGCATTCCCAATAAGCTGGCCCAAAAGTTATCAGACCATCTATTACATTTCTCTTTAAATTGCCGGTCTAATAACTTTTAGGCCAGCTGATTTGGAATGCGATTGTTATAAGGAAACTCTAGAGAATCATTCTGCATGATTTTTATATCAAAGTTATAATCAGTATAATAATGATACATAAAAAATTTAAAAAAATTGAGATAATTAGATAAATTTTCAACATTTTTCTTTAAATTTCCGATATAATAACTTTTGGGCCAGCTGTTTCGGCATGCATTTGTCTCAAGGATACTCGAGAGAATCAATTTGCATGATTTTCATATCAAAGTTATAATTAGTGAAATAATTATACAATAAAAAATCAAAAAAATTGAGATAATCAGATAAATTTCCAACATTTCTCTTTAAATTTGAGATATAATAACTTTCGGGCCAGCTGTTTTAGAATGCATTTGTCTTGAGGATACTCGAGAGGATCAATTTGCATGATTTTCATATCGAAGTTATAATTAGTAAAATAATTATACATTAAAAATTCAAAAAATTGAGAAAATTAGATAAATTTCCAACATTTCTCTTTCAATGGCCGGTCTAATAACTTTTGGGCCAGCTGATTTGGAATGCGATTGTTTTGAGGAAACTCTAGAGAATCATTCTGCATGATTTTTATATCAAAGTTATAATCAGTATAATAATTATACATAAAAAATTCAAAAAAATTGAGATAATTAGATAAATTTTTAACATTTTTCTTTAAATTTCCGATATAATAACTTTTGGGCCAGCTGATTTGGAATGCGATTGTTTTAAGGAAACTCTAGAGAATCATTCTGCATGATTTTTATATCAAAGTTATAATCAGTATAATAATGATACATAAAAAATTCAAAAAAATTGAGATAATTAGATAAATTTTCAACATTTTTCTTTAAATTTCCGATATAATAACTTTTGGGCCAGCTGTTTCGGCATGCATTTGTCTCAAGGATACTCGAGAGAATCAATTTGCATGATTTTCATATCAAAGTTATAATTAGTAAAATAATTATACAATAAAAAATCAAAAAAATTGAGATAATCAGATAAATTTCCAACATTTCTCTTTAAATTTGAGATATAATAACTTTCGGGCCAGCTGTTTTAGAATGCATTTGTCTTGAGGATACTCGAGAGGATCAATTTGCATGATTTTTATATCGAAGTTATAATTAGTAAAATAATTATACATTAAAAATTCAAAAAATTGAGAAAATTAGATAAATTTCCAACATTTCTCTTTCAATGGCCGGTCTAATAACTTTTGGGCCAGCTGATTTGGAATGCGATTGTTTTGAGGAAACTCTAGAGAATCATTCTGCATGATTTTTATATCAAAGTTATAATCAGTATAATAATTATACATAAAAAATTCAAAAAAATTGAGATAATTAGATAAATTTTTAACATTTTTCTTTAAATTTCCGATATAATAACTTTTGGGCCAGCTGTTTCAGAATGCATTTGTCTCGAGGATACTCGAGAGAATTAATTTGCATGATTTTCATATCAAAGTTATAATTAGTAAAATAATTATACATTAAAGATTCAAAAAATTGAGAAAATTAGATAAATTTCCAACATTTCTCTTTAAATTGCCGGTCTAATAACTTTTGGGCCAGCTGATTTGGAATGCGATTGTTTTAAGGAAACTCTAGAGGATCATTCTGCATGATTTTTATATCAAAGTTATAATCAGTATAATAATTATACATTAAAAATTAAAAAATTGAGAAAATTAGATTAATTTCCAACATTTCTCTTCAACTTGCCGGTCTAATAACTTTTGGGCCAGCTGATTTAGAACGCGATTGTTTTAAGAAAACTCTAGAGAACCATTCTGCATGATTTTTATATCAAAGTTATAATCAGTATAATAATTATACATAAAAATTCTAAAAATTGAGAAAATTAGATAAATTTCCATTTCTCTTTAAATTTCCGATATAATAACTTTTGGGCCAGCTGTTTCGGAATGCCTTTGTCTCGAGGATACTCTAGAGAATCAATTTGCATGATTTTCATATCAAAGTTATAATTAGTAAAATAATTATACATTAACAATTCAAAAAATTGAGAAAATCAAATAAACTTCCAACATATCTCTTTAAATTTCCGATATAATAACTTTTGGGCCAGCTGTTTTGGAATGCATTTGTCTCGAGGATACTCTAGAGAATGAATTTGCATGATTTTCATATCAAAGTTATAATTAGTAAAATAATTATACATAAAAATTCTAAAAAATTGAGAAAATTAGATAAATTTCCATTTCTCTTTAAATTTCCGATATAATAACTTTTGGGCCAGCTGTTTCGGAATGCCTTTGTCTCGAGGATACTCTAGAGAATCAATTCGCATGATTTTCATATCAAAGTTATAATTAGTAAAATAATTATACATTAAAAATTCAAAAAATTGAGAAAATTAGATAAATTTCCAACATTTCTCTTTAAATTGCCGGTTTAATAACTTTTGGGCCAGCTGATTTGGGAGGCGATTGTTTTAAGGAAACTCTAGAGAATTATTCTGCATGATTTTTATATCAAAGTTATAATCAGTATAATAATTATACATAAAAAATTCAAAAAATTGAGAAAATTAGATTAATTTCCAACATTTCTCTTCAACTTGCCGGTCTAATAACTTTTGGGCCAGCTGATTTGGAATGCGATTGTTTTAAGGAAACTCAAGAGAATCACTCTGCGTGTTTTTCATATCAAAGTTACAATCAGTATAATAATTATGCATTGAAAATTCAAAAAATTGAAAAAATTAGATAAATTTTCAACATTTCTCTTTAAATTGCCGGTCTAATAACTTTTGGGCCAGGTGTTTCGGACTGCATTTGTTTGGAGGAAACTTTAGAGAATTAATTCGCATGATTTTCATATCGAAGTTATAATTAGTAAAATAATTATACATTAAAAATTCAAAAAATTGAGCCAATCAGATAAATTTCCAACATATTTCTTTTAAATTTCCAATATAATAACTTTTGGGCCAGCTGTTTTGGAATGCATTTGTCTCGAGAATACTCTAGAAAATCAATTTGCATGATTTTCATATCAAAGTTATAATTAGTAAAATAATTATACATTAAAAATTCAAAAAATTAAGAAAATTAGATAAATTTCCAACATTTCTCTTTAAATTGCCGGTCTAATAACTTTTGGGACAGCTGATTTGGAAAGCGATTGTTTTAAGGAAACTCTAGAGAATCATTCTGCATAATTTTTATATCAAAGTTACAATCAGTATAATAATTATACATGAAAAATTCAAAAAATTGAGAAAATAAGATTAATTTCCAACATTTCTCTTCAACTTGCCGGTCTAATAACTTTTGGGCCAGCTGATTTGGAATGCGATTGTTTTAAGGAAACTCTAGAGAATCACTCTGCATGTTTTTCATATCAAAGTTACAATCAGTATAATAATTATGCATTAAAAATTCAAAAAATTGAGAAAATTAGATAAATTTTCAACATTTCTCTTTAAATTGCCGGTCTAATAACTTTTGGGCCAGGTGTTTCGGACTGCATTTTTCTGAAGGATACTCTAAAGAATCAATTCGCATGATTTTCATATCAAAGTTATAATCGGTATAATGTTTATACACAAAAAATTCGAAAAAATTCAGAAAATTAGATAAATTTCCAACATTTCTCTTTAAATTTCCTATATAATAACTTTTGGGCCAGCTGTTTCGGAATGCATTTGTCTCGAGGATACTGTAGAGAATCAATTTGCATGATTTTTATATCAAAGTTATAATTAGTAAAATAATTATATGTTCAAAATTCAAAAAATTGAGCAAATTAGATAAATTTCCAACATTTTTCTTTGAATTGTCGGTCTAATAACTTTTGGGCCAGCTGATTTGGAATGCGATTGTTTTAAGAAAACTCTAGAGAATCATTCTGCATGATTTTTATATCAAAGTTATAATCAGTATAGTAATTATACATGAAAAATTCAAAAAATTGAGAAAATTAGATAAATTTTCAACATTTCTCGTTAAATTGCTGGTCTATTAACTTTTGGGCCAGGTGTTTCGGACTGCGTTTGTCTGAAGGATACTCTAGAGAATCAATTCGCATGATTTTCATATCAAAGTTATAATCGGTATAATGTTTATACACAAAAAATTCAAAAAAATTCAGAAAATTAGATAAATTTCCAACATTTCTCTTTGAATTTCCGATATAATAACTTTTGGGCCAGCTGATTTAGAAGGAGATTGTTTTGAGAAAACTCTAGAGGATCATTCTGCATGATTTTTATATCAAAGTTATAATCAGTATAGTAATTATACATAAAAAATTCAAAAAAATTGAGAAAATTAGATAAATTTTCAACATTTTTCTTTAAATTTCCGATATAATAACTTTTTGGCCAGCTGTTTCGGAATGCATTTGTCTGAAGGATACTCTAGAGAATCAATTCGCATGATTTTCATATCAAAGTTATAATCGGTATAATGATTATACACAAAAAATTCAAAAAAATTCAGAAAATTAGATAAATTTCCAACATTTCTCTTTAAATTGCCGGTCTAATAACTTTTGGGCCAGCTGATTTAGAACGGGATTGTTTTAAGAAAACTCTAGAGGATCATTCTGCATGATTTTCATATCGAAGTTATAATTAGTAAAATAATTATACATTAAAAATTCACAAAATTGAGAAAATTAGATAAATTTTCAACATTTCTCTTTAAATTGCCGGTCTAATAACTTTGGGGCCAGGTGTTTCGGACTGCATTTGTCTGAAGGATACTCTAGAGAATTAATTCGCATGATTTTCATATCAAAGTTATAATCGGTATAATGTTTATACACAAAAAATTCAAAAAAATTCAGAAAATTAGATAAATTTCCAACAATTCTTTTTAAATTTCCTATATAATAACTTTTGGGCCAGCTGTTTCGGAATGCATTTGTCTCAAGGATACTGTAGAGAATCAATTTTCATGATTTTCATATCAAAGTTATAATTAGTAAAATAATTATATGTTCAAAATTCAAAAATTGAGGAAATTAGAAAAATTTTTAACATTTTTCTTTAAATTGCCGGTCTAATAACTTTTGGGCCAGCTGATTTGGAATGCGATTGTTTTCAGAAAACTCTAGAGAATATTTCCGCATGATTTTTATATCAAAGTTATAATCAGTATAGTAATTATACATAAAAAATTCAAAAAATTGAGAAAATTAGATAAATTTTCAACATTTCTCTTTAAATTGCCGGTGTAATAACTTTTGGGCCAGGTGTTTCGGACTGCATTTGTCTGAAGGATACTCTAGAGAATCAATTCGCATGATTTTCATATCAAAGTTATAATCGGTATAATGTTTATACACAAAAAATTCAAAAAAATTCAGAAAATTAGATAAATTTCCAACAATTCTTTTTAAATTTCCTATATAATAACTTTTGGGCCAGCTGTTTCGGAATGCATTTGTCTCGAGGATACTGTAGAGAATCAATTTTCATGATTTTCATATCAAAGTTATAATTAGTAAAATAATTATATGTTCAAAATTCAAAAAAATTCAGAAAATTAGATAAATTTCCAACATTTATCTTTAAATTGCCGGTCTAATAACTTTTGGGCCAGCTGATTTAGAACGAGATTGTTTTAAGAAAACTCTAGAGGATCATTCTGCATGATTTTTATATCAAAGTTATAATCAGTATAGTAATTATACATAAAAAATTCAAAAAAATTGAGAAAATTAGATAAATTTTCAACATTTTTCTTCAAATTGCCGGTCTAATAACTTTTGGGCCAGGTGTTTCGGACTGCATTTGTCTGAAGGATACTCTAGAGAATCAATTCGCATGATTTTCATATCAAAGTTATAATCGGTATAATAATTATACACAAAAAATTCAAAAAAATTCAGAAAATTAGATAAATTTCCAACATTTCTCTTGAAATTTCCTATATAATAACTTTTGGGCCAGCTGTTTCGGAATGCATTTGTCTCAAGGATACTGTAGAGAATCAATTTGCATGATTTTCATATCAAAGTTATAATTAGTAAAATAATTATATGTTCAAAATTCAAAAAATTGAGAAAATTAGATAAATTTCCAACATTTTTCTTTAAATTGCCGGTCTAATAACTTTTGGGCCAGCTGATTTGAAATGCGATTGTTTTAAGAAAACTCTAGAGAATCATTCTGCATGATTTTTATATCAAAGTTATAATCAGTATAGTAATTATACATAAAATATTCAAAAAAATTGAGAAAATTAGATAAATTTTCAACATTCCTCTTTAAATTGCCGGTCTAATAACTTTTGGGCCAGGTGTTTCGGACTGCATTTGTCTGAAGGATACTCTAGAGAATCAATTGGCATGATTTTCATATCAAAGTTATAATTGGTATAATGTTTATACACAAAAAATTCAAAAAAATTCAGAAAATTAGATAAATTTCCAACATTTCTCTTTGAATTTCCGATATAATAACTTTTGGGTCTGCTGATTTAGAAGGAGATTGGTTTAAGAAAACTGTAGAGGATCATTCTGCATGATTTTTATATCAAAGTTATAATCAGTATAGTAATTATACATAAAAAATTCAAAAAATTGAGAAAATTAGATAAATTTTCAACATTTTTCTTTAAATTTCCGATATAATAACTTTTGGGCCAGCTGTTTCGGAATGCATTGGTCTGAAGGATACTCTAGAGAATCAATTCGCATGATTTTCATATCAAAGTTATAATCGGTATAATGATTATACACAAAAAATTCAAAAAAATTCAGAAAATTAGATAAATTTCTAATATTTCTCTTTAAATTGCCGGTCTAATAACTTTTGGGCCAGCTGATTTAGAACGAGATTGTTTTAAGAAAACTCTAGAGGATCATTCTGCATGATTTTTATATCAAAGTTATAATCAGTATAGTAATTATACATAAAAAATTCAAAAAAATTGAGAAAATTAGATAAATTTTCAACATTTTTCTTTAAATTTCCGATATAATAACTTTTTGGCCAGCTGTTTCGGAATGCATTTGTCTGAAGGATACTCTAGAGAATCAATTCGCATGATTTTCATATCAAAGTTATAATCGGTATAATGATTATACACAAAAAATTCAAAAAAAATCAGAAAATTAGATAAATTTCCAACATTTCTCTTTAAATTGCCGGTCTAATAACTTTTGGGCCAGCTGATTCAGAACGAGATTGTTTTAAGAAAACTGTAGAGGATCATTCTGCATGATTTTTATATCAAAGTTATAATCAGTATAGTAATTATACATAAAAAATTCAAAAAAATTGAGAAAATTAGATAAATTTTCAACATTTCTCGTTAAATTGCTGGTCTAATAACTTTTGGGCCAGGTGTTTCGGACTGCGTTTGTCTGAAGGATACTCTAGAGAATCAATTCGCATGATTTTCATATCAAAGTTATAATCGGTATAATGATTATACACAAAAAATTCAAAAAAATTCAGAAAATTAGATAAATTTCCAATATTTCTCTTTAAATTGCCGGTCTAATAACTTTTGGGCCAGCTGATTTAGAACGAGATTGTTTTAAGAAAACTCTAGAGGATCATTCTGCATGATTTTTATATCAAAGTTATAATCAGTATAGTAATTATACATAAAAAATTCAAAAAAATTGAGAAAATTAGATAAATTTTCAACATTTTTTTTAAATTTCCGATATAATAACTTTTGGGCCAGCTGATTTAGAACGAGATTGTTTTAAGAAAACTCTAGAGGATCATTCTGCATGATTTTTATATCAAAGTTATAATCAGTATAGTAATTATACATAAAAATTCAAAAAAATTGAAAAATCAGATAAATTTTCAACATTTTTCTTTAAATTTCCGATATAATAACTTTTGGGCCAGCTGTTTCGGAATGCATTTGTCTGAAGGATACTCTAGAGAATCAATTCGCATGATTTTCATATCAAAGTTATAATCGGTATAATGATTATACACAAAAAATTCAAAAAAATTCAGAAAATTAGATAAATTTCCAACATTTCTCTTTAAATTTCCTATATAATAACTTTTGGGCCAGCTGTTTCGGAATGCATTTGTCTCGAGGATACTGTAGAGAATCAATTTGCATGATTTTCATATCAAAGTTATAATTAGTAAAATAATTATATGTTCAAAATTCAAAAAATTGAGAAATTAGATAAATTTCCAACATTTTTCTTTAAATTGCCGGTCTAATAACTTTTGGGCCAGCTGATTCTGAATGCGATTGTTTTAAGAAAACTCTAGAGGATCATTTTGCATGATTTTTATATCAAAGTTATAATCAGTATAATAATTATGCATTAAAAATTCAAAAAATTGAGAAAATTAGATAACTTCCCAACATTTCTCTTTAAATTTCCTATATAATAACTTTTGGACCAGCTGATTTGGAATGCGATTGTTTTGAGGAAACTCTAGAGAATCATTCTGCATGATTTTTATATCAAAGTTATAATCAGTATAATAATTATACATAAAAAATTCAAAAAAATTGAGATAATTAGATAAATTTTTAACATTTTTCTTTAAATTTCCGATATAATAACTTTTGGGCCAGCTGATTTGGAATGCGATTGTTTTAAGGAAACTCTAGAGAATCATTCTGCATGATTTTTATATCAAAGTTATAATCAGTATAATAATGATACATAAAAAATTCAAAAAAATTGAGATAATTAGATAAATTTTCAACATTTTTCTTTAAATTTCCGATATAATAACTTTTGGGCCAGCTGTTTCGGCATGCATTTGTCTCAAGGATACTCGAGAGAATCAATTTGCATGATTTTCATATCAAAGTTATAATTAGTAAAATAATTATACAATAAAAAATCAAAAAAATTGAGATAATCAGATAAATTTCCAACATTTCTCTTTAAATTTGAGATATAATAACTTTCGGGCCAGCTGTTTTAGAATGCATTTGTCTTGAGGATACTCGAGAGGATCAATTTGCATGATTTTTATATCGAAGTTATAATTAGTAAAATAATTATACATTAAAAATTCAAAAAATTGAGAAAATTAGATAAATTTCCAACATTTCTCTTTCAATGGCCGGTCTAATAACTTTTGGGCCAGCTGATTTGGAATGCGATTGTTTTGAGGAAACTCTAGAGAATCATTCTGCATGATTTTTATATCAAAGTTATAATCAGTATAATAATTATACATAAAAAATTCAAAAAAATTGAGATAATTAGATAAATTTTTAACATTTTTCTTTAAATTTCCGATATAATAACTTTTGGGCCAGCTGTTTCAGAATGCATTTGTCTCGAGGATACTCGAGAGAATTAATTTGCATGATTTTCATATCAAAGTTATAATTAGTAAAATAATTATACATTAAAGATTCAAAAAATTGAGCAAATTAGATAAATTTCCAACATTTCTCTTTAAATTGCCGGTCTAATAACTTTTGGGCCAGCTGATTTGGAATGCGATTGTTTTAAGGAAACTCTAGAGGATCATTCTGCATGATTTTTATATCAAAGTTATAATCAGTATAATAATTATACATTAAAAATTAAAAAAATTGAGAAAATTAGATTAATTTCCAACATTTCTCTTCAACTTGCCGGTCTAATAACTTTTGGGCCAGCTGATTTAGAACGCGATTGTTTTAAGAAAACTCTAGAGAACCATTCTGCATGATTTTTATATCAAAGTTATAATCAGTATAATAATTATACATAAAAAATTCTAAAAAATTGAGCAAATTAGATAAATTTCCATTTCTCTTTAAATTTCCGATATAATAACTTTTGGGCCAGCTGTTTCGGAATGCCTTTGTCTCGAGGATACTCTAGAGAATCAATTTGCATGATTTTCATATCAAAGTTATAATTAGTAAAATAATTATACATTAACAATTCAAAAAATTGAGAAAATCAAATAAACTTCCAACATATCTCTTTAAATTTCCGATATAATAACTTTTGGGCCAGCTGTTTTGGAATGCATTTGTCTCGAGGATACTCTAGAGAATGAATTTGCATGATTTTCATATCAAAGTTATAATTAGTAAAATAATTATACATAAAAAATTCTAAAAAATTGAGAAAATTAGATAAATTTCCATTTCTCTTTAAATTTCCGATATAATAACTTTTGGGCCAGCTGTTTCGGAATGCCTTTGTCTCGAGGATACTCTAGAGAATCAATTCGCATGATTTTCATATCAAAGTTATAATTAGTAAAATAATTATACATTAAAAATTCAAAAAATTGAGAAAATTAGATAAATTTCCAACATTTCTCTTTAAATTGCCGGTTTAATAACTTTTGGGCCAGCTGATTTGGGAGGCGATTGTTTTAAGGAAACTCTAGAGAATTATTCTGCATGATTTTTATATCAAAGTTATAATCAGTATAATAATTATACATAAAAAATTCAAAAAATTGAGAAAATTAGATTAATTTCCAACATTTCTCTTCAACTTGCCGGTCTAATAACTTTTGGGCCAGCTGATTTGGAATGCGATTGTTTTAAGGAAACTCTAGAGAATCACTCCGCGTGTTTTTCATATCAAAGTTACAATCAGTATAATAATTATGCATTGAAAATTCAAAAAATTGAAAAAATTAGATAAATTTTCAACATTTCTCTTTAAATTGCCGGTCTAATAACTTTTGGGCCAGGTGTTTCGGACTGCATTTGTTTGGAGGAAACTTTAGAGAATTAATTCGCATGATTTTCATATCGAAGTTATAATTAGTAAAATAATTATACATTAAAAATTCAAAAAATTGAGCCAATCAGATAAATTTCCAACATATTTCTTTAAATTTCCAATATAATAACTTTTGGGCCAGCTGTTTTGGAATGCATTTGTCTCGAGAATACTCTAGAAAATCAATTTGCATGATTTTCATATCAAAGTTATAATTAGTAAAATAATTATACATTAAAAATTCAAAAAATTAAGAAAATTAGATAAATTTCCAACATTTCTCTTTAAATTGCCGGTCTAATAACTTTTGGGACAGCTGATTTGGAATGCGATTGTTTTAAGGAAACTCTAGAGAATCATTCTGCATAATTTTTATATCAAAGTTACAATCAGTATAATAATTATACATGAAAAATTCAAAAAATTGAGAAAATAAGATTAATTTCCAACATTTCTCTTCAACTTGCCGGTCTAATAACTTTTGGGCCAGCTGATTTGGAATGCGATTGTTTTAAGGAAACTCTAGAGAATCACTCTGCATGTTTTTCATATCAAAGTTACAATCAGTATAATAATTATGCATTAAAAATTCAAAAAATCGAGAAAATTAGATAAATTTTCAACATTTCTCTTTAAATTGCCGGTCTAATAACTTTTGGGCCAGGTGTTTCGGACTGCATTTTTCTGAAGGATACTCTAAAGAATCAATTCGCATGATTTTCATATCAAAGTTATAATCGGTATAATGTTTATACACAAAAAATTCGAAAAAATTCAGAAAATTAGATAAATTTCCAACATTTCTCTTTAAATTTCCTATATAATAACTTTTGGGCCAGCTGTTTCGGAATGCATTTGTCTCGAGGATACTGTAGAGAATCAATTTGCATGATTTTTATATCAAAGTTATAATTAGTAAAATAATTATATGTTCAAAATTCAAAAAATTGAGCAAATTAGATAAATTTCCAACATTTTTCTTTGAATTGTCGGTCTAATAACTTTTGGGCCAGCTGATTTGGAATGCGATTGTTTTAAGAAAACTCTAGAGAATCATTCTGCATGATTTTTATATCAAAGTTATAATCAGTATAGTAATTATACATGAAAAATTCAAAAAATTGAGAAAATTAGATAAATTTTCAACATTTCTCGTTAAATTGCTGGTCTATTAACTTTTGGGCCAGGTGTTTCGGACTGCGTTTGTCTGAAGGATACTCTAGAGAATCAATTCGCATGATTTTCATATCAAAGTTATAATCGGTATAATGTTTATACACAAAAAATTCAAAAAAATTCAGAAAATTAGATAAATTTCCAACATTTCTCTTTGAATTTCCGATATAATAACTTTTGGGCCAGCTGATTTAGAAGGAGATTGTTTTGAGAAAACTCTAGAGGATCATTCTGCATGATTTTTATATCAAAGTTATAATCAGTATAGTAATTATACATAAAAAATTCAAAAAAATTGAGAAAATTAGATAAATTTTCAACATTTTTCTTTAAATTTCCGATATAATAACTTTTTGGCCAGCTGTTTCGGAATGCATTTGTCTGAAGGATACTCTAGAGAATCAATTCGCATGATTTTCATATCAAAGTTATAATTGGTATAATGATTATACACAAAAAATTCAAAAAAATTCAGAAAATTAGATAAATTTCCAACATTTCTCTTTAAATTGCCGGTCTAATAACTTTTGGGCCAGCTGATTTAGAACGGGATTGTTTTAAGAAAACTCTAGAGGATCATTCTGCATGATTTTCATATCGAAGTTATAATTAGTAAAATAATTATACATTAAAAATTCACAAAATTGAGAAAATTAGATAAATTTTCAACATTTCTCTTTAAATTGCCGGTCTAATAACTTTGGGGCCAGGTGTTTCGGACTGCATTTGTCTGAAGGATACTCTAGAGAATTAATTCGCATGATTTTCATATCAAAGTTATAATCGATATAATAATTATACACAAAAAATTCGAAAAAATTCAGAAAATTAGATAAATTTCCAACAATTCTTTTTAAATTTCCTATATAATAACTTTTGGGCCAGCTGTTTCGGAATGCATTTGTCTCAAGGATACTGTAGAGAATCAATTTTCATGATTTTCATATCAAAGTTATAATTAGTAAAATAATTATATGTTCAAAATTCAAAAAATTGAGGAAATTAGAAAAATTTTTAACATTTTTCTTTAAATTGCCGGTCTAATAACTTTTGGGCCAGCTGATTTGGAATGCGATTGTTTTCAGAAAACTCTAGAGAATATTTCCGCATGATTTTTATATCAAAGTTATAATCAGTATAGTAATTATACATAAAAAATTCAAAAAATTGAGAAAATTAGATAAATTTTCAACATTTCTCTTTAAATTGCCGGTGTAATAACTTTTGGGCCAGGTGTTTCGGACTGCATTTGTCTGAAGGATACTCTAGAGAATCAATTCGCATGATTTTCATATCAAAGTTATAATCGGTATAATGTTTATACACAAAAAATTCAAAAAAATTCAGAAAATTAGATAAATTTCCAACAATTCTTTTTAAATTTCCTATATAATAACTTTTGGGCCAGCTGTTTCGGAATGCATTTGTCTCGAGGATACTGTAGAGAATCAATTTTCATGATTTTCATATCAAAGTTATAATTAGTAAAATAATTATATGTTCAAAATTCAAAAAAATTCAGAAAATTAGATAAATTTCCAACATTTATCTTTAAATTGCCGGTCTAATAACTTTTGGGCCAGCTGATTTAGAACGAGATTGTTTTAAGAAAACTCTAGAGGATCATTCTGCATGATTTTTATATCAAAGTTATAATCAGTATAGTAATTATACATAAAAAATTCAAAAAATTGAGAAAATTAGATAAATTTTCAACATTTTTCTTCAAATTGCCGGTCTAATAACTTTTGGGCCAGGTGTTTCGGACTGCATTTGTCTGAAGGATACTCTAGAGAATCAATTCGCATGATTTTCATATCAAAGTTATAATCGGTATAATAATTATACACAAAAAATTCAAAAAAATTCAGAAAATTAGATAAATTTCCAACATTTCTCTTGAAATTTCCTATATAATAACTTTTGGGCCAGCTGTTTCGGAATGCATTTGTCTCAAGGATACTGTAGAGAATAAATTTGCATGATTTTCATATCAAAGTTATAATTAGTAAAATAATTATATGTTCAAAATTCAAAAAATTGAGAAAATTAGATAAATTTCCAACATTTTTCTTTAAATTGCCGGTCTAATAACTTTTGGGCCAGCTGATTTGAAATGCGATTGTTTTAAGAAAACTCTAGAGAATCATTCTGCATGATTTTTATATCAAAGTTATAATCAGTATAGTAATTATACATAAAATATTCAAAAAATTGAGAAAATTAGATAAATTTTCAACATTCCTCTTTAAATTGCCGGTCTAATAACTTTTGGGCCAGGTGTTTCGGACTGCATTTGTCTGAAGGATACTCTAGAGAATCAATTGGCATGATTTTCATATCAAAGTTATAATTGGTATAATGTTTATACACAAAAAATTCAAAAAAATTCAGAAAATTAGATAAATTTCCAACATTTCTCTTTGAATTTCCGATATAATAACTTTTGGGTCAGCTGATTTAGAAGGAGATTGGTTTAAGAAAACTGTAGAGGATCATTCTGCATGATTTTTATATCAAAGTTATAATCAGTATAGTAATTATACATAAAAAATTCAAAAAAATTGAGAAAATTAGATAAATTTTCAACATTTTTCTTTAAATTTCCGATATAATAACTTTTGGGCCAGCTGTTTCGGAATGCATTGGTCTGAAGGATACTCTAGAGAATCAATTCGCATGATTTTCATATCAAAGTTATAATCGGTATAATGATTATACACAAAAAATTCAAAAAAATTCAGAAAATTAGATAAATTTCTAATATTTCTCTTTAAATTGCCGGTCTAATAACTTTTGGGCCAGCTGATTTAGAACGAGATTGTTTTAAGAAAACTCTAGAGGATCATTCTGCATGATTTTTATATCAAAGTTATAATCAGTATAGTAATTATACATAAAAAATTCAAAAAAATTGAGAAAATTAGATAAATTTTCAACATTTTTCTTTAAATTTCCGATATAATAACTTTTTGGCCAGCTGTTTCGGAATGCATTTGTCTGAAGGATACTCTAGAGAATCAATTCGCATGATTTTCATATCAAAGTTATAATCGGTATAATGATTATACACAAAAAATTCAAAAAAAATCAGAAAATTAGATAAATTTCCAACATTTCTCTTTAAATTGCCGGTCTAATAACTTTTGGGCCAGCTGATTCAGAACGAGATTGTTTTAAGAAAACTGTAGAGGATCATTCTGCATGATTTTTATATCAAAGTTATAATCAGTATAGTAATTATACATAAAAAATTCAAAAAATTGAGAAAATTAGATAAATTTTCAACATTTCTCGTTAAATTGCTGGTCTAATAACTTTTGGGCCAGGTGTTTCGGACTGCGTTTGTCTGAAGGATACTCTAGAGAATCAATTCGCATGATTTTCATATCAAAGTTATAATCGGTATAATGATTATACACAAAAAATTCAAAAAAATTCAGAAAATTAGATAAATTTCCAATATTTCTCTTTAAATTGCCGGTCTAATAACTTTTGGGCCAGCTGATTTAGAACGAGATTGTTTTAAGAAAACTCTAGAGGATCATTCTGCATGATTTTTATATCAAAGTTATAATCAGTATAGTAATTATACATAAAAAATTCAAAAAAATTGAGAAAATTAGATAAATTTTCAACATTTTTTTTAAATTTCCGATATAATAACTTTTGGGCCAGCTGATTTAGAACGAGATTGTTTTAAGAAAACTCTAGAGGATCATTCTGCATGATTTTTATATCAAAGTTATAATCAGTATAGTAATTATACATAAAAAATTCAAAAAAATTGAAAAAATCAGATAAATTTTCAACATTTTTCTTTAAATTTCCGATATAATAACTTTTGGGCCAGCTGTTTCGGAATGCATTTGTCTGAAGGATACTCTAGAGAATCAATTCGCATGATTTTCATATCAAAGTTATAATCGGTATAATGATTATACACAAAAAATTCAAAAAAATTCAGAAAATTAGATAAATTTCCAACATTTCTCTTTAAATTTCCTATATAATAACTTTTGGGCCAGCTGTTTCGGAATGCATTTGTCTCGAGGATACTGTAGAGAATCAATTTGCATGATTTTCATATCAAAGTTATAATTAGTAAAATAATTATATGTTCAAAATTCAAAAAATTGAGAAATTAGATAAATTTCCAACATTTTTCTTTAAATTGCCGGTCTAATAACTTTTGGGCCAGCTGATTCTGAATGCGATTGTTTTAAGAAAACTCTAGAGGATCATTTTGCATGATTTTTATATCAAAGTTATAATCAGTATAATAATTATGCATTAAAAATTCAAAAAATTGAGAAAATTAGATAACTTCCCAACATTTCTCTTTAAATTTCCTATATAATAACTTTTGGACCAGCTGATTCGGAATGCATTTGACTCAAGGAAAGTCTTGAGAATCTGTTTGCATGATTTTTATATTAAAGTTACAATTTATTAAATAGTTACAAATCAATAATTCCGAAAAATTGATAAAATCTTGAAAATTTTGAGGTTAATAAACAAAATAATTATAGTCATTACTTTTGGGCCAGCAATTATACGACGCGATGATCTTTAGAAATTATTAAGGGATTAATTCTATTGATTTTTGTGCTAATCCAATCATTGATAAAGTATTAATATTTATTAAGTGTGGTAATCTGCGATTTTCTAAAGTTTGGTTATTTTATTGTTTAAACTTTTATTATTAAAGATAATTGATTACTTAGTTCTATGTATTGCTAAAAATACATGATTCATTATTATTTAACATTATTTGAGTGATATTTGGTAGAAATGAGAGTATAAAAAGTTTCGGGTCCCTCATGCTTCTACGCCTATGTACGGCGGATAGGTTCAGCGGGTAGCTTCAGCTTCATATGTTATTGGGTGTACGCGCGCTAGTGCAGACGTTCTATGAAGTCGTTAGTCACGCTCCTTGGACACGCGCGCGTCCGTGCTATCTCTCTCTCTTTCAACTTCTCTGCCTTTCTCTTAGTCTAGTCTCAAGAGATTTAGATTTAGATTTAGATAGTTTATTTTAACCTTGAGACTAATGTGTCCCATAGGGCATAAAGATATCATAATAAAGTTATATGTTTGAAAAAAATGTAATTCAACTTGAAGAATAAGTATACACTGTCTAGAATTATTTTCTCCTTTTTTTTGTTATGTGGCATGGGAAACTGTACTTTGAATTAGAGTTTATATATATTTAGATTTAAAAATTTTAAAATAAAAGGGGGCCTTTTTTCACATACAATCGTTTTGTAAAATTCATATATTATAATACGAGAGCGGTTGGAAAATGCACGGTGAAATACAGTAGCACCGTTTCCTAATTATCTTGAGAATATGCCTAGCTACTTATTACTAACTTTTAAAATTTTTAGTGAATGAAGTATCGTTACTTTAAAAGGTGCATATATAGCGGCTTTAAAAACCGGTAAGTCTCTCGACGAGACTCTCGAGAAGCGACATAACGAAAAAAAAGAAAAGAAATATAATAATAATAATAAAACGAAGACGGGTGCAGGATGTTTGAGAGAATATAATACACGATGGGATGATACACCTCTTAATTCACTAAGAGAGAAAAAAAAAATATAAAAGAAAAAAAAAACAAGAATGTAGAAGAAATTATTCAGCGAGTCTCTTGATTATTTCGGTACTTTTCAAATGGCGTTTTAAGTGAGTCTCGCGCAAAAAACGCGTGCGCTCTCCGCGGCTTAACGGTATTCAAACGCCAAGTCTTCTGATCTTGGTTATTACTTTTTCTCATAAATGAATCGTTTACTTCTGAATATAATTATGTAAATCCACCCAGATTTCATATGAATATAAATAAACAGACGAATTTGATGAGTCGTTAACGCGAAAAAATATACTTATGAATAAAAATAAAAGCAAATTAAAAGTTTTTAAGGAAGATTTAATGCTTATTTAATTTTTATTCTTCCGAATATAGAATTAAAATTGCATAAATTTAATTAAAAAAAATAAATTTTCTTCTAAAATAACCAATAGAAGAGAAGAAAAAGAAAAGATTTTGAATAATAAATATGTTAAAAATTGGAGACGGGTAGCAGTATGCAATTAGTCAATATCCGTGTGACATTTAGTTTTGGTATCAGGATAGATTGACGCTCCGAAAACCCAATGTCTCTTCTGGCTTGAAACTCAATACTGTCAAGAGCTCGTTGCTAGAACCGCAAGAGTAATTCTAAAGCGCGCAGAATGATGAATTAATCAATCCTCAATCACAGCTCGAGTAACCTGACGGTATAGCAGTATGGTAACAGTGCTATTGGCTACTGCTACAGCACATTGTTCATAGTCCTCCCTAAAACTATATAGTTTTCCTTGTTATCTATCTTTCTCTTTTACAGAAATAGAGCAACTAAGATAAAACTCAAGAGAGAGAGAGAGAAACGAGCAAAAGCAATCTATACAAGCAACTATGTGTAATCCTTCGCTGAGCAATCCGTGTCTCTCTTTCCTTTCTCCCGTTTTCCTCCCAAGTCTTAGCTCTGAGATTTGGATCGCTTTGCTTTTCTATATATATATATATGCACTCCTTTCGTATATTCGTATGTTTTGTGTCTGTCTTTTACTCGTGGCTGATTTCGTTCCCTTGGCGACGACTAAAACCTTTGCATATACGGGGATGTGTGTATATGTGTACTTGTATGAGTTTATATTTAAGGTTTGCGCGTGAAAAATCGTAAGTCCTACAACATCGCAAGCTTCAGTCCCAGATGCCCATTGCGATTGTAAACATATTGAGAAGGAGAAAGAGAGAGAAAGAGAGTCTCGGTGCACACATTGTCTCTTGGGAATAGGAAAATCGGAAAAGCAAATTAATGCTTCCGTCCCCTTGCGTTTAACTAAAGCCTTTTATCGCTATATAGATACTGAAAGGCTTTGTTTATAAATACTCGTAACGTTTGCGTTTAATTCAAATTTATTTGAATTTGAATCTAAAGCGTATAATGAAAAAGATATTGTTATTTATTTTATTTCAATGTACCGTGATCTTTACAATTTTCAAATTAATGAAAATAATTTTATTTTATTATAATATAAAAAGATAATAAAAATCTCTTTATTAATGTACATATATATACATATATATATAAAATTATATCTATATACATGAAGGTTGACCTCAGATCTAACTGAAAACTTTTAATTGCTTGTTATAGGTAAGTGGTTGAATACTTCAAAGACTGGAAGACTTGAAATAATTTACTTTAAGAAGTGTAATGTAATGAAGAAAACTGGTATAAGTAAGTTTTACTGAAATACTTAATTAAATTATTATAACAATTTCAAGCTTTTATGATTTTACTTGTAATGATTTTAAAAAAAACTTAAAATGAATTTTAATGTTACGCGCTTTGAAATCACCGTATAATCGTACTTTCCTATTTTAGTTTGTTCAGTTATCTTTTCCCTCCATACATTAAATAAAGTACCTTTTAATTATGTCACACAGCGAACATTGTTTATAAAATTTTTTTTTAAGTCTCTATTATTATTTTACGAAAAATCACTTTAATTTAAACTATGCAGAAAAAGAAATTATAACTTTATTATTATTATTCTTTTTTTTTGCATATTTTATGTGCAGTGTCTCTTTATAAAAGTGTATTTTAATCAAGTTTTCGCTATCTACTTCCTTGGTGAACGTTATCTTTCGATTACGACGTTTCTCAGTAACACAGTGCCTGTGTTGAAAAAAAAATCTTACCTCAACATAAGCATCAAGAAGTTCCCTCTACTCTTTTTCAAGCGTGAACGAAAAAGGCATATATATACATACATACATATCTAAAGGAACGACGTAGCGTTCTCTTTCATCTTATGCAATTGTGCCTCCTGTTTCCAACTCGCATTTTTCACAATCTTTTCTTGTTTTCTTTTTCTCTTCTTATATACTACTACTTTGGCGCCCTTTTGTCACTAGAATTTGAGGTGAAACGCGTAAGGAATAACTCTCGTTCATACAACACTGGCTTCTTTTATTCTTTCGTTACACCCACAGTATATACATGCGTTACGACTTGGAAAAGAAAAAGTAAAGTGAGAAGAAAATACAGGAAAAAAAAAGAAGCGAAGTATATACATATAGGAAAAAAAAGAGACTATTTTATATGTATATACGTGTCGCGTGTGTAAAATATTCCCGAAGCCTTATTGCCTTTTAGTTTATACAAGGGTAAGAAGAAGAAGAAGAAGACGAAGAAGAAGAGACATTCTTTAAGAAATTCTCTCTCGGCTTTTCTATATAGTCTTTGCCACATACTGACACGCCAAGGATGAAACATTTTGGCTTCGTAACGTAAGAGCTATTATTTTTTCACGCCCATAGAATTACTTAAGGAAGAACAATATTTTAAGGATTCACTTAAGTTTGAAAATTTTTTTCCAAAAGAAAAATACAATACTAATTCAGTTATAATACATATCATAAATATTGAAAATATAATATTTCTTATGTAAATTGCTCTTCCACCGTATGAAAAAAAAGGTAAATATTCTTATTTGAAGAGAAAAACATTTAACATAAATGTATGGTTTCGTAAATTTCAAATTTAACTTAAATATTTCTATTTTCTAAAGAATGTTTCTTAGAAACACTTGGAAAAATAAAAGTATAATTTAAGGAAAAAGAACAAACACACTTATTCCTAAAGCGAAACAAAGTAAACAATAAGGGAAGAAAAAAAGTCAAAGAGCAGTAAATGTTCAAAATAGTGTAAAGCTGTTATGTCGCCAAAGCAAAAGGATTATAAAAAGGAAAATCTTGTGTACCTTGTAATAGGTCAAAAAGAATGTAAGGTGTTTAAAGTATGTTTTTATAAACTGAACAACTTATGTAAGAAATCTGTTAGGAAAAAGAAAGGAAAGAACGAAACCACGTCATAAAGGAAGAAGGGTTGATAATGAGTAAAAAAGTGAGAACAAGGATGTAAAAGAGTCATAGAGAGAAAAAAAAAAGTGGAAACATGCACGAAGAAGAAAGGAAAGAAACTTAGGCATAAAAATTTTATTTTTTTGAAAAAATAGAAAGGAAAAAAAGGAAAAAAATATATATATATTTAAAAAAAATAAAGGAAAAGGGTAACGCTAAAAACGATCAAGACTGAGAACAATTTCCTTATTGCGTTATTTTGAAAAGTAATAGCCATCCCATTACACGGGGCTGAACAAACTCTCAAGCTCAAAGAACACAAGAGAGCTATATAGAAGAAGAAGAAGAAGAAGAGAAGACGAAGAGTAGAAGAAGAAGAAAAAGAGGAAGGTTCTCTCCCTTATCTGCATTCGAGAGAGAAAGAAAAATAGAGAAAGAGACAGAAAGAAAGATAGTTGTTCGTCGGCTGTGTTGCGCGGGCTTGCGCGCGCGTGCGAGTTCCCTTTACGCGGCAACAACGAAGTTATGGTACTCCCGCGAGCGCGGGAATTTCGTAACCGCGCGAGCATATCCTAACATGTATATACATACATGGAGTAAGAAGAATGAGAGAGAAAGAAGTATAGTACAAGAAGAGTCTAGTATGTCCTATCTTTCTTTTCTTCATCGTCTAAGTTGCGCGGGTGAAAGAGAGAAAGAGAGGGAGAGAGAAGAATATCTTTCCTATTTTCTTAGGTGATTACGTTCATTCTTGCGACGCTCTTTCTTTCTTTCTCTTTTCTTGTCTTAAGCTTTAAAGTAATGGTCAACTGTAGTAAAAGAAGGAAGGAGAGAAGAAAAGCTCTCTTCTTTCCTAAAGTACTTCTTCCTTTCTTTCTCTTTCTCTCTTCCATGATCGTGAGGATCGTTGGCCTCTTGCCTTCTTCTTCTTCTTCTTGTGCTCTCTTCTCTCTTGATCGCGAGTTCCGATCTACGGAACTATACGCGCTCACAAGCAACCAAGTCGCCGTCGTGTAGCCCCCGGGTGCCCTGCTGCACGTTTCCCAATCCCTTCCTTTTTCTTCCTCCAATTATTTTCGAAGAGCCAACAAGAGAGGCCCCTCTTATACTCTCTCTCTCTCTCTCTCTCTCTTCTTTTTTTATTCCTCTCCTTCTTGATATATTTAGTTTTTATACTATGGATGGCAAGGCTGATCTTCAGTACCGACACCGACAATCATCCTCTGGTCATCGCCTATCAACCTAACTGTAATCCATACGAGACACTACCAACAACAGAGAAAACAAGCTCTAACAGAGAAAGAAGGGAAACCTTTTTGCGCGCTCCCACGCACATGTGGGATTAAGCAATCGAAGGGGAAACTCTTTCTTACTTTCTGTGTAGTTGTTGCTGCTTAGAATACATATATATACTCAGATATAGCTGAATCTTTAAACTTGTATGGTTATGTACTTAAAGCTGATCAATACACCAATCAACTATGTCTCATTACCGATTGCCATGATTATATACTTAAGAGTAAGAAAATTTTCGAAAATAAGTTGTCATTTTAATCTATGCAATACTGTACAATATTTCTATAAAAAGATACAGTTTTTAATTGTTATTTTTCACTTTATCGAAGCTTACTATACCGATATTTTAAAATTTTTATAGATTGCGTTAATTAATCTCTAATTTTTTAGAAAACTAATTGCCTTGTGAATTTTATATTAATTATTTCATCGTGATTTTTCACGTCACTTCATTTAAAAATTGTTCTTAAAATCAATGGATTTTAGTTCACTTTACTAATCTATTGATTTACGTACGAATTCGTAATATTTTTTTTACAAAATTTATTTTCATAATTTATTTGAAAAAAACTAATTATCTGGGTCTTTAATCGATTTTATTTTATTTTATTGGTCATTAAACAAATATAGAATAATTGAATTTATATTTTATAATTAATAATGAATGTCTATAAGATTCAATTTTAATTATGCTCTAAAATATTAGATAATTAATTTTGGTAAAATTAAATTTGTAATATTGTTAAGCATGTTCAATTTTCATAATTAAATATCATTAAAAATTCAAGCGAAAAATATAAATATATGTAATATATAAAATAAAAATAAAACTATCTAATTGATCTAAATTGAAAATTTTAATTATTATTTTAAAACATGAAAGAAAAAATCTACTAGAGATATGTTAGAGAAACTATTGTAAAAGCCACAAAAACCCTAAATGAAAACTTTTGCATAAAACTATTTACCCTGCTGTAGGTACAAAAAAAAAGGAAGGAATAAAATCGTTTTATACATAAGAAACGAATAGAATCTCAAGAAGACAGCGCAATAAAGAAAAGGTATGTGATTCTTTCAAGAGGAAGGCAAACGATGCGAAATAATATATACTTCAATGTTTTGTATAAAAACGTCACATCCAGATCAAACGTATAAAATACAACTTGTATGTATTGGCTTAGTAAGATTTCTTTTTACCATTTTCCTAGACGTTAATATCCGTATAAAACTAGTCAAGTGCTAGTCAATTTCCCTATCTTTTCTTTCCTTTCTGTTTTTTTTTTTTTTTTTTTTTTAAATAAACTATAACACATATGTGCACGCACATATCTAGACAGTTACGTACATATGTATACTACATTACATTAGTTATTGTGTGAATCACCAGCATACGTGTAATGCGAATGTTTGAAGTTATGCGTAACATTGAAGTAAAAAATAATTCGAGCTCTAAAAAAGGAAAAAAAAAAAGATTCAAACGAGTATACGTCTTATACGCATGCTACGTATACCCCAGGTGAGCATAATGAAAACGACTACACGTCAAAGCTTGTGAAAGATAAGAATACTTGAAAGGAGCAGAAGAAAAAAAAAGAAGAAGAACGAACGAACAAGAGAGAGAATGAGAATCAAGTACTGTAAAGGATCAAAGGAATCATTTTTCAAGGATAAAAACTACTTGGAAGAGGATTCTTGAAAAAAAAGGTTCTATATCTCTCGAGCTTTCTTGTACATTAAATTCAAACTAGCTAATAGATATATGTATAGTTAATATAAGCTTTTTTGTAATATTTTACATTACAAGAGAGCAAAAAAGAACGAAGAAAAAAAAAAGAAAATTGAAATTTCATTTTTCCAATGGAAAGCACTTATAGGTTAGAACAATTAATTATCATGCTGTCTTGTGTGGCAAACCCTTATTTCACGCCTTGAAAGTCTTCAATTACTTGAACACCCTACTCCTTAAACTCTTTCACGTAAAATGGATATTCGAGTTTGCTTTCTTTCCTTTACAGTCTTAAGAACAAAAAAAAAAGTAAAAAAAAAGAACGAAGGAAACCTAAGAGAACTTAAGTAGCACATAATTTTTCGTAGATGGGTTCTGCTACAGGAAAAGAAGAATGAGCACGAGTAAAATAGTTTGGAAACAAGAAAACGAACAATTCCAGAACAAAAAAAAAGTAAAAGGAGTAAATAGAAAAAAAAAGATACAGAATAAGTAAAGATTACGTTAAAATGATAAAAAGATGCTTGACTATTACGGTTACAAGTTGTATATTCAAAAAGTTTTATTAACTATAAGCAAAGCAATGATTTTAAAAGAGGAAATAACCAAAACCATAAGTTCCTATGCATAACCTTGTATATTTTATGTTTATTATCGTCTATATTATTGTTATATCATATGTACGGCTTATCGGGTTCTCAGGCTTGATAGTTTAAGCATACACGGGTTTACGAAGCTCTGCGGGTCTTTAGATAAGAGAAGAAACAGAAGGAGGAAGCAAGGTTATACATTGACTTTCCAAAATTAATACAATTAAAAACTACTAATATATTAAAGAAAAATATAATTAATTAATAAATGTTTATTTGAAAATATATTAATTTTAAAGTAAAGAAAGAGGAAAGTTATTTTAAAAGGCAATTAAAGTTTAAAAATTTTAATTGAAAAGATATTTTTTGCTTTTTAAAACATGAAAAAATTTAAAAAATTTCAAATTATCTTTTAATACAAATGAAGCTAATAAATTGTCATGAAGAATCTCCAGGAAGTTGTGTATAGGAAATGCATGACTTAAATCACGTTGCGTTTCTTCTGTAATATTTTTGATTAGTCATGAAGATTCTACATGCTCAAATCCATGTAGTTTTTAACAGTATTGTTATGTACGTTTTTTATTAAAAATTCAATGAACATGAATCACTAAAACTGTTATGAGCATTATATAATCTTTATACACGAGTCGTTGAATTCACTTAACTAAATGGGAATATAATGTTTTTATCTATTCACATTTATAACATTGTTTATAAACATTATGATGAAAATGATGATTTTTAAAGCTTCATTTTTTTTAATCGCACATACTTAATCGCTTCGTTATACAGAAATTTGAGAAACTAAATTTTTTAGATTTATCGTTTTTATCAGCGTTATATATTACGTTTGCCGAGAATATTGATAAAAACTGTCTAAAAACTGAATTCCTTTTTTAAACTTATTTATTTTTCTCGTTTATACATTTTTCTTCTTTTTATCAACACGATGTATATAACAAGTATATCAGATTAGCTTTTCAAATGGCATTTCATGTAATATCAACGAATTTCACACGCATTGTTAAAAAAAAAAAAAAAAAAATTCTCTTCCTTCGTTTGGTGAAGCATTTCTTTTTTGTTTACACATCTCGTTACCACATCTTCTCTAAAGAAATAAATCTATGAACATGTCAAGTACGTTCCCTTTTGTTCTATTTGAGTCAAACAAACGTATATTTCTTTTCAACAACTAAAATTTTTTGATTACTTATTTACCAAAGATACTAAAAAATTTTTTTCCTATTTTCTTTCTTTTTTTTATTTTCTATTGTATAATGCCGCGTTGTCTTTTAGACATATGCGACGGGTTATGTTTAAATGAAGAAAAAACATAGGGTACGCACAAACGACTGAATACTCCTCTCTATTGTCTCGAAATATACACATACAAAGTTTTTGTTTACTCGACATACTATTCTCTAGATCTTTTTTTTTTTCTTTTTTTAACTTTTTTTTTACTTTTTTTGGTAAACAAAGTAAATATTTTACTCTGCGCGCTTATTCTTTCTCCGATAAAATGAACATCCGCGTTTATAACAACAGTGAGAGTTAGCAACATCAACTGTAATAGTAAATGCAACAACAAAAACAGACTAACAAAAATATTATGTACAAAGTCCAAAGGAAAATTAAAGAAAAATACTTGAAATGTCTTGTTAACATATTCGTTTAAAGGGTTTGTATATATTTTTTTTTTATTCTCATGACAATTTTTTTAGGAAAGATACATGGAAAAAAATTACAATAAATTATTTTACTTTACCAACAGACGACCAATTTTTATTTTGTTTTTTTAATTCATTAAAAAAACAAAAAAAAATTAGTAGAGTACAAGCGAGAGAAAGAGAATAGAAAAAAAAAACTAAAAATAAATGATAACACACTAGAAGCGTTACGAAGCTCCGTTGTGAGAGAGAAAAAAAAGAAAAAAAAAGAACGTTTTTACAACCAGCAGCTAATGATCATTTGGCAATTTTCAATTTTATGATCTCGTTTTTCTGCGGAAAACGCGCGTGCGGAGGCACAAATTTTTCTTTCTCTCTACACGTTCTCGACAAACCCCGAGAAATGCAATAGAGACAAAAATAACAGCAGCATGAAAAAAAAGAGAAAAGAATAAAAAAAAATGTAAAAAGAAGAGAAAGCAAGTGACTGAGAAATAAAAAAAATATATAAAAGCGTTAGTAGAAAAGAAAATGCAATGAAGAAAAATAAAGGATAGAAAGAGATCGATGACTATAAGATAGAAATACTTTTGAGTTTCAACAGTTGTAAAAGCTTGTTCTCTTTCATTTTGTGTGTGCGTTCGCACGAATGCGGAAAGGAATCGAGCGAAGATGCATATAACGTAGCATCTTCGTTGGAAGAAGGAAAAAAAAAAGAAAAAAAAGAGAGAGAAAGATAGAGAGAAAGAGAAAAGCCGCTGCTTGGCTAAGGTATAATTTCTTCGACAGCTTAGTTTCAGCAGGGGCCCTTCTTTAACTCTATACGATTGCTTATATATACATGCCAACTAACCAACATCTGTATATATGTATGTATAATACGCACACTTGAATAAAGACTCGTGTGTTACTGTGTACGCGCTCGCGCGCGCGCGAGCCATCAGGATGAAATTAAAGCGAAGGGAATGTTCAAACACTCGATCTTTCTCTTTCTCTCTGTCTGTCTCTCTCTCTCTCTCTTTCTCTCTTTTCTGTGTATATTATCCTAGGAAATTTCTTGAGCCTTTTGCCGAGTATATATAATGGCAGCTTCTCGCGTGCGCACAGGATAATAATCGTTCGACGCGCCCGAGTTACGACTGGGCCTTTATGGAATGTGCATCAAACCTAACGTTTTCGTTAAAAGAAAAAGTAAAAAAAGAGCTACAAAAAAATCAAATAAAAGCAAAATAAAAAAAAAACTTGACGACGCCCACCGTCATATGCTTATACATGCGTAAGTTTATATATAGATGTATTCTCTATACAGAAACTCATCAGTATATCTAACGCTCAATTCTCTTATAATTTTTTTTTATTTCATTCCCGTTATTAAGTATGCGTTTCTTTAATGTAAACTTATATTATGGGCTACCATGCGAATATAAAGTGTGGGCGCTCCCTTCGGGGTTATTCTACAAGGCCAACTGTTATAAGAAGAATCGTGCAAACTTTATGCAGATTATGAAATTATCAAAGTTCGAGAAGAACATTCACGTGAGAGAGTTATGGGTTATATACGTATGTCATTGTACAAATGCTTAGGTTCGAGCTTTCTAGGGATTACGCAATTTCATCCCTTGCAATTTCAATGGATTCGTTCCTTTTTTTTCATTCTTCTTTTTTCTTTTAATGAATCAAAATTACTAATTTAGCAATACAAAGTTGATAAATTTCATTAATTTATTTATTTGCAAAGTAAAAAGACTTTTGGTATTTCTTCCGGCATCACTTAGCCACTTTAATAAATTAGGTATTTATTAGAAAATAAAAGTTTTCACGATTATTACAACAATAAGAAGAATTATGTTTGCTCATTTTAATTTTCTTAAACATCCAACATTAAAATTTCGTTTATGAAGAGATTTATGAATTAGTAAATAATTTTTAGTAATAAACAAATTTAGCAATTATTCTTCCATGACTAGAATTCTATGGTATAAGGTGAAACGGAAAGAAGAGAAGAGAGAATGAGAGAAAAAATATAAAAGAAAAGAAATAACCTAACCAACGAATCTGGAAGTTTGTAGGTTTGCTTTACAGTTCGTCGCGGGTTCTTTTCTGTTTGAAATTTAATGACCCTACGGTCGTTTTGCTCCTCAGGATAAGCCAGCGCGATAATTTACCCGGCCGTAAAGGCTGTTCTTTTCTTTCGTCCTTTTTTTTCCTCCTACCTTACCTTCTTCCTCTTCTTCCTAGGACTCTTGCACTCAACGAAATTGTTTAGTTAAACTGACTATTTTCCATTAGTTGAACTATCTCTTTGCTTTACCTCGATCTTTTCTTTTCTTTTCTTTTTCCCTTTTTTTTAACTATCTTACAATTTAATCTGTAAGAGTTTTAAATTAAAATTAATTTTACTTTTAATTAAAATAAATTAAATTGTTTATAACTCTTACAAAAACAATAGAACGAACTATTAAATAAATTTAATATATTTCATTAAAAATTAATTATGTTTTTTTTTTTTCGTTGCATTAGAAATATTTTTAAAAAATTTTGTGTTTTGAACTATTTTTTTTAATTAAACTCTTTTCTAATTAAATTTATATATATATGTATATATATGCATGTATTATAATTACAGAAAACTAGCTTTATAATTAAAAGAAGTAATAAATATTATTTTTTAATTACAGATGTTTTTTTTATCATCAAATTAAAACGTATTATTAAAAAATTTTAATGACATTTTATACTAATTTTAAATTAAAGATTTTTTTTACAATTTTTTGTCTCGAGTTATATAACCATTTAACAAGATAATTCGTCATTCGATTAAGCCAAGGTATTCGTCGTAATAAAGAAAGCTTAAAACGAATGCAAGAGTTTTTTGAATGGCTAAGAGTGCGATTCTAGTTTACATTGGAATTACGTTTCCTCTCTAAGAATGCGCGCTATAAAAACGAACTGTTGGCTAAAAAAAAAGAATGATAAAAAAAAAATAAGAAAAGGAAAAAAAATCAAAGCAAGATGGATAAGCGAAGAAAACTAAGCTATTTACGAATTTGAAGTGAGAGAGCCAGATAGTGAAATTTTCTCAAGCAGTTAATTCCACTATAAAGTTTTAACAAAAGGCGGCAGTAGCTCGTATCGAGGGTATATATAAGAGACATTTCTCTAGTTTTTACTCTTCCTTGTTTTATTCAAGGACGTTGCTGCTGCTGCTTTACTATACGCTTCAAGCACTCAACTTACTACAACAAACTCCTCCTTCTTTTCTATATAGCTTTTCCGTATCGTAACGGCCGAGTGCGTTCCTTGTCATTTTTGTTGTGTATTTTTTTCTTTTCTTTTTTTTCTCTCTCTCTCTTCTCTACCTCTTCCCAAACATGCATATTCAATAGCGAGTGTAGCGCGTTATTTAATGCGAAGAGCGCGAGAAGACGTCCGGCGGTAGACCCCAAAAGCTTTAGTATACATATATATACATAGCGAATCACTTACCCATTCCGTGGAAAACGCATATAGAGAATATAATGCAATACACGCGGTATCTCTTTTACCTAAAGTATACACGCAACTTTTACTCTATGCTCATTTTTATCTTGTCTCTCTCTTTTTTTTATTTGTAAATTTTTTTCTTCTCTGTTTTTTTTTTTAATATTTTTTTATTTCTTGTCTACCGTGAGTACGAACAAATGCATGCAGTGTAACGTTGTTTTAATATTTTTTTCTATTTCGTTCTACCTTTTTATCAAAACGCATCATATGACGTTAACGCACGCTAACGCATTGTTTACATTGTATATCTGAGCATGAAGTTCCACCCGCGTTTTCTCACTGGAAATTTTTTCTACTCGTAATTTTTTTTTTCTTTCTGCATTTTTTTTTTTAGTTTTTCATTCGTTTCTTTTCCGTTTGCAAAAATTTTCTGCAAAATTTATATTTTACTACTGCCAGTTAAAACCGTCTCGTGTATTTTTCTTTTTTTTTTCACTACCGTAATACTTTTCTTAATCTTTTTTATTAATTACAGCTTATAAAAGCGGTGATTTCAATAATTAAGTTAGCCAAACGTTTAATTAAATATTGCCTGAAATAATTCTTACTTTCATATGTAAAGAAGTTATATCGAAACGTTGTAATTTCAGAAACTTAAATATTATTAACATCAAATATTACATGGTATTTTTCGTGTAATCAACGAGTCGCATTAAATCCAATGGAATCGTAAGTAAATAATAAATGCTTTTATTGCAACGATAAATTACAAAACGGAATACTCGTATTTTTTTTATGTCTTTTGCGTTTTTTTTTTTTTTTTAATTGAAAGCATCGAATAAAATCTATTAATGATAGATAAAGCGTATTCAGAACGAATAAATCAAAGGTAAATAAAAGCAATGAGCATGAGTTTTTAAAGTGATATTACACCTTTTGATATTGAGTGATTTATTTATTAGTAACGCATGTGTTACAGAATATACGTATATATAGGAAATAGGCATATATGTATTAACGTATAAAAGAGTTGAAAAAGAGCGAAAAATACAAACAAAAAGCGTTTACAGTTTTGTTAACGTATATATACGTATAATAGCTTCACGTGTAATAAATCAACTACAGCGGCACGCGTGACGTTCCAGAGGATAGAAAAGAGAGAAGGAGTGAAAAAACAGAGAGAGAAGTATATATGGATATATAAAATAGACTTTTAAGTAGTAAGGTTTTAGAAAAGAGGGAGAAAGAGAGAAAGAGCGAGAAAGTGAGAGAGAGAAAGGAACCTATGTCGGAATAGCTATTAAATTAAGCGTAACGATCGGAAGTGTTCGATAAGTTATTGGATTACGATTGCCGAAGCGACAATTCCCAGCAATGTATCGATAATCTAATATGTGTGCGCGAGCGCCGATTACCAATGGTTTGTATGTGCTTCAAAACCCGGTGAGATGATGCATATCGCCATAATTCACTGTCTCTCTACCTCACTCATATATATATTTATACACATATATATGTATATGCCTATATAAATTATGGCAATCTCCCCCCTCTCTCTTTCTCTCACATCTATGTATATATATATATATATATATATACAGGTACGTTTAGCTTATACTGTTTTCTCTATCTCGTTTTACCTATATATACGTTGACAGGCATTTATCATCAAGGTTCAAGCTCTAATTGACACGTTAATTTCACCACCCTGCGTGAAGGATTTTCCAACCTTAATTGGGACATTATGAGACTCGTAAAGAAAACAATAATAACAACACTCTAACCTCCCCATTTTACACCTTCAAGCAAATGTGACTTAAGAGTTTATTTCCTTCACTTTTTTTTCCCTTTTTTTTAATACATGATTTACTGGATGAACGATATATCTTTTACAAATTCTTTCTATTTTCGGAAAAAAACGTGTTAAATTTACACTGAAAATTATCTCACGTCGTTACGATGTCAGTTTGAAAATAAGACAAAATAATGAAATAAGATAAGAAAAAAAAAATGATTTGATACACGTACTTTATTACTACTTATTAAAATACATTTTAGTTTATACAAATGCATTATCTTATATACAGAGAAAACTATTAAAACCCATTTAATCTTTAGTCAAAGGTAGAGTACAGAATTCCACTTGCAAATAGAATAGAATTTCATTTGTAAATAGAAGCGAATTCAATTTGCAAATAGCATTAAACCAATTTCTCTGTTTAAAGTAATAAATAAACAAAAGTCGAATTTAAACATTTTGTTGTAAGAATTCTTAAATTAAAATAATGTTTATTCTTTGTTTATTATTATACCTAAAGTAATACTTTATTTTAACAATTTGCAAACAGAAGGATGAAAAAAAATATATGCGTTGCTCGATTGTACCACAAAGTACAATAACACCTATATCAGCATACGTGTATGTATGTGTATATATATATTTTTAATATCTCAGCTAAATCCAGATATAGAAAACTGACAAAACGTAAAATCTCCCGCGTTGAAAACGTGCTCCGGAAATATTGGGGTTAATTAAGCAACCTTCCTACCAGTCTTTTCTCTCTCTCTCTCTCTCGACTATGAGAGAGAGATTTTACCGCTTGTATATTGGGATATACAGAACTACCTTTTCATTTGTATGTGTTTTCGTAATGCAAAACTCGCACGATATTCGAATTACAAATATATATATATATATATATATATATATATATACACATACATACTCAATATGTATATATATATACTCTATGTATGCGTGTACATTTCGCAAAGAAGAGAACGATGAAAAAGGGAGAAAGAGAGGAACGCTTTGAATTCAAGAAGTTTGTTTGAAAAAAAAAACATCGTTTGCGCGCGCGGCCTTTCATTAAACTCAAAGCAGCTATATAGCGTTTGCGCGAGCGTACGCCGTATAAAGTCCTTATCTTGAAACTAGTTCAATTAGATAAAACTAGCTAAAGGAAAGAGAGAGAAAGAAATATTCTTCTATTTCTTCTTTTAATCTTTTTTTTTCTTTTTTTAATTCCTACTTTTCTTATTCTTTCTATTTCTGGTTTATTTTTTCTCTTCTCCTTCTGGCATTAGAAACGTCTCAGAGCCGACGACCGAAAGAGAAAGAAAAAAAAATAAAATAAAGCCAAGCCAAGGTTATACGGGCGATTAAGGATTACAAATAACTCGTTAACGCGCTAAATTAAACCTCCCCCCCTCCCTTCCCCGGAAGTTCAATGAATCCTGTAAACGCAATCACCCGCGTTAACTTATACACTAAGCTGATTTATGCGCGCACCACCAAGCCTGTTGTGTCTTTTAACCATTTCATTTTTTTTATGTTTTACTTTGTATTAACTGTACGAAAAAAAGTATTCTTACTCATTGTTTTTTTTTCTTTTTTTCTTTTTTTTTTAAGTTTGTTTTGACTTTTTTTATGAAAAATATGCACAGCTCTACATTTTACGTCTCGCAATTATGTTTTAAAAAATTTTTGAAAAATAAAATTTCATTCGACGAATAATATTTAACTTTGATAGTTTATGGCACTTGGCAGTTTCAATTAAGGTTAAAAGAAGTTTTCTGTTTACTTTTCTAATAATGTATATATATTTAAATAAAATGCAACTGAAAAGATTTTTACAAAAATTTTTATAAAACATGACGGTTATATATTTTCTTTTCTTTTTTTCTTCCTCATTTTTTTCCAACAAAGCATTTTTCTATTTATTAGAATTAAAAAAAAAAGTTTTATCTTTTATTTAAATTTTTATTATTTTTTTCGTCCAAAGAAATAATTATATATATTTTATTTGAATAATTTCAGTGAAATCTCTTATTTAATTTTGAGTAAAATAATTTAAACACAATTCACGTGTTGAGGTTAAATGCTTGAGAATACGTATAATACGTTTATAGAAATAATGTATTGTGTATGCATATTTTACTTGAACTAAAAGTATTGCGTGTTGAATGAATTTTCATCATTTTTATTCAGTTTAATCTTACGAATTATTCGCTTGAATATCAATTTTTCATTTTTTTAAAAGATTATATAATTATATAATTATAAATTGTAAAAGATTATAAAAGATATTTTAAACTTTTATGATAATTAATACATACGAATTATAATTCTTATACGATTATTATTATGATTATGATTATTTATTTATTAAATGAAATTAGCTAAATGAAGCTAAAAGTAAGTATTGTAGAGTTAATAATATAGAGCAGCCAATAAAGATTAATGTAAATAAGCAAATTATATGATAACAATATTCCGTCTGTAATATCGTAATTTTGAAGATATATGGGTAACCGTTTTATGTATTTAAGCTATAACTCACTGCTGTTCTCGTATATGAAAGTCAATCATTATGCAGAAATGCATATTTCATATTTGAACAATCCAAAAGCTTTACTAATTACAGGAAAGCATCGATTTTACCAAAGATTCAATAAACTTTAAAGCAGAATCAATCATGAAAATAGTTCATTTTAAATTCTATAATGTATTGTAAAGATTTAATGGATTTCGGTTTAACATAAGAACGAATTAACATTTGTATCATTGATTAATCGCTGCTTTATAAAGAAATTTTGTAAGAAATAAATGAAAATCAAAAGCTCCTTTATTTTTTTTAGCTATTGTAAAAGCTCGTCGTATCCACCTTATGTTCCATCAATAGACTAGAAGCTAACGCGGTTTCCTGGTTACTATTGTACTGAAGTTCCATTGCTTGGACTAATTATTTCCAAGTTAGTTCGAACGATTCGCCACAATGTAATGACTATGAGGAAACGAGCTCTTCTAAGTCCTAGTCAACCTACCTCCCTTCCTTCTTCCTTTCTACCCTTTATATATGAATACATGTATATAACTAACAGTGGAAACGTAATGTCAAGCGAATAGAGAACTTACTATATAGCCTTTTTGGTTTATAAGGTAATTTAGCTTTAAAACTTCTATCTCACTTTATATATGCATCTCTTAACTCCCCATTTTCAGTTTCTGTTATATGCTATATTTTCTTCAACTGTTAGTGTGTAGCTGTAATTACTGGAATGAGTCAGTATAAGAAGTTGAATGTTAACGCACTGGAAAACACTTGACACGGAACGTAACGCTCATCTTCATCTTATTCTCTTTTCCTCTTATTCTCTGTCTCTTTTCTTTCTTTATTCTTTTTTTTCTTATCTTTACTTTTGCTTGCCATTTTCTCTCTCTTTCTCTTTTCTTTTAGCGTAAGAATTGTACGAAGTCGGCAGCGGCAGCTGTCAAGTTTATTACCAAGGAAAACGACCTTGGAACGTTTTTTTGTCTTGTATATATGTACGAATGTATATATGTATATACCGATTGTGTGTGTACCTGAGAGCTCACGTACGTATATTTTCTTCATACGTATATAGCGCCCCGACGAACGGAATGACGACAACGACAGCTCCTGACTATTTTCAGTTTTAAAACGAATCGAAAAGTCTCATTAACGTTTATGCTATCTTTAAACAAATGTATTTAACTTGGCTACACGAAGAACACGTGTAAAAAGAGTCGCTGTAACAATTCGAATTTCGCGCACGTCTTATGAGATGACGGACGTGTAATGTGTGGTGTTAGATGGAATTTAAGGCGCATAACATCAAATAAAAAGTAAAAAAAATTATCATGAGCAAACAGACTTTAAATAGCATTTTAAATAACAAAATAAATTAAATAAATCAAACGCATACGTATGAGATTCTTTACTATGGTAGACCTGCAATTCGATTGTAATTAAAGCAAGATGTTACCCAAGTAGAAGTGGAAGTAAAATAGTACATTCATTTTATTGTAAATTTTCTTTTTTAGTTATATTAAGATTTTATTAAGAGATGACAGAGTTAAAAATTTGAATAATTTAAAATATTATAGCTGTGTTGACGAAATCCCATGAAATTTTATGTTAAATTTAAATATTAAACTCATTTTTTTCGAAAAAACTGTTTTGAATTAAGAATGCTAACCCGTACTACAAATTTAGCTATATATAATTCAAAATTATTGTATATAAGTCTCTGAAAAAATTTATAATATTTATAAAAATAAAATTCTAATTGAAAAATTTAATGTTTAGTAAAATGTTTTATATTTATATTTTGACAGTCTATTAAATTTTTTTTAAAAATGTATATTTTTCTAAATTTTTTCGCCAATTTTCAAAGAAATTTTAAATTAAAAGTTATTCCGTACATTACCGCTTTAGTTACAAATAGCAATTACAAGAAAAATGCGTTTAGAATTTAAATTTAACATTTAATGTTATGCAACATGGTTCCTTTACAGAATTTTAATATTTTCAATTATTTAAATGTTTTACTTTACAATAATAAGAATTACTTTTTTTTGGACCACGTTGGTATTATCTTCTTTTAATACTGAATTAACTTGTTTTGCAATACTAATAAGGAGAATTTCAGAGATGTAATTTTAAGATATTTTTTGTTACATAAAATTATGAGAAAAAACCGCATTTTTAATTGAATTTCTAAATTGTTCAAAGCTATAGGTTTATTTTGCCTGATATTTGACAATGTGAAAAAATTCATCATCAATACAAACAATTCATAAATTCAACAATTTAAGCTTTAGAGCTTATTGTATAACATTTTTGTAAAAGTTAACATTATATCTTTTAATTTGAAAAAGATATATGAAAAGCTTAATTGGTTATTTAAATTTAACATTTATTCTAAATGGTTTTTCATTTTTATAAGAATTTTTTATACGTCTTCACTAACAACAAACATAATATTTTATAATTTTAGAATATTTGAACATTAAATCGAATGAACGTGGTTTTCTTCACAATTTAAAATAATAAAATATATTCCAAAGTCACATCAAAATCCATAACCCAAATTCCTGATACTTCCTTTACGAATAGATTTTATGAGAACCTTAATTTTACAATAAATCAAATTTAGTCACTTGTTCTTTTGTGATTAAAAATTTTAAATGGCGATTGAAAATTTAAATACTCATTACAACATTCATTTGAGGTATTATAGAAATTTATTTAAAGATCATATATTTTCATAAATTTAGGAATGAATAAAGAACGTATAATGTTTCTTGATAAATTATTTGGTCATTTCATTTGAATTCCATTAAAACAAATCATTCATTAATGGTCAAACAAAAGACAAAAGAAAATAGCAATAATATTTCACCCTCAATAACCGAGCGTGACTTGAATTGAATTACGACGTAATTCGATTGTACGCGAGACTTGAACTTAATAGTCACGGCTTCTAATCGAAACTTATAATTCGAGCATTAATTCCAGTTAATAGAGATTCGATATTTGATTATATTGCCAAGCTAGCACCTCTCACAAAGTTACGTTAAAGTCTCTCTCCAACCCTCCCTTTAGTATATTCCGAAGCTATATGCATACATCCTATAGAGCGAAAATCGGTAATACAGGAGGCAATGTTAGGAAACTCGTATAGTTCGTCTAGCGCCGAAAATTTAAGCGAACGCAAATTTCCCAAGGCAAAAATGTATTTGCCAGTGTAAAATTGACGGGGCGAAAATTTTTCCAGAATTTCGTAAAGCATAAATCCTATGCAATGTCGAGCAACGTTCGCACGGCTCGTAAATCAAAAGAGAGAAAACGTACGGCTTGCCGCTACCGGCCGGCTCGCGTACGAAATTAAATTCCAAATTTTCCAAAAGAGAGAAAGTGAGCAAGAGAAAAAAAATGAATCAGAAAAGAAATAAGAAGAGGTTAAGCTTGGCTGATTTTACTCTATAGATGCATAAAAGCAATAGTAGTTCCATCATCCTTTACTGAAAATTACTAAGAGCTTCGCGAGAATGTCATTCGACGATGCCACGCGGTTTGAGAGCAATCCCGTCTGCTAAGGATTCAAACTCGAATCTCGCGCCCACGCTAGAGTCCGACTTTGGAAACTATTTCCTCTTCCTTGAGCTAGGAGTAGAAACTCTGAGATTACAGTCTAACTGAGAAAGAAAGAGAGAGAGAGAATGAGAGAGCGAGAAGGAGATAGTCGAAAATGGTAAAATACGCGAGTCCATATCCCCCGTTGTCGTCCTTTCTGCTTTGGCACTTCTAACAGTTGCTCGCGCGCCAATGCCTTCTTACTTCTGCTCAATCGAGAAATCCTCTCTACTTCTCTTCTGTTCTCTCTCTTTCTCTCTTTCTCTTTCGAGTTAAATTTCGCATCTTTGGCTCGGTGGAACGTCGACAAGTTCGTTAATTTCAACGTTCCTTCAGAGAGGAGAAAACTGCCAATGGTTTTGGTCCTCCTTTAAGAGCTAAGGAAACGAGTTTTCAAACTTGTGCCGAAGATGTCGAAGCAAAATCACCTCCACCTTCCTCGTGTTGTTTAACGTTGCTTTGCAACATTTTTCTTCTTACCATCCCCCTCCGTTTCAGAACAACATCATTTCTCGTATATACCAAATGGACATGGCTAGTTTTTGTTATTACGCCATGCGAAGAAACTTTTTTACTTATTCTCTTTGCAATTAAATGTATCTTGTGAACAAGATACTCTCTTTTTTATTACTAACTATACTACTTGACTTTATATATAAATTTCATTTTTAAATAAATATATCTTTTATAATCAGATAATTTTATAAACAATTCTTTTATTTACTGTTTCTATCAAGTTTCCTAACGTATTTACCGGTGCTACGGTCTAACACGATCAGTTCCTATAATCCGATTTCCGTAGAGTTCGTTTGGGGATGAAAAAAAAACGCGTCAGCAAGTCAAATAAAAACGAAATAACAAAAATAGAGTATCGAAACATCAGTGAAAAAAGAAAGTAAAAAAAAATTGGTCAGCGCACACGCACTCATGTTGACACGTACCTTCTGCTGCAGCTGATTCTAATGTGTATATACTCTCCTCCTGGATTGTAGCTCCTCTTCTCTCAACAATGAATCACCGGATTGTATGTGTATATAAGTGAATAAAAAAAAATTTGCTCGACGATAGTCACACGTATCCGTTACTGTTTATACCCGAATACGTTATACAAAGTCCTTTACTCTTTACTTATACAATATACACAGTAAATGATGATAAGAAAAATAAAACGAAAAAAATTTTTTCGTAACGTACATAGACAAGAGTTTAAAAAAGTCTGTTTAAAATATAATCCCGGCTTTTGCTACACTCTCTCTGTATTATAAAAGCCCCCGATGCCCTTGGACTTGAACAACTGAGGAGTGAGAGAGATAGGAAAAGAAGAGAGAAAAAAGTAAGAGAGAGAGAGCGAGAGCCCCGTTCACGGCCACAAGCAACACTGAAATGCTGGGATTGCAAGGCGTGCGGCCACTTTTCCTTGCCGGCACATGGTATATGCTGCTGTTGCTGCTGGTTGCTTGCTTGCTTACTTTACTTGCTTGCTTACTTGCTGCTTGCTTCTTTGCTGGTGGTGGAAGGGGAGGAGGGGGATATATACTCTACGCGCTTCTTCATGGTACACCCGGTTACTTCGTCTTGGCAGGTGGAATGCTCTTCTTCGCTCTCTCTCTCTCTCTCTCTCTTTCTATCTTTCTCGCGAGCGCGAGCACACGCTCTCTCTCTTTCTTTTTCCTATCTCTATCTTTATATGCTCCCTCTCTTTTTCACTCTTGAGGGCACTCACGAATTATCGGCGATGCGTGAGCTCGCGGACATACACACTGCCTAGAAGAAGAAGAAGAGTCGAGGGCGGGAGCCGTATTATACTTAGAGAGGGGAAACAAACAAAAAACTTGTAGCTAATACACATATATGTACACATACGTATATAAGTTACATATGCTAACATATATACATTATAAAGTTAAACTTTAGTAACCATATAGAGGGAGGTATGTAGATAGAGGGAGGAAGAAAAAGAAGAAAAAAAAATCCAGTCTGATTACGTTAGTAGCTTTCGTAATTGGTCCCCGGAAGAAGAAGGAAGAGTCGCAGGAAGCCGCGAGCGCTAAGGGAACTCGAATTTCTCTATGTATCCCCTTCTTTTCTAAGATGCCTACCACTTGATAATCCTACACTAACACCGTACACACATCTTACGTAAAAGCAAAAAAGGAAAAAAAAATGAAGAAGAAAAACTGTATACGTGTATGTATATCTGCTTGTTTGTATAGGTATTTATACATGTATGTGTATACGTGATGCGAGAAGATTAGGGGATAGGGAAATCCGCATCGCTAATTATTTTTAAAAAGCTTATCTCTAACTAATTTTACACTGCTATACTCGATAGCTAACTTCTGATAACGTCTACTCTCCTTTAGATATATTTTTTTTTCTCCTCCCTTTTTATTTTAGTTGGTTTGATACTACTCGGTGTACCTATATATATCTTGGCTTTTTGCTTACAATGCCCTTTTGCCTATTGTTAAAACGTAAAGCGCGATGGCTCTACACATCTTACGCTCCTTTGGATACGTGTTTTCAGTATATATATATATATATATATATATATATATATAGATATTTTTTTTTTCTTTTAGTTTTCTACGCCGCTGTATAATAAGTAGTTCGATGCCTTTTTCAAGGCTACAATTATTTCTGTTAAAGGCGCGATGCTTATAAGCTATAGCGAAAGCGCGCTCACTCATTCTTTCGCTCTCTTTCTTTCTCGCGCACTCACCAAACGGACAAGTGAAGATTCTTTGGAAAATTCATAAATCTTTTCACAATGCACAAATTTTCTTGTAAAATCTTGTAGAATTATGCAAAGCTTATTATAAAGTCTTAAAATATTATAAGTATTTCTAGGAAGATTTAGTGCCTTGTTTAACCAATGATTTAATACCCTACAAAATTATTATTACGTGTCTATTTTGATTATTACTATTATTATTATTATTTTCAGATAGGCTTTATTATCATTAAGAACACTTCTTTCAACTGCATTGTTAAAATATTGTTACAAAAAAAATTTATTATTTTCCTTTATTTTACACTTTTTTTCTATTCTATGACAAAAATTGTATTTTTTAAAAATTTTTCTACAAAATAAATAAACACCAATTTATCAAAAATCATTGAATTGCAATAAACTGTAAAACCCCAGCATGCGAATTAATATTATATAAGATTAATACAGCGCACTATGAAATAATCGGCTTACAAAATTAATTTCAATAGTTATTTATTAATACGTAAGCTTTCACACCAATACATAATCGATTAGATTAATCTGATAATAGAAAAGGTTATATACTTTAATAACGAGGCTAGCAATACCTACACTTTAAATCAAACTCAAATATTAAACTAAAAGCACTAATGTGATTAGGAGAACTTCTAGGATAAACTAGCACAAGCAAACAAATTAATTTACCGATTTTATATCTAAAAATCAAAATCTCACCGATTTAACTATGAATGAAATTGACAATAAATCGATTAGATGCACTCCAAACAGAGCTTTGAATATATATAAAATCGTTGAAGATCGATCACTTGCTAAACTACAACTGATGTCTTCTGAACATGACTGAGTCCTTTTTAAGAGTCGTGTCATCTATTTATCTCTGACATATTGGCTTTAAAGAAATAATAAGCGCGGAAAGGGCGTGTTTATGTATTTCTTTATAACAAATTTTTCTGTTTCCTGTCCCTTACATGATTTCTTTATTTTATCACACTTTGAATAGCGGCGCTTGCTACTGACCAATCGTCTTGAATAAATAGTAGTATGAATAAAGAAGTTTGCGTGTTGAAAAAATTTTTGGTTTTTGCTTTGTTTATGCTTCATTGTTATATTGAAAAATAAAAAAGTGAAGAAATAAAACAAAAATCAACTATTCAACAGATCAATTCTTCTGTTTTCTGCAAATCGCTTGAACTAACAAAACGTCAAGTTCTAAAGCCTCAGGCTGTTATAGAGAAAACAATTATTTTATATATGTATATGTGTGCGTGTATATATAAACATATATATATATATATATATATATATATATATATATATATATATATATTTCCAATGATTGAGTTCAAAACTCATATAAATGTTAATAAACATGCAATTTTTTTTATAAAGCCATTATAATGTTTGATGATTTTCTCAAATAGGAGTGGCACTGAATTCTGCTGAACGTAAATCAAGTTTTTAACGAGATTTTTAATTACGTTCAAAATACTGTAATGACTATTTATTATACCTAATGATATATTAATTATACAAACTGTTTCCTGCCAAAAATTCGTATACGTAATAAGCTATTTTTTTTTTTTTTTTTTGATACTGTAAAAAAAATCATATAAGGAAGAGATATTTTTCGTGAATAGCGAAACGTTACACTTGTCATCATTAATTTCGGCATTATTACAGTTTAGAAAAAAACTATGATAAAAAATTATCTTAATGATTGCCGATTTTTTTCTCAATAATTGCAAAAACCGTTACAATGAATAAAAAACAAAAAAAGAGAATTAACTAAAAATTTAAATTTCTATCTCATGATACAAAAACAAATCTCAATAAATCTTCTAAGTAATCATCGAGCTCGTTCGTTCTCTCGTCGATAGATGAAGACAAGTATGCTATGTTCCATATATGTGATATTGAGAAGCAAAATAAGATAAGTAGCCAAGGTGACCGATTAACAAGTCAAATGCCAATGTATCAGCAAAAGTGCAAGAGTTATAGATATCAGTGTGTAAGGAACCTTTCAGAACACACGTTGGGATAAGCTACTTGAAAATTAATATGACGGCAACTTTAATCTTAATTCCGACTTCTTTATATATTTTTTCTTTCTTCGTGTACATATAACGCGTCCATTCGTTCTTAACCGACATATCTCTACTATATATACACATACACGTGTTATATATGCTGCACTGATGCGCTTCGTTGAATGTGTATACCTAACTTTCTTCTCTATCTCTCTCTTTCTCTTTCTCTCTTTAGTAATCACTGGAGCCTACACAAACTCGTTCGCTTAGGTAAAAGGACGACCGAGGCAAAATTAACATATTCACATGTGTAAAGGCACGTCGACCCTTTCCTCCTCCCCACCATCATCTTTCCTTTTCTCTACTCCGTTTATATATATACTAATATACGCGAAATATTATGTTATGTACATGAATTTCAGTGGGACGTCCTTTTCTTGACCGCGCCTCGTCATTCAACCTTCTCTCCATATGTATATAATGCTTGTATAATATATGATGTGTATTACGAAGGCCTTATAACGGAACAATGCAAGAAACGGAGAAAAAAAGGGCAGGCTACGAAGGACGATTATATAATAGTGGAAAATCTTACAACTTTTTTTTTTCTTTTAACGGGGGAATCGCTGCACTTTACTTTTAATGAAAATCTGATATGGAAAATTAAGACGTTAAATGTCTTATTATTTTATCTTATTTTCCAAGCCATTCAGAAAGACTTTAATTATACACTTTCAAATTTTATCACCGCTCGACGCATTAGCATTTTCAATAAAAAGCGTGTTAAGCATCATGAAATTTAATTACACACGTTTACCGACGAATTTCAAACACATTCTTCTTTCCCGTTTTACGTTTTTTTTTCTCTTTCTTTTCTTTTCTTTTACAGGCGCATTCTTCTTTTTTTCCGGATGGTATTTATTTTTTTGTTTGAACTGGTGTTTTATAGTTGTATTTCACATTATGATTTTTATTTTTACTTCAGAACACACATCGAACAGGTGATTAAATTTTTATTAACGTCGAAATAGATGTAAAAAAAATTTCATCATCGAAACTTTAATAAGCTTCATATCGTGTGTATACATAAATTTATATCCATATATAAATTTATATACACGCATATTATTTATAACATCTGGAAATAAAGTTAAAATTGTTTTACTTTATTATCTAATTGAAAAATATCTTGGATAGTAACGTTACATTGCCCATAGTAATTGAATTATAAAATAAAGAATTTTTGTCTATATAATTCTATAAATAAACTTTAAGCATAAAATAAGATTTAACATAACAAGAATGCAACTCTAATAATAACGACTAAGTAAGCGACATTCCGTTTGAAAACAAGTTTTTTGACTTCTTTATCAACACCCTGGCAATGGAAAACAAGACCCCTCTCGATTCCAGTGCGATAATTATGAGACACTTATTGCACGTTGAATTAACGCTTTCTAGTTTATACACCGCATAAAAGCATTAGCACTTTATCTTTTCTACTTCGATAAATGATCTAAATGAAAAAGAAAAAAAGAATTAATAAAATATGTATATAACAAATCGTTGAAAAATAACGAGCAAAATGAAGAATGAAAAAGGATGATGAAAAAATTTCTCGAGATAACAAGACATCTTTCAGTATGACGTGTTGGAAAAACAATTTAGTCCTTAAGAGAATATAGGACGTAAGGACAAAATACATGTGCGATACGTGCAGCAATGCTTATGTTATATGTGTATTTATATATATAGAAGATTCTTCTTTCTTTCTTTCTTTATCTTAAGAGGGTTGTAACCTTCTGAAACCAATAGCCAAAGCAAGTGTATATATATACAAGCGGCGTCTGGTTAGAACAAGCTCTGGATGTTTTAAAAGGGGGCGGCATGAGAGAAATTAATGGCGAGCATGTTTCGTTGGTTTTTGCGCTTAAAGAGTCGATGTCGCGAGAACGCTATGCAACTCGTTAACCCCTTTTGGCTTCTTCTATCTTTCGTACTTGTGTGCCTTTGGCTTTTCTCTCTCTTACTCTTTCTCTCTTCTTATCCTCAAGAGACATTCATTGATTTATGTATCGATCCCGTGTCTACCTTAACGATAGAACAGGAAGATGAGCTAACCTAAGACTAAATGCTGAGAAAGTCATTACGAAAATTCTTTATAAACTAAACTTTAGGCGACTTGATATATGTTGAAAAAAATATATGCTAGAAAAAATTTCTGTACTAATATTATAGAAAATTTAAACAAAAAATTAAAAAGATATAACAAAATTGAAAATTTTATAAAAAAACATACTTGAATATTTTATAATATCGAAAATCATTAAAATTTTGAAAATATTCTATTGTTATCGCAATAAAGTAAATAATGTGCAGATGAATAATCACCTAATAATCGAAGCATAGAATTAATGTAATTTTTAAAAGGTAAGACGAATAATTGTTTGTAAAACTTTTGATTATAGTAGTAACAGACGAAGCGTAGTCAGACTATAATGTCCTCGTTGTCGACATAACACATTACGTAAGCTAAGAAGATGAGAAGCCCGTCTTAACTTACTTGCCTACATCTAAACACTTTACTTTCTTTTCTACTAGTTTTGCACAGGTTGGCTTGACTGCATAATTTCTCTTTTACCTCCTTTCTCCGTGGGCTTATACATCTGTTCATTCTCTCTCATTCGTGGCTTTGGCGCCTCGAGCACACATTTTCTCTCTTATAACAAAGTCTATATGTATGCATACGCATTTATACATATATACGTACGTATATATTCACCAAGAGAAATAAACGCCAAGCACTGACGGATGTCGTTTATGCGAGACTCATAAACCTTTAACCTTTTGCTCATATTCCCCAAATATATTTCTCAACCCCCTTCTTTAAAGCGCGAAAATTCGTGAGTGCCTGTATGCACGGCTCAAATTTTCTCTGACTATTCTGAATTCTTTTTTGTTTTTCTTTTTTTATCTTTTTTTTTGAAGTTGCACTGTTTATTACAAATTTAACTATACATATACACTGATGACAATCGTTGGTCTGCACTGCTCCTTTTTATACGTCAACGTTTGCTTTTATTGCTTAACGTAATAATTTTGAAAATTACTTTCTCTTCTTTTGTTTCTTTTTTTCTCGTTCTTTTTTTTATACGCTTAGTAGCCTGAGGAGTTCAGTGCGAAATGCATTATTTTAAATTTATTCATGCAGCAAAAATTGCATTTTTATGATCCTCGTGATAAGTGAGAAAATGCATATGTGTTCAATAAAAGAAATTGAAGCTAACTCTTTGTGCGAAAAGTAAATTTCGTAGAATTTTTCGTTATACGTCCTATAAATTACTTTTATTATTTTATCTCTTGCACACATTTTTGCAGCCTACTACAATAAATTTTTTTAAATTCTTATCGTAGATTGTTTAATTAACAAAAGCAAAAAGGTTGAATGTAATAAAATTCCTTTCAAGTAAATATTTCTCTTAACGTGTGAAAAATTCTATAAGTTTTTGGTTATTGAATAAAACATGTAAGGTTTAAACACTAACTAATTATTATGTGATACTATTATTAAAAATGTTAAAAATCTTTCTACTCTGTTACTCCTATATCGTACATTATCTTACTTGTATATTAAAATCAAAGTACAAACTACCTCATAATTTCAATTTTTTGATGTATACAATTAAGCTTTATTATCATAAAAAAAAAATAATTACAAATACAACAGTTTTTAAATCATAAGATTATGCGATTCCAAAAATAGAAAAAAATTCCTTTCAGTATTCTCATGAGGCTTTAAATAGCAAATAAAAAGGCACCGTTCGCTGTGTGGGAAGTTAAGATAAAATAAAATTTTTGTATACGAAATTTGTTCATTCTTGAGTTTAACGCACGCACACAATTGTAAACGATATGCACCTCGTACGTATAAAAATGTTACACCGTTACGCATGTAGTTTTTTTTTCCTCCTTTTTTTTATAATTTGATTTCTCTCCATGACAAATGAGCCTTGCTTTTTTTTCACTCTTAAAAACATTTAATTTCTTTAAAAGATTAAAATCTTTTAATACAGCATTACAAAAGGATAATTAGATAGTTCCGGTAGACTATATACAAAAAAGGAAAACAGAAGTATGGAAAAAAAAAGTATATATGTATATATGTGTAAAAAAAAGTAAAGTAGAAAGAAAAAGAGAAAAGAAATGAATCACATTTAAGCCCTGTAATTAAAAAACATGACGTAATATTGACACGAAGCTTACTTAACGCCGACGCTTTATTTATGGATGCATTCGATAAAACATAACGGTTTAGCGCTTCCATAAAGGGTGTAAGAATAAAGAAAAATGCAAACATACATTGGCATGCATCGTGACTTAACTAAAGTGACGATTATATATAGGTAACACTTCCGTTCGTAATAATGTATAGACGTAATTAAATCTTAAATTTATTTTTTATAGTTACGAAGGGGTTTCTTTGATGTATAATACATGCTACTCTTGACTTCACACTGACTTGACGATTTATTTTTTTTTTTTAATTTAATTTAGTATTCCGAACAATAAGTATGCCAAATGTAAAGAAAGTTATTAAATCATTTTGATTAAGAAAAAAAAATGAAATTCTTTGAAAACTTTTTGGTAATTATTGTACTCTTTTATTCAATGATCTGGGATGCTTGAACTTTTTCAATTACAGTTAAAAAGAAAAGACTTGACACTTCGCCTTTGTATAACGTTATAAAAGTAAGTCAGCAGGTATATCGAGACAAAAGTTATTTAAAAATCAAACGAAGAGATACATCATTATCTTTTTTGCATGAAATATAAATGAGGAAGTGTGAGAAAAATTTTTCTGCAATTTAAGATCAGTCATATATACGCCGAGAGATAATAACGGTACTGTACATTTAATAAAATAAAAAAGAAGAAAGAAATTACTTTTGATTTTTCTTTTCTTCTTTTTCTTTTAATCCAATTTTAATTTCTTAATCAGTGAATGATTTTATATATGTAGACTCTTATAAGATATCCTCTATCTTTAATGTCATATTACAAGATAAGAGATTCACAAACGAGATATAAATAATTTTATAAAATTATACAAAATTTCTAAGGCGTGGTTGTTGTTAAAGCTTTTATCATTAAAAAAAATCCATCTTACACAGCAAACAAAATGCTTGACAGTATAATCAAAACCAGTTTATCAATGGAAAAGTCTTGATAAAATAAAGTACTACATTTAATAACGAATATTGTCATCTTCAATAAAGTTAAAAAAAAATGGGCAAATAAGGAAGAATAAGAAAAAAAAAGAATATCGAAAATAAACGAGTTTTAAGAACTAGAAACTTTCAACGTCTTGATTAAATCTTTGTCATAATAAAGGAACAAGTGTCATTGCATAGCGATTTCTTCGCGCTCGCTTCATTGTCCAACCAAGCAGAATGTAAATCATGAAAGTCGTCAGTTGCTACCGAACTGCACCTACATACATATACGTATATGTGAGCATGCCGCGTATCTATGTGTGAGCGCAAGCCGCTTGGTCATCGAAGAGTCAACTCACGTCGGTACTTGGCTGACTATATATACATGCATATATATATACTCTACCTCTCACCGTCACGTAAAAAAGAATGTAATCGTCGGCTCTTCTTTTTCTCTTTCTATCTTTCTTTCATTCTTTCCTTCTTTTATTCTTTCTTCGTTTATTTTTCTTCCACACATTGGATTTTTGAAGGACTGGGACAATCGAGTCCGGCAGTCCGTTAACTTTAAAAAAAAGGACCAACTCATGGTTGTCTCATAAATCTAAAAATAAAAAGGCTTTTCTCTTTCACAAAAGGACATCTTGTAAATACAACTACCCTACACATCGTCTTCTTCTTCTTCATATATCTCAGCGCATAATAAACGCAAGCAAGTAAGAGAATTTTGATAAAGTCATATAAACACTTAAAACATATTCGCACGGTTAATGAGGAGCAAAATACGCGGTATATTTATAAAAAGATACGCTCGTACTCTATAAAAGTCATAAGGGTAGACTTAGATCTAGATGCTATCTAACATTTTTTTATTTTCTGTCATTTTTTCTTAGAACAACTTTATTCGATATAAACATGTATATAAGCTGCCGGATATATAATTGCAGAAACGCGAGAAATATCTTCAATTTTCTTCAACTTCTTCATCTCTCTCCTTATATATATACACCTTTCGTTAAGGGTCTTTACTACTTTTTCTTACGCATCATAAAACACTAATGAAGCATCCTTTACTAATTTCTCGCGTACCTTAAGCTCGCGCCTTAATTCTCTTCCCTATTATGTTTTATATCACTTTCGAGAGAGAAGCAGCGACAGTACTGCGGCTTAAACCTAACGAAAGAGCATTAATAACTATCACGTGGATGATAAAATGACATGGAAAAAGTCGGGAGGAGAATAAATGGACTACTGCTTAAGAAAAAAAATATTAAACTCTGGCTTAAAAAAAAGGGAGCACAGTACAATTGCTACACGACCTAATTACTAGTGGTCAGTTAGTTACCTTATATATGGAGTTTTAATGATCATTAAAAATTTTAAAAAAAGTTCGAAAGAAAGTATAGTAATGTTTGCGGCAGTTATCAAAAATAGTTTAAAAAGTTCAATTTTATTTCATATTCTAAAAAATTTTAATTTTTATAATTTTTATAGATTTTACGTTTGCATGTGCAGATATACACTGGAAAAGAAATTAACGTATCTAATATAAAATGTTAAAAAAAAAATTAGTCGTGGAAAAAATTAATATGAAAACATTAACATATAATTAAAATTACATTTTTTAAAATTTATTGTTGATTAAATAATATTTTTATTGAAATGTATAAAATTAAAAGTATCGATGATTAATATCTTTTTGTTTCCTCGCAGATAAAGCTTTTTGATGGTAAAAAAATTAAGTCTAAAATAACATTATAGATGCATTTTAAGGTGGTGTAAAGTGAGATACACTATTTTAAAAAAGGTATATATATATATATATATATATATATATATATATATATATATATATATATATATATATATATATGTAAAAGCATTTATTATTAGAGAAGTCTAACCGATTTCGATCATAAATCTTTGGTTAAATTGATGCGTTTTTGTTGTATATGGTTTGCATGACTTTTAAAAATGGCTTTTTTAACTTTTTTATGTTTACACATAAAAATGTCGAAAAAAAAAACAATTTTAAACATTAATTTCATGATGTGTATTTGAAATAATTCTCGTCTATGAATAACTTTCGGCAAGAATTTTGAAAAAAATGCACTTTTAAAAATAATTTTCTGAAATTTAAATAATTTATTGAAAATAACATGTACTTTATTAGATATTCATACATTTATCTGCATCATTTTTTGAAAAAATATAGGGTAGATGTGGGTATTGCTACGGAGGTGCTAATTACTGTTTTTTCATATAAAATTCGTAAAAATAATTTTTTCCAAGTCCATAAATAATATTTGAATGCATAATCAAATATTATAAGTATTATTTAATATTTTAAAAAATATATCTCACAAAAAAAGTCTAAAAATATTTAATATTGGTTATTTAAAATTGAACTGTTCTAAAATCTTGATAAATTTCGTAAAATCGCGATCACGTATGCATCCTAAATTTGACAATATTTTCTGTTTTTATTCTTTTTTATTTAAAATAAGATCATTATTAAATAAAATATATCTTTGCTTGTTATATATTTTTTGGAAATTTCACCTAGCACATATTTAATATTTTAATTTTACACCTTAGTATTATGCGTCATTAAAACCACCAAATATGAATTACTGTGGCATCCTTTTATTATTATAACACGTGGTAAACCTAACCTCAACTTTTCGAACGGAATATATAAAAGTGTCAATAGTAACTGGCACACAGCATTAGAAACACGGCCGCAGCAATAGCCACAAATACATATTATTTTAAATTCGTTTTTTCTTAATTTTAACTCTATAATTAAATGCCAAATTAATTTTTTTCTAGTTAATCAATGTTTAAATATTTTATTAAAAATAAAAGTGATAAGTTTTCTTCATCTATAAGCTTTTATTTATGAGTTTAAAATTCATCATACGTCGATTCCGCTGTAATACCCACATCTACCCTATTACTAAAAAGATTTTTTTCTGTACGATAAGCCGAATCAATTAAAAGAAATCAATTTGAAATTTTTCAGAAAATTAGGTTTTGATATCTTCAAATCGAATTCTTTATTTCATAGATTCCGGAAACATTTGAGATTATTTTTTAAATTATTTTTTAAACACTTACATTTTATTAACGATTAAATATTTTTTGACTCAAAGAGATTTAATTTTTCCTTTATTGTACTATATTGAAAATCAAATGATTATTTTACATTCCTTAATTGATTTTTATTTTACATCAATGATTCTAAAAGTCTTATTTTCTTATTTTACTTTGAAGTTGATTTTTTGTCAATCCTTTGAAATTGTAAAATATAATTCTTTGATATTTGATTAATAATTAATTTATTGTTAATGATAACAAATTTGTTTAAAAAGTTAAGATAATATTTTAGATAGTATCTTATAAAATGTCACGAAATATTGATTACTTTTTTTTAAAGTACAAAGAATATTATTAAACTTAACTTTAAAAAATTTACATCATATATTTTAATTGGTCTAACAAGATTATTAGCACTTAGTCATACTAATGATCAATTTCTTATTAACAATCAAATATATTATGAAGTTTAATTTGAATAATTTATTTTTCATAAATTATAAATTATTCTGATATAAAATACGTCATACGGTTTAATTAAAGAAATTATAACTTAACTTTGAGGAAGTTAAGCGCCAATATATTGGTAGCGGTTAATTTTCTTTTTCCTCTTTTTTCATCCAACTCATATTAAAAACAATCAGCGCAAAACTTGAGATATGCGCGCACTTTCGTTGTTTTAAGATTAAGACATCCTTCTTGCGAAATGATTTGCCTGCAGGGGCAAAACCACAACGAATGTAGCCCTAAGCTAAAAAGAGAGTTTCTTATTCGTGTATATGTATATATATATACACGTTAGATATTCACGAGCAGTCGTGCATTGCGCTTATAAGCACATATAAGCAATCAGGTTTTGTTCCTCTCGTTGATGTTGACTCCTCTCTTCGTGTCTGTGACGAATCGCTCTTCCCGCACGATAGTTAATAATGTCTCTCGTTCTTATACTAACGATACTTACATTCTTTAACATTTTTTTCTTTTCAGCCTTTTTTTCTTTCACTTTAAAGTTTCAAGCTAATCGAATTCATTACCATTCAGCCTTTTAAAATTTTCATATTCTGGATCCTTTGAATGGAAGGTCGTATATTGAATCTTAAATATTTTTCAAGTCAAACTTAACTAATAGATAATACTTTTTTTTGAGTAAAAAAATTCTAATGATGTATTTATTTTGTCGTCTTTACTAAATTATTCTTTTACAACTCAACGTAATGAATATAAAAAAATGTTTGTTTTTTATAATTTTAAGTTTTTATTTAAATAAGTTTTTTTCAATATTTAAGAACGCGCTAATTGCTAAAAAAAATATACATATATATTACTATCGTTACCACAATTTATTTTGCATCAAAAACTACTCATGACGAGTTAAATAAAGCCCGAGATTAATGATGGCAATTAATGTAATTAAGTATTACTTTAACTTCATCATTATCTCCGTGAAGAAGTTCTGCATCCTAAAGTCAAAAGAAAAAAAAAAGAACGTCATGAGATTATACCGAGTCAAAGAAAGCGTACGCTCCTATATATATATATATATATATATATATATATATATATATATATATATACACTATACATAACATTGTAAGCAAAAGGGTAAGTAAGAATAACTTGCATCAGCTTAAAGAAACAAGGAGCCCGTTAGAGTTTCGGAAGCATTAGGATAAGATTAGCAAGTTAAAAAAAAAGCTAGCAAAAAAAAAAGGAAGAAACTTCTCTCTTTCTCGTATACAGGAGGTTTTACTTATGCTATACGGTTTAATCGCGTGTGTACACGCAAAAAGATCATCGCTCGCTCTTACGGACAGGCGGCTCAACCTTGAACTTGCATATAAGAGAGATGCGCGCATACTGAGAAGAAGAAGAAATAAAAGACAAGAAGGAGGAGGAGGAGGTTCAACGTGCTCGTTCATTCGTCGCGCATAGAACACAGAGCGTCAACTATTTGGATTTACGTAACAATTCATATATATATATATATATATATATATGCATACACGTCTAAATATATGTATGCTTGATTAAAAAAATAAAGTAAGAGAATAAAATAGAGACAGATAGTGAGAATGAGATAGAAAAAGAAAGAAAAAAAATGTAGGGAGAACAAGAGTTAGAAAGAGAGGAGGTAAGTATAATGAACTCACGCGATAATCCTCTTGTGTGTAAAATCTTGTACCTCCATATATACTTCCCGAACAAGAGAGTGCGTTCTTTCCTCTCTCTTTCTTTCTCTTTTTTATTTATTTAGCTTTTTTTTCTTCATAAAGGATGACGTGCGTCTCCTTCCGTAGGTATATAGGAAATTGCATGGATTACCTCATAGTGGTATAAGCAAGGCCAAGGCTTAACATGTTAATTCGTTTCTTTTGAATTGAACTTACCATTATACAACAGCTCTTGTTTTTAGGTCGATATATACAATATAGCCTTTTATATATGTGTGAGCGTGTGTGTATGTGTGTACAATGAACGATACGTTATTTTGCTCCTTTCTTCCTTTGAGCGATATGCCATGTGCGAATTCTCTTATTTTTTTTTCTTTATTTTATTTTTTCTTCAAGTTATTGCTTTCTTCCTAATACATAGCTAGAGGGAAAAGTTGAATTGCGTTTCGAATAGGTTTAGAATTTTTTTTTATTCTGCGTGAGAAAGAAGAATGCCAAGGACGTAGTCATTGAGAATTATTTTTGAACATGCCCTTTTTTTATTTTTGTTTATTTATTTATCTAGTTTATTTTTTCGTTTTGATGAAGTTTTAAATCAAACATACGATTAATTATTTGTATGATGTCCAATCGATAAAGAAAGAGAGAGAGAAAAAAAAGTGCTTAGATTGCCTACACTAGAATAAATTGCTTATAAGAAAATCTATTGCCTGTTGGAACATAAATAATCGACTCAAGATCCATGACGACGAGGATCGAATGTACGATCAAATAAAACGAAATAGAGAGAAAAAAAATAACAAAAATTAAAGATAAAAAAGACGTAGTTACGTCGCGCGCCACCTCTTCAACTATATATATCTGTATATATATATGCATGGTAATTAATGAGAAATCAATTCCTCGCTCGATCGAGAATAAAAGTAAGAAAAAAAAATTGAAAAGTTGAAAAAAAAAACTAAAAAGAAAGAGTTAAGCGTGCCTACCAATAGTGCTTATTACGATAGGAACGATATCTTGTTGTCGTAATAGCCAAGTATCTTTAGCTTATTTCTCCAACTCGCCCACGCACATATGCCATAAGCTTTAAGTCTCGCTCTTTTTCTCTCTCTTTCTCTTTCTCTTTTTCTCGACGAGAGGATATGATATGGTTAATCGCCGCAAGGCCATAGTGGCACGCATAAGTGTGTATCTATACATACACACACACAAGGGCGGCGCGAAAAGACCAAACGAAAGATATAAGAAAAGAGGAACAAGAGAATAGTTTACTCTTGTGAAGCCCACAGGCTCCTTCATCTTGGCTAAGGAATAGCAGTAAGAAGCAAGATAAAAAAAAAATTAAAAAAAAAAAGGATAAAGAAAGAGAGCATAGGACGCCAAGACTTACGGCAATTAAACTACGAGACAAGTTCACTTTAAACTTTCATTCTGGCTTCTCGCGCGCGCACGCGCGCTCTTCGGCGCCGGAGTCTATCTTACTACTATCTCTTTTCTTTTCTTTTTCTTTTTTTTTAATTTTTTTTACTTTTGCGCAGGGCGAGCTTCTTCTTTCGCGCGAGTGCGCGTTCTTTTCTTCAGAACTTACACCAAGAGGTAAAAGAGAAAAAGAGGGAGGAGAGATACGTTCGTGCGCGTTACGCTAGAATAATGTTAATCCGGTGCTTTCTTCAATTAAGCTTGGACAAAAAACGATGGGAGCACTTTTTAAGACCCATACAGAAAGAGTCCTGAGGCCATTTCTTTTTTTCTCTTCTTTTTTTTACTTTTTTTTCTCAATTTTTTTTTATTTTTATTCTTAGCGAGGCATGAAAAGAAAAAAAAAGCGCAAGAGGAAACTTCATACTTAGAGATCTGTCTTGTAATGGGAACCATTTTTTTCTTATCTCTCGAAGGAATTAAGCATTCGTGAAAGAATAATCTTTTATCCATTAAAGACCAATGATCTTAATTTAATTTTTTAAATGCTTTTCATTATTGTATTAAGTTGTAACTGCGAAAAAAAATATACACGTACACAAAAATACCAAAGTAATTACTTCGAATTTCAGCGTAATAAAAATTAATGATCGAACGACATAATTAGTCACTTTTCGCCAGATAACGTCAATTTTTCAATAATAATAATAAAAAAAAAGTTTATCGAGTTTAGTGATCGAGAGAAGAGGGATATATAGATATTTCATTTTATCATCAAAGTATATAAAGAAAAGAAGCTCGATATGTTAACGGATCATTATATATCTCGACAGATACTGGATCATTTTTCATTTTCCCAAGAGAGGACAACGCCTTGTGTATTATTCTCTTTCTCTTTCTATCTTTATTCCTTTGGTGACGCCCTTATAACCAATAAGTTCCTTCACTTTATATTGAACCTAATCTTTATGCAATATTCTCCTTTTCTTCTCCCCCTCTTCCCCCCCTTTTATATTATACGTCTATAAATTCAAACGGATCTGACTGCAATCTTATTATTTGTGTTTAGTTTATTATACAGATTATAACGATGTATTATTTCCATATTTTGACTATTTGTTTTTATTTTTTTCAGTCTTTGATGTTGATACATTGACTTTAAGTTGGCATTATGTTTACAACGTATTAATGATATACGCATGCGAAATTTATTATTGTATAATTATGGTATAATAGCTAATGCCATTATTATGCATTAAACTAACATTACATTAAATAAACATATTGATATTTAAAACGTAATCAAATTTGTTGAAACACACACATAATGATCGGATATAATATAATGGTTATTTCATTAAATGTTTTATTATCTTATGAGCTTAAGAAGAAGCTAATAAATCACTTGATGCAATTATGTAATGATTCTTTAGGATATACATGTATACTTTAAATGTGATTTATTAAGATGAAAAAAGAAGAAGAGCCATCAAATGAATATCTCTTCCTGCTATTTCTCCTATACTACTTTATTTTAAAATTTTTATCTCTTGTAACATTAAATTACATTAGAATACATGGTAATTGTTCTTGCAGATGAAGGCTTTATTCTTGCGAGAAAAATAAAATCAAAACATTAAGAACATGATAGAGATAAGTTAAGATCGAATGAAAAATTTAAAACTAATCCTTATAAAGACACTGAAAGTTTCAACGAAAAACTTGGCATTAGTTAAGCTAATGTCATAGACAGTTGTTGCTATTTGCTCGTGTAGAGATCAGAAACGGAAGTTTACGCATAATAGATGTATACCCATGTATATACGTGTACGCGTATAGAAAACCGCATCAAGGCCGTGATTGCCCGCGGGAAACAGTGAAAAGCGCGAACTTCTCTTGAGGAAGTCTATACAACAAGCCAAGTACACCGACATATCTAATGCAAATTCATTTTCGCACAGGTAATATACCACGCGTAGCACGTTATACGTATATCTATATATCCACATATTGTATAATATAACATGAACTGAAAAACATTCCGTGCTTGTTTAGGATATTACGTAACAAGGAAACTGATCTGAGAAACACAAAAAGTTTTTAGGAATGTCCTCGAGTCACGATATATAATATACATATATATATACATTATAATAATGTTGATGAGCCAAAAGCATTTCTCTATTGTGTTTTACGCTTATCACATTTTCTCTTTTACATTAAATTGCTTATTTTAAATCTGTGCTAAAACAAGAGATGGAAATTATGAAAGGTATGGAATTTAATGCGAGACATATTTTAATGTGACGATGAAAGGTGCCAGCAAGTTTTAACCTTCAAAGCAACGAAATAATTATATGTGAAATTTTACTTAATTACCGGCATACCTTAGAAAGATGAGATCTTCTTCTTCTTTCTCTCTCTTTCTCTCTTTCATATTACAGAGGTTAGTATTTTGCATATACAGACAATATTCTAATTAACTTTATCTCTATTTTCCTCATTTCTATTAGATTTATTATGTGCAAGATAAAATGCCATTAAAACCAACCAAGCTTAATCTTACGTCTTTATCGCTAAATATGTAGGGAAAAAAGTAGAAGTTTAAGAGTCATCTGTTTATGCGGATAATTCGAATTTCATGTGAAGTAAAAACTTTAATTAAGACAGCTAATTAATTTCACACTTGTTATATTTGTTTTATGCAGAAAATAAAAATAAACATAAAGTATAAAATGTATAAATATATCCTTCTTTTGTTTTCAAGTTTGAAAAATGAGTCTGGACTCCTTTTTCTCTCTCTCTCTCTCTCTCTCTCGAAGGGGTAAAAACTATTTTCTGATGATAATAAAATTTATATGGTGGTACCTAAAATATTCAAATACAAGAAAGTTTGCTTAGTGATCACATTGAGATACCCGCGCGCGGATGGGTGGTAGCTGTTTCTCTCCATACACTCATCTTTACGGTAAAGAAATATAGTAAGAAAGTTGCTGTAATACCCTTTGTCTGTATAATAAAATTTACGACTATAAAAGCATTGTACTGGATGTAATATATTACTTTAGTCAGTTTTACATGCATTTCTTCTAAAAAAAAGAGATGAGAGAGAATAGGAATTTTACTATTATTTCTATAAATTTGCTTTGTCTCTTTTTTTTCATAAGACATAAAATGAAACTTTTAGTGTTACATTGAAAATTGTTAAAATAAAAATGATATCGATACAATTTTTTTTCTACTATTATAATAATTCATTTCACAGTCTTTTAAAGAAAGAGACTAGACTACCAGAAGTAGTAATGTAGTTAGTCATAAAATTATGTTCCGTAGTAAAACTTTTCGCATAAAGACCTCCCAAAGTTAATTTAGCAAGAAACTTTCGAGTGCCTAAAGTGGGATAGGTGAGAAATGTTAAAATTAAGCTCTTTATTAACCAAAATAGGAGGTCGCCAGGGTACTACTTTTTTTTTTAAGCCACTTGCACACAAAGAACATTTTTACAATACGAACAAAAAAAATAAAAACGTTCACGATGCAAGATAAAAGAATGGAGAGAAAAAAATAAAAGAAAAATTATATGTATAAAGGACACATCCACACAATTCCCGTGTGCAAATTAAAGTTAATACTAATCGTATAGAAGGAAAATTTTTGTAATACACAAATGGCAAATGGAAAATCGTGTTCTGGTCTTCTCGAAATTTGTATTAACTTTATTAAAGCTTTACTCATTTCTATGTATAACAGTCGTTGGACAATTTCATATTCATGGGATGGGATCTTGAGACTAATACACTTGGTACAAGTGAACTCGTATATATATACACCGGCGCACCATCGCCACCATACACCATCAGCTTTTCATTCTCAAGGCTTCTGACGCGTGGCTGGAAACTAAAAACATTATATAAACTTGACGTAAAGTGAGCGTGTAATAAAATAAATTTTAAAGCTTGAATGCATTTGTGGTGAGGTATAATCGTTCATTTGATAGTAAATGTAACGTTTAATAATATCATGTTGTTACTTTAAAATTAATTATTATCATAATTTTAAACTATTCAAAGAAATTTACACAATCATGCGAACGATAAGACTTAAAAGTTTCTCGAATAAATTTAATGAATTTGTTTAGAAAATTTTATCATTTTATTAACTATTAAATTTTATTTTATTGCAGCTTAAATCATAATGATAATAAATAACTTTGTTTTTCTCCGAGGCAATTCGTCAAACGATAAAATATCCTCATTAATCTAAGCAAAAAAATTTTTTTTTCATAACACTAAAAGTGCCTGGCAAAGTTTAAAACGATATATAAATACAAATGCATAATGTCTTAATTTAAAAAGATTAATTATACTTTGTGTATAAAAAGCTTTTTATATAAATGACATAAATTATCATGTGAATAATAATCTTAATGGAGCGAAACTTAATACTTTGTATGTCTTTGTCCAAGCTCTTGTATAGCCATAGGCGATCACGAAGCAACCGATGTTCAAACTTCCGATCTTTGCTTTTTTTTTCCTTTTTCTTTTCTTTTTCTTTATGTATAAAAGCGCGGCATGTGTAAAACTTGAAAATAAGGGGTATATAACTTGGTTCTCCTTAGTCTCTCTTTCTCTCTCTATATCTATCTATGGTGCGCTGAAATACCGATTATCAGTGTATATATACCCCACGCCAAGAGTTTCGCGAACGGCCATGTTTACCTTTATGTTTAAAGCACGATATAAATACTTGAGGCTCATAAGACTGCGATTACGTAAATTATCTAGAGTTTAATTTTTTTTTTTTTCATTTTCAAGAGAATCATCCTATTTATAGAATGTTGCTTAGTCATGAGAGCAATTTGAATTTTCATTGTCTTTTCATTTTTGTTTTGCTCCTTTTTTTTTAATTTTATTTTTATTTTATGAGAAAGGTATAATTCGAAATTGCGCCAAAGCATTTTATTTTGTAGTAAATTGTAATTGTTTCGAGAGTTTTCAAATTAAATAGAACAAAAGTTTTAAATTCAAAATAAAATTCATAAAATATTTGAAAATTTATGCATGTAATATAATTAATTAGTAAAGTTTAAAAAGTTGTAAAAAAAATTTATTTCTCAAATTCATCTCGTTATTAAATTTTATCAAAGTTATGTGAAAATATTAAGCAAACGGCAAAGTTTAATATTAATTGTGTCAATGTTGTAAAAACTATTTTGCAGTACATCAATTAAAAGACAACAAAGAAATTAATTTAATTATGAACACAGGGGGCACAATTGTAAATGAAATGCAGTATTATAAAAATTATTTTAATTTCAATTATGTAAATTGTTTACTGTAAACGTGTACATTTTACATGAATATGATAATTTAAAAATAATAATGAGAGATTCAACTTTTTCACTATCGATTTCAAAGTTAACTTTTCTTTCGAAAAGTTATGCGACATGGCTACATTTCAGTTTTTTAAATATCAAAATGGCAAAGTTTACAGCAGTTGGAAACTATTGATGAATTTGAACAGAAATTGATATAAATTATTCCTTTGAAGTATATTACACATATAGCAAATTCCACGTGGAAAATGTATCTGAAGCATAAGCAATAAAACTAAAGATCCAAAATTGATCGTATACATTCCAGTAAGCAGGAAAATCGATATTTATCAGAGCCAACTACATAGAAAAAAAGTAAAGAAAAAAAAAATGAAGCTAATTTCACTTAAACTCAATGGGTAGCAAGTTATAAGAGATATTCTCATCATATTCCAAGATATGCGCGTACGTTAAAGCAGTTAGAAAAGTAAAGTTACCACACACACACACACACATACACACTTATACATCTGCAGTATAACGTCCAGAAGTGCAAAGTAGTTTCCTTACAGTCATATTTCTACTCATATAAGTAGTAGCTGTAGTCCGCTTGGCTTTTCCGCTTCTTTCGCGGAAAGTTAAGTTTTAACATCTTATATATAGAAGAAAAGAAATTTAGCAAGATATTTTACGAGGTACGTTAGTCGCTAGAAGAACAAGGAGATGATAGGATAGGATAAAACCTTTCTTCTATTTTTCTCTCTCTCTCTTTTAACTAGCTTGATTCTTTCGTTTAATTGCAACCCGTTATAAATTTCTCTGTTGGCTATATAGTCTTTAGTAAAAGACATAAGGGTACGTAATAAATAAATACGATATATTGTATTACTCGCATTATATTCGCAAAGGTACTAACCAAACTCGTTCGCTCCTTCCGCCCTTTATATTAAAAGTTGTGAGGGCGTTTAATAGTATTAAGAAATAAAGCCTAACAGAAGATAAAGAAAACGAAAAAAAAAAATGGCCAGTGGAACGAGGAAATCAGGCGACGTGTCATAAAGTCGTCGATATTGTTACTCAACTCTTAATCAGCCTTACTTTATAACGGCTAGTTTCTTCTTTTTATATAACTTAACCCTTTCTCTCTCACTCTTTCTTATTCTATTTTAATAGCTCTTTTGCAATGTTACATATATATACACGCGCACAAGTTGCGTATGTAACATAAAAGCCGGACACTTTGGCGCGGGAATGAATGTGCATCCGGAACGGTTTTGTTTTTAATCTCCGTCGTCCTGTTCGCACTAATATAAAGTAGAGAAGAAGGGGTGAGAGATGGAGAGAAGTTAGTTTTCTAACCACAAATATACCGGTTGAAGTGTTCCTGAGTCTTAAGATACTCCCGTATACGCGTATATGTATATATAAGAAAAAAAAAAAAAATTGATATCATCGTATATATACGCGTAACGTCTTACACGGTTAAATGCCTAATGGTACTATGGGAAATATTCCTTTTTAAACTCGCTGATTATACTCGTATGTGTGTCATATTAATGCTACTGTATGAGTACGCATGATCGACGATCTTTCGACTTTTAATGAATGGACTGTCATATAAAACTTTTTTCTTTTAACAAAGATTCCTTTAAAGACTTTTAAAAATCATTCCTTATAGAAGTATGTTTTCCAAGTATAGTCCTCTTGTTTATCGTAATGATTTTTTTTTTCTCTAGATATGTTAAATCTGTTTTTCCCTTTTTTTTGCTTCGATTTCTATAATTTTTCAATATTTTAGGTCAGACCACCAAAGGAATCATAAATAAACATTAATTATGTTTACTTTGGTTCTAATACTACGATTTATCTTTAAAGAGTATTACACTCTCATTTATTTTCACTGCTCGGTTATAGAGATAATAAGACCTTACGGTAAATTTTCAACAGCATCCAAGTAAAAGAGCAAAAAAAAAGAAGTAGGAATTTGAAATAATTTATCAGTGATGAACGATTTAATAATCGAGATTCATGAAGATTTTGATCAGCAAGAAAATTTTACGTAAAATCAAAAATGCACGCCCACATACTTAAAATCAGTTCCATATCGGACTAATGACTTTCAAACAACTATTAATGATAGCAATGTATATACTTACGACAAATCCGTTAAATGTCTTAATGGATTTTAATGACTAACACGTGGGCTATAAAATAAGAAGAAAAAAAGAACAGACTAAAGAAGAAAGAAACAAGCTTCTTTAGGTATTAAAAGAAAGATCGAATATAATAGTAACAAGTACTTAAGTGGATAGCTTCCGTTCAATAATCGCTAACAAACTCTTTTACATTAAAAGCATTTATTATAAAATGAATTTTTTTTAAATCTTTTCCCCTCTTAATTTAATGTCTTACACATCTTCCTAGCTCCAGAGAAAATTAATTAATCCGGTTCTCCTTATAAGTAAAGAAGCAGCAGAAGAAGGAAGGAAAAAAATGTATTTTAAAAATAAGGTGCAGATGCTTGTATCTTAGCTCTCACTCTTCTTTCATATGCGTTATGCTTTATCGCCGTGATATCAGCTCGGAAGAGAGTATCAAGGATAAAACACTGGCAAGTCTCATAATGCTTAGTATATGTCTAAGGTCCTGTTTTCACAGACTGTTGTAAAATCTTCTTTCTTCGTTGTAATCTAAGCACACACATGTGTGTGTTCTTTATATATATAAAAAGACGCCCTTTGAGAAAAGACTGTAGTGTAACATTTTGATAATAGGATTACCACACGTACGTGTCCATCTTTTCCCTATCTTTTCTCTTTTATAACTTGTGTATATAACTGGTAATCAGAAATGTGTAGCACAAACTCTTCTTGTGTACAATATTAAGAAGATGGACGCTTTTGCTTTTATGCCTGTGCGTATATATATGTATGTTTCCTCATCTTATTATACGTACGAAATCTCTTGATGCTTTTTCTTTTTCCTCCTTTTTCTCTCTATGATGCATACATAAACTATTTTAGCCGCACTGTTTATGTACGTACTGTTTTTCTCTGCTTAGCATTTTCATTCTTACGTATTCTAGCGCGTACGCACCGTGCATTATTACACGCAAAATTTCGCTATGAGAATAAAATCATAAACGAATGGGTAAACGTGTTTTTCTGTAATTTAAACAGTAAACAAATTACATAAAAGAATTGCGGTAATGGTACATTATGTTATACGTGTTGTTTTAACACATCGATGCTTTTACAGATGTAATATAACGTATTTTCAACTCTCTCTTTTTTATTCCTTCTTCTTCTTCTCTTTTCTTTAATAAATGACAAAAGTATTGGTATATAAGGTAAAGTAAACATTTGTCACAGACATTTTTCATTACCATAATTTTCTTGATATCTCGTCTGTGACAGTATGTAATTCAAGCTTCTCTTTTATTTGTAACACGGTTATTTGCTGTGGTCATAGAAAAAATAAAGGAAAGAAAATAAAACAGAATAAAATTTCCTTTTCCTGGTTATATTACATAATGTTCCGTGTTGATTTAACTAAATATTAAATCATCAAATGTTTTCAGAAAATCATAGTGGAGTATTAATTTACTGTTAAAATTAGTGTAAAAAATTCATTAAAATTAAAAAATTTCTTTTACAAACTACGTTAAATTGTAATGGAAAAAAATGAATTTTGCGAGAAAAATTATTAAAATTATTTTTTGCAAGCTACTGGCCTTTTTCTTTAAACAAGCAAAGAAATATTAAAATTTTACATTTTATTCTGACAGGGAAAAATTATTTTAAAACTGAAAATTTTGATCATTATTAAAAAAATTTTTTTCCTTCATACCCGTGCCGAAACTTTGCCTAAAAGTGCTCCTCATGCGGCAGGGAACCGGCCGAATACATTCGTGTTATTCCGTTACATACGTGCGCAGAACGCACCGCGCAGCTACGAACAGTACGTCTTCTCGGTCGCTTCGCTGTCTGCTGTATACTTAAACTATATCTATATATACGCGAATGTCTAACCTCAGCATTAAATAGATAAATGCATACATCATACTTGTAACTATTAAATAAACAAACACACTCGATATTAATACACTAATATACATATAATAGTTTAAATTATAACGAATTATAACTTTCGTTTAAAATAGATATTCTTTTTCATACACGTTTCTTTTAATTCACGACACTCTTTTAAACACTTCATGATTGTTTTTGTACAAAGAAAATAATTAAATTCACGTTTTTATACGTTTTGCTTTACACGTTTTGTTTTTGTGCACTTGATATTAATACATTTATATTTATTAAAATGAACTATATCTTTAATAACATACACGATTGTTTTAACTCACAATTTTTTCTTTTGCTCTTTAAAAGGTTTTCATACACAAAATATAGTAATATAAAAGTATTATAAACACATTTCATTATTTCTCACGTTTTTTAAATTTGAATTATCATTTATATATTTATTGTGTATCTTATGTTAACTGCTATGTGTGCTGCTATGTTCGGTTTTTTCTCTCTCTCTTTCTCTACCGAACTCAACTGTATACTGTAATTGCTTGCGCATGCGCGCTACAACGAAATAACGCAACAGATGACTCTTCGCTTTTGACGAATTTTTTTTTGTTAAAAATGGAGTTTTATCACTTTTTGGGGTGGCAAAGTTCCGGCCGGGCATGAAGGAAAATCGTATACGTTCCTCGGCACGAAACAGGCTCATCATATGCGCGTGTTTTGCTTCGCTCGGCTTCGCCTCGCGAAGCAAACCAACACGCGCATGGAATGAGCCTGTTCCGTGCCTCGGAACGTAATATACTATTCTCTCTTTTTTTTTAAATTCTGCTAATAGAAGTCGTTGAAAACTTTATTTTTGTAGAAAATAGAAAAAAATAAAACTTTGAAGCCATTAGTTATATAATTTATTTTTTAACAACGAAGCAATTCTCACAATTTGATTTTAAATTTGCAAAAATGAAAAAAAGAAGAAGTTTAGTTGATACATTGAAAGTAACATTTATAAGTAGTATACTCTGAAGTTTTGCATATAATCTTATGTTAGACGTACAAGTAAGAAGCCTTCTTTTCTCGCACGTATGTGTATACTCTTCCTTCTTCCTAGCGTTCTCTCGCTCTTTTTTAAATTTTGCACTCTTTCTATAAAATCTCCCCACCATTATACATATATACTCTTAAACCATTCAGTCATTCTCTCTTCGTCTATTTCTCTCTCTCGCGCACGCATAAGCTATATATGTATAAGAAGAGCAACTAGTTACACGTATGAAATAATCTATTATCTGAGAAGGATAGTATGGAAGGGGAAAAGAGGAAGGGGAGTTATCTAGTGCGGGCATTGAATTGCCAAGGCCGTGGAAGTGAGCGTCAGTAGAAAAGTCGCACCGCGGTCATTGAACCTTTTTTCCCTTCTTCTTCTACTTCTTCTTCTACTTCTTCTTCTTCTTCTTCTTCGTTTTTTTTTCTTTCTTCTTCCTGCAAGTTTGAGTTTGTGGTTGCTGCTGTTACTGTTGCGCATCTTATAACCAACGAACTGAACTCTTTAGCTTTTCTATATATCGTTTTTTTTCTGTTGTTGCTGCGTTTTTTTTTTTGTTGTTTTCCAAAGCTTAGATGGCATGCGTAGTATATAATGCCCCTGCCACACCAACACCTTTTACAACTTTAAACGAACGGCCCATACCTGGAATCTTCACCCCCGCGAAGAAATGTGAAGAAGAAAAAGAGAGCAAAAGAGAGAGAAAAACCATGTGAGAAAAATAGCAATAGACTATATTACCTAGCGTCGTACATATACATTCGTACCTTTCAACTAAATAACCACCAAGTCTTGGGATTTACCTTATTTCACAAGCCCCCTCCTCTCTCTCTCTCTCTTTCCTTTCTGTATCTTTCACATTGCTGTCATCATGTATTTTGCTCCCCTTCCGTCTTTTCTCTCTTCTTTCCTCTCTTTGCTGAAATGTCATTACGTATCTTTTCCTATACTACAGACTTTGTACTTATATACGCTTGTATGTATTTATATATATACACACATAAACACGTGGTATGATAAGACCTTGTCTTTATTTCTTTCTGTCTTTCTCTTGATCGCGGTTCTCTTTTTCCTTTCACTTCAATACGTTTTCATAATTTTATTATATAATTGACATCTATTCCATTCTATCCCTGCTGGTGTGTTGTTGTACGTGCAGCATTGCTTCTTCTCGGGCTTGTATACACCGGTTTTTCTTATAACATACACTCGGCACCAGAGTACATCCAACTTTCTCTCTTTCTCTCTCTCTCTCTCTCTCTTTCATTCTTGTCTTTTGTCTCTTGTTTTTCCTTTTATTTATTTTTTACTTCTTTTTCTTTATTTTTTACTGCTGGTTACATCAGAGTCAAGCCTAAGGCAAAATATACCTGCTTAATTTTTGCTCCCTTTATTTTATCCCTTCGAACATAGGGAGAAGAGAATATATATATAGAGAGAGAAACAAGAATAAGAACGTAGAGAAGAGAAGAAAAGAGAAGAGATATAGAGAAAGAAAGAAAGAGACATATAGATAGAGAAGGGTTTTGTCTAGACCTTAATACACAAGCTTCAAGCAGAACTAAAACTCTACTGTAATTAGGGGTAACTCACAAGGCTAGATTGGCTTGACTCGTCATAGTTTATGTGTGTAGAAAACTTACGCAGTCACGCTACATTGCATCTGGTCTTGTATGTACCTATCCTACTGTAAAAACCGTTTAATTTACCTCTTGTTATCGAACAAGACGAGAGAGCAAGGGGAGGAGGAGGAGGAGTACCAAGCAAAACGGGCAAGAGGGAGAAATAAATAAAAATCAAATAACAAGAAATCTTTCGAAACAATTTTAATTTTATTAACGACTACTATAGACATTTTATATTACTTGCTTAATACATATGAATGTTTATTTATTCTTTCCTGAATTGTGAGCGGATTCTATTGCGTCGAGTGGTCATTGAATCAAGGCAATTATTATCACGCTTTTACTTTATCTCTTTTTTTTAATTGATATCCAACGTAATTGCGCTGGCTATTTTAAAAGATGATTGTCCATCTATTCAATAAATAATATATGATTTCTAATTAATACATAAAAGGTGATAAGCAAAAAAGAGAAATTTTTAATTATTTACGACTTCCAGGCCTTTTCATTCTATATATAAACTAACCAATGTTGTTTTTTATTTATGCTTTACCTACATCATATTCCGAGAAATATGTATGACTTTACGTGACTCGCAAAATTAACTTAAAACTTTTTTTTATTAACGTTTCTAAAGAAATATTTTAATTTCTCTTACTTGGATAATGTGTTTATTAACAGCGAATTTAAACTGTCTCTCATGCAAAAGTAAATATCGATGTTACAAAATGAACTTCATTATTCTAGATAATTGCAAAGACGATTGTTTTATTTTTTCAAAGAAATGTTAAAGCCTAAGGGTTTAATTTTGTTATTTGCTACATTAATGTTTTAAAATACTCAAACCTAATAACCTTAAAAATCATTTATTCATGTTTCTGCATTCTCTTGATAAAAATTGTTATATTAAAGTTTTTATTTTTATACATGTTTATCTATTTTTATAACAAAAAAATATAAATCTCTATAAAGTTATAGATACGTTATTTTTACAAAACTAAAGCATAAAACTCGCTATCTCAAGACAAGTTTCAGTATAATCATATTTAAAATTCATAGGAATACTTAACCTAGCAACAGTGATCGTCAAAATAATATTTTTGGTTTTTTTTATCCCTACTCTCTCTTTCTCTCTTTCCTCATAAAAATATATGTATATATGATCGTACAGACAACGATGTTGCATAGAAACAAAGTACAAGGTCTTGGGTGTTATAAGAGAGGCTTGTACCTTGTAATACAAAAGGTTACCTTCCAAGATAGGGTAAAAAGAAAGACGTTTTATCGAGGGAATACTTGAGCTACGTAACCCAAGTATTCAGGTACTTGGGGTCCCATCGCAACGCAACTCTCTTATAGTTTTCTTTTCTCTTGTGCATATACACACCAAGCGAAAAAAAGAAGAGGAAGAAAAAAACACAAAATAACGTGTGCAAGTATTGCGTAGTACACGTTGCGTGTATACGAAACAACCTACATTTTTAAAACTTAGAGTGCTGCGGTGACACTACGCGGAAGTATATCGAAAAAGAAAAAAAAGATAAGGGAAAAGGAAGAAAAGAGAAAAGGTCATTTCATCTCTTTCTTTTTTTATCTAGATGCTTCTATCGTCTTGCCTCTGTTGCTATGCAAGCTGATGAATCAGATTTTGATTTAGATAAATATCGTGTTGTCAAATAAATTATTTTGCTGAAGATGAAAAACGATGCTTACAATAAAATTGTAACTTCGTGTTTAAATTTAAAAATGCTGCATTAGCTTTTCTAATATTATGATCATTAAAAATATGCTTTACAAAATAAAGAATAATTAATTTTTCTACATTTATTTTTCTTTTTTCATATCCACTAAATATTTGAATTTTTCTTAGTAAGGATGACATGCTAGACGAAAATATATTTTCAAACCTATAAATTAACGACAACAGTTATTATACTTCTCAAATTTTCTTATATCTGCTTAAGCTTATAGATAATAAAGACAATTCCTGGCATTCTCTATCATTGTCGAAATCTATAGCACACAAGACTTCCGTTATGTAGTTATACATGGCTATTAGTACTATTGTAACTTTTGTTTCTCGTTTTCTTTTTTCCTTACTTCTCCTTTTTTTCCCCTTCCTTATTCAACAGATTGCAATTTCCTTGGCGTTTCTTCATGCGACAAATGTAAACACATGGTTTAAACGCACAGAACGCTAGACTTGTAATAAACGTTTCCTTTGGGCTCAAGGAAAAAGAGAACGAAAAAAGTGAAATCACGCAGACGATATAATTTATTGACTCAAGCAAACTTTTACAATGTTTGCCATGCAAAGAAGACAAAATAATTCTTTTTATTATCTACTGAATTAACTTAAAGATAAACTTTTATCTAATCTTCTTAGCACTAAATTGAAAAAATTATTTAATTTTTTAGTGAATTGATGTCTAATTTTTTTTGGTATATTAATAACTTAAATTATTTAGTAACATGATTTATTTGAGATATGATAACATGTTATTTCATTATATTAATTTAAGATTCAATTATAATATCATAATTAATTTGTCAAAAAAATTATTCATATAGCTATAAAATGTTATGTGGATCAATTTCAAAATCTATCTTTTAAAGATTTTCTTAGTACTACGAAATAAAAGTAGCGTCATAACGGAAATTTTTTTTTTTTTAAATTCTTGAAATGCCCGAATGAAGAAACGAAGGCACGCAACGTGCTGCTCTCGCATCACTTGAGAGAATCAGCGAAGCTTAACCGCATCCAAAGTTTCTATATATACATATAGTATCTTTAAGCATATGATCTAAGGTAAAACGAAAGGCGAGAAAAAATTCAAAAGCAAGGCGAGGCTTGTTTGCGTGTCCACTTGAATCTTAGAACGTTATAGATATATGTATACGTGTATATGTTGCTTATGAGAAAGGATGAAGTATGTGGGCATTTAAGTTGGTGTGTCCTTATAGTGCAAAACATTTTCCACGAAGACACCGGTATAAAGTTCGCGTGAGTGAATGAAGTTGGATTAGTCCCTTATAGCTATGAATACTGTTACTGCGCGACATTTTCTTCAACTTTTGTCGTCTTTAACTTATCTTTCTTTCTATTTCCCCTGTTGTTTTATTTAATAGAAAAAAATTTGAAAAAAAATAAGAAACTCACTATTGGCGGTATTAGAGATTATCGTAAAATACTTTAAGTATTTTAAACGACGAAGATCCTGACATAACTGTTATTAAAAGTCAAAACTATTTTATCTTCCTTTTGTTGCACGCTACAAGATTTAACTTTATCAATTCTATACTTTGACCCTATTTTTAAAGTCTTAAATTTCTTAAGTTATTTTAAAATTTATTAATGTAACAACAATATAATTTATTAAACAATGGCTAACTAATATACATAAAATATTGAATTTCTCTTAAAATACTTTGACATTTGAAATTGTGATTATTATTTTTCTAATCTTTTGATCAACAATACTACAAAAGTTGTTGCCTTAAAAAATTTGAGCTAGATAAAGTGTTTTATTCTTCCAAAAAAAAAAAAAAAATTTTTTCTCTTTATCCAAGAGCTCTTATACGAAGGGATATAATAATTATATAATGCGGCTCCATTAAAATCCTTTTCCTTCTCTTTCTCTTGATCCCTCTTAATCTGTTAAACCGTAGCTTGGGTGCGAGCATCGTTGCCCCATTTACCACCGTTGGCTTTGCGCAAGAACACTTAAATTGTCCTCCTCCACTCTCTTTTCAAAGCATTAGAAATAGAAAAAAAGAAAGATAAAATAAAAAAGAAAAAAAAGAGAAAAAAAAGAAGAAGACCGAAGGTCCATAATCGACCGATCCCGCAAGCGGTCAACCATTTGAGCTTTAAGGTTGTGTCAAACACTGGTTAACTCTAACGGTCCAGAACCACACAATCCAATATATAATTTTTCAATGCTATATTAAAAAAAAAGTCTTCCCTAGTCACATTAATTTTATTTCTAACAATAAAAATTTATATAATTTACTGTACTTGTACTTTACTTTTATTTTGCTTTATTATCGGTTACATAATCATAAATTTTGCATCATGTTAACTGTAGATAATTACATGAACAGAATATTCAAAAATGCGCTACAAATATTATGATTATGTAACATGTTAAATTTATTCTATTTATAAATTTAATAATTGCTTTTAAGTAAATTAATTCTATTATAAGCAATATTCGATTTTTCTTTAATTAAATATGAAATTATTTGTATCCTTAATATTTACTTCTATTTAACTATACAAGAGTTAAATCAATCAATTATTATCTTTATCATTGAAAATTAAATTAATACTTGAGAGTAATTATAAAAGATTACGAGTAAAGTTTTATTAAATAATAAACGTAATATAGAATTTGATTATGAATAAAAATAAAAATAAAAAGAAAGCAGAAAGGAATCGTTTGATAAAGATTTTCTAATAATACAAAAGAAAATTTAAGCAATAAACAAACTTTCGCATCTAACTATTTACAATAAATTCAGCAACGCGTATATAAAGTACAAAGACAAAAGTTATTGTTCTACCTTAGCCTATCTTACCTTTCCAACTTTGGAGCAATATCATTATTCGTTCGGGGTGTGGAATTTCCCTTACGCATACTTCGGATAAACGGGCAATGTTGGGCGCAAATGAGAAGCGATTTCCGAAGGGAAATTCTCTCCTTCTCTTTTCTTTTAACCTTCTCCTTCTTTGCTCTGTATATACACTAGCTTTAACGCGCTTCATCTATACTATTTCTCTTTCGCCGCTCTTTTTCGTGGACTTAATTTATTTGCTTCTTCCTTTGTCGCTTAGTTTCTCTCGTTCACACCATCAAAGCAAAGAACCAAAGAGTAAAGAGAGAAAGAAAGATGGAAAACAGTACTAAGAGCCCGTCGATAATAATAGTTGTATTCGCATTTCCAAGAAGAAGCTCTTGCTTGCTGCTGCTGCTGATTTCATTGACTTTTACCCGGACTATTTTCTTTTTTCTTTTCTCTTTTTTTTTTTATTATTATTAGCTTTAATTGAGGCTCCGTAAAACAAGAATGTATTTTTCTCCCCTTGGAACGGCCTGGTGGTGCCGGCTAGTGCTTCATTGGACTATGCCAGTGTGCGTGAATGTAGGCACCCATGACTGAAAAGCAAGTTTTATGTTTTTATTGCTCCTAGGAGCTTCTACTGCTTGCTGCTACTTCTAAGGACTCGTTTTCTGTGTCTTGAAAAAAAAGAGAGAAATAAAAAAATAAAGGAAAAAAAAAATAATTGAGTATCGGTGGTGCGTTTTATTCTGATTTGCCACTTGAATACATCTGCGAAGCTTCTTGTAAACATAATCTCTGAAAATTCACTGGAGATCGCATTAATTAACAATTTAAAGTATCGATTTCGTTATTTTTCTTTGACAACGATTTCGTTCTCTTTTTTTCTTCTTTGTTTTTTCGAAATTATCATACGACATGCTCGAGTATAAATGCTAAGAGCAAGTGCTTTTTAATTGCATTTTATTATATTTTAATTTAAAATACCTTAAGCAAGCCTTTTATTTATTATGTATACATAGATATCTATCAAACATTTTTTTTTGTAATTCTAAACTCAAACATTGAAATATGAAAACATTACAAGTAACCTTAGATTAAAGAAACTAAGAACATTTATTAAACATATTTTTCTATAAAAATGTATATCAATTTTTATTATAATTAATGATATTTATCTTGAAATAAATTAAAATTTTAATGAATTGGATTATTTTTCATTATAAGGTGAGAAATTTTCTAACGATTTGGATTTATCAATATTCTTGAACTTTTATACTCAATAATAAAATAAAAAGAACAATGAAATATAAAATTTTTTACTAATGGATAAGTTAAAAATAGGAAGAAAATAAGCAGAGTTATCCAAAAGTATATTGCGGTTAAGTTTGATTTGTGCGATTTCTTTCGCGGTTTTACTTATAAAAAGAGAAAGAGAAACGTGCACTAGCAGACTGGGGTCAATTGAAAAAGAAGATCAATCGATCCCTTAAACGTCCCTCGTAAAAACCGCTGTCCCAGACAGTTCCAAGAAAAGTTAGAAAGAAAACGGTTACGTTATGTGTTACTCTTTCTCCCTTTTGGCTAAAAGGGAAAACTTACCTCTTTCGAGTAAACCAAGTAGTGTATGTGTGTGTGCTGTATGTGTATAAGAAACCTCTAACGTACATATGTTTTAAGTCTGGTGTTTTCTACATTATATACACCTGCAACCTCTTCTTTCGATTTCTTCGCTTTCGAACTTCCAAGTCATTAATTAGAACTAAGGCACACGCTTTTCCTTTTTCTCTGCCGATACTTGGATTTTATTTTTCTAAAGCTCTGCAACAAATGTGAAAAGGGAAGAAAACGATTTCAGCATAAGAAAAATAGATGAACTAAATACACATATTAAACAAAGAAAAAAATAGAATGATGTTTAATCCAATAATTTTTAATTTCTATTATATTTTATTTATTTATTTATTGAAATATTGATTTTAAATTTTGCATTTGCATATAGAAAATTTAACCGTTATTTAAATCATTGATAAAAAATTTTATAAAGTTTGAAATTTACTTGACAACAGGAAAGACTGCTTATATTATATCAGGCTTACTAGACTTGACTTGTTCTACTTGAACTACATAAATAATCATATTTCTCTCAACATTTTTAATAAGGTCACACATTTCATTTAAATTTTAACGTTTATTTTTTTATTAATTTTATTTTTCAAAATAACGAACGAATGGATCGCGCAATAGGTTTTCTATCGAGGTCAGAAACTTCTTAGACATCCTACTCTGCAACATTTCAACAACGTTTCACTAAAAATTTATTTTACCTTAACCATCGTTTTTTACCTCCCTTTTATGCATGCTGGATATTTCACAAAGAATATAAACAGGTTTATTAGTGAAAAGTCGCCCAAGCCACTCGGGGATGGCGCCTCCTGATGTGTTCTCATCGTGTGGTTTCTATACGTATAAGCGCTTATCAAAAGAATGAAAGTACGCAGGATTAGCTTTTCTACGATAGTGGGAAGACGAGCGTTATAAGAAATATAATGTTTATTTTTTGTTTACATATTTATATTTTTTCTTACTTCTTATGCTAGCTCGTAAATAAGCTGAACGTCCAAAGCTCCAAGAATAGAATATCTTTCTTCATAGGAGCAACAACTTTATTACGAAACTGTCCATGGTTAAGAAAAGTCAGTGAATACCTTGGGCATTAATAAACGCGCTTGAATCTTTGCCACCCACTGCGTCTCTCTTTTCTGCTATCAATAAGTATAAAAGCTTGGGATGTAGTACCCCCGTTAAGAATCACGACATGACGTGAGACACGTTAACAGCAATGTCTACCTTGCTGCGTATATACGCGCGGCTAATTAAGCTATGCTCTCTTAATTATCCTTTCTTTTTATTTTTTCTTATTCTTCCTATTCTTGTTTTCTTTATTCCTTTAGTTTACTTACTTAAAGTCGCGATAGAAGTAAAGCAGATCGTTTCAATGAAAATATCAATGCTGAAATTCAGGAAGCAGTTTGGCCTTCTATATATGTTGAACGATCGTTAAGCTGTTAAGAAGAATTATTAATGCACTTGAAAAATTAATAAATTCAAGCAGTGCGCCAAGGCATCGAATGCATTATTTATAAATGTGTTAAGCATGGACTCCTGCTAAGCTAACCTTGATTTATTCCCTTACCTTTTATCCATCGATATATAATAAATTATCAATGAAAAAGCTTACGATTAAAAAAAATAAATAACTTTTTCAACGCTAATAACTTTTATCATGAGTCGATATCGCTCTTCATGTATATATATATATATAAAACTATTTAATATTTAAGGGTGAAAATCTTGTTTATGATTACATCAGGCTTGTATACATTAAATTTGTCATAAATATATGTATATACTTTAAGTTTAAAGGACTAAGACGATTTAAAACTCGAAAAAATCAAAATTAAAATTTTTTATAGTTTCTTAATAGCGTATAAATTTTAAAGTATTTATCAAAAGACGACTTGTTTACTTTTAATTTCAAAGGTTGCAAGTTTACTCACCTATATTTATACTTAAATAGCACAAAGTAGACGGTAGTTTAATTAATCTGCTATTTTTAAAATTTCAAGTGATTCAATAGACCAAATAGTTTAATGCTAAAAAAACTGCTTTAAAATTTATTTATGAACTAATTAAAAATTGGTAATTATTTCTAGAGTATTGATATATTATAACTTTGTTTTTTTAATTTTTAACAATTACATTAAACTTTCTAATGATATCTTATAAATGTTAATATAAAACAACTTGCTGTCAGATTGATTCTCCAACGATTCGGTTCTCTTATCATAATTTACATTAATTGACTATTGAGAAATCTCTTACCGTAATCTACATTAATTGATGATAGCAAGTAGAATCAGAAATTCTTGGTTATTAAGAGGATATACTTTACTGCGAGGCAATATCCTTTAACCTTAAATTATTTGCTTCAACGGTTTAATTGAAATCTTGAACTAAATTTAGTATGATGTACATTTATAAGTAAGATTAATAAAATCTTTTTATTTTAAGAATCATATATTTTTAATAATCTATAAAAATAAAAATATTTTATTTTTTCGTGTTTTTAAGATTGGTTTTCTTAAAGACGTTCGTTTTAAGCTAACACTAACAAATAGTATAAAGAAGTTAGCATTAAGAAAATTGCTCTCTTGTCTTTTGATCTAATGGATCTATAAAAAACAAGAACTTTTTTTTGTTACAGCACACTCTTACGGGCCATTGCGCTAAAGTGATGGCAGCCAAGTTTCTTGGTGAGCCTTCCAAGGTGGTCACTGGTAGTCATGATCGTACTTTGAAGATCTGGGATCTCCGTAGCAGAGCATGTAAGTTTTATTTTCTCCAAATGTTTAAATTTATTTTTTTGTTTTTCTTCAAAATTATTATTGACAAATTTTCATTGATATTTTAAACTTTATTTAAAAATTTATACTCGATTCTATAAATGGTTTGTAAATTAAGCAACGATTTAATGAAAATTTTATTACTTTCGTAAAATTGAATTAAAGATAAGTTTAATACATCTAGATTTAATTGATAATTATTAAACGAAACGTGTTTTTAATTGAACTATACAACTAAACGTATGTATTATTTAAAAGTGAAAATTAACCTTTCAAACGGTTTTAATAAATTCGTATTGGAATTCATTCAATATACAATGAGATAATAACGTGATTTATCTTAATTGATTTTTATTTGTTTCTAGATAATACATTGTATATTTATTAAAATCAATTTTGTCCCTTTGGTATATTATAAAATTAATTAAATAAATAATAAATTGTATTACACGTATAAGCTTGTTAAAAGGTAAAATGGCACAATATAAATCCATATAGGGCATTATCTAAAATCATGAAAAGACTCGGTAGCCAAGCGAAGCTTCTACTTATAGGTTGTTACGATAATTGTTCGCAATTACACGTCGTCGTGTCCGCGTAAACGTTAAAATTTTGGCTGGTTGCCCCGATGTATAAAAGCTCGAAATATCATTATATGTGTATATGTATATATATCATATATGTGAACACGCCCTCCTCGTTTTATACATGCTGCTTTCTCTACTGTTGCTCTCTGTGACTTTAGTCTTTGTAATTACATTTCCCATTATTCGTATTAGTCAACTTGCATAATGTTATGCTGGGGTTACGATCGTTTCAAGATAATAATATAAATGCTAACAAAATCTGTATGCGTCGTTCATATATGAATATTTCGCAAATCACAATTTCTCTCTACTTTCTTCCTCCCCTCTATGTATATATAGAATTCCTTCTCTTCTTTGACTAATAAGTTAACTTAGTTTTCCATGCTCTCGTGTTTCTATTAGAAATATGATTAATAATATGTATGACTTATGAATTAAAGTTTTCCATGCGCGCGGTATTAAAGTGCTTTATTATTTTATCATTATATCAGATTTTAAAATAGTCTCTTTTAACTTTTTAGTTTAATTATGTTCTTAAAATTATTCATTGGAAATTATTATTTTAAAATTTCATAACTTTTATAATCGATGGAAACGACGCTTACCGCACAATCATGATTCAATTTTAATAAAATTAAACTTTTTAAGTTTATTAATAGAATCATCTAATTACTTTGTGTTCATAATCTAATAAAATATTATTAATAATGATGAAAAAAAAATTCTTATATTATATAGAAAATTAGTTGAATTTTTTACGCAATTATTAAACGTATAACTTGTCAACTTAAGAACTAGGTTGGCGTTTTTTTTATAAGCTTTAATATCAGTATCTTGCTTGAGTAACATTCTTTTTCAATATTAGTTTTCTCAACATTCATAAAGACGGATTTCTTGCGAGACGAGACGAATGATACTTTATTCGTAATTTCATAACAGACTTCGAAGAAAGAGTTTGTTAGTCGTTTCATAGCGTCCATAATAATTTATTAAAGCAATATAAGGCACGTCACTTCTTTTAGTAATTTTATTTTTAATATCGCTGGATGCACATTCAAAGGTGTGCGGAACTTTATTATTTAGTAAATAATTAAAAAAAGGAAAGAAAAAGGTAATGTTAAATAAATATTAACATGAATTTAATGAGTTGATAATATGTTTTTATAGAAAATCAAGCTCTATGTGCTCATTAGTGACTGCAAATATGACCAAAGTTTTTCCTAAGTCGTCATAATTATAATTATATCGAAAGAAAAAATAATATTTTTTCCTATAAACTATTAATAAATTATTTATTTAGTTAAATAAACTTTTATTCTTACTAGAATTATAACATATTATTAAAATTGTTTCATAAAGCTCTTATTGATAAATTTTTTTGATTTCTGTAGTAAATAAACTTTATTTAGTTAATTGGAGCAATAATTCTAAAGTATTTGTACGATTTTAATTAGCTAAAATAATTTAATAAACTTGAAAAAATTCTATGATATTAATTTGTTCTTAATCAAATAAAATCATTGATTTTTTTTAATTTAGAAAGCTTCGTGGAAAAAATACACATCCTGTGTGGTTAATGAAAAAAGGAAATTGTTAACCTTTTCTCTTATAGCTATTAAGGGCTTTTCTTTGCCAAGTCCAATTGCATTTTGCTCTGTAGCTAATATCAAGGGAAAAATAAATGTCTAAGAATGAATATTTGTTTCCCTCGAAGGGCCTTTTATATTATCTTTCTTTTTTTTTTGAAAAAAAGAAGGCTAAACGCAAAAAAGAAGTTAAAAGTGAGTTGTGTATACGCGTCGCGCGGCATAATCAAGGCGCAAAGAAGAGCATGCGGTATATTAGAGTAAAATATGAATAGCCGTATCATCGTATAGCTCAAGCTATTAAAACAAATCTACGTCAAGGCAAGAGAGAAAAGAGGAGTAGAGCAATGCGTTTTTCGTTGTAAGAGACTAAAAGAAGCATTTGTAACAACAATAACAACAAATAACATTGCAACGCAAGGATGGCCGACGATTAACCGGCGGACAAAATATTAACCGCGCCCCGGCTATATAGCAATGGCATATAAAAGATCCTCTTCCGAAACACCTTTTGTATTATGCGAGAAAATGCGATTTCTTGGCGTAAGCGCGATGAGCTCGCGCTATACCTTCGCTTAAAAACTTTACTGCGTAAATGATTTCCGCGTAAAACACTGAAGAAAGAAAGAAAGAAAGAAGAAGAAACAGTAGCGAAGGTTAGATCGCCACCTGAGATGTGTTCGACTTTAACGCTATACTCGGATCTCTGTACCTATATACGTATATACACAATGTGCAAGAGCATAAGATAAAAGAAGAAGAATGAGAAAAATTTCTAAGAGAAAAAAAAAGATATAAAAGTAAGTAATGACCGAGTATCTCACGAAGAGTTATTGAGATATATATACATATATTCTTTATATATTGTTAAAACGAAAGTCCTATAAAGTATTTGCTATCCTTCAAATTATATTTGAAAAGTCATGATATAAGTTTAGGGTGAGATTCTCAACAATGTAACCATAATCGGCATTCGAGAATATAGTCACGAGGCTTTTGAGAGAAAATCAACGTGTCTTCGTTTTTCAAGTTTACAATAGCACCCGTGGGAAGCCTTGAGGACTTTATTGTTTTCCAGGTCTACGCTACAGATAATCTGTTTAATCAAATTTTTTGGCAGATTTCCGACATTAGATGAAGATGTAATTAATTTTTCAAGATTGTCTTTGTAGTTTATTTCTTTTCTTTTGTACTTCATTCTTTGTTCTCCGAAACTCAATTAAAGAGTCGAACATTATTGCTATGAGAATAGAATAAATAAAAGAAGAAAAAAAAGAAGATTATATAAGAGTGAAAGCCAACAACGTTAGTTGATTTACTTGAATTCCTTACAACCTTGTTAATACCAAAATTAAGATTTAATCTTTTATTTCTCGATTCACTGGATTTTAATTAAAGCCTTTTGCATTCTCGAGCTTTTCGTTTGTAAATAATTTCATTATGACCAGAAGGATTTTCGTAGCGGAAGATTTACCACTGAAACTGTAATTTCATGTATACTATTAGAGATTTGATTTTGGGATTTAATCGTTATCGAAGGCTAAGCTTTTTTTGTTAACATATTTAGACAGTTTATATTCAGATAAAAAGTCCTTCAAATCAATAGCATTAGAAGTTATCATAAGTTATCTATTACAATAATGAAAATTATATATTAATACAAGAACTAAATTAACAAATTTTATTAAAATTATTTCTTTTGTTAGAAATTTTTAATTAATAAAATAGTTGTTTGAAATATTCTGATCCGATAAATTTAATAGTTATTAATTTTCATTGTTTAAAACTATATTTCATTATAAAATATAACGTTACACGAGCGTTATCGTATATGAGTTTTCTAACATGTTTAATTGAAATAAAAACTTTTTTTGCTTAACGCGAGATAATTTAATTACAAGACATTCAATTTATATTTTATTGGAATAAAATAGAAAATAAAACAAAAAAAAATAGAAAAATTATAATCTCCAATTAAATTACAAATAAAATATTTAATCCTAAGAATCATAATAGAAAATATTTTTTAATTAAATTTTGTAATAACAAGGAAGAGGTTTAATTTAAAAATTATTGTTTTACGTAGAAGAACGTTGTAGACCCTTAGCCGTAGTATAAACGTCCTTCGTAATTTTGCATGTCACACGAAGCTAATAGTATAAGGTGAGTAAGAGAGAGAGAGAGAGAAAAGATATAACCGTCGTATCTTCCCAGTCATCCCTATCGGCTCTATCTTTTCCATAGTGCGACGAAATTGAAGCGGCCAGGATGTAAAACGTCGACATTCCTTTGCTCTGCTCACGGTACTCCTCTTCCTTTCTTTTATTTTTTTTCTTCTTTTTCATTCTTTTTCTTATTCTTTCTATATGCGCTCTTTCTTTCTTTCTTTTTTTTTCTTTTTTAAGAGACATACCAAGCCAGCCAGCTTGGCATTCGTGAAAAATTTTACTGCCTGACAGAGTATTTTGCGCTATATACTTCTTTTAAGTTGAATTCTGTAAGCTATTATTCTAAGAAAGTATCCCTTTCTCTCTCGCTCTCTAAGTTTCTCTCTATCTCCATACTTGTGTATCTGTAACCCCGTGAGGACCAATTGAATTTCCTAACGGTACAACGTGAATAATAGAAATCGATCCTATATACTACCTTCGAACTCCCCCTCTTCTCTCTTTCTCTCTCTCTCTCCCATTTCGCATCCAATTGCGCCGAAGATGCAATGTATGCCAAGGTATATGTATTTACTATGTATGTATATAAATGTATATATATATATATATATATATATATATATATATATATATATGTATATATATAGTGGCTAAGTGACAAGCGTTTCATCGATGCATACCCATCAAACCCTATACTACGGACTTGACCATTTTCCCACGAAATCTAATGATATTGGAAACAGATGTTAATTGAATTGAATATCTACTGTCTCGATTTTCCATAAATCTAACGCAATTTTGAACTATATTGCCAACTGCATAATTTAACAATATGCTTTTATTTTTTAAACAAATATTTCGATATTTTCGATGATTAGTATTAATATTAGTATTGATATTATATTATATACGTAAAATTATTTTATTAAATACGTAGAATTATTTTTATTATTTACTATCGAATTTGAAATTAAATATGATATTTGGCTTTCGTTACGAAGAGGATAATTCTCAAAAGTAATATAACATTTATTTTCAATGAAATTTCAATTAAATGAAAATGCATTACAAATTGAATTTTCTAAAGTTTCAGTTTTATTTGATGTTAACTAACTTTCAATTTGAATCCCGGTGAAAAGTGATATTTCGTTTATACCTAAACTAATAAATATCTACTTCAATTTCAAAAAGTTCGTAAATTCATCCCGTTTTATGACAGCTATATAACGAATTTTCGTATTACTTCGATATTCAATAAATAAAGAGATTACCTCTAACTAATTCAACTTATCAAAATTATTTGAAATAAAAAAATTCTCACTTTATCACTTATATTCGTTGAAAAACCAATAAATTATTATCAACTTTTAATTTATAAAATTTTTATATTTTGAGACATCTAAAAAAAAGCTTTATATTTTTACGACAGCAGTTGTTGCAATTAAAAAATAAAATATTAATAAACTTTTAATTTTTAATTCAAAGACCAGTTTTTTTTTGAAAAATAAATAAAAATTTTGTTTCTATATAAAATATATGTTATTGTAAAAATACATATTTTTTATTTGAAAAAAAACAAGCTTTTCTAGTAATAATCACAGAAATTACTGAAATCATATGTTGTATTCAATTTTCTTCAATTTGTTGCAATTATAATAGATGAAAAGTTAAACGTAAGAAAAAGATAAAATCAAGTTAAAAGAACTTCTCTAAGTTTATACTTTTCTCAGAGAGAATCGTCTAGAATTAAAATTAATAATGTTATACCTTGAAATCTTTCTTTTTTTAAAAAAAAAAAAAAATTTCTCAATGAAAAAGCAAAGTATCAAAACTCTCCCATTTAGTAATAAAGTTAAATTCTTCTTTAACTTTGCACAGCAGCTCCAATCAGATCTTACAAAGTTACGTAATACATATATATACACGCAAAATGAAATCGCTTTAAGTGACAACTGTTTCGTTGGTTGAAAGTTACAAAAAAGAAAGATAAGGAAATGAAGTTTTATATCCGTTTTCTTTGCTTGCATACTTATAGTTGTTTATTTTTTTCTTTAAAAAAAAAAAAAAAATCTCAAAGGGACTAAAAGAGGAAAAAAGGAAACGATTGTATAAGTCTCGCGAGAGAAAACATTCTTTCTTCTTTTTCTTGTTTTTTTCTTCTTACGTGTATATACGTAATCATCTTCTTTTAAGATTAGATAACAACAAAATAAACGATTCTCATAGTTTACCTTAGTACGGCGCTGTTAAACTTTAAATGATGAAAATAATGTGGGTGCGTGTTTGTTCAGGGTATACATGCCTTAAAAAGATTGATCTGTTATATCATACATTGATTCAGATCATCATTATTATCATCATCATAGGCTAACCCTTTAATTTAAACGAAGGTGGCGCGCATCTGTTATATATATATATATACATATACATATATATATAGTATAAAGCACAAGTTTTAAAATGCAAATCAGTTCAACCGATCGTGCAAAATACGGGCGTTTGTAAGCGCAAAGCTCGTAATTTAACAGGTTTATAGCCTTCCTAGTCACAATTTCCGCATGAGTTTTCTTCTTCTACTTTATATACAACGGTCTATCTTTGCATTTCCTCGAGAAGAAGTAGAAGAAGAAGAAAGAAAAAAAAAAGAAATAAGAAAACGTAACTCTCTTGAGAATTTTCTACGAAGTGCGAGAGCAAGTAAGACTTGTCATTCTTATAGTTAGAAGTTAAATTAAACTTCGCTTTTACTAGGGCTAACCTAAGACTCTCGATATCAAAGAGGCATAATACTCTATACTTGGCTACTTTGCTATCTTAAATGTTTGTCTACGCTTCCTAAACCGCCTACTTTAAGCGCAAGTAAGGAACGAAACGATCCTATGACTGTATAAATATACAGCGACCTTCATGGAAAAAATAAATTACTTTGAATTTTAAAAAAAAAATTTTTATACTCCTTTTTGTATATTTACGGTTCTACTGAATTTAATACAATTGTTTTACAGAGAATTTTGTTAAATAGTTTTTTTTTTATTATAAAAAAAAGAAAAGAAATTCTTTTCAATTAATTGTAAAACTTTGTTACAGGCGTGGAAACCAAATTCACTGGCTCAAGTTGTAATGATCTTGTAACATCGGACGGATCTGGCTCGACAATAATTAGTGGTCATTTCGATAAAACAATTAGATTTTGGGATACCAGAACAGAATCTGGCTCAAACGACATTGTTCTTCAGGGAAAAATTACTTCGCTCGACTTATCACGAGGTTGGTTAATAATGATAATAATAATTTTCTTATAAATCATAATTAATATTAACTTTTTTATTATAATTTAACATACAATTATAAACTTTTACAGTTGAACAGAAACTTGACGCGCTTAATTTTGTTATTCTTTACATGTACGATCATTTCAACAATAATAGATTGTGATAATTTTAAGAGCATTGTTTAAAAACAATATGAATTTCAGTCTATTTCACGAAAGCTATAATTTTCTTTACCTGCTAAAATTTGATAAAACACTTAAAAATTTTTAAATGAATTCATAACGACAATCTTGGATGAATAGAGCAATATTTAACTTTATTATCTTTTAATTTTCAATGTTTCGAGCTTTTTATTTAAAACCCTTTTTCAAGGAATTTAAAAATAATTACAAAAACAAAGATATAACATAAATTTCACGAATTGTTGTACTTTTAACTCACAGTAAAAAATTGTGTATTTTGTGTAAATTGATGCAAAATACAAGTGAATAACAAATATTCTGTGTAATTAAAACATACTGTTTCTGTCTTCATTCACACGTGTTTTATGTAAAATGTGTGTAATCGGGCGTAGTGAACCATATCGCATAAAACTTACACAGAACTTACGTAAATTTAGTAGAGTGTTTAGTTCTTAAACACAATTGATACGCGAATTTGTCTAAAATAATTTGAAAAAGAAATTTATTGTGTAAAATATGATATTACATGATATTTGTGTAACTTATTTTTCTCGTTCAAATCTAAACAAATATTATGTTCTTAAATTTGAATCAATTTTCAACTTTGTAAAATGCTTAGATTACCTATAAAAATTTGTTCATAGACGTCATCGAGTTGAATGGCAAGTCAATAACTAAAATATAAATAAAAAATCCAACAACCCACAATCCTATATAAAAAGAAGAATATATTGAAAATAAAGCCTCTAAACGTTTATTAAACGTTATTGGCTGACTTCTATATTCGATGCAAACGTCTGATTGATTTAAGTGTGATTTTGATCCGCGCTTAGTGGGCCTATATTCTCTAATAGCTATAAAACAAATAAAAAAGTCATAGATAAATAGAATAATACAAAAGTGAAATCAATAAAATTAAATAAATAGAAGTACACGAAAAATAAAATAATTTTACCGACATTTAAAGTTGACTAAATTATAATCATTAAATTATAGCTATTTATTAAAAATTTTTAAATTTTAACTTGTTGTCAATGTATAAAAGTTGGCTGCTGAAAATCGGTCCATACTGCCCGAAGAAAACGATTAATATCTAAGAGATTGATCATTTTTTTCTCTGCGATACTCTTATAAAAAATATTTGACAAGCCAAGAGCCCATGCTTTAACCCATATAGGTGCGTCCAAAGTCTGTTTGTCACATTTATTGTTAAATTTAAAATATGTCGAAATTGTTAATGTAGCTAATTATGTCCATGAATTCAATCTTTGATAAGTCTATTACTTTAAAAATCACATCATAATTTATAATTGTAAATAACAAAAGTACGTCCACAGAAATAAGCCAATGTTTATCAGTTATTATATAGCCTTTGATTTTGTTTTTGAATTCAATGTTACTTTCAATAAACTGAGGTGTTTTTTTAATTTTTTTTCAAACCTTAATAATATGCTCTTGTGAAAGATATACATCAAACTACTTATTATTGAAACAATGATTTGCACCAGCTTATTTCCTTTGTTTAAATAATATTCATTTATTTCTCTCTCTTTTTATGTAATTAGTATTTTGCTTTAGGACAGTAAACTCTTTTGGAACATTTTTCCTAATTGTAATAGTTCCCTTTATATTTATTTAATAACAAAGTAAACCTTCTTTTGTAAATAACAATGACTGATATTTAGCAAGATTTGAAAATTTAACATTATCACTTGATCCTAAATAGTAACTCAAAGTTATTATTTTCAATTCGCGCAATCATTTGGAGAATAATAGTAGTTAATAATAATAATAATAATAATAGTTTAAAAGGATTTTTAAAAATTCGTTTTCAAAAGAAAAAATTGCTGATTCCATTATTAACTCTAACACCTTTCGAAAAAAAAGCAGAATATATCTCAAAACTTTTTTTAACAGAACCTATCTACTATATACAATAACAAAATTTCAAATATAAAATAAAAAAATTCTCATTTTCTTTCATTTAATTTAACGTCACATATTTCAAATTAAAAAGTGCTTATCGTATGGGACACATTAAATGAACAATAGGATTAAAATATGATCGTTTTTTATGTTTAAACAAACTTATCGCAACATATTTTTCTTTTTTTAACTCTATGAAGTATATATTTCTAAAGATTTATTTAATTTGGTTCTATTAACTGAATATTTATGTAAAAAGACAATAATTGTCATTTCAAAAGATAAAAAATATATTTAAATTAAAATAATTAAAGATTTGTAATTAATTTTTAACTATTCTTTTATTCTTATTTGCAGATGCTAATTACCTTCTAAGCTGTGTTAGAGACGATACATTAAAACTTCTTGACTTACGAATGAAAATGATTGTAGCGTCTTTTAGGTAAGTTGACAATATTACCTTTTATAATGTAAAAGAAAAATTTATTTTATCAGCGCGCTATTCACTTTTATAATAACGTTAATACATACATTTCAAAGTATTAATTAAAACATAAAAAAACAGAAAAATTTAAGCTTCAAATATCAATCGGAAAATTAATTTTTTCGTTTAATGGTTTGTTGCGTCAATTAAATCATATCGAATTGGAAGCTATGCTGTTTGTGTGAGAAAAAAAAGGCAAACGATACAACAATATGACTTGTTCGCTTTATCCGCAAATCGTTGATCGTCAATCATACTATTCGGGCTTGAGTCAGATACAAAAAAAAAACAATATCGAGTTCAAAAGGTTTTTAATTAAAAATTCCATGACACAATTTCTATCTCACATAACCAACATTGGAAAGCAATAACTTGATACTACAATATATTTATAAAGGATTTCTGATTTAAGAATTTTTCTTGGAAAATATCCATCTAAGATATTTTATTCAAGTTTTTAAAAATATTTTAAATACCTTTAAATGTATTAATTGACATTTTAATTGCTTTCTGTTAAGTATTAAGCTGTTAATTTTCCTAATAAATTCGATGATAAAATACCTTTTTCATCTTGTTTTCAATAAATTTTATTTTATAAAATTAATCTCCAATAAAAATATAGTACTTACTATTTTTAAACTTCAGTATTGATAGAAATTTAGAAATATTTACGTGAGCAAATCAACGTAAAAGGTCAGGAAATGATTATATGTGTTGGTTTTATTTTTTTTTAAATTTCTTTTCAGTGCCGACGGTTTTAAAGTAGGATGTGATTGGACGAGAGCTGCTTTTAGCCCAGATGGTCAGTATGCTGCTGTTGGCTCTTCAGATGGTTCGATTTTTATTTGGTCAGTGACGACAAATAAGATTGAGACGATACTAAAGGATCACACGTAAGTATTTTTATTTCAATTTTTGCGAGAAACTAATTATTTCCTGTTATTTTATTTAGCGACCCTGGAAGAAAATTAACCATATTGTAGGCATAATTGCTGGTCAACAAATGTTAAAATGGCACTTATCTAGAAATTTTAGAAATTATTTTTAAAAAATTTCTAGATAAGTGTTATTTGAACATGCGTTGACCGACAATTATGCTTAAGATATGGTCAATTTTCTTCCAGGGGAATAGTATATTTATTTAGTTATAAATTTAATAATAATATTTTCACGAATTGCAGTTTTTCATCAAATGTAACTAATACAAATTGACGTTAAATTAAAATAAAAACAACTTTAAATATAAAAGAAAAAAAGAAAAAATCGCAAATCTTATTTTCCTTTATAAAATTATAAACTTTATTAAGGTAGTCATACATGAAATAAAAAACGAACTTTACTTAAAAAAGCTAGTTGCAAAAAACTCAAAAAGAAAAATTAAAAATCAAAAGTACGCTTTTGAAATTAAATTGCTGTAGCAGTAAATTACTTTTTTAAATAAGCTTTCCTCCATAAGAATAACTAATTTTTTTTTTTTTCAAATAATTCTTTTTTAATAACTGTCAAAAAGAAATATGATTGTTAGGGCTCCGATTTTAATAGTTTTATGCATTCGAAAGAGGGTAAATCACGGTATAGCTAAAAAGATTGTAATTCTCATGATACATAAATTTATTTTTCCTTGTTTTAATCTTCTTTATAGACACAAACAAACTTGTGTACTTTTATAATTATTTTAAATTGCTTATCTGTTTATTTAATTTTTCATTTTGACAAAAGTTGGCGCATCATAAATCAGGATCGTTTTACATAACTTGATTTTCAAGTTAGCACAACAGCTTGACAATACGTTTGTAAAAGTTTTTATCATATCCTATCGTATCAAAATTGATTTGATTAAAACTTTTTATCGTATCAGTTATTATTCATTTATTTTTAATACATAAACTAAGCTAAATTGTAAAGATTGATACTTTTATGAAATTATAAAAGATAAAATTCATAATATATGAACATCATTTTAAATAAAAAATATGTAAAGGATGTTTGTCAAATCAATAAGCAAAATTGAACGTATATTTTATTAATTTATGTTAAAAAAAGAATATTTATTGTGTTGATAAAGTAAGTTTAAAAAAAATCTATTGCGTGCTGAGAACAAAACACGACATACAAACATAAACAAAATTTAGTTTCGAAACATATATTATTTAAATCTGTCCTACAATTGGATTTTGTGAATCGAGATGTTCGGAAATTGCACTTTTATTCAGTGACACTTTTATCGATAAAGTAATCTCTGAAAATTAAATTTTGCATAATAGCAAATTTATAATTAAATTCAAAAAATTTTCATTCACAAGCGTATAAAATTTTAATTTACATGAATGATTCGATATTTTTATCATATTTATCAATAATTGTTGTTGAATATATTATTCAAATTGATCATTTAAATTTTCAGTTTGTCGTAGGTTTATACATTTTACCTTGATTTTTGCTTCAAAATTTACTAATTCATCATTAAGTTTGTTTCATATGGTGATTATTTAATGCACATATAAATTTATGTGAAATTTTGCGCTTTGGTTTGCGCGGAATAAAATATTTATGCAATTTAATTAATTTTATGTTAAGTTACTAAAATTACTGTAAATCTTTTTCATCATATGTACTTTGAAATAACAAATTCTATAATCCTCTTTTAACCTACTAAAATCATTTATTTACAAAAGAATAAACAGCAGCTACGATATGCACACATATATATAGATGGATTTTATTTTTTTTATACTTTCGTGAAAAGTTACGATTTTGAAAGTGACAGAGATATGATATCTTAGATTTATATGGCACTTTAACTCTGAGTACTTATGCTTACTTACCTCACTGTGCCAGATAGACGCTTATGCTATTGGAACTGTCGTTTTTTCGAAGATGAAGCTATCGTGAAACTGTTCTTGATCTCTTTGCCGGTGTGTAGCGGCCTGAAAAACTTGCAGGCTCCTTTACTTTTACTACATTCGATACTCACAGCGATTGGAAAAATCAATATCTTTCAATATGTATATTTTTAGTATGCAATCGATTTATATACCATCCTCTTCTTTTATTTAAATAAATACAAACACATAGAATATTGATTTTCAATTTATTTTTTTATAAGAATTTTTTTTTCAATAAGTAATAAATAAATAATAAAACTTTAAATAAAATTGTTTTAATTATTCGCATTTAAAATAATCAACTCAAAAGCTATTTGATACGTACAAAAGAGAAAGAAAAATAAAAATTTATTTGTCCGTAATTGCTCGGTTAGCCAAAAGAAAACAAAAATAAAAGTGAAAATAAAAAGAGAAACCTAACTAAAAGTCTCCGTACATGTATACATATATCTATATATTTGTGAGCTTGAATTGCTTCAGCAGATCACTAATAAGCGACAACGCTTGGCCAGAGGCCATTATCTTTTGTTTCAATGGAATGAAGAGAGGATGTGCCCTCTTTAATGAACTTTACTCGTTGAGCTGCTACCGCGCGTTTAAGAAAACAAAAATTAAAACAAAAAATTTGGTAAAAAGAGGTTTAAACGAGGTAGATAATAGAAAAAGAAGGAAAAAAAGAGTCTTTTTTGTACGAAAAAGATCAATTTAAAGGAAAGCCAGCGGGCGGTGTGTGTACATATATATAGTTTCGTTGCATGAGTGTCTATGTACATCGAAAAAATGTCTCAAGCACCGGTCACGTACGAGTCGGCTCGCGCGCGTTTCACTGTTATTACTTTAACGCCAGCCTGACTAGTCTCGCCACGCGTTGCTCTCATTTCTCTCTCTTTTCTTCGTATAATTTGTACTTATGTATATATATATATATTTACACACGTATGTATGTACATACATACATATATATATATACATATAAACCTCCTCTCCTGCTCTATGGAATCTCTGGGATGCTCTAACTTAATAAGCACGCTTGGGCCTTGCATAAAAGAGCTTTTGCAAGCCGTTCCTATATGTATATATACATAATATATGTGAGTCTCCTCTATACGCGCGAGAGATGCATGTGTGTATGCCTATACGTACCGTTTTAGCGCGCTCAAGCGCACACATACTTCTCAACCTCTCTTTCTCTGTCCTTTGCTCTCTCATACACATACACACGGGCACATACAAACATACATGTATATTATATAGTTGTAAGAGATTGTTTACTACTTTTCGTCCCCGAGTCATTCCACTTTTTTCCTCCCCTGTTCTTCATCACCACTTTTTCCCCTCAATAAGTATGTAATTGAATTTCAGTTTTTTTTTTACTATAAAATATAATTATTTTTTAATTTTTTTGAAAAAATTTGAGAGAAACTTGAGGGGAGTGAGAAGTTGTGAAAAAGAAAAGAAGGGCGACATGAGGGAAAATAAGGGGGAATCTAAAATAAAAAATATAATTTATTTGTATATTAGGGGAGAATTTGAAAAAATTAAGTAGAAAAAATTACCCCAATTATATTGGATAGAAATTAGATATAATATATTTGATGGAATTGTAGAGCAATATATTACAGTTTTTGTTGCGACGAGTTTTTATTTTGTTGGATTCAAAATTATTAATAATGCTTAATCTAAATTTTGTATTCTTTTTGAAAATACACAGATGAGTTCTTTTTAATGATTTTACTGATAGACATATTCCACTTATTACAAAAAAAAATTTTATATTTTTTAGGTATATATATCAAAATTATTTTGTAAAATTTGATATAATATCATTTTTTAAAAGCATTTACTGAAAATTTAATAAATAATTAAATAATTTATTAAAAATAATACTGAAAATCTTTATAACTAATTTATTTCTTAAAAAATTCTTCTTACTTTTTAAAATTAAAAACAATTATTTTTATGAAAAATTTATGTAACAATTATCGCTCTAGATAAATATTTCATGATTAATAAAATGAATTTGAATATATGTAAATTATAATAAAAATAAATTTACATGATTTCTCTCTGTACGCGACGTAGATATACATAGAACAATTTTATACTACTGCTTTCTCTAACGTGAATTCGTGTTCACTCAGACATGAAATGATAAAGCTTTTCGATTTAACATTAATGCAAAAGTTTGCTGGTTTGAATCCTCTGCTCTCATCCTTTTTTTTTAATTTTTTATTTTATATATCTATAATGAGAAAAAAAAATGTCCTTTGATACGTACACGTAGTTATTATCTATGATTTGCACTACTTTTATATCGAAACTTGAAATTTGATTCTAAATTTGGGATTATTGCAATTGAAAGCTCCTCTTAGTTTTTTCAACAGGCTAATAATAATCTATCAATTAAAAAAGTTATCAAGGCTTTATGCTTCCATGAATATTTTCACAAATAATTATTATGTATAAAATGATAGAACTTTTATTGTTAACCTTCGTGGGTATAATCCAAAAACCGATATAATTAATGAGTGCAAATAACTTTAATATTGAAAGCATATTGTGTTAATTCAATGTTAAACATACGAAAAAAATATATAATCTACAGTATATTAAGCAAAGCCGATAAAAGATTTGTATTAAATCAGGTTATAAATTTTGCAAGATTCTAGAAAATTAGTTAAGGTTGGAAATTGCGCCGGTACTAAACTTAAGTGCTATATATAATATTTCATAGTCTTACATAAAATATACATAGTTGTAAAGGAAATTCATAAAATAGGAAACTTCATCTATTGTGATTAAATTGTAAGAAAAAAAAGAACGTAAGAAAATAAGATTACAAGTCTTCTTTTGTTTTGTTTATATCAGCGTTAATTAAAATGTTAAAAACATAGTGTACTGATCAGCCATTCCATTAATAACTCAAGCCTAGAGTGGGTACAGTGATTGCGTCGGTCTTAGCAAGAGAATTTCATTAATACGGATTGCTACTCGATAGCTTTACGCGCTACACACCTTACCCGATGCACCTTACTGTAAGACGCTTAGTGGTAAAGGAAGGTTAGAGAAAAAAAAGAGAAGGAGAGAGAGAGAGTAAAGGTAAAGGCTAAAGAAGTATATAGATGGAAATAGAGAAATAGCTTGATTTACACGTATAACAGAGCCCACAGGTCAATCACGCCCGGTAGCAGCTTTAGTTGCAATAAAAATTTATTTTGTGCCTTTTGCTTCGACCTCGAGACAAAATAAAAAAAAAAATGTAATATAAAGTTCTGTTACAGAAGAAGAGAAAGAGGGAGAAAAAGAAGAATTTGATTATCGAAACGGCAGGAGGTGAGCGTCGTGGGCGGTGTGTGTGCGGTAAAGACAAGAAAAGTAAAGCAATCTCATGCTTTTCTCTCTCATCCTCTATCTCACTCTTTAAGATCGTTTCTGATCTTATTGTCGTCGTAGTTGTCGATCGATCGTCACCTTTCTTTTTTCTTTCTTCTCCTCGGCTCTCTTCCTCTCTCTCTTGCCACTTGATTCCGTTTTCTACAGGGCGAAATGATCCCTCAAGACTGGTCCTCGCGATATTATGTCATTTATCTTCGTCCAGAGACAGAGCACAAGGACCATGGAGAGACAAGTCTTGCCTCTCGTTTCTTGTCTCTCTTTCTTTCCTTTAAAACCTAGCCTCCTTTTTCTGTCGTCCCCTTTATCGCTTTGCATTAGTCCTGCCTTTATCTTCGAGGAGCCACTTCTGTTCGCAAGCACAATCCTGAGTGCTACCAACTCGTTGCTGTTCTTTTTCTTTCGCCTATTATCTTCTCTTTTCTCGCCTTCAAGACAGTAAAGTAATCTAATTTTTTTCATTCTCTTCTTCATTTTTAACAAACGAATTTCGAAATAGAAGTAGTACATTTTATGTATTATTGTAATCCTTTTATTTATATTCAATTCAAAAGATAATGAATCAAGCAATTACAAAGTTTGCAATACAAGTAGTTTTTATCAAGATTGATTAGAATCCTATTGTCTAATGTAGTTATGAGACGTGTGTAGAAATAAGAGGAAAAAAATCTGAAATCATAGAAACTGTTAGATCGTAGTAACACACGGAAACTTCCTGCGATTGAAAATCAGAAGAATCGACTTCTGTTGTAGAATGATTTTTGAAAAGATCAAGTCTCTTGATTCTCTTGTTATTGATAGTTTCCCATTAAATACAAGCGTAGGTGGGAGGACAATTAAGATTTTTTTTTCCAACTATAAGAAAACTCCCGACCAAAGATACAACTTATACGATAGGCCGCATTCACGGCAGGATGAAAAAGCATCTTGACTATAGTTCAAGAAAGCAAAAAAAAGCAAAATAAAAAAAAAACAAAAAGAAAGAACGAATCAACGGAATTCTTGGTGAAATATCTGATTTCGTGTATCGATCTCGTAGTACGCGTACACTTGCGTCGTTTGCCAGTCCTTGTTGTGGTATATACATACACAAACTCCTTTTCTTATGTTCATAACAGAGCTAACTCGCAAATGTATATAAAAGAGTAGAGAGACGATAAATCGTTGTGGTGCTAGCTTATTCCTAGAGTGCGTCGCTTCTTTTCTTGATGCCAATCAAAGTAAAATTCTCATGAAGCTTAAAGTATCTCTCTCCCCCTCACCTTTCCTTTTTCTCCCTCCCTTTTCGGGCGCCCATTTGAAATGAACATTAACGTCTCCATAAGATAAGATAATTACACTTGGTGCGTTTTACAGTAGCAGCTTTACCTTCGAAGTGTATGTATATATATATACGAAGCTGTTGGCTGGCTTGCTATTGCTACTGCAACTCTTATCTTTGGTTAAAGAGCGGCGAGTTCCTTTTATACTTGTATATACGCTGTTTACGGATAACGCGCGCTAAATAATTTACCGTCAATCTTTCTATGTACACTCTACTATTTCTCTCTCTTATTTGATTTTTTACTTTCTTTTGTACATATACATATACGTACACCTACCGGTCAAAACATCGCGATAAGCTTATATTAAGGGATTTCGACGCCTGTTAAAAGCTTCAAAAACACCGAGCTGTCATTTATGTGCTGTTTGATCATAAAAAATGCATTTGACTGCTTGTTTTATAGTCTACTATCGGATTACGTTAACAAAAGACCAATAATCTACAATTTTTTTTAACACAAAAATCAATCACTCTAAAACAGCCTATTCAATTTTACATGATCAATATCTAGCATGGTGTCTATAATAAAAATTTTCTATAAACTTTATTGCAGATTAATAAAGTTTATTTAATAGTGAAAAAAATTTTTTTACTGAATTGATAATATCTTATTAAAATTAAAGGCAAATCTGTTTTCAAAATAATATTATCCAATGTGCAAGTTTTAAATAAAAAAAAACAAGATTAAAAGATATGTAGTAGTTTGCTTAATGAAACAATAATCTTGCTTTCTTATTGTATATAATGTAAGAAAATTCACAAGCTTAAAAAATTAAACTTCATACCAATGTCAGCTTGTAGATTTTTCAGTTTAATGAAATTCCTAGAGCGTGCTACAAGCTTGTGCATTTACATTTCCTCGCAGCATACTTTGTTTCTGTACTTTATGGACTTACTAGTAAGCAAGCTAGTAGTATCGAAAGCTCGCGGACGGAATCAGAAACTCTCAACAGAAGTGTTGCTTTTCTACGTTTTGGTATATATATAGATATTTTATATATATATATTTCAGTAAGTAGGTAGGAAACGTGAGCATGGATCGTTGGCTTTAACTTGGTTCGCGCTCATATATATATATATATATATACATATACACATAGCGAAGCAGTAGCAAGAGAGCAGAGAGCACATTACCATTAAATTCGCTCGCGTGTAATCTCATACCGCAGTTGCTTGGCGGACGTAGCCGTCGCTAGTTGTCTAATTACTCGCGGTGAGTTTTGCCATCGTATACTTGCGTTACTATACCCGCACCACCTCAACAACGACGTCGACGTAGTAGAAAGCGTTTGCTTCTAAAGCCACGAGAGAAGAGTGAAAGAGAGAAAGACAGAGAGGGACAAGAACAAAACTCATGAGAAAGAGAGAGAGTAAGAACGCTTTCCCGATTAACGCCACAACGGCGTATAACGCTAACTTTAGCAGGAACTACCTTATACCGAGAAATGCTGGCTCACACCAGGCCAAGAGACAGATAGACGTGGAAATGCGATACGAATGTGTACAACGCGCAAGGATCAGGGATGTTTGTGTTAGTCTTGTATACCTTAGATCATTAAAAACTTTTTTTTCTCTTTTATTTTTCTAAAAACCTTTGTTCATATAATACGAATGTATACGGGTGTTACTTTCATTATTTAGAATTTATTTTTTTTCTTTAATATTTAAAAACTTTATCATTAGATGAAATTTCAATTTTAATTATTTTACTAAAGTTTTCATCGATTTTATTTTATTATGAAATATAACGTTTCGAATGAATTGTATCGACATAAAGAAAATATTTTTTAATTAAAATGCATTCTATTTTATCAAGTGAACGAAAATATTTCTTAAAAATTATTTTGTACAAAATAATTTGATGAAATATAGTTTTTGATAAATGAAAAGTCGTTGAGCCAAATGAATTGTACAAAAATATTTTTCAGCTTGAAAAAAATATCATTGGATCCATTCAGACGAATTCTATTTATTTGATTCGTGCTTGGAGCGCCGGTTAATTGATAAGGTTAAATATCGAACTTGACAAATAACAAAAATAAAAATAAAATAAAGAAACATTAATTCTCACATTTCCAAAACCAATAACGACTTGAGTAAATAGACGACCATGAAAATACTTTGTTTATTTATAAAAAGATAAATACCAAGTGCTTTTATATTTTCATATTTTATTAATTCGTTAGACTAAAAATTAATCTCGAAAATTGTAAAGTTAAAAAAGTAATTTGAATAAACAAAATTGGAAAAGAATTTTCCAATTTTGTTTAAATTCAAATTTTGTTACGTTATAAAATTTACAAAAGAATTCATGCATGTAACATGCACGTGAGTACCTAAAAGTTAAAGATGCCATTTTCAAATTCTCAAGGTACCATACGTATATATATTGTAATTAGTACAAAAATATATATTTTGTTCTTTGTGTAATTTCTTCCTGAAATATACTGAGAGTACAAATTTAATAAGTAATGAATTTTTACATTTTCTCAATTGCCATACCACACAATGCTAAATTTCAGTTATACCTAAAAACTTTTCAAAGTATAATTTTTACTGTAAATTCGCGTGATTTTCAACTGTATAATTGAAATATTTGAAAAAAAATCAATATTCCTTAGCCTACCGTAAAGTCCGTTTCTTTTTTCTTCTTGTCTTCTTTTTTTTTTTTTTAATTTTTCCACAAACTCTATCTTTGTGGTCCAAACTTGTGCAACGAAACTTTTCTTTCAAATAGACTCGGCTATTCGAAAGCAAAACTTTACCCGATTCTCTAGCAATCGTAAGATTGGGATTGCTTCGACATATAGTCGATTTCCTTCGAGAGCCCAATACGTCTTTCTAACCTTACCTCAATCTTCTCTTTTTTTTACACATTCTTTTTATTACACATCTTTTATATCAGTACAAAAAAAAGCAAACAAAAAATAAACAATTGCTTTTATTTACTTAGAATTATTAAACATCATACATTAAAACTGTTTAATCATCGTTGTCAACATGGGCAACCTTTCGTTTAATATATGTAATAACAGTTACATTGTATACCAAAGAATATGTGTGAGCCTATATACGTTTGTATACGTGCAAGCGTATTCGTTTATAGTATACATATATACAGACCAAATAAACGATCCATCAAAGTAACCGAGGCATTATTAGATTTCAATAGTGATTTTCCAAGCCACCCAACTAATATATATCTGGTAAATGAAAGGTATATATATAGGGAGAGGCTTTTTCTTTTTTTTTATTATTCTTCTTCCTTCTGTCATGATCGATTGCACAATTTAACATTATTAAAGGTTACGTGCTGAGTGGCTATATGCGCTATATATAACAGTCTTACATGAGAAAATATATATATATATCTGTATATATAAAGTATATGCATATTATATATTTATAGCGTGTTAATGTAACAAAATATATATAGACTACGTTTATTCATTGTAATAATTTGTTAAAAAAATACTTTCATATAAGAGGAAGAAAAACAAGAAGATTAAACATAAAAAGTATAAGTTTTTTTAAAAAGGTAATAGATTCTAATATCCTGATATATAAATCGTGTGACATGGCTTATTGATGCATTATTATATCACTTATCTGAAACTTAATTTATTCAAAAAATAAAGAAAAAAAGGAACGAAATACAATGACACGAGTCGTTTGACGTTTCGTGAGATCTCGGATTGTAAAAAAAGATAAAAAAAAATAAAATAAAAATCAAACCGTAATAAATCAGGAGTATGATGACCTTTTCCTCATTTTGATCGCATGATTGATTGGCATCTGGGCAATGTGTGCATTCCAGTAAACACAAAATGATTCCCCGTCGAGAGAAAATAAAGAAAAAAAAATGATATAAAAGAGAACAGGTAGCGTTTGATAATTCTTCTATATTCTCTCTGTATTAATATGCGTTTATGGAACAGATTATCATGGAATGTCAGGCATGAATGAAAAGCGGCCAACAGAAGAATGAAAAAAAAATTGAATCCGACGGTAGAGTCATTTAATTTTTTTTTTCTAAAGCACTTTAAATGACAGAAATAAAAAAAAATAAAACGATACCACAGTAGTAGTAACGTTACTTGCTTTGGATATTTCTATATATTATACATCAATCTACATCATTTTTTCAATAATTGTCAATTCGACTTTCTACGTGTATATACATAAGAAAATTTAATTATCTTCAAACGTGAATCTTTTTTCATTTATTAATAACTTTTTACCTTTTCATCCTTGCAAACTACTATAATCAAACACATCGATGTAAGTTTTATATAACTTGCGCTTTATAGTCATTGTAAAAGTCCTGATGCACGATTTTTTTGTTACTTCAATTCTCATTCATTCACGAAAGATTGTAAAAATAAAAAAAGAAAGAATAAAAGAAGCAATTCAATAATAAAGAAAGAAGATTCTCTTAATGGGTAGAAGTTTTTGGCTGTACGCGCGTTAAATCAACTTTGAACGGTATACTGATTATTGTTTTATTACCTTTTTACCTATATTTTACACTCAACTCGGCACTCGGTATACCGTGGTGCTTTCACCGATGCACCTTTTTTGCTTCCGTTCTCAATGTTTTTTTCTGTTTTTTTTTCTGTTTTTTTTTATGTGCTCTGAGCGAAATTCAAAAGGTTATAAACATATATGCGTATAACTATAAAATATAGCGATTCCTTTAGAGAACTTTTAATCAAATAAACCTCTTCAAATTAAATATAAAGGTTTTTATTATTTTAAAGCTCGTTTTTTTCTTTCACATCTACCCGAGATAATTTCTCACAAACAATCCTTTATTTTCGACAATAAGTCTTTCATTCAAAGGTATAATTAAGACTACATGTGGTCTTTTTCAAACAGTTATGTCGTTTCAAAATTACAGTACAATACAGCTTAAAAATATATATATATGATAATTTGTCGAACAAGCTTTGAAAAAAAATATACGCGTGTGCGTGTTTGTAAATGCACGTGTATACGTATGTAAACTAGCGATCGATTTGGATAAAATTTATAACATGTTGATTCGTCAATTGTCGGTCAAAGAAAGAAAAACGGTACCCAATGATTTGAATCGTCCTTTTCATTCATTTTATTTGTATATTTAAGCATAGTCGAGAAATTTACAGTAGCTACAAAAATTTTGAAGTAATACGGTACCGCTTGTTACACGTTATACACACCCGACAATACAACTCCCACATTTGATAAATGATGATATTTCGTTTTTTTTTCTTCCTTTCTATCTCTCATCTTTATGACTCTTAAACACTAATTCTTTAACGCCGACTCTCTCTATTACTCTAGGTATGGTTGAAAAAAAATAATAGCAAAGTCATTGTCAGACCATTTGATTAGGTTCTTTTGCCTCTTTTGCTTTTGATCAATTAAGATTTTTTTGCTATGTTTTTTTTTTGTTTATGCATGTACACACACAGATTATATGTAGAGACCGGAAACGTATATACCTAGTATCTTGTACCATACAAGTGATAGGATGCAAAGGACAATAGTAATAGGAACCATGTAGCGCACAAACGTAAAAGGCATTCCAGAGATGCACGTACATACATATATACATATGTATAATATGGATATATATGTATATATATGGGTGAGTGTGTGTATATATACATACGTTTATTATGAAAGGAAGAGGGAAGAAAGGTTGACCTGTAAGCTTATATGATTCTACGCGAGAGAAGGGCCTTGGAGATTGCGCACCAAGTGTAATTTTCATTAAAATGCCCATTGTTGCGCGACGACAATACAGCAGTTAAAGTACTTGTCTCTGTTATGAGTGTTACACGCGTTGAGATGAAATTTGTACATGAGAATATTTTAATTTCTCTACCTTCTGCTTTTTTTTCTCTCTTTTTTTTTAATAATAATTTTATTTCTGAAAATTAAGAAAATCATGTCGTATGTAATTTAAAAGTTACACCATCTGAATTTTATAAACTTTTTTTCTTTGTACTCAAAATATTAACGTAGTCTTAACAACAGACTACTTAAAATAGCGACTTTTGAAAAAGGGTTTTTCATAACTTCATAATTCGCAAATGGTTACATAAATAAATTAATTAAAAAGAATGAGTTTACAAACACTTTCATAAATTCTAATCTCTGTAGATTTAATTGAAACTAATTTATAATGAACGTAGCTTTGATTCTAACCTGCGTCGCTTTTGAGATTAAACGTGTCTTTTTTATCTTAAATTATGTTTTTCAAATGTCTAGTAACCTTTCATTTATGTAATAATTATAAAAACTAAAGAATTTTTTTGAATAACAAAGTATTTGATCAGATTTTAACAAAATTAAGTGATTAACTTCCATATAAAAAGTAATAAATTTTAAAGTTATGTTAAATAGCTGATGAATCAATTGATATGCATTTATTAAACAAATTACTGAGAAAACAAGTGTTAATCATTAAAAATATTCATGTCAAGAATATCTTAATAACTATATTTATATGTTTTTTCATTATCATTATTTTTATATACATTATTAATAAAGCTACAATTTACATAATTCATTATTCTTTTCATATTATAAAAATATTATTTTCCTTTTTTTACTTGCATTTATAATAAAGAGCTTATATTTTTTTATAAAATATGCATATAATAACAAACATGCCGCTTTAATAATGTCATCATAATGGCAGCAATAAGCCTGTGATAAACTTGTATAACAACTTGACCGCGTCTGCAGATAGTTTTTGTTATGCTAATTAAATAATTTAATTAATAAGTACAAGACAAAAACTTTAATGCCCGCTAAACTGTACGCTATCAAAACACTTTATTATCAATTTAATAAAAAAAAAATAATAAACTATAATTACAAAAGAAATTTATAGTTATTAAAATTAAAATTATATATCTATCAATGAACGTATCAATCATTAATTCAATAAATATTTAATATCCTTAAAATTACAAAGTGATGTACATTAATATAATCTTTTATCGCGTACTTTCAAAACAACATTATAATATTTTTTTTCAAGTCATGCGTATTCAATAAGCCTCGAAATCTTATTCAAAGTTTCAAATTATAATAATAATGATCGTAACAATGTTTCCTTTTTTTTTCTTTTCCATTGATACTTATTACGAAGGTTATTATTTTCTCATTAAAAGCGATTCCTTTAAATCAACGAAGTAAAATCAATCACTAAAATATTACAGTATGAATTACAAAATAGTATTCTATTGTTAATAGAATAGATGTATAATCTATTCAGTTGGCGTGCAATGTTTCAATCTTGTTAACAAGACAAGCTTGTAATATGAAACAGCAGATTTGAAAAGGCAAAAGACATCTTTATTTCTTAGTGTATACAAATAATTCTAAACGTTACTTTTTTTTTGTTCAATTTTTTAGCACGTCACGAGAAAATTGCTACACTGAATTACCAAGTATCTATAATATATAAAGACATCTGTCTTCGATCGTTCGGTAAACAAAACAAGCACCGGAAACGTCTTCTTTAAAAAAAAAGAAATGAAAAAAAAATCATCTAATTTCTTTCTTAGCTTTTTTCTCTCTTCGCAAAAGTATAATAAGATAATTGATCGAGTAAGTTGAAAGCTTATTCAACTGTATACAGCAAAGGAGGAGGAAACAGTTTATTTCATTGACACGCAATACTTACAAACAATATTGTTATTAACCACTTAAATCCATCGGTTATAAAGAATGAAAGAAAACATGGTTTAGAAAAGAAGGAAATCATACGAAAAATATAAAATAAAAAGAAATAAGTTTCTAAAGTTTTATATACTAAAGGCAACTGTATATAATTTTGAATTCCATTCGTTCGTGACTCTTTGGTATTCTAAGAAAACTGAAAATAAAGCGCGCACTCTTCATTAAGATTTACGGCGAAATAATAACACATAGTAGTATAGTAGCCTTTCTCAAATACTAACGGTTATATCTCTCTTTTTTTTCTATTTTTTTGATATTTTTTTTTCTATTTAACGCTGCAGTATGTTCACGTGCAGCATCCTTACAGGAAGTTATTTTTGCACATCGGATTCACTTTTCGTGAAAAAGGTCCCATCGCGAAAATACACACACATAGTAAAAAAAGCTTGCGTAAAAAAATCGACAAAACAAAACATTGCGCAACGTTACGTTAACGGTGTTTTGTAGTTTAACTATTATAAATGCCGACTGGTTGATGTTTACCTCAAGGCAAAATATAAAATAATGAAAATATAATTTCATAATACGCTTTTGCCGCGACGACAACATTATATATAAAGGTAAAATTGGTATAACGAATTATCCCGTAGGGATTTTCAAATCAGTTAATGTCAACCTCTCTCCCCCTCTCTCCCTTTCTTAAAGCCGTTGTGTATAATGACGTGGCGATTTTGTCACTCTTAATACATAGCAACACTTTTACCTTTTATGGCGCGGTATTTACGGTATGGTACACCGTTAACGAATCAACGATACTTTTTTTTGTCAAAATAAGAAACTTGAAAAATATCTTTTTACCATAAACTAAAGATTAGTTTAAAAAAGTAACGTTATTTTTAGTTATTTATTTGATAGAAATTAAGTTTTATTTATACCCTTAAATTCTTTTAATGATAGGATATTTAAAAATTTTGAATTCATCTAAAATTAAATGAATTCTATAATGTCTTAAGTATCAATAAGCTACGGTCCATCACTTATTTTTTCTAGTTGATATTTTATAAATTGTATATGAAGCCAGCTATTCATGCATCACTTATCATTTTAAGACATTCATCATTCGTAGCATTTTATTTCAATATGTCAGTTTTGAAAGGCTAATTCAAAATTTAATTTTCAATAATTTCATGAATTACTGATAATTTATAACGCTACTAATTTTTCTCCATTTTTCATATCACAACAAATCAATTTTCATAAATTAACAAATTAAAACGTAATTATAGTGTATTTTCTTAATGCCGTTGACTTTTCATAACTGTTTAGTAGAAGATCTAATTAATTATTTGAAAGAATTTTGGTAAGTTAACTAATAAGCTGATTTATCAAATCGGTCAACCAAAAAAACATTTTAAGAAATATTTTTTTAAAATTCAAACTACATGAAAGCTTAATGCATTAATTGTATGGTTTTATACTCAAGCAATCATAAGTTTGCTTTAAAAAATTTTCAAATTTCTAAGAAACAAAATAAAAAAGAAGAATTCTATGATTCCACAATCTCCTCTAATTACTACCTTTTCTTATTTTATTATAACATTCGCAGACGCAATTTATTTTGTTTACTCAAACATAAATTTATTTAAAATGAAAAACTGCAATTCGTCTATTTGAAATAGTTTGCACGTACAAGATATGTATTCTAATATGCAATAATGAGAAGAAGATTATTCAAAACCATAAGCATACAGTGAAATATTTAAACCACTGTAAAATAAAAACTGGTTTTGATTATCAGTTTAGCTATAAAGAAATGCAATAAATCAATTAAAACTAAAACCTCCATTTCTTGCTTGTATAATAAACTATATCTTTTACTTTTGCAAAACGCGCCCAGTTTTCTATATATGAATCAATAACAAGAAATACCAGACTAGGTCATTCGCTATGCAAATTAGATAGTTAATCTTGTAATTATTAAATTAGTATTGCATTAATGATATGTAGCAACTAAGCCATTGATGTTTAAAACTATAATTTATTTAGAAATTATAACTTAATAAAATATTCCATATAATTAAAAAGTTTCTTTAAAGAAAAAACTAGATTATAATTTCATACAGTTGACCTTATACGTGCAAACTAAACTATACATATGTTTCTTTACAGCTAATCATTTTGGAAGAAGTTTTTATGCAAATAAATAAAAGAAAAGAAATGACCAAAGAGATAAAAAAAACAATGAAACAGAAACATAAAATAGTGTTTAGTTTTAGAAAATTATAACCGTAGCCCCATTCTCTTTGAATCACAGGCAAGCTGGGAATTTTTTTCACAGGGACGCTGTAACAGCTGTATCATGGTATCCACATGGAACTTACTTGGCATCGGTAGACAGAGCTAAATGGGCAACAATTTGGGGTGATCATGTCTGACAGGAGGAGGAATCCTGAAGCGATGATGAACGTTTCAGGCATTAGGCGATTTATCGACAGCAACAATAACAACATACAACAACATCAATAACAACAATAGCAAAAAAAGAAAATGAGCAACTTTATACGAAGTAGCGTAAGTCAAAAGTAATGAGGTTATTACGTTTCACCAACCAGATAAAAGAGTAACATGTCCTCGGATGTTGCCGTTCAGGTTTATTAATAAATCACGCGCTAATTTTGATTTTCTTTTCTTATTTTTTCGTTTTTACTTTAATTATTTTTTTTTTTCTTTTAAATCTTGTTATCGTACAATGCATTGTTATTGTAGTCTTACGAGCCTACGAAATGATAATTGTTAGTGTGGATCCGTAGAAAAATCTAAATTATGAACAATATATTGCAGTAGCCAATATGTTTCTCATTTGCTACCCACAGTTGCTAAAATAAAAATTAATAAAAAAATTCATTCAAAAAATTTTTCCGCAGGAATTAGATCCTTTGAATCTTTTCTTTGGAGATTTGTGTTTTACCATTGAACGATTTTGTTTTGTTACTAAATTCAATTAAATTTAAGTTATAACAAAATTGATTGAAAATCGTAGAGTTGGATATGTTATAACTTAAATTTACCAATAAAAAATAGCTGAATGGTAAAGCGCAAGCCTATGATCAAAGGTTTAATGGATTGAATAATTACGAAAAAATGTTATTTTTATAAATTTTTTAAATAAATATTTTATTTTAGTGACTGTTGGCAATATACAGAAAATATATTGGATGGTGTAACATTGCCATTATATTGTCGAAATATTGGCAATTGTAAATCCAATTTAGCAATATCTAGTAGCCCATACTTTAGATTTTTACGCGGGCAAGATCGTAACGTTAATGTGTCATATAAAGTTTGAACTAAAAGTATAATAGTAAACATTTATGCCCACGACTGTAATTGCAAACGTGCCAACTCATAGATTATTCAAAATATTTTTTTTTAACCAAAAAGAGGCACTTGGGCACGCATGCTTCTTTTTATTTATCATTTTGTAAAAGATGTTTTAGATTTTAAACTTTTTATTGTTATTAATAATCGATGCATGTTTAAAATAGTATAATTTGTTGCACAAATAAGAAATTTTATTGATAAAAAAAATAAGGCTAAAATATTCACGTCAAATTAATTGACATATATATTTATATTTATAATTTAACGGTCATGGCTTATCTAAATGAATCATAATGTATAAAACATATACGTATATTAACATTTTGAATTATTGCTTCCTCGGTGCCAAGATTACAAAGTACCGTCCGCTCCGATTAAAGAAAACTAATGAAAGGAAGAGAATTAATGTTAATACAATTAAGTTTCGATTAGCTCCGAAGTATATTTTGCTTCTTCGGTTTTATAATGAAGTAATTCGACGTGGATGAAAAGCTGATATTAACATGCCCGTACAAAAGCTAATACGAAAGCTTTTGTCAGGGATAAACTTATTATACTGACGAGAATAAAAAAGATTAAAAAAGAAAAAAGACAATTTTACAAGCTGTTAAAAGCCTACAACATTTTTTTATTTACTATTTATATAATAAGAACAAGCACAATAAATCTAAACAAAGAAGAAAAAAAAAGTGGTCGATTATTATTAATCGCCATTAACGACGTATAAAATATATTAAGCATATACATATGTACGTATTAAATTAAGTAACGGGCATGCGATTGTCAAATGATACGTTTAATTTGTTTATATAAAATTTCAAGGCATAAACTTCATCTTGGCACTATTATAACTTTATAAATATATATATACTAAATGATAAGTCGCGTTAATTAATTAGAGCGTAAAGGCTGGCAAGTCAAATTTTTTTTAATCCATATTTAATGTAATGTAAATAAGAGAAATTTTAAATAACTATATAATGATAACAAATTTAAAGAAAAAAAAAGACAGAAAGAAAAATAAATCAATAACGGAAAGTCGATTGTGATGAATAATTAACTACTTTTTAGGGAGACGCAAATATTTTTATAATGCAATCGATACAACATTAGCTTAAGTGTGACCAGCGCAGATTCAAAATAAGTTTTAAAAGAAAAGAAAGAACAAGTTATAACAAACATTACGAACGATAATAAATAATGTTTAGAATTTAAATTAGATGCATAAATCATTTGCCTTTCTTGATAAGATTACTAAAAAGAATAAAAAGAAAAAATCTATATATATATATATGTATACATATAATAAAAGTACCCGTCATTGCTTTTCCATTCTTAACGGTTCGAAATAATGTTTTTTTTAACTTGTCATTAAAAGTATCGTCATATTACTGTTACTCTTTATTTCTCTTGGATAATGAAGCGCGTGTGTGTAATGCACGAGATTATAAATGCTCATACTCGATAATTATATATGTTGATATTGTTTTATACGTTTTGATTAAATATAAAAAAAAAGAAAAAAAACAAATCGTCACAATTATTTAAGCGTGACGTTATTAGGTTCGCGTTTTATTCAATCAAAAGTATCGATCGATACGTACTGATAAGTGCTCGATTTATTTTTAATTGTTAATCTTGTTTTTTTACTTTAAAATTAATAACGAGAATGAATTTCAAATATAAAGAAATTGGTACAATACGATATTGGTATTTTAAAGTTTACAATTTGTTTTTTTAATAACGGTCATTCGACTTCGCTTAAGACTATATCAAACTAAATATTCTTTTTTCTTCGTTTTTTAACACACACACACAATTACGTATCTTTTTTATCTAAATCTATAAGTTAATTATGCACAATTTATAATAAATTAATTAGCGTGATAAATTTTAATGCGACAAAGTGGTGTTTTTAATTTTTAAATTCTAATTTCTGTCAAAGAAAAAAGGAAGAAAAAGACAAAACTAATGGGAAATATAAACCAATCGACTTATACGTAATTTATATATTTTTTATCCGTGTTTGACGAAATAACTCGACAATTAATTTTTATCTTTATAATAAACCTCGATTTCATGTACAAATATTGATCACAGATTCAATCAAATATTATTAGAAAATAACAACGAAAAAACTAATTTTATTAAACATTGGGTTGATATGTAATATTTTGTATTTGCTCTGTTATGACTGGTAAAAGGAATACGCAGAAAAAAGAGAAATTTTTTCCCTTATCCTTTATACATTTAACAGAAAAATAATGCTCATTTTTAATATATTCTTACGTAAATATTTGTTAAATGTACAATTTATGCAGTTACCGATGCAACGTTAAAATTGATTTAACAGAATGGATTGGGAATTTTCTCTTTTTTTTCTTTATATAAATAAGATTCTTCATAAAAAAAAGACAAAAAATATTATCATGCGTACATAGTCGACTTTTTTTCGTAAGTTTATCAATATAATTTTTATTAGACGGAAGTTGGTGTACAACATTCGCAAATCTGTAAATATATATTAAATGGATTTTAATTGTATTTTCTACTAAAAATGACTGTTATACATTGCTATTGTTTATTTTAAAAATCCATCAATCCTTTATCCCTTCAATTCCGTTTATTTAATCAAGCCATGGAAAATAGAATATTTACAGAAGTTATTAAATTTAAAAATGATTTTTTAATTTACCTACTATTGCATGAAATAATAAAAATAAAACTTTTATGTGAAAAAAAATTTTATTTTTCATACTTTTGAAAAATTACATATTTTTTCTTTATAAAATTTATGTAAGATACTGAACGTATGTACAGAGTTGTCAAATTTGTGAATGGCAAATCCCGTTATCGAAAGTTTAATAAACTCAAAATCTATTATCGATAAAATAATGTTGAAAACAAATTATAACAATTTGTGTTTAGAAACATTCACTTTTAAAATATAATTAAACTTTTTAAATTACATATTTTTATTGCATTTTTTAGCGTTTCTTTTAATTTATTTTAAAATGTTATAATTTAAATATGTAATTTAAGTAATTTTAATTTTAAAAAAATTATTATAGGCTTCATTGTACTGCATATTAATTTTTTTTTTTTATTTAACGTCCCTGTATTTATGCTATCATTGAGATGCTAATTAGCGACGGAGACCATCAGTGTGTTTGTGAAAAAAAACACATATAACGTACAGTGGTGCTTGTATCATTCGGCTGAGACCGGGTATCGAACTCGGGATCTCGAGTTACGAGTCCATCGCTCTACCGACTGAGCCACTGAAGACCTCTGAGTATACATTATATATATGTATACATATTGATATTAAACTATAATTATATAGATGTAAATTTAATAATCGATACTCTATTTAATATTGATAAAATATAATTTTGGATAAATGAGAAAAAATATTTTTTATTTAAAAAAGTTTAATATATTTCGCAATGAAACTAATAATAATAATTTAACAAGTTGAATAAATAAAGTATGATATAATAAAATATGATAATCAATATTCTGTAATCAATATATAATTTAAAGTGTTTTTATATTAATCAAATTTTAAATGTATAGTAATACAATAATGAAACAAAGTTACAAACTGCAAGCATTGACTGAATTCCTATCTGCTATAGGGGTGAGGATTCAAGTAGCTTTCTTTGTATTATTTAACTCACTTTACTTTAATAGAAAGCGCGTGAAGTAACCAAGCTAGTGAACGGTCATATATATATACATGCACACACATACAACTTTAACATTACACTCTTTGAATGCCATTCGACAGTTCCGACAGTTTCTACTGAAGCATAGAATTCAGAAATTCACGAATAGCATACTGGACGAAAGATCGACGCATTTGACGTCTGAATTCAAAATGACTTGCATATATGCGATAGCTAGACTATCAGACTTTATACATAGATATATTCAACGACAAAAAAAAAATAAAAAACATTATTTCATTAAAAACTTTACTTATATTTCTTGTTTTCTATTATTGGAATTCAAATTTGAAAAACAATAGAAAATAAATAAACAATTTATTTATTTTTCAATCAGTTTCTTTGCGAGCATCGATCAAATAAATTGCTAGCTCTCGTAAGAATTGAAAATTCAACGTCAATATGAACCAGAAGAGTTTACATTAGTGTTTTATTTGCCATTATTCATGTCTTTTGCTTTTATTATCATATAAGGCAGTTCGTATAAAGTTTATTGTGCTAGCAAGGTAAATTTAATATAAGCTAGCTGGCCTCCTGTTTCGAGTAATATATGTAAAATTGATGATAAACTTTTACGAAATGAGATCCATACATGTAATAATTAATAATAAACTCATAAATTTTCAGAGTTAATTAGTACTTTCCAAATTATCAAGTAATATTATTAAAAAAATTTATTAATTGTTATTATTATAATTGAACTAAAATGTGAATAACAATTGAATAAACTCAAATACTTTCATAAAAATTATCCATCGTTTAAAATATTATTATTAAATTCATTTGAAAACTTTCCTGCAGTGCTTTATATTTTATTATCTTATGCATTTTTTTATTCAATTATATATTCATAAAAATTTTCATGGCAAACTTAATTCTGAAAATGAAAGAAAATATTTTAACATTTAATATATTACTCTGTAGTGCTGTTTGTTAGTATTTTTAATTATTTATATTTTTATAATTTTTTTTCGGAAGTATTTTAGTACAAATAAATTAAAATGATGTTAATCAAAAACATTTTCCTTTAAAATCTTAATTTTCTTATATTAACAGTATCTTCATAAAATGTTGAAATGTTAAACGTAATTACGAAAGCAAAAGCAAATATTTCAAAATACAATACATTATTCGATTGCGCCATTCATTGTGTTTTTATACGCATAAATCCAAATTATATGGATAAATTGGATGTAAATAAAAAGTATTCTCATTCAGGTATTTTTTAGTGATCAAATATACTTTTGAAATTAATTAAATTAAACGTATTATTAAAACGAAGTTGAAAATTGAAAACGGTTAGCTAATCAATAAGAGTATTTCCTAAATGTAGAATAAAAAAGCCATCGATTCTCCCAGCATAGGTAACTGCAGTTAATTCAGTTTTCGACATTCTCACCGATCATCGGAGATTGAAAAAGAGTAAAAAAAAGAGAGAGAGATAAAGAGAAATAAAGATAAAAAAAAGGAATGAAAAAAGAAAGGACTTTCATCGGATCCCACTTACCTGGAACGAACTCACGTTCCTGTCGGTCTCAGCGACACCAAAATTAAAAGTTTGCTCGCGTGCCGATCGAGCGTATAACACCTCTCCTGGCATACCCAAGCTCTCCTCACTCTCTTCTTTTCTTTCTCTTTCTCTCTTGAAAGCTTCTCATCCTTTTTCTCTTTCTCTTTTCTCATCCTTCTTACATTCTCGAAAGGAATGCAAAAAAAAGAAAAAAAAACGTGAGCGCGCATGCTTTCTATAAGGTACAAAAAAAGGGTTAAAAGATTTTTACTCTTTTTCAAGATATATGTATGTGTATATATAGTTTGAATCTTTGCAATTGGCTCTTATATATTCTATGCTTGAGTTCGATTTTAATTAATGTCAGAGCCATTGTCTTTGTGCTATACGGTACGACGACCACCAAACCGGTGATTGGCAGGTTACTTTTGTTAGTTAAACGGTGAAAAAATTCGAATATTACATTTCACACGTTTATTATTCCTACTTTTTATTAAGAAATCAGTTCGATTCTAAATATACACTTCTATAATTCATAAATAATTAATTTTCATATTTTTATCCGTATATTATTTGGATTCTTTTTTTTAAGCTTCTCGCTTTTTCGATATTTTTTTTTCTTTTCATCTCTGTTACCTCTTTTAAATTTTTTTCTCTCTTTTTTTTATTTGAGATTATCCTCTTTTTACGCTTGTCAACTTACATGTTCCGTACTCTCGAGTATCAAGGTTTTTTCTTTTTACAAAATCCAAAAGGGAATTCTAAATACCGAATTTACATTTGAAGCATGCCTAATTGATAAGCGTGAAAATTTGAAAAGTTTTCTTAGGAATCTGTAAATATTTGTAAATATTGAAAATCAAATGATTTACCGAAGAAAAAACATGTAATTAATTAATATAAATAATGTTAGAGGATTAGAAAATGTCGTTAATTTAGTGTGGATTAGTTGGATCAATTTTGCCACTTAGTTCAGCGCGACGCTCTGATTAGGTGAGAAAAATAGATAAAGTACTTTAATAATAGTATATTACGTACCTGCGGGAGGAAACATCTTGTTCGGTCCATAGCACGCGTATAATAACGCCCGAGGCGTAGCCGAGGGTGTTAAACGCGTGCTAAGGGGCGAACAAGTTTCCCCCGCAGGTGCGTATACTATTTTCCATCACCCGCGCCCCGGAAACAACACTTTTGTGTTTTTGTCGCAGGACCGAAAGTGCTGTTTCCGGGCCGCTGTGATGGAAAATAAATTATCGTCTACTTAATAAAATATTATTACAAAACGGAAAACATAGAATTACTTTCAATTACAGGCATTGACCATCACACTTCGTCATATTTTGTCCACGTAAGATACATATTTGTATTTTTTGTTCTAGGATATTTTAGATTTTTCTTTTGGATCGATATTTCTTTTCAATATATTCAATAAAGGCATGTATATCAGCAAATCAATAACCGAATAATTTGTATTGAAATACAACTACATATACACATAAATAATATTTGAAGATTCAGTTCCTAAAAACTATTGAAAGCTATCGCACGACGAATATGTTATTGATTATAATCGTAGTAACCTCTAAACAAAATAAATAGCTGTTAATGAAAAAATAAATAAATAATATTAAAAAGTGAAGTGGACGTAAGTTTCTATTTAAAGCAGGAACAATTTTAAAATGAAATCAGCATTAATAATTATCTTACTTACATATGGTTAGAAAAAATGAATAAGTATTAGCATTATTTTTTTATGGTTCTTCCATCAGTAGAAAAGATGAGGATTTTTTTGGCTTTTCCACGTTCCTAGTTTTTTTAGAAGTGAGAACTACCTCAGCTCTTTCCCTGTGGAGACTAGAAAGACATTCCGAAGTCTGTTTTCAGAGGTAGTGTAAGATTTTTACTCATTAAAGTTTACTCTATACTCACCTTCCATCTTCCGACATGGTCCACCCCGGAACTAATTAACACATGGTATCAGAATAGATGTTCGCCGTTTTCTTGGTCCTTTCGAACTATTCTACCCGGAATCCATTCCGACGGAAAAAACCGGAAAAACAAAACTGTAGTATCTCTCGTCAGGATACGAAGCTTGGCCACTTCAGCGTGCATGTATAAGTCGTTTAAGAGGTGCGCCTTAACTGACTGAACCACGGGCGCTCATATGCATTGGCATTATAAAGTTTTCTCAATTAACGACAATGTATTTTTTTTAAAATATTCAAATATTTTATCTCACCTGACTACAGTGCCGAGCTAAATCGAATAGCAAAATTAATTGAAACATCAATTAAATTATTTTAACAGTAAATTTATTTAAAGTAAGGTACAATATTTTAATAAGATAGAATAATAGCTTGGTTATAATTAAATAAATAATGAATTACTTATCCTGTATTTTAAAAAAATGATGACCTTAAAAATGACTAATCAACGTATATAAAAACTTGACGTACTATTCGTGTGTACGTATTGTTAGGCAAAGATGTAGCATGAGATCACAATTTTAACAATCATAACTTAGCCCTCGGCTCATTGAGCTCTTGTAAACTCTGAGATTAATGCTTTTAACTATAAAAATCTCTCTACACATACATTCATATATGTGTGTGTGTCGATATTTTCTCATAATATATATAATGTTTAATCTGGTGTGGATGCTCTAAATAGGTTCATTTTCCCTTACAATACTTTAATGTTTTTCTTGTTATTAATCGGTTCCTAAGCAGTGGAAGTTTAGCTAAAATTTTCAACAGAACGCCAAAAATGTCATTCACATATATTAATATCTCTAGTCTGAATATACACACTTAAACTGTTAATAAATGAATGAAAATTATATTACTCTTAAATTAAATACGAAATATAATCAATATTCAATTTTTTAACAATTTATTTTGTTAAATGTTAAAATTATATGAAATATTAAAATATTATGAAAATAAATAATTTAATTATCAAACTTGCATCATTAGTGTAACAAATATTATGATTTGCATTATTGTAATTAGCAGATCATTTTTCACTGATCCTAGTGAAAGTGTAATTCAGTTTCCTTTCAGCTTTAAGTTATTTAGGTGTATATGATTCCATGAAAACTCATTTCTCTGCAACAATGAACTGGACCTACTAAGAAAATAAGCTACAGTGCATATTTGTAAAAATTTTGAAAAGGATCAAATGAATTATAACTTATGTTCCTTTTGACGAATGTTTACTTGTATAAAAATAATTTATGAATGTAATAATTTGAATGTACCAAAAATAGTATCAACTTTTCTTGCAGTTCTAAGACTGCCTGAAGGTGGATTACGCGCTAAGACATTATGTACTAAGACGAAACTCTGCAAGCGGCGGCGTTGAGACTTGCTTCATATATAAGAAACTTTTCGCTACTATTATCTAAGGAATCCTGGCTGTCATAAAATAATGTTTATTATGATGTTGTTGCGTAATACGAGTGTTTTTGTGATTTAATAAAAAATTTATGTTGTTTATGTTATAAATTATGTAAATTAATACAAATTATCTTTAATTTTATAATTACATACCCTAAACATATTTAAATATTAAATTATTGTTAATTAGTTCAGAATACTATAATAATGTTAGCAAATATGAAAACAGACAAGATGAAAATACTGTATTTATTTTCATTTGCGCGTTTTGTTTTCTATGATTTAATTGGAAAACATGTAGCATTTTTCAATCGATGAGAAAAATTCAATTGTTGTATTTTAAATTTTAATTATATTTAAAGTTAAATAAAAATCTGCTAAGGTTTATTAATTACTTGAAATGTAAAACTAAAATTTTACAAAAATTGAAAATTTATAAAAAAATCCATTTACAATTGAGAAGTAAAAAATTTGTTTCTGTTTTATAAAATATTTGTTTAAATCTATAAAAGATTTAACGAAGTTAAATTATGAGTTAGTAACAGTCAAACATCTCTGAATATTATAAAAAACATACACATTTATCATAATTTGAAATTTTATATGTCCAAAAAGAAGAAAATTAACGAAACAAATTGAATCAAAGTAAAATCAAATTAATCAGATATACTGAAATATATGACATTAAAATATCAAAAAATGGACACATCGCATATCGCCTCTTTTATCGTTTCTCTTCTCCTCATATAGCGTTAATAAAAATAAAAAATAATAAAAAAAATAAAAGATAAAAAGATTGAAGCATGTACATTTCATATTATATGATAAAACACTGTCAAGTAAATAAGCTGTTTCTTTGACGCTTCTGTACTTTTTTCACATATATATAAATTAATCTATATGTATATGCATACACATGTTTTATTGGTAGTATAAGCATTTCATGCAAGCTCGCACGTATTATATAGTTATATGCATATGCAAAAGGCCGGAAAATCAAGGAAAAGAGGCCACCGATGGCGGTAGTGGATAGTTTGGTTTTGGTCCTTCACGATATTGAAAAGGTTAAAAAAGATTCAATCAGTCGCCAAGTTTCAGCGCCAATCAATTACCCCAGATGCCTCTGAACTAGAGAAATATCAAGCTCTTCTCTTTCTACTATTTTCTCCTATCTCTCTCTCTCTCTCTTTTTTCTTCTTTTTACACACATAAATATATATTTATATGTATGTGTGTGTATATTATTTTAGGTTGTGCGCGAGCATTCGTGTATTCGCTTACTCATAGATATATACGTATATATAGAGGACAGAGGTAGGTTTGTCTCTCCCTCTAAAATGGCTGGAGCTTTCCGGACGCAGCCGTCGCTTGGCGTCGACGCAGTGGAAGCTTGCGCCGCTGTGCTTGCGGCGGGTTAGCTTCAGTAGCCGCTCGACATTAGACGTGAGGAGACTTACAGTCCCGCGAGCTTTTTTTTCAAAAAAACTTTTGTCAACGTACGAACAGTAGCGCGCCTTTTAATATCTTTCGCATTAAGACCAATAATTATTTTTGCAACTTTTGCTATCGTTAAAATAGCATTGCGCTAATGATGAAACTTTAAATTTTTAAATTTTAATTTCTTCTTTTCGTAATTAAAACTTTAAAAAATTAAATTTTTTTTTCTTTCATTTTACAAAATTATACAGTGAAAAGTGCGCAATTCGTATGTAAAAAAAATAAATTTGGTGATTTCACCAAAACTCATAACAACAAAAATCGTAAAATCTAAGACAAAGTTTAAAATAGAAGGAAAAGTTGAAAGAAGAGTAAACGAGAAAATGTGCCGCGACAACGCGTATATAATGAAGCCTCTGTGATCGGTGCGGTTCTTTTTTTTTTGGTGTGTAAAAAAAAAGAAAAATAAAAACAAGCAAGAAGCTCCACAGAGAGAAAAGATCAACAACATAATGTGGTCCGAGAAACAATTGCTAATGCATAGTGGCATGAGAAATGCTATTTGCTGTCGTAAAAGAAGGTGGTGGAATATTGCCGTTCTTGTACTAACAGCCGTTTCCGGTAAGAGAAATAAAAAAGAAAAGAGCGCGCGCAAAACTTGTGTGATGTGATACACTTAACTGTGCGTTTTATATATCCCATCGTATTACATTGCGTGCAAATCCTTTTTTAAAAAAAAAGACTTGTTTTTTGATTAATTTTTGTTTATTCTCTGAACGATTAAGGTATTTGTGATTTTAACAATGGCGAATCAAAAAAATTAAACTGAATTAAATTATTGTTATATGGGACTGGTGATTTTTAAACGAGAAAATACGCGATGGCATGTTTAAAATTTTAATCTGTTGAGATTCTGGTATTAAAAAATATTGTACACAGAGCTTTCATTCTATGCATTCCAAGTCAAGAGAATACCAATGTGTATTTACAATGAACAATACCACTAAACTTATAAGTATAGATCCTCTAAATTTACGAGAATAAAACCATCGTAAATTTAAAGTTTTAAAGCCAAGTATTGTTTACCAGTAACTTTCCGTAATATTATCCGTTAATGTTTTAATTTTATTTTCTCGTGCATTTTACTTACTTTTTTTTGTTGAAAATAATTAGAACGTAAATCAATATTAAATTTGAAATTGAGTTCATTAAATTATAATATTTCAATATTCGATTAGGAAAAGTAAAAAATATATAGTTGTACAGTAAAAAGCAGTTTATTAAAATTTTTTCTAAAAATTATTAAAAAAATTAATGAATATAAAATAATTATAAAAAAAAAATACATATTAACCTAAAATATTTACTTTAAAAATAAACCTCAAAAGCGCCTCTTAACTTTTTTTCAAGTATCTCTTTGTTTTTTTGAATAGGTAATTACGTCGCGCAAGTACTTATTAATTAAAGTAGTTATGCTAAAAAAGCTCAACAAATTAATTAATTTGTCATGGCAGTAATTTTTTGAAATCTAAAAATACATTTTTTTTTACATTAATAATTTTTTTATTAAAATTAAAGGAGAATTAATAATGAATGGAATAAATTAACTTTAACAACATTTACTGTTAAAATAATTAATAATTGCTGAGTAACACGTAATTAAAAAAAAGTATTTTATAAAAATAATAATTGAATAAAAGTTTTATAACGTCAAATAATAAATGATAAGAAATTACGATTATCTAATGAATAGAGTAAAAAAATTAAAAATAATATTCATTTAAATTTATCACGATCGTGAAATATTATTGAATTTATCGACGATAATATTTATCGATGAATAAAAATAATTTTAATAACATTGAAAAGTAGATTTTCGTTATTAATGTTGGATCGTATAAAATGAAAGTTCAATAGCTTCATAAAGTTTAAAAATAATGTTTTAAAATGAATTTTCTTATATCAGTATTAAACCGGCTGTCTACTTTCCATAAGATTCAAAGATGAGGGTTGTCTCAAATTCCCATCACGTTAATAAAAAAAAATCAGGCTCGCTCGTATAGTGTTAAAGGATTCTCGATTCTCAAGTTAAACGGCTTTTTTTTTATTATTATTCTACCCTTCGAAACCTTTAAATTTTAGTCTTTTACCGCCTTAAGGAGTAATGCTGATCAGTTTCTTACAAAATACTTCAAAGTAAAGAAGCCATAAATTTCATATTTTTTTTTCTTCGCCCTCTCCTTCCCATCTTTAAAGCCCCAAAAGATCCTAAAATCTATAATGAAAAAATGACTTGGTGCGATAAAATAAAATAAAAAAACGAGGAAGTAGGGAGAAACGTTATAAAAAGCATTATTATCGCTAGATTATGTTTTTTTTCGAAATTTCATTACCATAAATCAAAGCAAGTTAAAAAAAAATAAGCAAGCGGAAAATTTGGAAAGCTTTTAAATATTAAACACAACTAAGCGTTGAAAACGTTTTCGATAAAAAGAATGAAAAAAAATCAAGTAAAAAAAAAGCAAAGAGAAAAAAAAGCAGAAAAATAAGAAAATCTAACAAGGTGTTAAGTAAAGTAGCGCAAGCTTGAAAATTTTTTTCCTTATATAGGGATGGCACGCAAAAGCCAACGCGCGTTGAGTTTTGACTAGATTTAGGTGAAAAAAAAAGGAAGAAGGAAATAAAATTTCAGTCGAGGAAAAACTCTTTCTCGTTGGTAAAGGATGTCTTCGAAAAAATTAAATAAAACCTCGACGCGTTTACGTTAGAAACTCGTAGTAGCTCCGGCGCAAGATATACATATATAGAAAAAATAATATAAAAAGAAGAATTTATCAAGTAAAAAATCCTAGTATATCCTATATCTTCTTGACTGGTGATATAAAAATATACTCGTCGATTTGAATGGGAAACACGATGTTATTTAAATTTCAAAGCCATACGCGACACGACTAACGAACGAAATGCGTGATATATGTTATATCTCATGAACAAATGAGAGAGAGAGAAAAATAAAAGAAAGAAAAAAAAAATTCGTGAAAACCAATTTCCGAATAATAAAACTGTATTCTCAGTCTGTGTGGTATTACATTACAATCAAATAAAATGCTGTTGCACATAAATAAAGGTCTATTTGTCGTTTCACTGATTTCATTTGATTCAATTAAGTAATTGTTTTTCTTCTCTTCCATTGACTGGTATAAAAGAGATAAAAAAAAGTTTTATTTTAACTTATTGAATACATTTATTTTTCAAGTGTTTCTCAAAGTAAATATTTTTCAAAAAAATGTTACATTTTTTTTATTCAAAAAAGAAAGCGTTTTAAAATAAAAAAAAATAGTCATTGTTTCAGAAAACAAAAATTTATGATACATCGTAAATAATAAAAGAATCATAAATTAATGTACAGTGTTAAATTTATTGTTCTTTTATTGATTGAAGAAAGCTGAAACTGCAATTTTTCTTGTCGGATGAAAATAATCTCATGAAGACTAATATTTTTTTTTCCCAAAGGGTATTAATACACCCTTTTGTAATACATATGTATATAAAAAAAGAAAGAGAAAGAAACCTAACTGTTTCAAGAATTTATTTTCATTAAATTATAAACATTATACCAAGAACAATAAACATATAAATGATTTTTCACAATAATATTGTAATACAATAACCATAATTAGCAAGTCATTCCCCCAAAAAAATTTTAGTATTATCATCAAGTTCTCTTTTATAATGAAATAAGCCAAGTCACCCTTGCCATATATAAGAATAATACATTACTTCGTAATAAAATACTCTACACACAATAGAGTTCAAATATTTTTCTTAATCTCTTTTATTTTCGCATCGCAAAAATAACATTTTAATAACGAAATTTAATTACATCAATTAAATTTTAAAATACATGAAATAAAATAAAAAGAAATAAAGTAATTCGATCAACTGTATGACGGTATGTATGCCAGTTCAAAATAAATGCAAATTTATTTCCAGTCAAATGTTTGGAAATTGGTTTTCGCAATGAACCGTCGGATGGTTATAAAGTGCGACATAATTATCGTCATGGTATTATACAGCCTTTGACCGAAAATAAACGAGACGTTGATCGCGACAGTGGTAACAGTCTCGCTTTAATCAGCCATCCATTACATTTTCTCATCCTCTCTTTTTGTTGTTGCTTTTTTTTTCTAGATTTTTAAATTTACCGTCGCTCGTTGTTTAAACGTTTCCACGTATGCGTGAATCAAAGTGACCTTGCAAAAGTTAAAAGAATACAAGAAGAAAAAAGGGAAAAAAACGAATTAAAAAGCTTTAAGATTCCATTTTCTGGCGCTTAGTTATCACTCTTCTTGTAAGATTTACTTGGCGGCATAATTAAAGTGTCATGGAAAAGTAACGTTAATCGTGTATGCCCGAGCCAAGCCAAGTACGAAACTATAATGCAAAAGACAAAGATAAAAAAAAAGAAAGAATAAGAGTGAGAAGAAAGAGAGAGAAAGAGAAAGAGGTGTAAGAATGCGAAGGTAACGGGCATGCCTTTGTTCTTTGCAAATTCAGCTGTGAGAAATTAAGCAATTAAGCAGCGTATTTTACGGGTCCCTCACTAGACTTTCTGTACTAGTCGCGCCTATTATCTTATACTTTTCTTCTTCTTCTTCCTTTTTTTCATCAAATGTCCGTTTTCATATACAAGGGATGAGAAAAAGACAAGAAAAAAAAGAGAAAGAAAGTCCAAGAGAAAGTATATATATTTTTTCTTTTACTATCTTACTAGCTTCCCTTCCTTCATCTCCATTTACTTTCTTTTTTTTTATTATTTTATTCTATCCCCTTTCTTATATTCACAAGGATATTGCTGTCGTACCGAGAGAAAAGAATCGGCGAAAGAAGACAAAAGAGGTCGTGTCGTGTTCGTAGAAAAAAAAGCCTAGGCATATAAAAAAAAAGAAAAGACACTGTGTTAAGGGTAGAAGGGAGTGACGGTGACGTTAGGAAAGTTGACGAAAAAAAAAAAAATAGAAGATGAAGTTCGCCAAGCCTAAATCACTCTAGCTTCTTTTTTTTTGTCAAGAACGACAATTAGAACTCGTCTTGGGTCGGGTTTCATTTTCCACGCGATGCGCTTATTAAAAGAACCTTCTTTTTCTTTCTCTCAATTTAGGTAGGTGGAGTAGGAAAAAAAAAAAAAATTTTTTCCTTCTTTTTTGGAGTATATTTTGTGGAATACGAAAACCAACTATAAAGTGTGTAACTAGGGTAAAACGAAACGATTGTAATTTATTCTATATATATCTCTATATATATATTTTATTTTATCGTTCTGGTTTCTGTCAAAGTCGTAATTTTCGTTCGATTACGAGGATTGCATATTTTATTGGAATTCTCATGGGCAATGCGTAAATTGTTGAATTGCCAAGGTCCGAAGTTTTTGTGAGTCCAACATTCCTAACTCTGCAATGAAAAAAAAGAAAAAAAATATTGAAAGAAAAAAAAATCTGAACGATAAAAGTCATAGCGACACGTTTCGTGCTATTGAAATACGATAGAGTCTATGGTCAAAAGCGTTATCGAACTTGCAAAATCATGAAGTCTCCAAAGAGAAAGAAAAAAAAAGAGCCGGTATATGGTAATTGAATGGCGGATAGAAAACGTTTGATTTAATAATCCATAACAAAATTTCGCAAAGTCGGAAAAGTTTTAATTGCTACAGTCAAGATGATTAGGTTGTATTTTAGGCAATCCTATGAATAGATTGTGATAATGTTTGAAAAATTTGATCTTCATCATGATTATGGCAGGATAGTGAGAAAGTAAAGAAAAAAAAGATGATGGAACGGAAAATTCGCCAGTTCAGTAGTTACGAACCGCATTAGAAATTATCGAAGTTTCCTACTATAGCAGTAAATGTTAGTAAAAGAGAATAGACTAAATGGTTGACGTATACGCTTTCCCTTCTATACGTGAATGCTAGAAGAAGCGTATAACGAAGCAAAGTTAGGGATTTACATTAAGTTCTAACCCAGCACATTGACGCAAAAACTAGTTCTACTCTTTCTACTGTTGGCTCAGCAAGCATTAACGATGAAAGAGTAAAAGAAAAGTAGGCAAGGGAACAGAGAGATTGAACAAATTCATTTTGTAAAAGCTACCTTCCTTTTTATAATCAAACTTGTTTTTCGATTGTTTCTCGTGGAAAGTTAATTTATTAATAAATCAAAATGAAAAACTCATTAATTCTAAAGGTTTGAAAATTATTATATTAAATTTCTAATGAAAATAAAAAAATATTTCATCTTGTTATTGAAGTTTCGTGGATAAGTAAATTTATAATCGTACCATTCGATACATCGATTAAATATTTACTATTCAAAAGAAGCTTATGTTGCATAAAAGCCACAAACTTTTAAAGTTATAAAATTCGACTGAATTCGTTAAAAGCGATCGTTGTATCAGTCGTTTTATAAACAAAATTCAATTACAATCAAATTCACGGTATTATTTCTTTTATGATGTAGTTGTTTATTTTATTTTATTCCTCTTTTTTTTTAAACTTCGATTGGTTTTCGATAACGATCAAATCGTATGAATTAAAAGATTACAGTATAAAATTATTTTTTATTAGAATTTTATGTGAAACGAATTTTACAATGAAATTATGGAAAATTATAATCAAGATTGGATTATTATGCAAAATATTCGATTTTAAATTAAAATTTATTAAATATGAATTCGTGATTCGTACTTATTGAAATTCATTGAAAACAGTTATTGCGAAAAATGTTTAATGTAACATTGATTTTATAATTATTTTATGTAAATAATACATTAAAAGGACTCTGATTTTAGCAAGAAAAATCATTTTGTTTTGCAGGTGAAAATTTTTAAATAAATTTATAAAAAATTACATTAAAGATTGTTTTATTAAACAAAATTTCCAATTTTCAATAGTATTTATTATATTAATATTTATATTAAATATGTATTTTTCACTGTAACTGAAATTCATTCAAAGCCGCTAATGTAAAACAAAAAAAAAACATCTGATGTAATATTGATTTTACAGCTGTTTTACGTGGAAAAACGTTAAATAAACTATAAATCTCTAACTTTAGCGCTAACCAAAAAAAATAATCCGTTTTCTTTTTTTTCTATTTTTATAAAACAAAAGAGAAAGAAATAGAAAAGTCCTTACAAGAATTACCCGAAATTCACTTAGAATCAGCATTACAATTCATGATATTCTATTGTTCTCAAGCATGTTATTTTAACAGCGACAGTCGTAAAAAAAAGAACGAATCCTTACTTTTCCCTCCCTTTATCATTGCATATCTCATCAGCAATCTCTTTTATAAATCTTTGGCGAAGCATTCATTCATCAATAATGTGGTTACGCAGATCACTAGTGTGCAAAAGTCTTTCGTATTTTCTCTTTAATCTATCTAAAAGAAGAGAAGAGAAAAAAAAATAAGAGACAAATGTCCTTCACCATAAAAGAGCAATCGGCAAATAGAAGTATATACGAGTATCTTAGAAAAAAAAACAATAAAAGTCTTTTTCACGCTTCATATAATTTCCCAACTGTTAAAGCATTAACTTTGCTTGGACTCTACTTTTTTTTTAATTACACACATCAAGGGTGAAATAAACATCTCTCCATTCTTCTAAAACCACAATAAACAAATTTCATAATCCTCTTTTAGTTTAGATAATTTAAGGGACATTAATAAGATGGTTTAAATCCCAATGAAAAAAAGGGAACTTTGAAAATACTAAAATTACATATAGGAATGCACTGATCTGTACAGAAATCGCATAGAATAAGAGTGTCATAACCTTCGTAAGCCGTGGCTGATTCTTTTTTTTTCCTCCTTTTTTTTCTTTTTAGTATATAAAAGAAATCGTAAGGATTACCATTACTTCCACGCGAAATCCTTTCTCCTGCTTAGGATACAACATCTGTATATACGTATATATACGCATACAAGACGAAAGGGGGATATAAATATATTGGTTAAAGAGAAAAGAGAAAGAGAGAGAGAGAGAAAGAATAAAGCGAATGAAAATCGACTTGAAGAATAAATAATCTACTTCAATTTGCAGTAAACTATGAGGTAGTGGGGGGTGAGGGGTGGAGGGTAAGTTTATTGCTTCAAAAGGCAAAGGTTTGACTCTCGCAAACCATTATACCGATTGAATAATAAAGTGCCGACGACTTTTCCTTCTTACTACCGTTTGTACTACTGAACTGTTAACTTTATATACTATATACTTTATATACTTATGTACTTTCTCTCTCTTTTTTATTATCTATTTTCTAATTAAACTCATAGAAAATAGCATTTGCTTACATCAACAGACGAAAATTTATCTACTTGAGTATATGTTTAAAATCGAGAAGCATGAATCTTGTACAAGGAATGAATATAATATATTTATATTTTCATAAAATTAGAGGTCGTCAGTGGCTCACTCGGTAGAGCGTTGGATTCGTATTCTAGAGGACTCGAGTTCGAATCCCGCTCTCGGCGTCTGATTGATACAAGCACCTCTGAAGGCACATGTGCTTTGTTTACAAATACACTGAAACGACCTCCGTCGCTAATTAGCATTGCAATAATAGCATAAATATAGCGACGTTAAAAAAAAAAGTTTTATTTAAATTTGATGATATTATTTGGGATTTTTTATGAAACCATTTGTATTTATTATAAATAGGTTGAATGTAATCGAAAAATTTTTTGGTTAAAAATTATTTTTACCTATTGAAATATAAAATAATTTTTTAAAAATATGGCAATATATAATATTACTTAATAAATGTAGCTGAAAATAGCTTGATATACATTATGCAAAATTTATATTTCACTACTACATCTTCCAAACAAAATTTATTGGCAAAAGTTTACATGAAATATTATACATATATCTATACAAAGTATTTTAAAAGTGATTCAATATTATAAAATCATTTTATAATTTTCCTTAAATTTGAATTTTAAACGTAAATAATATCTTTTGTTAAATAAACTGTTTTCCAAGAACATATTAAATCGTCACAATATTGCTAATTTAATTTATTAATGAAATTATTAAAACTGGTTCTATTAATCACATTACAGATATTGTATTTATCTGAACCACAAAATAATTAATTAAGAATGCAATATAATTGTATTATATTTATTTTAAAAATTACATTTTGCGTTAAAAGCAATAGTACCCATTGACAGTGAGCATTTTCATGTTTATGTCAATGTTTAAAAACAGAGGATACTTGTTTGCTTGAGCGTCAAGCAAAAGGATAAAAAGGGAAAACGAAAAAAGAGAAAAACACGAAAAAAAAACAACGTAAAGGAGCCAAAGCTCGCGAGAGAGAGTACGGTAATTTTTCACAAGTTTTTCAAGCATACACAAGAGAGGTGGAGGTTAAAAAAAAATAAAAAAAAAAGAAAAGAAAAGAAAAAGAGATATGGTATAACGATAAGGTTCATGCTTGCACACGTCTGTTCCAGTAGTACATTAAAAATTAATAGGGAAAAAATAAGCACTAGCTAGGATATAAACTCAGCGCTTGGATAAATAGCGTAACGAAAACGCACTTGCAAAGCACGCATATACGTTTCTATACTGTTTTTTTTTACCATTTTTTTTTATTTCTTTTTCATCTTTTTTTCTTTCTCTTTCATTCTAAACTTTTACTCACTTGACGCTCCGCCCCCTCGATAAACTTCTAACTCCAAGTAGAGTGAGAGAGAGAGTTTGGCCATTCGAGATATCTTTTTTTAATTCAAGCTTGAAATATAAAATACTACACTGAGTAGAAGTACTTTATAAATAAATATATATATAGATATACATAAACGAATTATATGTACTACCACTCGTCGCTTGAAATTTTGCGCGCAATGAAAAAGCATAAAAAAGAATAAAGTTGAAAAAGAACGAAGCTTTTATAAAGCGGGTGTATTTCATGAATTTTTCGCTTTCATATATATATATATACACACGCTTCTACGCGCGCACACGCGCCCGTAGATACGGATCTTTATCGGAAAGTTGCATAAACAGCCTATAATATAAAAGGAGAAAAAAAATAAAGAAAGAGAAAACGAGTAACGCCATTAAGTTTATCGTTTCTTCAGACTTAGCTTAAAACATGCATTGTGTATATGTATATATACTTTAAGGGAGACGTAAAAAGTAAGTAAGAGAGAATGAGAGAGAGAAAGAGAAAGTGTGAGAAAGCGTGTGCATTGAAAACTCGAAATATAAACAAACAAGTTTGCTGTTTTCTGAGAAAAGGCATTATAAAGAGCGACCAAAACTTTCTCCGATCGTCGTAAAAAGCTCCTGTCAATGCACAAAGCTCCACACTTTTCGCCCTTCTTTTCTTTACAAGCTCTCGCTCTCTTTCTCATATTATTTTTTTTCTCCTCTTTTTTCTTTCTATTCTCGTCATAATCTATACAAATAAGTCGACCCTTTAAATCTCTCGTATTTTCAAAGCATATATAGTCTAACCCATATATCCCTTGTGCATAATACACTTAAATCTACACACATACACACATAGTTTCAAAGTTACGTTTATATAAGAAAGAAGTGCCGCAGAAGCTATTACATCGAGAAAAGCCAGCGCGTGTCGTCGTCTATAATATACATGAAAGAAAACTCCTCCTTCTCTCCTTGGCTTCTCGAACCTCGTATCGTTAAATCAAATCGTAACGAGAATTGGCTAGCGATAAGCATTCTAATCCTCCTTTATTCTCATATACCATCCCTCTAAATAAAAAAAAAGGTTTATACTCGCAGTTGATCACGCTGTATATAGCGCGCATATAGTTTATATAAAGAGAAAAATGGGGTAGAAAAAAAGAGAGGTAAAGAGAGTAAAAAAAAAGAAAAATAGATGAGTATAGGTCCCAACCATCTGCCGCAGTTATCAATTTGGCAAATTGCAAATCGATACTCTTACACACCAGCGATATTTATACTATTTTAAGCCACTTCACTAGCTTTATACATTTTTCGTTCAATGTTAGCATATAAATATATATACAAAAATCTTTCTCTCTCTCTCTCTCGATCTCCTCTTTCGTATACACATTTGACGGGTGATTTTATACGCCAGATGTTATAGTTCTACGTGTGCATGTATATACACATATACATATACATATTTATGTATGATGAAAATGCCATAGGCAAGCCACTGTCTGCCTTGATAGTTAGATATACAGTAAACTTGTATGATTCTTGATTTTTTTCTCTTTCGTTTCCCCTTAAGGTATATAAAATTATAAAGTAGATGGGGTGAATGAATATACTTCTTGAAACGCGTTATATACTGTCCCTTAGGTTACCATTGTAACTAGTATTTATCGTGACTCAGTAGTAGCAATAAGGTTTCTTCAATCTTTTTAAATTACAAATTGTATTATGCGTAAAGATATTTAAATTGATATTCATTTTAATAAGTGCACTTTCACAAATAACACTTTCGTTTTTCTTAAAACAATAAAAAAAGAGCTTATAATTACGCTAGATTTTATAAACGTTATAATCAATTTAATGATGTATCATGTAAATGAAATATTTAAGCTTTAATATACTAAAAACAACAACCAACAATTTTAATCATATAGAAAAAGATGAAAATTGCTCTATAAATTTTATCGTACGAACCAGAGTTACAAATAATAAGCCTTAATATTTCATTAAAAAGAAATGAAAAACATTCGTTCAAATTCATGTGTATTTTTTTTTGGCGTGCATGGGGAAATACTAAAATTTGAAAATATTTTTTTACCAATAAATATTGTAACCCATATGTAATGCGAAGTATAAAAGTGAATTATTTATTTTGTAGGTTCGATTTTCGTTTATTTACTAGACCGATCCCCTTATTTTCCCTTATTTATTTTATGATTCAGAGAAACGAAAATTCAGACTTGAAAATTTATAAACAGTAAAAGTGTGTGTATTGTTGCATACGATAACCATACAACCTCGTTCATTTCTGTTACGATATTCAATTAAAATAAAAAATAATCAATCTATGATGCATAAATTTTTGTAGCTTAATTCGATATTCATTTTGGTAATAGCTATATTGAAAAAATTTTTCCAATTATCGATATTTTGATTTAAATGCCTTAAAAAACATACTACGATATATTTGCGTATAGTATAATTAATAACGAAATTCTTGCAAGTATAATGATTATTCATTATATTTTAAAGAGTTGATGAACACTTACGTAGCAGTAAATTTTTAAAGAAATGGGTACTGGGTAAGTTTTGCATGGCACAATTTTCAAGAACCTTTGAGTTTTATGTAAAACATTGAGAAAAATGATAAAAATACAAGATATTTAAATTAGTACTTTTATTTCTCATCATACGGGTATTATTAATAAACATTCGTAAAAATTTAGCATTAAATACATATTTTTGAGAAAAACAGTTTCAAATTAAATTTTTAAAAATTAATTTTCTAAAATTAATAGTAAATATTTGGAATTGTTAAATTTTTTTTAAATAACTTACTTAAAATTTTTGCGATACTTCAAAAAAAAAAAAAAAAAAAAATTATAAATACCATTCTAATTTTTAACGCATGAAATATTTGAAAGATATTAGAAATATCAAAATATTTTCCGTTATTAAAAGTTATTTCCGCGTACAAGTATATGCATTTAAAAGATAGGAACAATAAACAAGATAAACTATTAACAATTTCATTCTCAAAAGGTTTACGAAAGAGAAAATGGTAGTACTCGATAAACTTTATGCTTGACATTCGAAAGGGATCGGTAGAAAAGTGATCCCAATGGAGACAAGTATTCAACGCTCATCGAGTTTTCTCTCCCTCTTTTCACTCTCTCTTTCTTTTTCTCATTGAGAACTATAGTCTTTGTATTGAATAAAATGAATTATTTGTTTCTCACTGCATACATCAATTCTACAAATTCTACAATACAAGCGTTAATACACAAAAATGGATATGTGTTATGAAGCAAAACATCAAACGCTGATCTTGCTCGTATGTTGTTCTATACAACTTTAGTTTTTCAAATCTAAAGATGAAAAAAATGTGTTATATCGATTTGTTAACTTTAATATATACACACGTATATACATGTATGTATATATTGTTTTACTAGCATTCACATTCGATATTGAAATATTTCAAAATGTGAAAAAACTTTAAATTAAAAAAATTTCGATGGATGTAAAAAAGGATAAACAAAATTTCATCATATTTTAATTTCAAATAATAAAAAGAAAAAAAACGGAAACTTGTTTTCCATTTGTACTATGAATCATTTTTCGAAAAAGTAATTTATTTTAAATTAAAAAATTTTTTTTTCATCTTGAAAAGAATAAAGCATATGAAAAAACAATATCGTAATTTGAAGATTTTGTATGTTACTTGTCAAATTAATGATTTTATACATTAATTCGGAAAGCTTATATGTATATAAAAGAATAAAATGTATTTTGCAAAATTCATGTGTTTAACGGTTAAATGACTACATAATTATAAATTACATCCTGTAAACTGAATAAAATTATAGCTTCAAGCGTAATACAGAAATTTGAATAGATTCGATCAATCATAACATAATTAGTAATCACAAATTGGTTCATTAAACCAAAACGATGAATAAACATTGGTTATTGAAACAACAATAATCCCAAAAATTAACATTCCTCGAAATTTATCAAAAATTTCTGAAAAAGTTTGATAAAATTAATCAGCTAAAGTACTTAAGATAAACAATGTTTCAATTACAAAAGGAAAAAAGAAAAAAACGAAACTTGCGTTATAAAATACTAAAAACAAAAAGATCATACTTTTTTCTCTTACCTCAGTAATAACATTTCCCGCAAAAATGGACGTCAAGATGTTAAGAGAATTTTTCCTCTGCTCCTTCAACAATGAAGCCTCACTCAAAAGAACGAGTGAAATAGAGATATAAAAGATAAAAAAAAGAGAGAAAGAGAGAGAAAAATAAAAAAGAGCGCTGTATGAGAGAAAGAGAAGCTTTTTCCACTTGAAAAATAAGCGCTTCATCTCATCTCTCTTCTCTTCTCTCTAGTATCGTTTCGTGTCTAGTCAACTTGAGATAAAGGGTAACACCTTTACAATAGTTATACATAGATACAAAAAATATCTCCCTTTTTTTCTCCTTTATAACGCTACTAAAAGTTCTAAAAATATCGATGAAAAAAAAAATAATAGAAAGGAAAATAATAACATGGCATTCGAAGAATAAGGCTTAGCTCGAATAATTTGGTGTGTAGATGAAGTTTCTTGAAAATTTTCTCGTAAGATAACTTGCTCGGAAAACGAGCTTTCTTCCGTTCTTTCCATATTCAGATAGTAAGCATATTCCTTCTTGCTTTTACTTCAAGTAAAATTCTCTCTCTCTCCAGTTATATCAGCAAAATTTTGATACTCAAACTTCAACTTCCTCTCAATTATTATTCAAATTAAGATATAAAGTTTTCATGTTATCTATAAATTAAATAATTTATTCAATTAATTAATTACAATATATTATTAATTCAATGGTAAAAGTTCAAAGTTTTCGCATTATAATAATTCTGAGAAATTTTAATAAATTTTAAATGAAAAATCGTTTTCAACAACGTTAAAGAAGAAAAAAATAGTATAAGAGGAAAAGTAAGTTCTTAAAATAACGTAACAATGTATACAATTTAAACTATGAAGTACATCTTTATCCAAGTTGTAACAAAACTTAAATGAACTTAGTCAGCACATCTTTTATGTAGTTATTCAAGCTTTGCGGTAAATTAAAGTACTTTCTCTATTTCCTTTTTAAGAAGTAACAGTCTTATAAACACTTTACTACACATTTTAACCTCGGCGAAATCGTAAAGAGAATCTTTTAAGCCATGGCGTTATAAATAATAACACAATTTTTATTTACCAATAAAAAATTATTCTTAAGATAAATTCTTATTAACACGAAAATTTATACAAAAGTTTATTCAAAAATCAAAATCTTTGCTTTTCAATTGTAAAATTCAATTCATTATCATGTAAATTTATTTAATTTTACAATTAAAAGTTTTGAAAATTAATAATTCATAGCCATGATACCAAATTTTCCTAAAAAATGAATAAGTAAATAACTTAATCAATTATTTTGATGAAAAAAAACTTAAAATTATAGTTTATCCCACTAATTGAAATACATTAATATTTAATAAATTGTTTGCATTATATTTCATTTGTTTATATTCTATTTTAAATGAGTGAATCAACGTTGCTTGTTATATTTATGGAACAAACTGTTGCATACGCGAGCTTTCCAAGTTTTCCAACGTATTTATGTAAATGTTACTAAATATATTGTGTTTACGTACAACAAATATTAAAGTATCGAATTATATAAAGAAAATAATAAATAATAATTAATTACTGACGTTTTTATTTTATAAGCTACGTATTTTATAATGGCACGTACACGGATGTTTATTTTTTTAGCGATAAAATCATTTATAGGTATTAAATGTTTAAAATTGATTGTTCAATTTTAAAAGATTTTTCAAAATATTTATTGCATTTTCTATTTTATAAATGTATTTTTTTTAAACATCGATTGGATCATTTTATTATATTAATTAAAATGTTACGTTTTTGAAATTTTTATTAAAAAATACGGCATATTACAAGTACTTAATTAAGGAAATTTGAAAAACTTAATAATAAAAAGAAAAGAAAGAACAAAAATACGAACAATCAAAATTAATAGGTCAAACTATTTCCGATAATCAAGTGAATTTACGATCTTGAACGAATTTTCCAATGTCACAAATTGTTTTTTCTTTTCTTTTTTCGAAAAAGAAATTTTCGAAAAAAGAAAATAAAATTAAGTTAAAAGAACAATTAAAAAATATATATATATAAAAGAAATAAAAGTAAAAAAAAAGACTACCGTACCAATTACCTAGCAAACGTCAAAAAAAAATTCAATCATATTTCCATGCGAATTTACGCACGAGAAAAAGAATTTTTTTTTACAATTTTACCTCATAAACCAGAAAATATTCACGAAAATTCACCTAGAATTTCGTTTCTCTTTTTTTTCCTTTTTTTCAAAGCTCAAAAAACAGCACTGCCAACTATGTTTTACTGAAAAAGAAGCACTTTTTTTTAAAATGAAACATAGTTAAATATTATTTGCAAGCTTCGCAAATATTCTCTTCTCGTTTTTCGAATAATAAAAATGCAAAAGAAATCTTACAACTTTAGTCTGAAACTAATAAAAAACGTTAAAGTTATAATATTATTCAATAAATCCAAGTTAAAAGAACGAAAGAAAGAAATAATGTGAACGATTACAAAATCAAATAATCAAATCGACTTTGAGTTCTTTGATAAATTACAATCAAGTAAAAATCTATCGGTACTCCATATTATATATAGAATACAACTACTTTTCAAAGTTAAGCTATTTTTCGTTAAACCAGTTTACGATGTCAAAGTTTCCATGGTTCGGTAAGTACATAAAGTCGAAGATATCTAAAAGACAAAGAAAGAAATAATGGAAAAGACAAAAAAAAGAAAGAAAGAAAAAGTACAAAGGTCTTTTGTCGATCGATATACTTTTTTTTTGATACATGGTCAAAAAGGATTGAAAAATACATTATATTGATAAATAGAATTGTGAAAGAATTGATTATAATTTACGAGCACATATTCAGTTTAATACGTTTTTTCCTATTTTATTATTTAGTGTCCGATGATATCGGCGATCTTTTTCTTTTGTTCAAAGTCTTTTATTTTCAATAATGCTATTACGTTATCAAATATGCTTTTTATATAACATCAAAGCGTATGATTTTTATTCAATATTTAGAAATACGATTACTTATTCAGTTTAATAATTTATGCTTTTTTATTAGCTGTTGTTTGTACGGATTTTCCAAGTTTTAATTCTTAACGAATGTTATTATTTTAAATCAAATGTTATTAAAAAAACGAATCAGTATAACTTAGTATTCTATAAAGATGTTAAATTTAAGTTACTAGTTAATCGAGTTTATTCAAATGAAATATAGAATATAATGAACCTTTAATGAGATTTCACGTCTAAGTATTATTCAACTTTTTTTTTTTAATAAAAAAGTGTCTTTTTCCAACATTTTGTTTCGAAAACTTTAACGATTTATGTACATATATATAAATTCAATTTGTATAGTAATTAAATATATAAATCAATGAGTCGAAATCATAAACTAGAATATTATGAATTGAAAGCTATTATCGTATGAAATATCGTACAGAATAAACGATTCTTTTGCGTCATGTTTTTCATTTTTTTTATTCCCTCACGACCCTCAAAATCCGTTTAAAAAGACTTGCCAAATAACCCTCGTACCACTCATACCAATATACTAAAGCTTTCTCGAATGTTTGCTCAAAATATTGGAGGGTTAAACGTTACTGGGTAAAAAAAAAATAAAATCCTTTCATATAACGATTCCAATAAGTAGTCAAATCAATCAAACAAACTTTAAACGCATACAATACAGATTTTTATTTAAAAAATAAAGAAAGAAAAATATGGAAAAAATAGATAATAATAAAACGTCGTGTTTAGAAAAAGTTTAAAATCTTGCATTCGTCCGCATTTTTTCTCACGTCGACCGGTAATTGATTCCGAAGGTGCGCATTCTCATATACAGTATATACAAGCCATCTATAAGATATTCCCTTTTTTCGCGTAAAGAGAGAGAGAGAGTGAGAGAGAGGAAAGGAAAGAGAAAGAGAAGCGCTCTCCAGCTGCTGCTGCAGGCGTCGTTAAATATATCGTCTCTCGAAAGATAACGCCTTTAACGAATGGCATCAGCAATAGCTTTAGAATAAGTATACGTGTGTGTATATGTGTGGCTATGTCTGTAAGAGAAAAAAGAGAGAGGCAAAGAGAAAGAGCGCGTAAGCTCAACAGTACCGATATAGTAGAGATACGAATATAGAAGATAGAAAAGAGATCGGGAGCTACATTTTTCTCAAGCGGAAATCCGGGAGAGAAAGAGAGAGAAGAGAGAAAAAAAAAATTTTCTATTGGTAAAAAAAAGGGGAAAAATTCAATAGATTTTTGCATTGTGTGCTCAACTAGAATCTGTATGCCAGATGTATTCAAGAGCAAAAGAGAGAGAGGGAGAGAAAAAAGCCAAACATCTAGGTAGAATAAACATGTAATAGAAAAGTGCTCCGATTCATCGACGATATATCGGTCGAAAGAGTATGACCCTCCTCTCTCTATATATACATAGGAGCACGACTGTTTTCATCGAGCTGGAAAATAGCGTAGGAGCCAGCTGTGCTAGCATGCAAAAATAAAAAAAAATACACACACACAGCCACAAAACGCCGCACGGATGTAAAAAAAAAAGAAAAAAATTAGAGGAAAAGAGGAAAAACTAGCTGCCAAGTGCTCTGAGGCGATAACAAAAATTATGCGCTATGCTCTCTTTTTCCATTCGTCGAGTGCAGAAAGAGAGAGGACGAGAGTAAGAGAGAGAGAGAGAAAGCAGCTCAGAGAAGTTTACCCGATGGATTACTCAACCCCTCTTCTTCATACGGTTTATGCTTCACTTGAATTTTTCTTTTTTTTCTTTCTCTATAACGTCTCTACTTCTCCTTCTCGTAGATTTTCCATCGATATAAGCTCCTTTTTTCTTATAACTCTTCATATACATATTTCGTTGAACATTTCATATTGATGACGTTAATCGAGTAATTTACTATATTGAAAAAGTAAATCAAACAACAAATCATCCTGCGCTAGTTCTTATATGAATTAACCATATTTTATAACTTTTGCACATAATATTTCTATTTTTCGAGAATTTTATTTCAAAAGTTATCTACTGCGACGAGATAATCAATTGAACGTTCAAAAGTAACCTTAAGAAACTTGTCTGCAAAGAAAATAGAGTTTAAGGCACTCGTATACTTTTCAACAAAATAAAACAAAAAAAGAAAGATAAAAAAAAAATTTAAGAGTAAAAGTGCACGAATGTAAGGTAAATCGTTTACACGCGAAAAAGGAAAATTCAAAAGAAAAGGGAGCCTCGCATTAGACAGCTGTAGTCGTTTATATATATAAATCGTGGTCAAGCAAAGTCATTAATGTCGTCTCAACGTAAGATCGTAGTATACATCCTTAAAATGAATATCAACATCAGTATAAGTCTTCCAATTTTACAACACCTCAAATATACACTCCTTACAAGCTCCTCCCTTGCGCGCTTAATACACACAGACACGCACGAACGAGCGATCGTAAAGGTCACTTTTCTTTCTCTTCATTTATTTTTCCTTTATGTACACATTGCTTATATAGACTCGAAGATAGTATACGCGTTTATGTAAACTTCAACTACCGGAAAAATTAAAGTCTTGCGGGCTCTTATCGACGTTTAAAAGCGTGAAAAAAAGCAGCAAGAAAAAGAGAGAGAGAGAGAGAGAGAGAGAGTTTTTAAGCATTTACCTTCTCCTTAACCCTAACGTCGTCCGGTAATTTTCTGCCATTTACCATAGAGCAATGAATGCGCTCGCTAAGAAGGCATTATACTTTTACCCACAAAGGTAATAAAGCACTTGGCTACAACACATGTATAAAACCTGTAAAAAAGAAAGGAGAAAAAAAAATACAGAATCATTTTTACTTCAGCCTGTTTACACTTCAATATTTTGCACGAAGGCACATGCAATGTACAAATATATTTACACCCAACAAGCATGTTATTCGTTTTTATTTTATTTTATTTGCTTTTGCTTTCCCTTTTTTTTATATTTATAGTTAATATCACGCAAATGTTATTTTATTTTAGCGTGTAGTTTTCTACGCACGTTGAAAAAGGAAAAGTTTAACCAGGAGTTTTTTGTATTTAATTTTTTTTCTTCGTTAAGCATATGTCATTGGTATTGGAGAAACTGATTTACGCGGGAATGAGTTGTATACCATCAACCAACTGGACTTTCATTAACACGACAGTATTCCTAGGGAAATACGTATTTCAAGTTGTAACAAGAGAGAAAGAGAGAGAGAGAGATGAAAATAGCGTATGCAGCCAACGGAAGCTCGTTGAAGTTTAAACTAATTTATTGCATTTGGTGTTCTATACGTATCGTAAATTAAGACTTTTTTTTACCCATTTAATCGCTTGATAAATAACGATCGTCTAGGAAGTAGTATTCTATTGTCGAAGATAAATAGAGATATAAATATCTTGTTACTTTGTAATTAACAAAATTAAAAAACGAAAAACAAAAAAAAGATAATGAATAGCAATTGTTTCAATTATTTTTAAACTCTTCAGCAAAGAAGAATTTTATCTTTTGTTTATTTTTTTTTCTCTCTTCGCGATAGTTGGCATTAAAAGTGTTTAGCTATACTTAATTATGAATGAATATAAATCGTATTGCATTTGTAGGATAGATAACAACGCTAATGGAAATTTCAGCACGTCAACTAAAAACGACAATTTTCCATTAAACTTGGATACGATTCAAGGACATGAAGTACAAGCCATGGAAGCGCTTCTGTCTAGCTTGTCTTTTTCATGTAACTTTAACGCTCTGAATTCCTCCTATATATATATAAAAGAGAAAAGTATATATAGAAAAGCTTTTGTTGTATGCCGAAGAGTAAAAAGAGAGTGGGAGAATCGATTGGTAGAATTTATGTGCTTTGCTTTTCCTGCGTTTCTCATTCTCTCTCTCTCTCTCTCTCTCTCTCTCTCTTTCGTTCTTTTTCTTTCTCTCTTCGTGTTTGCTCCAATTGAATTACTACTTCAATCCTCGGCAAGTGTTAAAAGGAAAGTGCTGAATGTAAAATGTCCTCCTCTTCAACTGTACACTGTCTGCCATTAAAAAAGATTTTCAATGGATTGACATGTGTATTCTTATTTTTTTTTCATCATTTTTTATTATGATTTCTGTTTTTCTTCCTCTCTCTTTTTTTTTACAAAAATGAAAATTAATACTTTTATTGATAAATTTAAAGTTCAGTAGGAGTGATTTGATTAGTTTATGGGTTGTCATATTGCATCCATCTGCAAAATGATAGATCACACTCTCTGTGATTATTTTTTTTTCATTGCACTTTCTGTCACATAAAATGAAAGTGCTCAAGTAAAATATACTAGACTGACATAAATTTACTCAATTTATGATGAAAATGCTTTGAGAAAATATGACAATGCCATGATTTCTATACACTAACGGATGATAATAAAAAAAAACACAAACGAATTCATAACGATTAAAAAAGGTATACGAATTCATAGTCAAATGAGACCAGACAATCTATTGAATACCCATATACTATTAAGCAAAAAGTATATCCATAATAAACATTATAGAACAATGCTATTCGCTATTTAAAACGACACAAAAAAAGACAATCGACAAAAACCTCGTCAATCTCGTTCATAACAGAAAAAAAAGAGCTTTGAATAACGTCGTTCGTCATCGGCTCGTATAAACAAACAAATAATAATTCTTCATCGAATTTTCATGCAAATACAATTTTCTAGTCGCGTAACAAGAGTAATCTCTTGTAGCATATATTTACAACCAAAGCCAGATGTAATTTTTGCAAAATATAAAAAAAAGGAGGAGACGAAGGAAAAAAAAAAGAAAACCACTTTAAGAAAACGTTCGTCCGATCGCGTTATAATAACTTTTTAAATTACATGAGTAAATTCGTTTTGGGGTACTTCCCTACTTCTCTTCATTTCCTTAGCCAGCTGGCAAAAATTCAAAAAAACTCCTTGCACAAAACGTTGTATATATATGCTTTTACAGTCAAGACTCTTATTTCGTCTCTTCTTCTATCGTAAAAATCTGTTTTCTCGCACACAATATATACCCTCTTTATCCGGAAAGCTTTTTTTTTTTCTTCCTCTTATATACTGTCCACTTTGGGATGAAAAAAAAAGAAAGAAGATAGTAATTTGTTTTTAATTACATGTTAGTTTAGCCATGAATGAAACAAATTTATTTGAAAATTGGTGTGTTTGAGAATAATTGAAACAAAAATAAAAAGAATCTAAGAATACGGTTTGCATAAAATTACAAGTTTTATTAATGCGTTTTATAATCGAATGTAAATATTCTGGATTTTAAAACGTTCTTTTCCATTTTCGTATCTTGTAAAATGTAAAGTTACTTTTTAATGATATGCTTTTGATTACGCTAGAATATTTTCCTATTTTTTTTTCTTCTTCATTTTTTTAATTTAAAGTACCTACAAATTTATGTGACATAAAATTTTAAAAATCACTTTAAAAAATTTTTGCAATGTAAATTACAGATATTTTAACCCGTGGACTAAAAAGAAATAAAAATTAAAAAAAAAAAGAAAGAAGAAGTCTTCTTTAAATTTAATAGCTTTTAAATTTTAAGTAAGGTTTAATATATAAGTCGCGCGGTCTATCAAAAATGTTTTATGCATCTACAAAATGTTCGAACGTAACAATTTTCATCATTTTTTAATTATAAGTTATGAAAGCTTTGGCAAACATTAATTTTATTTTAACTGAAGAAAAAAAGAAGAATTTTCTTTCCATCGTACGATAAATAAAAACAAATTCCACATTGGTTAAAGTAAAAGAAACTAACAAAGGTAATCGGTAGCTAAATATTGCTTTTTTCTTTATTTTATCCTCTTGCTTTCTCTTTTTCTAGTACGTTAGTTTATAGACTTTTTGACTTCTGTGCAACAAGCTTACTGGTATACCGTTCAAAAGAAAGAAAAAAAAAGGAAAAGTTTACACGTATATATAAAGAAGGCCATAAGGTATAGTATAGAAAATGAAATACGCGCACGCGGTGGTTGCACGTGGCGCTACGAAAAATAGTTTGAAAAAGGGAAAAGAGGAAAAAAAGAAGAAAGAAAAAAAAAAAGAAAGAGAAAGAGAAAGAAAGAGCCCAGCAGCGATTTTCAAGAAGTCCAACAGAAAGTAATTTTCGCGTAATAGCAAAAAGACGTGCGTGTTGGCTTGGCTACGAGCATAAAGTCTTGAAGCTCTCCTTTCTCTTTTTCTTATTTTTCTCTCTTTTTCTTTCGCTTACACTTTATGAGATATATAGAAAAGAGGGTGTAAGGTGGAATGAAGAAACGAAAAGAGGAACAAGATTCTCTCTCTTCCTCCCTCTCATATCTTAGCCTTCCTTTTTTTTTAAATATATATATAAAGTTCGTGTAGTGATGGTTATAGGAACACCTTGCTGCACACGCCCGCCTAACTTAAACCATAGGAGAAGTAATTCAAGCTCGCTGAACATCGACAGACTGCTTGTCTTATCTGCAAAATGTTCTTATACTTCTAACCCTCTCTCTTTTCTCTATCTTTCTTAAGATATACATGTACATATAAATGTACGTATATATACAAGTACACGAATATAGATATACGCTTAGAGTAAAGGGAAAGCTTGGTGGTATAAAGTCGAGGCAACAATGGCAATTTGTGAAATTGCATTTCTCCCTACGAGAGAGCGAGCATTCTGTATAAACCACGGGAAGATGCTACACTTCTACTTCTTGCTTCAACTAAATTTCTCAAAAGATTTGCACTGAGAACCTCTCTTTATTTCTCTTATGTTTTCTTCTTAATCTTTTTTTTCTTCTTTCGTTTTGTGCCTTTTTTTTAAACTCTTGCTCTTACAAAATTATTCAATTATGGTAATTGAATGTTTCGTTATAAAAAAAAGAATAGATTTTCAGCTAAGATGTACATCTAAAACTCATATAAAACGATAAAAATGCAAAAAAATTTTTCTCTTTTTAATTTTAATGTTTGAAGAATATAATTTACATAGTACCTCTAAAAAAAATTAAAATTTTTAATTAAAAATTTATGATAGTTTATGTATACATAGATGGTTTATAACTTATATTTTATAATGAGTATTGATTTTAAACATTTAAAGAGATAATCAAATTTTTGTATAATAAATTACAATTTGACGAGAAATGAATTTCGATATGTTTTGAACAATGTTTATAAACATGTGGGATTATCATTATCGGCATTCTAAATTCGAATAATAATAATTTGACGTAAAATTTTATCCGATCAATGATAGTTTATCAATTACGATAATTATATCATTGTCCCTGGAATAATTAAAGTAACAATGTAAATTAACACTATCAATTTACGTAATCTCATTATGCTTATTAGCAATTATTTGAGCAAAATATTTACATAATTTGTGTATTAATTCAGTTTAATAATTCAATAAACATATTCAAATGCTTATTAAGTTTTTGAGTTCAAAATTTAAAAAATTTTAAATGACAAGAAAAAATTCAAAAAACATTTTTTACAATAATAAAAGTTGTTTGCAGTTAAATTTTATCAAAATACTTAAATTTAAAATATTTTCATTTTTAATACTTTAAGTAAATAAAGTAGGAATTTAATTTATTTACTTGAATTTATCATTATATCTAAATAAAACTATAAAAGGGTACAGTGTAAAAAATTGTAGATATAAATAGCATTATAAAGATTTTAAGGAAAGCATATAAATATATACAGGATATTCTCAGGCTCATATATTGTTCCGATTGGAATTATATTAGCCTATACCCCAATAGTCGCTCGTCTGAAATCACATTTCATGTTTAATCGATAATCTTTTACTACTTCGTCGTTAAAATTTAACGGTTTGAAAATGCATACGTATATATATATATTTATATCATAGCCATCAGAATGTTTGTGCAGCATTCAAAAGCTCCAAATGATTCTCTTATGGATTTTGATAAACACGCATATTCTCGACCCAAGCAATAATTATAAAACAAACACGTAAATTGAACCTTCGCTAAAAAAAATTTAATTAACAAACAAAAAATAAAAATTCTGAATAATCAGAAAAAAAAATTGAAAATTAGTTGAAAATCTACAATGTATGTACAAACATATTGTACATGCAATGCAATTTCTGTTCAATAACGCAAGTTTTCCTTACAGTTTAATAAAAATCACATCATTTTAAAATAAAAAAAAAAATAAAAAACAAAAAAAAGTGGTTAAGCCGATTAAATTCTATCACAATGAAGAGTTCATCGTAAAAGCAAAAAATGGAAAGAGGAAAAAGAAAGAAGAAAAAGTACATTGAAAACAGTAGTAGTAGTAACAAGAAAGCATAACGTACGAAACAAGCATTCGAACGTTCTTTACGTTTATATGTTCAAACGAAAATGCAAGAGAGCGAGAGTAAATCTAGTGCGACCTGTTTTACTTACTAACCAGGCTACGGGTTGCATTCTCTTTCTCTCAACGTTTATATCCCTCGCATCGTGTCAGAATGAAACAAAAAAACAAAAAAAAAAAAAAAAACGAAAGAAAAAAAAAGCAGAAAAAAAAGTACAGAGAAGAGAAACACGATGAGTGTATATGTAGATGGAACGCAGTAGTTTTCAAGCCTGTAAACGTCACGCATCTTTCACACTACAAATCTCTCTGATTTTCTCTCTCTCTTTCACTTTGGATGTCAGCACCCCAGCAGCTAGTAATCTCTACCAACATGTATCTTTTCGTATCTTTTTTTTTTCTTATACTTATTCTCTTTCGTTCTTTTATATATAATATATCTTTTGCAAATCCCTTTTCAAGGTCTTGAGCGCCCGCGGTGGCCGTGGTCCACCGAAGCGTTAAATACGTTGCTCGTCGACAGGAGTAGTTAACAAAAAGTAAATAAACAGTTTTTCAAAAATAAAAAAAGAAACGAGAGAAGAGCAAACATATTTTCTACGTACTTGAGTCAGAACTTCAAATGTTATGCTATGATAATGGAATGTTTCATCGCACAAGTGAAATTCAAACATGTAAATTTAATTGGGAATATTTTAATTGACGCTCTCAAATATTTTTCTACGTTGATTATAAACACGAAAAAGTGGTGGTCAATTTTGTTCACGTTAATTTTTAACAAATTTCAAAAAATATGAAATCGTTGAAAAATTTTTTATAATTTTTTAACCTAATTATTAAAAATACAACCGTTAAATAATTGCCTTATTCATATATGCTATTTTAAAAGAGTACCTAAAAAAATTATGATGCTACTTCAAAAGAGCAGCAGTTAAATAAAAAAGCTTCAACTGGTTTCATAATGAAATCATTTAATTTTGCGAATATTTTACTAAATATACAATTACATGATTATTTTATAAAATATTATAATACGATTTTATGTTAAAATTTCAGTACACATAATAATTTTTCTTTTTAGCTAAAAAAAAAAATAAAAAAAAAGAAATTTAAGCTTATCTTGTCATCCATTTAAAGTTATTTTTATATGCATGCACTGTTCTTTTTCTGTCATCCACAAAAATCCTAATAGAAGGAAATGCAATTTCACGAGCATCTAACCACGTCACTAATAAAAATAAAAGCAAAAAAAATAGCCAAGACACGACAGGACAAAAGAAAATCCAGTAAAAGCTTAGTTGTAAAGAATATCGATGAGTCCTTTTAAGTCTCTCTCGCTCTCGCTTTATATTTGCTCTGGTTACATATAAGGAGGCAAGAAACCGACAAATTTTCTCCTTGACTCGGAGATTCAAGATTCGGGTGTTATAGAGGGTATATATAGCGCCGGTGAGCCCTAAAGAGAGACGCTAGTAAATCACGAGCGTATATACATATATCTATGTATATAGCAGAATGTCGCGTACTTTCGCGCGGGTCACATACTTTCTCTGAGTTAAGCTTCGTTCCGCAAGCTTACCACCCTCTTTCTAGATAGTATATACATTGTCGCAAGCGTATATCGACGCTAAAGAAAAAGAGAAAAAAAAAGAACGGAAAAAGAAAAAAGAGAGGAAAAAAAGGGAACAAATAACAAACACAATCTCAAGAATCATGTATGCGTGTAAAGCCACACGTACAAGTAGTTAGATAGAAGAGAGCTATAAGAGTCCCGTGCGGCACGCGTATACCCCCCTTTTTCTTTCTCTTGGGTAGAATCAGATTTACCTCTTTCTTTTACTACTAAAACTTACTGGGGGCCAAAGGCGACGTAGGTTTTCTCCACAGGGGATTCCGAAAACTCGAAACTCTCTCTCCTTTTTTCTCTCTCTCTGTTTTTCCCTTTTTCTCTCAATCTAAGAAATAAAAGACCCGCATGCGGGTACCACCCGCAAGCTCTCGAATAAATTCTATTGAAAATCTAACGTCTTCTACTGTAGTTGTTGTTGTTGTCATTGTCGTCTCGCTGTTATCGCATGTACATACACCCAGACTCGCGTCTAAGCAAATACAGGCACGCACACACATAAAAATACAGACGCGCATAGATATGCGTGCACAAAACTAACATAAAAGCAAAAAGGATATCCGCTTTTCACGCGGCCAACACGAGAAAGTCAATTTATATATGCCCAGCGGGTTATAACGCATACTACGGACATGCTCACATTATTATTATTATTGTTATTATTATTATTATATAAGCTACGGGAAGTACGACGACACTATATACATACACGTATCTCTATGTTGTATATAACGGAGACAAGCAAGCAAAGAGAAAGGGAGAGAGGGAGAGAGTTAGATGTGAATCCTTCCCGAAATTTCAGGACGAAGGTATGCATTATATTAATGTAGTATATGTGTACATATATGTTGTGTATATGTGTGCATCAGCCCGAAAAGCTTCGGCTGGGACGTGCAGTGTAAACTGTGTTACTGGAAGCAAAGTTCGGGCAAAGGGGCGACTCTATTTTGCAAGCTCTCCCTCTCTGTCCCTCTCTGTCTCTGCTTATCGCGCTTGCAAGAAGGTAAAGAAAAGGAAGAGCTAGGACTACTACTAAAGTGGGTCGTGACTATTATGTATACATAGACATAGATACGTGTGTTTGTGTGTGTGTCACACCCGATCTATGAGCTTTAGAAGCTCAAGCTTACTTCCTTCTTTTTCGTCCTTTATACACCTATACGTATACATACAAGTAATGCACTGGCTTAACTGTTATATTATATATACAAAGGCCGGTAACCTTCTTGTCAGAGATTTTCAGATGATCCCGTTCTTCTCTCTTTTCTTTCTTTATTTTTTTTCCTTTTTCTTTTTTCTCGGCCGGCCGCGAAATACAAATGAAATTGGAGCAGTAAGCGCCTACGTCGGCAGAAACTATTATATACGAAAGGGAGAAAGACCAAGCCCACAAATTGTTAAGCTTCTACTTCTTTTTTTTTGTTTTTAGCATTGCCCCAAAATTCTTATGTGAAAGACACTGATTTATTTACGAGCAGTAAGCTTTTACACGGCTTAAATCTTTGTGTGTACAATACAGCACATATATACACATACAGGGTTGTGTTGTAACGTTTTGAACCTTAAATAATAATTGATGAATAGTACTGAACGATTAACTACGTTCGTACACTCGAACTGTGATACAAGAAAAGAAAAATGTTTAGTAGTAAATTTTTGTACAATGTACCTTTCATCCTTTCCTTTTACTTTTCTTTAATTAATCATTTAAAAATAGAATTCTTATAAAGGACCCACCGCGTATACGCTTTTAACAAGTAAACTCGTACTAAATTATTATTTGGCAATGTATCAAGAGTATTTATATTATACTCATAGCTAGTTGAAACTAAGGATATATATATATTTATTGTATTGTTTTAGTGAATTCATAAATATATAAAATCTATTTTTAAGTATTAAATATATTTGAATAAATAAGTTACTAAAACCATCTGCGGTTTATCCTTGACACAATTTTTAAAATTCATTACTAATTGGGGTAATCGATGTGTAATTTTAGCTTTAATTAAAAAAAATTTATACATCTTTAATTAATATTAATTACTTAAATATTCAAATTAATTTTTTTTTTTCGAAACATACGAAAATATTGGCATTTATTAAAAAAAAAACTTTTTAATTAAAATAAACATTATCTCATCGTTAATGTATTATATTTGTTACTAATAAATAGAGGCAACGAATCGATCGTTTACATGTTAATTATTTTTGTGCATACACGATGAATACATTTGCGAAATACATGAAGCGTTAATGTATCAGAGTAACGTTAATAATCTATAGTTAAATGAACCATGAAATTTTGTGGTTAAAAGGGCTTGGTGCGTTTCACACACACGTACACACACACGCGCGTATATATACGTCTCTGTGTGGGTGAGCGTATCATGCGCTGATACACTTTTGAAAATCGAAGTGGTATTAAAAACCCCTGGGCTGTGTGCACGCAAAAAGCAACGTTATAAATGGAAAAAATTAACTTTCACGTTTAATGCGATAAAAAAAAACACAGAATTATAAAACTGATAAAGATTGTAAGTCAGGTTTTATTTTTATTATGATTAGTATGAAAAAAAGTTATTTGTTAAAAAGTTTATCTTTTTTTAATTAGATTACTTTTATCGGTCATATTATATCAATTTAATTGAATCTACAAAATCGTAAAAAAGAAAGTTAAGTTTATTAAAGAATTACATCAAGATCGTGGAGCTCCACTTTCAGAAAGTCACTGATAAAGCACTGAAGCACAAATTAGATTCTTCTAAAAGTAAACTTTTAAATATTACGTCTTTAACATCGTTTAAAAAATTTTTAGTTTAAAATTATATTTTTACTTAAAATTGTTCAGTATTTCAAATCATTAAATCAGGTTACATTTTCAAAGTTGTATGATCAACATATTTTTAGAACTAAAAAAAAAAAAAATTTTTTTAACTAAAATTTTTTAATGAAAAAAGTTAAATTAAAAGAAGCATCCAAGAGTAAAAAAAAAAGAGAACTAATCGACATTGTCGACTTTCTCACATAAGTACTCACAAGAAAAATACATCTCTCATAATAATGAGAGTGACTTCTTCTTCTTTTTTTTTTGTTTTAATACCTATATAACGCGAAAAGCTGAAAGTAACAATAGAAGAATATAATAACATTGAGGCTCGACAATGACATCCTTACTTTTATTTTTTAAGGGGGTTTGAGAGTAAACGACTATGATCATAAATTTTTTTACGAGTAACTCGTATAAAAAACTTAGCGTAAAAAGCGTACTTTTTTTTATATTCTCGCGATGTGTCATGTGGTTCTATATGTCTCTTTCTTTTTCTTCTTCTTCTTCTTCTTCTTCTTCTTCTCATTTTAGTACGGTTCAACTGTATATAATTTGCAGTCTATATGAGCTTAAAAACTCCACTTTTTCCTTTTTTTTCTTTTTTTAATTTTTATGTCAAGCAAAACTTGTATAGGTCGTATCAATCGATCGATTAAGTAACTTTCAGAGATCATATCGTACAAAGGCCACGATATTAATCGTCATTCGTTCTGCTTCAACGCCGCTGGGTAGAAATATGCATGTTATATAGTTGCCTGTATATATCTATACGTATATTGGTATGTTCGGAAAAATGGTTTATTCATTATAAAAAAAAAGTAAAAAAAAAAGAAAGAAGACTTTGTCATTTCTTTCGGCGATGTTTTGTCGATAAATTTAAAATAAAATCAATGTTTGAAGATATGGGGGATATATTAAGAAAAGTTTTAAGTGATTCTTGCGAGCCAATTTAAATTTATTTTACAACATTTATAAAGAAATTTATTATACGTAGATTTATTTGATAAAGAATTTATATTAGCGCGATAAAACGTGTAAAAAGATTTATTGAAATTTAAATTGATTGATTTTCTTGATTTATAATGAAATAACTAGTCAATTAAAAGTTATAATAAAATAAAAACTATTTTAATTTACTTCATTATGCGATATTAAAAAAAAAGTTGTTATAGACAAAAAGATTATTTTTTTTATACACTTATAATATATCTTGATAAAAATTTTATGATTCCCTAGTTCAAAATTTTTTGTTCGCTTGTATAAATGACAGAAAGGAAGAGAGAAAAAGCAAACATGAGAAAATACTTGAGAGTGCTTATTAAAATGCGATACTTTATTTTACCGTGGGTGGAATCTAATATACGTTTTGGTTCGACGTATACAATTTAGTCTTGATCAAATATACACGTGTTAAATTCAAACTTTGAATTAATCCAATAATTCAATGTAAATGAAAAAAAAAAGAAAAATAAAAAAAAATATAAATTGTCGCATTTAAACTGATCGAATGACTTTAATTAACTGTAATTACACAAAAGGAATAGATGAATGTTTCACAATGTGACAAGCTATTTTAATTTGATTAACGATTAAAAAAATGCAACGTTTTAAATTGATCAAAATTAAGCAATTAAAGAAAAACTGATTGAACTTTTTTCTTTTGTTTTATCATCAATTCTTAAACTATAAACTTATAATTTTATTATAGGAAAAAAATCTATCGTTTATCGCTCATTTCATTAATTTGAAATTCAGTTATTGACCATTGAAGTATCGAGAGCTTTTGAATTCCAAATAAATATTGAATTTTAATAATATATACTTTTATGTCGGAAATATTCATTAAAATTTTTAAAACAATGTACCTGGCATTGAACAACAAGTCAAGAGAGTTGAAAATCTATTACAGTAAAATATGTCATAAATCTTTCACAGGTATTGATATTTTTTTTGTTTCTCCTTTATTGTTTTAGTTTTATTGACGTTCATTGAACAATATTGAAATTTTTTTTTGCTGATAAGTTATAATAAATAATGAAGCAAACTATTATGCGAAACTATTTGAATTTTTTCAATTCTCCTCATAAATATAATGTGATTGAAAAAGTGAATTGACAAGTTTAACCAAGTTTTACAAACAAAAAACTAAAAGCAGCTAATTCATTGAGGTAATACATTAAAATTTTTTTTTTTTTAATTTAAACCAGTCGATTGAACACTATTAAAAAGCAAATATCAAAACCACAATCCGTACCAAAAGCTGCAATGCATTAAGAGATTAACATATTGAAAAAAAAATAAAGTATTATGAGAAACGAAAGATAATAATTGACAAATTTGTAAAATCTACTTGTACTGATGAACACTACATTACGTAATAATATCATATGCGTAAATAAACTTCGCTTTTATCCCATAAATACCTTTCACACAGAATTATTAATATAATTTTTATAATCTGATAGCATTGATAAACTCATGTCACCACGCATTAATTTATTCAATATATAATCTCTTACATAAAGTAGCTTTTGATTTTTCTGGGTAAATATACAGATTTTATAAAGAAAAAGTTTTGTAATTTCTAACTTTTAAAAAGAGAACTTAACATTTTTAAGTATCTTCGGTATCCTTCGTATTACATTTTTTTTCTGTCTATCCATATAAATAAAAAAAAAGAAAAGGAAAAAAAAGATGAAAAGAGAAGAGAATGAAGCTCATGCTAGTAGCAAGCTATATATAGTTAAAGCGGATGGACTTGTCCGCATAGATTTTGAGCTAAAGGAAGAGGCTGCCGTTTCTGGGTAATGGCTTTTTATACGCGTCTCTTGCTTTTTTTCCTTCTTCTTCTTCTTCTTTTTCCTCGCTTCTTCCTTTATTATCTACTGCTGCTTTAACTATACATATATATAGTATACATATAGATATATGCGTGTAGGTTTTTTCATTCCGCGCCCTCTTTTTATTCTGTTTTCTCGAGTTTATTTATTTTTTTCTTTCCTTCTTTTTTGCGTGTAAAGCTCACCCCTCGACAACTTCGCGGCAATAATTATACTGATGATGTTATTGCGGTCGCGAGTAAGGAAAGAATCTTATGTAGGATATATAGCACGAATAAACAAGCGCTTGATGAGGATAAAAATAAAAAATATATATATACGTATATAAAACTCAAGAAGTTTGGAGGATCTCTTATACCTATATCATATAAATTCACATCGTTCTTTTCATCAAAAGATTTTAAGATAACATAGTGGTTTTAATTTTATTATTTTAGTAAATAATAAGTAAAAAAAAAGAAAATTAAAGTAAATAAATAAATGAAATACATACTTTGTAATTTTTACATATTTTCAAAATATGCTAAGACATTTTTATAATAAACGAAGAGAAATCGTATGAGTAAAATGGATATTTAATATTAAATTTGGAACAAAGATTTAATTTTGTATAAAAATTACTATAACACTATTATAATTGATAAGTCTATTATTAATACAAAACAATTTAACACTGAAAATCAATTATTTTCCTTAGCTACTGTTTAAGAATTTTTATAAATTCAATATAAAAAAAATATTAAAAAAATTATTTTATAATTACTTTGTAAAATTAGCCTAATAGGTACTTCGTTATTACAGCTGGAAATATACTGCGTATATAACGTTTACAAGAAAAGTTATACCCTTGGAGTTAAGAGGCCTTTTGTAAATTTACGTAATTGCCATATTTTATTTACAAAAGGCTTTATATCAAATTTATGTTGCCTTTTTGTAAATTTAATATGCCGAGCAGGGTGTAATAATAGCATCGTAGTTAGACTGATTAAAAACATATTTAAAAAAAAATTTTTTACGCTACAATATGTTTTAATTTATTTGTCGAGACTCTGTTAATGCATCATTTTTCGTTATTATATTTTGTTACTAAATTTCTAAATTTTAATTAAAACAGTTGTTGCGATTATAATTTGGTGCTGTAAATATTAGGTAAATACAAGGTAAACTTTACTATGCGCATATTAATCTTTCCCGTGTTTAGATTAATTGTTACCATGCATCTTGTAATTTTTATAAAAAAATCATGTTTTCATCAAAATTTAAATGAAACATAATATTTTATCCATGTAATGTTTTCTCCCTAGTATAAATTAAAAATTTTCTTAATAATGCATAGAAAAAAAAATATTAAGTGTGATATTTATTAATTTATTATCGTCATTATCTTCTTACAAATGTAAATTTAAAAAATAATACACGACAGATTGTCGAGTGCACATGAGTTCATTAACACTAGGCTAATTTTCTCTATCCCATATGGCTTGTATACAAAAGAAGATTTCTTTCCACTTTTATACAATGCGAATTAAGAAGAATAAGAAGAAGAAGAAGAAAAAAAAAAAAAGAATAAAGTAAAGTTAAGCATAAAAGATGCATTTACACGAAAGAAAACTTAATTCTCATAGAAAGCGATAAGGCTTATCGTAAGGAAACGATGCATTCTAATTAATCTAATTATAACGCGCGTGGAACGCGCGCCGCTGCTGCCGCCACCGCCGTTTGGCCTCCGGCGTAGAAAATACGCTTGCAATTGCAAGCACGCGCTTTATAAAGATAGAAAGAGAAACTATGTACCACTGTATACATATGTGCTTAATACTGAAAAAGAAATAACATTAATTATACTATTTAAAAAGGATGTTAATTCTTAATTTCTATAAATACCGAAACATTTTTTTTATTAGTAGAATGACAAATTCTCCTTACTTGTATTTATGTCATATATTAAAATACAAATTTAATGATTGGAATTTGCTTATAATGTGACCTCATTGAACTTGTTGTTTACTAATTACTTTACTTACTCATCTGCAATTGACACCTTTGAAAAACTAAATAATACATGCGGATGAATGTTTTTGCTTATAGGAGGATTTTTTTTAATTAATTGAAATCATACGCACAAGAATTTGTTTCATGTAATTTGTGTTAACAATGTTCTTTTTTATGTTTTTGTTAAAACTTTTTTAAATAACTTTTTTTTTATTTCCAACTTTATTAATGTTGATTTAATATTGATTAAAATAATTTTGTGGTGAAAAATTTTACATTGCAGAAAAATGTATCTTAAAAACCATTTTCAAAGTCAAATATTGTTCTTTACAATAATTATGGCATTATAAGAACATGAAAAATTTAAATGAAAAAAAAAAAACTAATAATTGAATTTTATACTAAATTCTGATTATAATTTATATGAGGTCATCAGTGGCTCACCCAAAAGAGCGATGGATTCGTAATCTCGAGGATCCGAGTTCGAATCCCGCTCTCGGCTGATTTATACAAACACCACTGTACGTTACATGTGCTTTGTTTACGAACACACTGACGACACCTCCATCGCTATAATAAGCATCGTAATGATAACATGCAGCGACGTTAAATAAAATTGTAAAAAAAAATTATCATTTCCGTAATGGGTATACAAAATAATACATTAATTTTTCAAAAAGAACTTTCTTTTGTTTTCATTTGAAAAATTTATATTTTTTATAATTCGTGAATAAACTTTCTAAATTATTCGGAAGAAATTCTCATCGATATTTAAAAAATTTTTCTATTTAATTTCCAATAATAATGGCATAGATTTTCAGTTATAAAAAAGTAGTTACATTTGAAAATCTTTTATAAAAATTATAAAAAGTTTATTCTTTTGTGAACATTTATTATTTCTCAAGTAAAAAATATTTCAATAAAAATAAAAATTAATTTTTCTTTAAAAATTCTGTTCACGAGCCACTCAATTATAGGATATCATGCAATTTTCTATAACCGTTATAATTTCATAAGCTTTATGTAATAATGCAAATTTTTAATAGTATTAAAAACCAATCATGAATTAAATTCCCTTTCAATATGAATAATTAATAGATAACAAATAATAGAATTGAAATTAATCGATATGACATTACAATAATTTGCTTTGCTCAACGCTCTCCCGTACAAAAGAAAAAGAAAAAAAAAGAGCGAATAATATTAAAAGTTTAATAATGTATATATGTCAATCATATTGCGAGACATTTTTATTAAGAGAAATGTAATTTATGTCATTTGATTTGAATTAGGTACGCTTGCTGATTTTAACGTGACGTTAAGAGTACCAATTGCCGTGGCCGAAAATTCAACCGTCAAGATGACTTGCGATTATAATCTACACGAGAATCAATTGTATGCGGTCAAATGGTATAAAAGCAAATACGAATTCTACAGGTATATACCAAAGGAAATGCCACCCAGACTTGTCTTCCAACCTCTTGCTGCTAAAGTTGATGTAAGTAAAAAAAAAAAGAATTCAATGTAATAAAAACAAAAACAAGCTGTTATATTTCATTATAATTTTATATTGCTTTAAATTATCTTGCTTATTATGTGACTAATTAAAACTGACATAATACTACAAAGAAACACGATTTTTTTTTTAAGAAACATACTTTTTTTAACAGTATTTTTTCTGTTTAGGTATTCATAAAAGCTTTTATAACATTTATTTTATATCTTATAACTGTTTTTAAAATGTTTTTAGAATTTCTCCGCATAATAAATACTTTTACAAATTATATTATTGAAATACATTCGAATAACGTCATTTATAATTATTGATTAATTATTTACCATAAAAACTTTTAATTATAAGTGTTTAAAACAGATTTTCGTTAATCACGAGCCTGATGAACAAATTTCAAATTTAATAAATTAAATTGATTAAAATAATTAGAAATTTGTAAAGCCGTTGAAAAATTAATGATTTTTTGGAATTTATTATTAATTATAGATTAATAAATGAGTATAGAAAATTTTTAATTACTGCATGCACGAAGCAGCAGTAGCGGCAGCAGATTTTCGTTAATCACTTAATCTAATGCATAGTCTTGCCGAAATTTAATGGCCATTTAATAAAATAATTGCAAATTTGAGCAGTAGTTTAAAATTGAAATATACGAGCAGAAGTAATGTGTGTGTTTCGAATGAACGTATAGACTTTGGAATTTCGGCTAATTAGCCTAGGAAATTGGTTATAAGACATATAAGGGCATATACATATAAGTTAAAGGGAATCGTTTGATGTACTATATAAGAGAACATTGGCAGCCTACAAAATTTACGTTTTATAGACATGCTCGAAGTAATAGTAGTAACGTTATAGACAAAGAGCTAATAGTACAGAGCTTTGCCTTAAAGCAAAAGCATATAAGAGAAAGAGAGAGAGAGAGAGAAAGGGTAAAAGAGAAGGAGGAATCGATGCCTTTCCAAGCAATTATCTTGCCTACCGGTAACGTGATAATCGACTGTCGGAGGCCCACATGAGTCAGAGAAAGAGAGAAAGAGAACGAGAGAGAGAATCATTGAATCGGAAAAGGAGGAGTCGTGTTATATAGATATATACATATAAAGAGATCCTCTCTGAAACATTACGTATATATATATACACACACACACAAGGCTAAATTGCAGCTCCAAGTAACAGTGGCTAGGTTTTAACCGCGAAAGTATTTCAAATAAATGTCCAATTATGTTAGCGGAGATCTTCATTAAATGTCATTATACGCCACTTAAAAATGTCTGTGCGTTTTATTGATAAGAAATGAAAAAAAAAATTTATTTCTTTTGTTTAATCAAAAAATTTTCAGAATAAAGCATTAATTAAATGTAAAATTAATTTATAATTCAATGAAAACTAATTAAATTTAATTTTTGCACATAAAATATAGGCAATATGAAAATTATAAAATAATCTCTTGATAAATATTGTATGATAAATTCGGTGTAGATTAAATCTTCCAATAATTGGCTACATATTAGCGAATGATTTAAATGCAAAAGAAATCTATACTATTGCTTTTGAAATTATTAAAACGTTTGACAATATTGTTCATGAAAATTTATAAAATTCCAAAAGCAGAAGTAAAATTATTTTATTATTATGCAAATATGTAAAAAAAATTGGAACGAAATTTCGATTATTTACCGAGCAATTTAGCATATATTAAGATAAAAGCTTCTTGTCATTTTCTGACTATAATAAAATACGAATATTAAAGCATAATGATTGTTAATCAACATAAACATGTTTATATTTTGGTCCGACAATAAATAAACATAAATAAAGTATATATATATATATATATATATGTAGGAATAATCCTATAATTGAAAATTTACATAAATGTAGAAAGACTAAAAGCATCGCCACGTATAAGTACGAACTGTCATCGACGGCTCATATCGAGGATTCTCTTATACTGTAAAAGCACTATAATGGTGCTTGCGTTTTGTATCTATATTCATATATTATACACACACACACACACACACACAGAGACATGTGTAAAAAGCTTCTATGGTAAACTCTCGGATCCCGAAAGAGCAGTAAAATCATTACGCTTTAGTAAAAGGGTTTGAATTAATAGTAGCTCTCTCTTGGTAGGCCTCGTCTCTCACTTTTCGGATAGTGTAATAGTATAACGAGAATGGACGAGTAACAATGGATTTTCAATTAGATATAAGCTAACAGCAGGAACGCGCAAACGATAAACCCGTCAGCAACGATAAATTTACCCACACAAGCTTCACGCCTTTACACAGATAGATAGATGTACATACATATAAAACGAGCGATTCCCTCCCTTTCTCTCCTCGAGAAATTTTGTACTAAGCGTTACATTATTAAAATTTTCGCGCTTACTCGCCTCTTCACTATAGGGACAGAGAAGCGAATTTATGCGCGAACACGAAGCAGGAAAAGCGGGCTGCCTAGTTTCCTAGGCTACTAACCACTATAACCATTCCTCTTTGCCGTATATTTATCGATACGAAAGAGATATCGAGGGAAAAACGAGAGAGAAAGGGAGGGAAAAGAGAATTCAGTAGTTTTTGCATGCGAATCTACACTATATACAAAGCTCACGATCTCCATCGCTATATACGTTAACGACTTATTCCATTTTTTATTACACTAGCCACACTACCGCGCTCCGCTGCAGTTTTGTCCGCGATAACAAACCACCGCTCGAATAACCTTTTAAAGTACGCTCATTTGCGACTTTTAGATATGTATCTTTTCCTAACTTTACGAACTATCTGTTTAAACTTGTTTTATCATTTTATTAATATTTTTTTCGGCCTTTTTTTCTGCTTTTTTTCGTTAAATCTTTTGCTTTATAAATTGAGGTTTATCTTTTATTTCTTGCGGATGAAAAATAACTTTATAGCTTTTTTTAACAGTTTTAACGTGTTGTAAAAGGATTAAAGTTCTTTATGATTTCAATATTATTTTTATGGCTTTAATTTAATAAGAAAATTTAATTTATTGTAACCTATAGGTTTAAATGTGAACAATAAATTTAATGCACGATGAAGCGCTATTTTTAATATTTCATGAAAATCATTAAAATTACATGATAACTTTTATTTTCATTTCAAAAATTATAGTTACTTTAATAACTCGAAAAGTTTGCGAAATATGAAATCTATCTTTTGCTAAAAATTAGGAGACTGTAATATGACGCATTAGTATCCGTTAAATTAGCGAACAGTAACGTGCCAAATTACTGACCCCTAATTTTCCGCTGAACTAATGATGATAAAATTGAATAAATATGATTTTTTTAATTATTATTTATATTTTAAACAAATTTAAAACAATAAATCACTATATGCATTACGAGAACAAAGTCGATTTCTCCCTCGAGTGATTGCAACTCTCAAAAGAAATATACAAGTTTATTCTCTAGCTGTACGCTATGCTATTAAAATTTTTAAGATTCAATTGAAATGAAATAACAGAATTGGAATTTAATTATAACCGTTAATCGTCTCCAAAACAAAACACGATGAAAAAAAAATTATAAAAAGAATATCAACTAATTAAATTGTTGATGAAAAATTAATAATGTCCAAGTGATGGTCAGTTGTATCGATTTAAAACTGACAATTATATTTGTCAAATTACGAAAACGTCCGAATAACTATGGGAATATTAAGATGGACAGGAAAACGAGGGAGGTGGGTTATAGGAGCGTTTACGAAGCATATGCAAGGTATATAGACAGAAACAGATATACACACATATATATACGTATGCAGAGAGACGTATAGAGCTTTGTTCTGAGAATGGTATCCAAAATTGATTGTAGCATTTATATACGTAGGTTGCCGACGACAACGCCATAATTAATGACCACTGTTGCGTACGAAATTGTTTGTCGCGCGACCGCGCGCTTTTGCTCGCTCATCTCAACATTGCGCGAAGGCAATCGATTCTTATTAATAAATATATATATATATATATATATATATGAAAGCTGCTACTGACGTCGCTTAATTAATCCGCGAATTCGTCTCTGATGTACGAATGAGCTTTACGGAGGAAAAGGATATAATAGTTATATTAACGTGTACTGGCTTGGACAGACGAATTTTGTGAATGTATATCTGACACTTGCCAACAATTGGATTAGAGCAGCCTACGTATAGCGCGTTGCTATGTTGTTGACGAGTGGTCAGAAAATTTTCGAATATTCATACGTAGTCGTATAATCTAATTTATATTGTTAAGTTAAAACGCTCTTAATAAATTTCATTAGTATTGTTACCAGAAACATTTTTTATTATTTCAGTTTTTTTTAATATATTGACAAAAAAAATTTGTAAATTTAACATACTTTTGATTATTTTACCAAAATGAAGTTTTAACTAAACTAAAGTATATAAGTAAGCACCACTGTATACGATACATGTGCTTTGTTTACAAACTCACTGAAATGACCACCGTTGCTAATTAACATCGTAATGTTAACATAAATGCAGCAACGTTAAATAAAATAAGAAAATATATCAATAACTTAATCGAGTGAAAAATAAATTCTTATCGTCACTAAAACCAAGTTTTGATTTTATTATTAATATTATGTAAATTGAAAACTTTATAATTTAAGTAAATAATGTATTATGTTTGGAATTTTTATGACAGTTGAGATAATTAAAATATTATTAAATTCATTTTTGTGAAAATTAATGTAATTTTTATTAACTAAACTTACAAAAAATTGGAATTCTGACGATATATAATGATTAAAATTTTAAGTTTTAATTAGTTTTTTTTTTAACGTAGAAGTCAAAAGTATTATAAATTGGAATTTCTAACTTGTTCATCAAAGTACAAAAAAAAACTTGAAAATTAATTATTATAATAATGTTAGCATTTTATTATTTTGATTACAGTTTAATCAAAGCGACGCCCGTAGTGTGGTCTTGAAAAACGTTGATCAGAGTCTTGCAGGAAAATACGTGTGCGAAGTATCAGTTGATAAATCCTTCATTACAAAAACGGAATTGGCCTACATGCACGTTGTCAGTAAGTATGCAACATTATAAATTTAATTTACAGTATATTTTAAATATTTTATTTATTTGTTGGTTACTTCGAGCTTATAAATTATTAAAATTACTTTTTTTATCACTCGGATACATATATTTATTATATTTGTGCTTTTGAATTATTCAGAATATTATAATGTTGTAAATTTGTCATTTAAATATTAATCGCGCGTATTTAAATGTTGAAAAATTAATGAAAAAAAAAAAAAATTTCATATTAATTTACTGTAAATTATAAAAATAAATAATTGATAAAAAATTTATTCAAAAGTATCTCCTTAGATATTTATAAACACTGCACATTATTATTTTATTCATTTTTAAGTTCAATAATTACACTTGAATCGCTCTTGGAAAGAATTTGCTCATTAAAATAAGGTCACCGCTTCTATTATCAGTACTTATCTTAATGCTCTTTTATCGGTTATTGTAAAAAGAAAAGCAAAAAAATAAGAGCGAAATACTAGTCATGAATCAATATTCTTATAATCCAAAAGATCCTTAAAGATTTAATCAAGCGTTTAATTGTCTAACAAGTGGCATAGGACAATTTTAATAAAGAACAAAGTATTAAATTTTCTTCCTTTTAGAATTTTCCAGCTCCTTTTTCGTGGAAAATAATTGAAAATTCAAAATGTCCAATAGATCCAATATCTAGATTTTCGTGTGCAAGCACAGGCAACGCGAGGCTTTTTAGTTGCGGTGAACCACGAAAGGAAATCAAAAGCGAAGCTTTTTTCTTTTTTTCTTATTCCTTCATCATTTTCTCTTTTCTTCTGTATATATCTTTTATCTTTCTATAGCCTTTTGTCAGTTCAAAATCTCAAGAGAAGCTTGGAGGAAGTAAACGTTTGCACGAGAATAAGAAAATGAGAGAGCGTGAAAGTATTATAGTTTCTTTCTTCACTATTACTGATCTCGAAGCGAATCGAAGCTGTCCATACTTTTTTCTTATATATAGTATATATAATGCTTGCAATTGTTCGCGCCTCTAGCAGTCGCATCATCGACAGAAGATGAAAATAAAATGAAAATAATAAAAGCAAGCGATATAGAAAGAAGGGAAGATAGAAAAAAAATATATTTATATAAAAGAGATTCACGAATAAAAGGTTGAAGCGAGAGAGAAAAGAAAATTTACATTTTTAATGTTGACCTCATCCTTATTCTTCCCCCTCTTCTTATTTTCACTTAACTTCTTTGTTTTGCTTTCTTTTCAATTCATCCACTTGCAATCTGTGTGCTCTTATCCTATGTATGAAAAAGCAAGCACATATAACGTTCTCCCTCTCTCTTTTACGTTACTTTTTCTTCTGCATTGTCGCCGAAATCGCACCCAATTAAAACGTAGTTAGCCGGAGGCTAACCTATTCTTCCTCCTATGCCATCCAAAAAACCTTTTACTTTTTTTCAGTTATTCTCCCTGTCGAAAAAAAAATTGCCTTTCTTTTAAAAGAAAAAACTTGCAACCAACGAGTATAAACTCTCCCTCTCTTTTCCTCTGTCTTTTCTTTCTTTTTTTTTAATTTCACTATGAATCTTTGTCGACGAGTCAAAAGTTCTTTTATTTTTTTTAATTGTATTTTTTTTTATTACCTCGACAAACTAGCAATATACGCTCTTTATTTTAGTAATGCATGTAATGTTAGCGCGCTTAAGTTTAAATGAAATATCACTAATGAAAATTTAACGACCAGATTTTAGAAATTTACGTTTGTTTTAAATGTGTACATTGTTTTAAAAAAGGTCTTTTTGTTAAAGATTTCGTGCGTATGGTTTTAATCCTCGCTTCCAACTTTTTACAATGACAAATAATTAATTTTCGAGAAAACTCTTTTTTCAATAAATAAAATTTGTTGACAAATATTTAAAAATTTGTGCTGTTGCTTTTTTCTCAAATGTTCAAAACAGCATAAGAGACTTACTTGTAAAAAATTTTATGTTTGATTTCTTAATGTAAAAAATTACATTATTTTTCAATTTTAAAATTTTCATTACTTTTCAATTTTAAAATTTACATTGCTTTTCAATTTAAAAATCATATTTCTATTAGTAATTGATTGAAACATAAATTTCTATCAAATCTTTAAACTTGTACAAAAAAATTAACAAAATAAAATTGCGGATATTTCCATATAAAAAAAAAACTAAAGCCGCTTTAAATCAATTAAAATCAATTACAAACTAAAATAAACAATCAAACAAAATTTTATTTGAAATAAACTTAATACATTTGAAATATGATAAAATTTCTTTCTCTCTATATGCACAAATTAATTTCGTGCTGTAATATATAACCTTCCTGGTTGTAAGTATATGTATATTGGAAAAACATTTCACAGAGCATAATAAAATACTTTGAAATTGCCAAGCAATAATCAATATTGCATACGTTTAAAGTTTAACATTCGTAATGCATTTCCGATTTACGTAACGTATATACGCGTGTCCTTCGCATAAATGAAATTTAAATTTCGAAATAAATATTTTAAAATACGATAACTTGAAATTTCGTTTTATTCATTTATTTAACATAAGTATAACGAAGAAATATACGAAATTGCTAAATTATACTAATTATAGATTTTTTATTACATTAAGCTTTTATGTGCGGTTGAGTGGGTTGTGTGTACGTATGTGTGAAAGAGTTTCAGGTTGGTAACAAATATTTGGATGGATGGTATCCTCTTCTTGGTTAAACGCCCAGGATGAGCTTGCGGCGATTCTCTTGGGAGTAACGAGATAAAAGGCATTAAAAGAAAGAAAATAAGAAGCTTATGAAAAGAAAGAAAATAAAGTTAAAAGAAAAGACGAGGAAAAAAAAGGAAAGGAAAGATGAAAGAAAGAAATGTGTCGAGAGGACTCGCGTCTTTTTTTTTTGCAGCTCATTCTTGTGTGTCTCATATACTCATTTCTTTTATTTAGTTTTTTTCTTCTTATTCTTCTCCTCTCTTACCTTTTATATAATGCCCACATATAAATGAACGTATACGCGTCTCGTTGTTTGCTTGAAGGGATGCGAGCTAAATTAAATGATGGCGAGATGCTCGCCTGGGGATGTAGGTGAACTCAACTTCGTCGTCGTCGTTTTTTTATCTCCTTTTTTCTTCCTTTTTATTTTTTTTAAAATAATATAAGAATTATGATTTATACTAGGGTATGAAACTATCCTATGGGTGACTTATTGTTGACTTCATAGCGAAAATTAAGACGATGTTTAATAAATCATGAAAAATAGAACATTATAATTGCTATACAATATTACATTGGCGCGTGTGTGTGTATACATGTGTACGTATGTGTATGTGTGGTTATATATATAAAAAACAATCAAACGGGTAGTTTTGTAGTATTAACAAACAGAACATAATAGATGTCTAATACAATAACTGTACATTTTCCCTATTAGATTTATTTTGAATGTGTGTGTATGTGTGTGTGCATAACGTAGCTTTTCTAAACTAATATTTTTTGCGTGTTAGACAAACAATGTAAAAAGATAAAATTTATTATCTTTCAACAATTTATTATTACATTAGTATTAAAAGGTATTGTTACCTTGATATATGTTGAAATTTTTTTCATAACCTACATTGATATTAAAATAAACTTTAACCCCTTTCGCTACCATTGGTATTTATCAAAAACCTTTTACATAATTTAAATATGTATAGAGTTATTTAAATTTTATAACGGATCGGGTATATGAGCTTTTGAAATATTGCTCTTAAGAAAATCTTTTAATATTAAATATTTGATTGCATGCTTTTCTTTTTCTCATTTTATTTTTAGAATTTTAAAGGAAAATAAATTGGGTAATAAAAAAATCAGAAATAAAAAGTTTGAATGTAATCATTTCGTGGAAGTTAAAGAAAATAAAACGTTAAGAAAAACTTGAAAAAAAATCATAACTTTACTTAAAGAAAAAGAAAATTAAAAATTCTTTCGAAATGATTGCCTTACTAGACTCGGCTATTTCTACTTCCTTGAACTAAGTACTGTAGAATTTGTACAAAAATATTTCGTTAATTATTTTTCGAACTTCTTTTTTCCAATAAAAGAATATAACATTTTTCTAACGAATATCAATCTTTTTTATATTTTCAATGACATATTAAAATATTTAAAAACTAATACCCTTTTTTTATAAATAAAAAAAAATCTAAATAAAATGAACTAAAAAAAATGTATAACAACGTACTTTACAAGCAAAGAAAAGTGCAAGATAATCAGAAAATTTTTACATAAATATGTTCTCAACAGAATTACCAGTGGGAAATCTGACGGTACGTGCTGAAAAACCAAGATATGCACTTGGCGACACTATAAGAACAAATTGCACCGCACCACCAGGCGATCCACCAGCTAATATAACCTGGACTGTCAATGGACTTCCGGTAAGTACTCCCTTGAACTTTTTTATATATATTTTTTTTATTTTCGTTACTTTTTACCTTACTCTATATTCTTCTCTGCTTTTCTTCTTCTCATGGTTATTCTAATATATAAACGTAAATGATTCTATGGAAAACTTAAGCGATTTCTGAACAAGAAAAACCGGTATATATATGTATATGTAATGTATAACAGTGTGTATATACATTTTCATAAATGATCAATACAAACGCATTTAGCATTCTATGGCGCGTGAAAGAATCTTTTGTAATAGGCCATTTAAGAGTCACTTTCATATTTCCATAATAATAAGTGATATAGCAAAAGCGCAGCACCTTGTAATTTTTTATGTTAAATTTTATTTGGTTTAGAGCATTACTTAAAGCTTGAGCTATTTGTGCAGCATTTTATTTCTTTCTTTTTCTTTATTTTTCTAAAATCTTTTTATTATACAATTACGCATGGCTTCCTTTATGCACTAGCGAAATGATATTTTAATTATAAATATATCCAGACTTTCGATTACTGGGATATCGTTTAAGAATTGAAATTTTAAAATTCTTATTTTTTATTCATTATGCGTACTAATTAATAATTAAAATAATAAAAGTAGTAATTAATAATTAAAATAATAATAGCAGTAATTAATAATTGAAAAAATTTATTTTCAATGTTTAAAAATCCAATACTACGAAATAAATTAAATAAAAAGTTTTATTACCTTAAAAAAAATTTTAATTAAATTATTTAAAGACTTTATTATTTATTAAAAATAAACATTTTAATTATAAATGAATTATACGTGCTATTCAAATTAGCAGAGAAATAGTTTCGCTATAAATTAATAACGAAACAATTTTCGTATACAATAATATAATGAACGTTTGTGTGAATGTTTAAATATGCATGGTATTTATAGTATATTATAAACTCTACTCTTCAATGCTCTATACTCCCAAAGCTCGCCCTTTAATAGAATATTAAATATTATGAAAAATTTAGTAAAAACTGAAAAATTTATTCCATACTTGAAAAGAAAGTTCGTGTTACGTTGTTTGCCTCGTGATGTGTATTTGGACTTATATTCAGCAACTCGACTCTCGCTTCATTCGTAATAAATCTTTAATTTTATTGCTTACAATATTTTGGTTTTAATTTGAATTAAATCACTTTGTACAAGAATTGCTTTGAGAATGAAAGATTTAAGATCAAAGGAGAAAAGCTATTATAAATTATTTTTCAATCGACTATTCAATTGTATTCATTATCAAAAGAAAAGAAAAAGATTTATTTATAGAATAATATAACAAAGTAATATATAAATTTAGTATTGCGTAAACATTACAGTGTTTAAATCTAAATTAAACTTTCACATTATATAATCTATAAAGGTTTAAAATTATACTTCTAAATTATTTATTTCTTTTCCGTTATAAATAATCTCCGTAAAATATAAATCAAAATAATTTGTTAAATTATTAAATAATTAATATTCTATTAACTTATTATGATTATAATATTATAAATTTAAAACCTGTAAATTATTCACATGCGGTTGATGAAATATATATTTTGTCATAATCAATGAAATTTCCATTAATGAAGTTGTATTTTGTTAAGATAAACTCTTGTAATATATTAATAATTTTTAAACATTACGCTTATTTTATAAATAAGCTTGAATGTAAATTAAAATTAACATTAATTGTAATTCAAATGCAGAAATACAAATATCAAACAATTTCATTAATAATCTTTAAATATTATCTTTTCCAAAGCCAAATTTATTTTTTCTTCACTATCAAAATTCATATTTCTAATATTTCGACGGCATAATTTAAATACCTCTGTTCTTTAAACCCAATCTAATTCAGTTAGTAGAATACTTCATAATAACATTAGAAAATAGTTACCGTACGAAAAGATAAAAATGAAAGAAAAAAAAGAGAGAAAATATATAAAGCTAGAAGGCGCATACTTAGACATCAGCCTTCCGGTATGTCCGAGATTTTCAATTTCTTCTTTGCCGATCATTTACCATAAGGGGGAGGGTTAATTGCGTAATATGGGTATATACATAACACGCCCTATAGCTATATATACTCTCTCTTTCTTTTTCTCACTTTTTCTTTTTCTTTCTCTCTCTCTCTCCCCTTATAATGGCATAAAACGAAACTCATACGAAAAGGTTTATAAGATATATAGAGAAAAAAGTTCATATATAGATAGACACATACACACACGCATATCGCGTTATAGACGACAAGAATTTTGCATAATCGGAATAACTCGTTGCCCGCAAGGAATGCAGAAAGATGTATATACATACCTATAGTTATAACAGCTGTTTATACATAGCTATTTGCATACTTTACTGCTCTTGGGGGCCGCGAGGAAATATGAAATCAATCTGTGCTAAAGTGTATTACGTTACTTTTTTAAGTATATTAAGCTGCCAAGTTACGCTTCTCGAAAATCTCAAGAGTTCTCAGCTTTCTTTCTTTTTTTTTTCTTTATTTTTATAGATAATAGTATAGTATATATACACACACATACGTATACACTAATATGCTATTGGATGAGGACAACGGGGTGAAAGATAGAGAAAGAGAGAGAGAGAGGGAAAAAAAAGAAGAACCAAGAGGCCGAGATACAGGCGAATCCACTTTTCGCCCTCTCGGGAAATGCATTAGCGAAAGTCGTTATTCTGCCGCGGGATAAACCGCGCGAGCCATGCTTTCCTTTCTTCTCTTTTTTTAACTTTGCCTTTTCTATTCTATTCGTATATCTTTTTTTTCTTTATTTCTTTCTTTTCTCTCTTTTTTTATACCATTTATTCGAAAAAAAAAGAGATTTAATAAATTCTCAAATCGAGCTCTACTGCGCTTTTTCGACTTCTTTGTATCGCACATTCAACGTTGCATACTTTGTGACATTTAAAAGAAGAGAGAAAAAAGAAAGAAAGGAATTGTACGAAGTAAATGCAAAAAGATTTAATGGTGAAAATTATTATTTCAACCGAAGTAAAGAAATGTATTTTTTCGTAAGAAAGAGACGTTTTTACCATTATTGTGGGGGAGGATGAAAGCTTTAAAGCACTTTTTGACAATTAAAATTGTACGTTTATACTTGCACGCGCTCGCTCATAAGTTTCCTAGTACGTATGAAAAGAAAAAAAGGAAATACAGTTGCGTACGCTTCAAAAATAAATAATAATAAAAAAGGAAGGAAAAAAAAAGAAACGACTTACGAGCTTAATACTTTTATATACCGAGTTACCCCGTTTTTATCATTGTACGTCATTTCAACTACGAACGAATTATGTAACACCTTAAAATTTCTTTAGCGTAGCCCAAAAAAAAGTAGAAAGCAAGTTTTTTAATATGAGATATGAATTCTTTATACGATGTGCAAAATGCGCATACTGAAAATTAAAGATAAATCGGACGGAAGTGAAAAACCAAAATGCTTTTAAAATTTTTCTCTTTTGTCGTATTTCAATTCAGAGCAAGCTTAATATAAAATTTATCCCCTTCTCTCTGCCTCGCGCCGTATATATCAACTAAATTAAAAGTTATTGGCAAAATGATAATGCATTTCTTTTTTTAAAAAAAATTATAGAGATGTATCTAAAATTATGAAAATTTATGTCAATTTTCATAATGCACCGCCGATAACAATTGAACTGAATTCTATTTAAAAAAAGAAGTATAATAATAGTTACTTACAGTGTTATTTTTAAATCATTCGAAAATGTCAAAAATATAAAACAGAAGATTAATTTTTTAATAAATCGTTCAAGTTGATCAGTAAAAAGTTTGTACAACTTCATTATCTTAACTGCTTATCTTTATTAATCTAATAAATAATGAAACAAATTAAATTTTTAAAAAATATCTTTTTAGAATTTAAATATATTCATTAAAACAAGTAAATTTTTTTACAAACTTCAAAACAAGTTGTTCGAAAGAAAAATTAAAACGGCTTCAGCATCTGGAATAAATAAAACTGGTTAAGTAAGTAAACACAGTAAGGAATATATAATGCAATACAATATGTTATAACAATAATGAAAAAAAAGTGAAAAAAAAAAAATAAAGTAAGGGGCAGGAAGTTAAATAAGCGTTCAACTTTATCACGCTTTTATAAATGATATCAATAAAGAGTATCGTATATAGCTTGAAGCTTATCGAAACGAATTAATACAAGTTTATTAAGAAAAGTAAACTCTCTTTAAGTATGTCTTACAAGATTATAGCTTATATGTTATAGTGGATTTTTCTCTCTCTGGCTGTCTTTCTTTCTCGTAACAAATAAATGTTTCGTATGGATGTAAAAAGAAAAGAGAGAGAGAGAGAGAGAGAAAAAAGGCAATATAAATACGAAAGACAAACGTATGTGTATCTATGCCGTTGGTAAGCCATTTCCTTAAGAAGCAAACATGGGACAACGGTCACCCGCGCGTTCTACGCGACTTCTCTTCTCTTTTTCTTTTATACTCTCAAGTAGAAACAAATGTCATTCTAAGATAGTAAATCCAGTGCAGTTTCAACGCAATGTATTTGTGTACATACATATATACACACGCTGGAATGTTCTCACAGTATTATACTGTTGCTTTATATACTTATAGCGTATAAGGGCGCCCGCAACGAGGAAATAAACTCACTCCCTCTCTCGCTCTTCTTTTATTTTCTTTCTCTCTTCAATAGAGCTTGTGAGAGAAGACTTTATATACATATGTGTATGTATGTATGTGTACGCGCGTAATAATGCCGACGCTAAGCGATTTACTTGACGTCTTAGCATCGTACATCAAAATTTCTTTTCTATTCTTACTTATATATACTACCTATATATCCTTCTAGGCGCACGCGTCTTTTGCTTCTTTATCTATGCTCTATGTGTGTATGTGTATGCGTATAGATATATTTATTTATTTATAAAGCTTTGAAACGGTGCGAATGCAAGCCAAGATGAGGCTTTAATACTTCTTTTCTCTTTTCCTAACTCTATTCCCCGATTTTTTATCCTCTACTTCTTTACTTTCATAAACTGAACGGTTTATGATCTTCCTTTTTTTCTCTCTCTCTTTCTTCTTTAAGATCGTATGGACCTTTTTTTTTTCTTATTTTGTTCTTTTTTTTACTATTCTTTCTTCTATCTCTTGTTGCATATTCGCGAGCGCCTTTGCCACAAGCGTCTCCTTTCTTTTCTATCTTCATTTATGGGCTTTAGATATATTTTATCTGAAAAATCATAAACTTCATAGGTTCACAACGTCTTTCAATTTGCTTTTTTATTATTATTACTGCATTTATTACTTCGTCTTTTCATAATCTGCGCAAGTGCTTGTTATTACTCTTATTTTTTTTCCAATTAGTTTTATAGTTTACACATAAAGTGTTGAAGTTTATAAACACCTAATAGCCGTTGTATATCAAAAAACTCTTCTTATCTATTTTCTATGTAAAGTTGATAATTCAATAATTGATTTATTTGATATTGAATTTATGAAATATTAATTTTTATAATATTATCGTATAACGCCTTGAGCATATTGAATTTGATGAAAAAAAAAATTTTAATTCATTTTATTATCATAAATACATAACAAAATAAACATCAAGGATATCCACGCGTTCAATATTAAATTCTGCTTCTTTTTTATACGTAACGTATGAAATTTATATTATCATAAATATATAACAAAATAAATATCAAGGATGTCCATGTGTTCAATATTAAATTCAATATATTTTTTTTACGTGTAACGTAGGAAATTTATATTATCATATAGAACGTGAAAAAAAGCCATTGAATTTAAAAAAAGTAACTCGAATTCTTTATTTGAAAGAAAAGCTTGGTAAAAACTTAATTGAAAATCAATGTCTTTCTATACTTGTCTGTTTCTACTTACATATATTAAGAGAACAGAATCACATTGGCTTTTTTTCCTTTAACGTAATAAGGTCAAAAGAATATTTTTTAAATTAAATTCATTTCAGTAAATTAAATATTTATACAATTATTTTTTTTCATAAAAATTAATAAATAAATGAATATAATATTGTTGAAACTTTATTTTTCAGATTAATTCAAGCTACACAAGAAATATCCAAACAAAATATGCGAACGACAGCCGAATGATGAGTATCGCTGGACTTGAATTCGATGCTATTCCTGAAAATTTTATTCACGCTAGGTTGCATATAACCTGTCGTGCTAATGTCTTCAATCTTTATAAAGAAGAACTTACTATAATACTCGAAGAAGAACGACCAAGGCTATCTCCTGTACTTGGGACACGAGAATCTTCTCAAAGCCGTAAATAATTATTAATTTTAATAAGACCACATATATTTTTTTTATTCTTCTTTATTTTTTAATTTAAGTTGAATTTTTTTAACGAAAATGCGTAAATAAGTTTTTTTGAAAGTCATCTATATAAATAAATATAATTAAAAGTTTTTTTTAAGTTTTCTTTGTTAACGTATTTGTTTTCCTACGTAATTTGAATATTTTATGGTGTGCTTTTAAAAATTTTTTTATCAAATTAATTATTAAAATGATTAAATTTTAATGAATTTTTTCATAAGCATAGACATAACAAGTTAATTAAATATCCGCCATTTACATAATTTTTTAAAATTGAATCTATATGAGTAAATCATTTTCAAAATATTCTCAATTTTCAGAAATATCAAATGAAAATAATCATAACATGAGTTCAAGCTGTAACTTTTGATACATATCTAGTTGATATATTTTTTGTTTAGTGGATCAATAAATCTACGTTTATAATTAAATTTCTTCAAACTTTATTTCTAGCGAACACGATATTAAAAAGAAAACAAGAACGAACAAAAACTAAGAATTTCGTTCAATACTTTTCGTACATCATATCTTAAACTTGCTTAGAACATTTTTCAAATAATCTTGATACTGTCTTGATTTTTAATACAAAACAAGATTAATATACCATAACATGATTAATTTTAAAGTCTTTTCATTCAATTAATTTTTTAAATAAAAAAGTTTCATTGATTATAAATATATTAGCTTATGGATTTTAAAATGAAGAAAACAAAATTATTGTAGTGAGAATTAAATTTTCAATAAAGTCTATTGAAATTTCAGTTAATAATTATTAATTTGTTTTAGGAAGCAGCGTAAGCAGTGTTGAAAAATTCTTCTTAGTAGTAACAATTGCAAACACATTACTAGGCAGTATGAGATAACATCAGTAAGAAGAATTAACGAAAAGAAGAAAGAACCCGGTTAACTTGGAACGAATCGTGGAAGTGAGAAAAAAAAATAGGAAAAAAATCATAAGAACCGAAAGGAACGAAAACGAAACCAAAGAGCGTGCGATATCAAATCGTATGTAAAGTTTATAAAAATTTCTCTGTGCTAAAAAGGTTGCGAAAAAGAGGACGGAATTATATAATGAAAGAGTGCGAACTATAAAAAGAAGAAGAAAAAAAAAGATAATATATGATGAGACAAGATAAAGCCAAAGTGTTTCACTTGATTCACCGTATCGAGCGTATGTTATTTGTGTAAATAGAAATAACTAATTTAGAAGAAAACTGTCTGTACGTATAATTGCGAGAGCGCGCGTTGCGTTATGGCGCAAATTTGTAATCCAAAAAAAATGAAAAAAAAAAGTAATATGTCATTATATAAGTAGTTGAAAAGATGTTCCCTCAGAATATCAAAAAAAAAAAAAAGAAATATCTCGTTTTTGAGCGTATAAAAAACAAAATATATGGCCCGATGGATATTTTTTATTCTCCTGACAGCTTTTTTTAGTACCTGGCAAAAAGTAATCACTGCCTATACATAAAAGTTACGTCCTATCGAGCTCCTAAGATGAAATGTTGTTATTGTTTCCCATGGAATCTTGTTTAAAATGACTAACGAAATAAAAATGATTGACCTTCGTTATGTTCACTGCTAAATCCCGCATCTATTATTTCCTGAACCCAATCATTCTTTTTAATAACTTATAATTTTATAAAATTATTCTATTAAACATAATATAATTGATAAATGGATATATTTAATAAAGATACATTTTATTTATAAATTATTTTTCATTAAATAATAATGCCTGTACAAATTATTTTGTGACAGTTTGGAGTATTTAAGTTATATTTTGAGTAAATAAATAATACAAAATTTGATAAATATTTATGTAAAAAAGCATGCTTTAATATCAGTTTTTGAAAAATTTATTACATATTGAAAAAAATAATATTTATAATTTGCTGTTCTAAGTATAAATAATTATTTTGAATTATTGAATTTGAACTTTTTTCCAGTAAAAAAATAGTTAAATAACAATCACAAAAATTAAATAACAGAGTTCTTAAATATTATTCACTATTTATCATTTAATTATTTATATGCATTTTTTAATAATTTTAAATTTATAAAATTTATGCAGATCTTTCTGCCATTTCTTTTTGAAAGCTTTGAAGTTTCATTTCCATAACATCAATAGTTGCTTCTCTAATTTTACTCTTTTCTTGACCAATAGCTTGTATTTTTTCCATTTGTTCTGTGACATATGCGACTCGTCTTTTAAAATAATCCTTGGCATCTGCTACATTTTTTTCAGCATAATATCCAGTTCCAATGTCAATAAGTACATTTTCTGTATTGGACAACTTTCCAGGTACGTACATTGAACCAGTCAAAGGTACTAAGATTTCTTTACCTATAAAGATTCACATCATTTTTAATTATTGACATTCTTATATAAAATAATTTAAAATTAATTTAAATTAAATTATTGATATTTAGATGAAATAACTAATTTGTTAAGTTACTCTAAACTATTGTTTGGTTATAAATTATTAATTAAATTATAATTTCAACTATAAATTGAATCGATAATTATATGTTAGGATTTACAAATTAAATAATAATTATCTTTTTTTCTTTCAAAATTAATTTTATACAAATAACAATTAGATTTATTATTAATACTAAAGTTTCTAAATAACATTTGTAAATTAATGCACAGTTTTAAAATGATTGAATGAATTTCAAACAGTTAAATTAAAACTTTCATTATATAAATGCAATTCTTCTAAAAAAAATTTTTAAATTAGAATGAATTTTGAACATTTTTTATATTTAATCATAGATAAAAAAGGAACTTTTTTTTTAATGATATATCATTCTTTATATGACATTTAAATCATTTTTTCAAAATCTTTTAATAGAGCAATTTATTTTTTCATTTTATTATAGAATACGATTTATAAACATGATTAAGTATTTAGTTGCATAAGTAAATATTTGTAATATTGAAACTTTATTAAACTTTATTAAAATAAAATATAATGCAGATGGCATACAGCATAACACTTACCACGCACACACTGAACATCGACTCTGCACAAATATAAACAGTTAGCAGACAGATGTGAGAATGGTATTCATTAAGTTAATGAATAGAAGAATTGTAATGAAAGTATTATGAATTTATATTTTATAATTTGTAAACGAAAGTTTAATAAAGTTTCAATGAATATTTGTAATACTGATTTGACATTAAAATGAAAATATTATGAATAAATCAATAAATATAAAAACAAATTAATGTTATATTATATGTTATTGTTTTTTGCAATTAAAAAATTATTAAATAAGTATTAATAATAGTTATTCAATAATTTTTTATTGAGCTTTCTAACCTAAAAAATTTCTATAGACTAAAATATTTTAAATAATTTAAAACCCATTTACCTTTAGCTTCTGGAGTAAATTTGTCTAAACATTCATTAGACTCCTGGAATTTGCTTTGTGCTATTTTTAAACTATGTAGTGAATCCTGAAATACTAAAAGTTCTTGATCTAATTGTTGTTTTAACTGTGTTAGTTGCTGTAGATTTAATTGCGTTAAATCTACTTGCTGAAAGTGTGGTTGTTCCGTTAATGATATTTCTGACATTTTTCTGAAAAATATTATTTATTTTAATAAAAATCAATATTTTTTTTAATTTTTAAAATAAAATTGACTTCTCTTACATTTTGTGAAACGATGATGATGATCTATGCTCCTTAGTGATGACCAAACACGGACAAAAGCCGCTAACTCGCGCACGAGGAGGGATCCAAAAACACAACTCCAGTATATAAATATAATGCATAGATTTAACAGATGACGCCGTATGTCACCAGGAAGTGCTGCAGTCTTTCGACAAATTCTTGTACTTCTGAGTAAGAAGAAAGTTTTTGCGGTAAGTTTGAAATAAAAATCATTAAAAATTAAAAATTTGGTATTTGAAATAAAAATGTCTAAATTGATTTCTACAAAATACATTTAAATAAATAAAAAATATTTATTTTCACAATATTTACATTTGATAATTACATAGCTTTTTAAGTATTAAATTTTACATTTGTATATTATAACAATATTAAGTTTAAAAAAATAGTTTTAATGAATGTACACAATATGATTACCTATATAATTAGAATTTGTGTAAATAAAAATTAAATTAAATAGTTATTAATGAAAAAGATATGTAAAGAAAAGTTTAAATCAATTATTCACTCCAGCAATTAGATTTAATTATTTTGATGCAATTTCTAAATTATTTAAAAAATTATGAAATATCTGTAGTGAGGGAAATAAGCTAGTTTTTTTAACATCATCTATTTTTTTTAAATCTTGAATTGACATTCCTTTTTCTTTTGCTTGATTATCATATACATCAATTTCTATCATTAATTTCTCAATAGATGGTACTTGATTTGGATCAAAAGATTCAACAGTTTTAGGATCTATTGGAACACCAATTTTACCAGTTTTTGGATGAACACTGAAAGGAGACTTCAACAAATGACTCATCCCAAGTGACACATTTATATCCAATCTAGGATACGAATATTGAATCATTATTTCTTCAATAAGAAATGGTGTCTTACACCATTTTTCAGATTCCTAAAAATAATAATACTGTTGTAAAACATTTATAATTATATGAATAATTGTAGATTAAAAAGAAAGATACAAACTAATTTAAGCTGAGTTCTAAAATAATCTACAAATGCTTCCCATCTTTTCAAACTCGTTTCATACTGATACAGTATATTTTTTACTTCCATTCGTAATTCTTCAGAAATAATTCCTAAAAATTTAATTATTCTTTCTTCTGTACCAAGCATATTTTGTCCTTCAACGCATAATTCTATAAAGATAGGTTTGATAATATCAAGTGCTCTTCTAAAAATTAAAATATTTCCATTTTAGATACTTTTATAAAATAAATAATTTAATGCCTAAATGTTAATACACTTACTTTACAGAATGATGAATGTAGTGTTTTATTTCTACTTTTTTTTTTTTATAATCTCCTCCACTTATTAGTTGTAAATAGTTAGCTATAGCATGTCTACTATCTTTTCTTAAAAAGCGAGCTTTTTCATCACAGACCCAACAGTGTATTCCTCTTCTACCAGAAAAGCTCCATAAAATATTATTAAATCCAAAATCATCTGGAATGAAAAGTGTTCTATATTAACACGTTAACTTTGAAAATTACCATGTTTATTATAAAAATAAATCATACCTCTTAAAGCTAAATCTAAAATTTTTACAGCTATAGTCATAAACTTCCAACATTTTGAACATATATTTCCACCTGAACAACAAATTCTCACATCGTCATAATCAGTCATATCAAGATCAAATATTAATTCTTTTTGTTTAGGATAAAATGCACCTCCCTTATTTTGACATGATGGCCTAAATTGAAAAATGATGTTTATTATATATTTTTGTATATTTTATATTTTTTTTAATGTCTATGTAATCAAATAAATAATTACTGGATGTTATATACAGAACCAATATCTATTTTAATAGGACGATGCTTCTTTATATCACGTTTTAAATCATCAATATTTTTATATGATTGGTTTCTTAAGTATCTTTCTCCTGAGAAATTAAAGGCAAATTCTCGAAAAGCAAAAGTTCCTTCTACAAATAAAAAAATATATTCATTAAATATCTAATAAATACTGAATATAATACTTTTAAGTAACATTCTTTACCATCACCATAACTCAGCCATCGAAATAAATCATTGTATGGAAATAATCTTGAAAAATAAGCAGAAAGAACATCTTCCAAATATAAAGTATTCATTACTGAATATAAAAACAACTCTACCAAAACATCAACTGTTCATTCTTAAGTAACAGATACAAAATTAATTTGAGTTTAATGGACTTTACAAAACATAAATACTATTAACTGTTTTCATTGTTGATTTATTAATAAAATCCTAACTTTCTTTAATTTCTTCTTTCATAGTTTACAGAGATGATGATAAAACACAATTTAACAAAAATTATTGAAATAATAATTAAACATCTTTACTATACTAACGTATATTAGTATTAAGTTGAATAACTTTAAATATTTTTACTCTATAGTATATGCTTCACACATGCGCAAAATCGTCTAGATGACAGCGACATCACAAATGCTCTAACTATATCAATATCTAACCTATGAATCTGGCTGATCACTGATCCATTTACGAACGCTGTCATCAGGATCAGTATTTAAAATTTTTATAAAAAAACATAAAATATGGCAGATGAAGATGTTAATGGTGATTCCGACGAAGTTCAGCAAGAAAAATCACAAAAGAAAACAGCCAAGTATGACAGCGGAGCAGCAGATTTGGAAAAAGTTACAGATTATGCTGAAGAAAAAGAAATATCGTCTTCCGAAGGTTTTACAAGTGTAAGTTGTTTTTTAATTTTATACCACTTGCTTTAATTCTTGTTTGTTTTTACTTTTATAAATATAGAATACAAATTATTTAACTATAAATTGTTTATTCATTTATTCATATATTCTTAAAAACTAACCTTAAATACAAATTTTGCATATAACAGTTTCTAACCTATAATATTCACTCTAATAATTACATTTAAAATATACTGTATTAAAATGTAATTATAATAGAAAAGTATTTTCAAAATTAAATAAGTTATGCTTTTTTTTTATTATACTATATTCATTATCATACTTGTCATATAAAAATTATTAATTGTCTAAATTTAAAAAAATTAAATTACACAGGCGATGAGCATTATTGGAGACCGACGAAACAAAGAAGCAGCAGAAAAGAAAGCAAAAGAAAAAGAACTTTTAAAAGTATCCATTAATAAGGAAGATGTAGATCTAATTGTAAGTAAAGTAATTCTTTAAATATCAATTTTGACTTTTTAAGAAATTTATAAGATTTAAATTGTTTTTATTTATTTTACAGATGAAAGAAATGGAAATCAGTAGGAACTTAGCCGAACAAACATTGAGAGAGCACAGAGGGAATGTTGTAGAAGCACTGATTACTTTAACAAGTTGAAAATTTAGTGAAAATAATTTTTTTTAACTCTATGAATTATACAAAACAATTACTGTGACTACTTATGTAAAATCAAATTTTTAATTATTTATTATTACTATGGTGAATAACCAAAGAAAAATAAAACTGTTGTTGATTCATTTTATAATATACATCTTGTCTTCTCTTTTTTATTATTATACTTATTTTAAAGAAATTTGGTGTGAAGAAGGTAAATAATTATCACAGTTTTATAATGAAAATGTAATTTATTTGATGTGGTGCAATGACTTAAAATAATGGAAAAATGAATGTATGAGCTGGTACTGATGAGCAGTGCTTTGCACCAAGGACTGCCGTTGTTGTTATGTTTTTAACAAAAAGCTTCAAAGTTAAATGCAACATAAATATGGAAGTGCATTAGACAAAAAAACATCGGCAATCCATAGTACGTTAGTACTGATTTCCATGATGAGGTAACATTTGTCTTACTTGTACTTAGTTTATCAAATTATCCAGTCATACGCTCATATATTCTTGCTGCAGATCGGTGTCATTAAACAATAACTTTCATTCGAACAATATTACCATTTAAGAAAATCGTTGATTATTACAAACTTTTTTTCATTATTTGTCGGACAGTCCCAAAATACAATATACAAATCAATTAAAATTTTAATAATCTGCGCACGTTCCTCAACTCTCTTTTGCATTTTAAATAAGCTTCTTGATAAAAGTAAAATTACATACATGGACGCTTTACACGAGAGTCAATGTCAATTTACAAAATCTTAGTCACACACAGTAATTACTAAGTCTAAAAATTTATCACACTGCGCAAACTAAAAAACCTTGGTCTTTCAGAAAAAGGAACATGCGATCGAAAAATAAACGGCTACAAGAAATTAAAAAATTATCAATCAATTGCATATTGTGCTGAAGCTGAGTTTGATTTCTTACAAAATATAGATATTTATGTACATCAGAGACTTTTGCGACTTCTATTTTATGGGGCCGTCCGACAGAGGTCGATACTTAATGGATATTTTTTTTTTCACTGGCTGCCAGGATCGACTAATCAGGACGTGGCGTTAAGTTTCAAGAGCAGGAGTAAAGATACGGATGCAATTGTTACATTGGACTTATCACAGAACATGTATGGCATTAATATTCATTATCGTCGTCATTAGTGTAATAATAGGGTATTAGATTTAAGACCTTGGATAAAAACTAAGTTGGAGGATCAGGAAGCCAGTTTTAGTACTAAACGATGATTATTGTTGCCTCTGGTTGCCCATAATTCAGCACGCACGTTTTCCTTATTATCTCTTGCGATTTTTTAACAGTTAATTACACAAAACGATTAATAGTTCTTATGATAATTGACTAACGCTTACTATACATTTTATTTAGCATTTCAGCAATGTTTGCCACTTTACACCTAATAAACGCCAGTATCAATTTCTCTTCGATTCCAATTAGCGATATGCCATTAAATTCAACAGAGTCGAATATACATAATTTTTTTTTACAATGTAAAAGCCAACACAATAATTTGTTAAATTATGGACAACCCTAAAATTTATAATAAAAATAAATTCAAAATTTTTTTATAAATTCAAAATATGTTTATAAATTCAAAATATAATTATAAATTCAAATAAATATTTTTTAAATATTTATAAGAGAAAAATAAAACAGAAAGGTGCCTGATTTTCTGTTACTGCAAATTGACCAATTAAAATATAAAAAAAAATAATAAAAAAAACGTAAATTAGAGAGGAAAGTATCGGTAGGAATATCTGCAGGCAAAAAATATACAAAAATACAGGGCACAAGTTGCGCATAGCATTAAAAGTAATAATAATCGTACATATTGAGAGAAAGAGATCATATAAAACGCTAACTAGAATCATTTACTCCAATCTGGAAGAGTTTGATGATTTACAATTAAAAATTACTATCCGGTAATAAACAAAGTGTCTAAAGTCTCCCGATAAGACCCACTTCGAGGGTCAGAGCCAGACTAAAGGCTAAAAAGTTTCATTTGAAGGGAGGTATTGTTTGATCCGCTGACAAAGGAACAAAATGGTTAAATCGTCTGGCCGACGCCTATCACATCATATCTGTGTTGTTTTTGTGGCAACTTTAGCGAGCATCGATCGTCTTGGTCCTCTGTTGGCTGATTATCATCAGCGCCACATCCTCTCTCAATATGGAAGCAAAAAAGCGGAATGAGTGCCCGCTTTGTTATGTCTCAAGCCAAAAAAAGAAATATAAGTCATCACATACATCTTTTTAAAACGATGACAATAGATTAGATTTTTCTTTAATTGTCGAAACTTTTTTTACTTTTTCAGCGATGGAGGTGTATGTATGCGCAAAGCGCATAGCGAGGAGGAGATCGATCTTTTTGAACGAATAAAAGACGTTTCGGCGATCGTGTTTGGCTTTATGAATAATTATCTTTTACAGTTTTCAGATTTTATTTATTTATAGGTGGACAGCGATGACGAGGAGCACACGTATTATTTTCAATTTACTATACGATTTCCATCGCAAAATTGTCTTTCACTGCCACACTTACACTCAATAGCTTTTACACATAATAGTCTGCCGAGTTTGCGCCCGCGTTCTAACCAACTGGCCTTCACGTTCACTTTGCACGACTCCTTCTCACTTGATTATTTTTTTATATTTTATTTTATATTATTTTTATTACCCTCCGATTTCTCTCTATTATTTACCCCACTGTCTTTAACCTTTTATTTTTTTTTAAATTTTCGAATAACTTGAATATTTCTTTTTAAGTGAACCATAGAGACTGGTTACACTAGGAAACTTTATTTTAGCACTACTCCTTTTTTCACTGTACACAAAAGTCAAGAGGGATGTAATAGAGGCGGCGGCGATGTTGTTGTTGTACCCGGAGCTAACGGTGACTGCTTTCAGCTCTGTTTGACTCGTTTACGTGGCGGACCGATAGGTGGAATTTGTTGGGTCGCAAGTGCCCGAAAAGCCTCCGCTATTAAATTTGGATGCGATGTAACCATTGACTTGAAACCCGTTGTCTCCATCACGTCTGTTGCGTGCCTGAAATATTTATTAATATGTATAAGTTTTCATTCATTTATTGTATATATTATGCATTAATTTTTCTTTATATGTTAATATAATTTACATTATAAAAATTATAAACATTTTAAAATTTTTTACTGATTTTCAAATTTGTTAATCTCATAAAACCATATTTAGGAGTAGGGAAATATTAAAAACTGTTTTCTTTTATGTAATAAAAATTTCTTATTTTGTAGGAGTAACATAAAAAAATATTAGCAAAAATATTTACGTGTTAATAAAATCGATAGCTTGCGCCTTGAGCTGATCTGCGCTATGAAGATCCGCAAGAATAAGAATATCAGCCGCGTTGTCAATAGCCAAACTTGTGCAAAGTGCTTCTTCACACATAACCTTCAGCCTTTCAAGTGCATATTTGTCAGCAGCAGCTAATAGGTCGTCAGCCATTTTCTCAAGATTCGCAGCCTTCCCCGTATATATGAATCTCAGCATTTCCTTGAACACATCCTGTTCAACATCGGTAATGTCGACTCTGTTTTGCTTTCTCTCTTCCATCTCGTGTTCAAACATGGCCGAGAAGACTGGACTCCGCGCTGTAAGAAAAAATAATTCAAACAAAAATTAATAGTTTTTATCCATAATTTTAGAGTTAATAAAATCAAAAGATTTTCTTAATGAATTTTTGAACAGGAAAAATTTTAAATTTGAAAGTAGATGATTAAATATTTATTTGTATGTACACGTAAAATAAATCGATCATAATTGAAAGTACAATCTATTGAAGAATTTTTTTTTAATAAGACCTTCAATAATGACAAGATAAAGTAGTTCAATGATTTTCCGTTTAAGTAAGTAAAGAAAAAATGAGGTTAGTAAGTGAACCGTTGTGAACTTGACCATCGTGATACGTTCTTGAAGCGCATAATTTTTTTTTCTAGAATATATAGCGATTGTTTTCATTGATCATATAAGCTTTGTCTCTATATATAATATTGATTTCAAGATATTTATTCCTAGTTTTCCCAGTTTTGAAATATAATACAAAGTACTCAAAATAGAGTAGTATGTTATATTATATTTGTATTATTTTAGTTTTTAAATATAAAATATGATAGATAGAACTTTAGATCAAATTTTCTATAAGAGATACAAAGAATTTGATTTAAAAATTGTATACTGTACAGTAGATTATTTTGAAATGTAAAATTGAATTATCATGAATAAATTAAAAATTGTTATTTTTAATAAGAATTTACGTTAATTCCATATAAAAATAATTGCCAAAGCTACATATAACTCAAAAATTTCATTAAATATAAACATAAAATGTAAATAAATAAGTTTGGATGTAAAAAATAACAATTATTTTGACATTGAAAGATGAAAGTTGGTCTTACAAACGGAGTATAAAGATTGGTTAATACATTGAATGTCTTTTTCTTTAAAATATTATAATGTTAACTGACTGACCGGCCAATATTGCCTTGTGCGCTTCAAAGTCCTTGCCGCAAACAGTGAGCGTAACGTCGCTGAATTTTTGGTTTTCAAAGAGGAGTCCAAGGTCATCGGGCAATCGACACTCAGGCACCTTGAATTGTACCGTATTACTCTGACCGGAAATATTGACACTATCTGCAACAACGCTAACCTACAAATAATGATGAAAAAAAAAAAACGAAAGAAATTTTAATTTTGCTTAAACTATTTCTAAAATTAATTTAATAACACAACATACAAAGGTATATACCTCACAGAATATCGTCAATTTATCATCTGGCAGCAGACCATTCGCTTCGTCTAAAAGGAAATCTCTTCTTATGAATTTTTTGAAGCCCCAGTCTTTGCCTTGAACAAACCTATATGCTCGTTGGCTTTCTGTAATTTAAAATTTATTAATTAGAATTAATATTTCAACTTAAAAGAACATTGATTTTTAAATATTTTACAAAATTTATGCTATTTGTAACATTGAATGAAAAAATATTTCGTTCAATTCTAAATTAATAATGAGCGAACTTGCATATTTAATTAATAACTAATCATGCTAAAATATTAAAATAATTCACAAATCATATTAATTAATATACTATAATACTATACATAGCGTTTAATTTTAGATGAATAATTAATATGTAATTAAATTTAAAAATACAAAACTTACCCATCGCTTTGGTTTCTTCTCTTTTGGCATTAAGAATAGAAAATTTGAATTTGGCCCTCACTTCTGATTTGTTACAGGATACAAGAAGTAAATACAGAGACAAATAGTCTTTACTTTCCTCGTCTAAGCCTTTTGGATTAACTCGTAGGCACCTAAAATTCAAATATTGTTAAAATACATTCATTATTAATCATAATTTTTAAAGGAAAATAATTAAAAAAATATTCCGTTGTAAAATATATAATTGCTAAATAAATATTTAACGATTTGAACGCAAGTTTTATTAATATTAAAGAATGATTAGACTTAATCGAAGAAAAATTTGTTTCTGTTTCTCTTTATTATCGACATTAAGATAACTAGCTGTACGTAGATATTTTTTAGCATTAAAATTATGACGTAACGTCTTGGTATTGCGTGACTGCGAAAAATCCTTCATTTTAAAGTACCCGTGATTTTTCGCGATTTTATGCTCTATGTTATACGCGTATAATCAATCAGTTGAATTATATACGTTTGCAAAAAAAAAAGAAGCGAAAAAAAAAACTGCAAGTTACAGTCGCGAATTACACGTGCCTTACACAGATATCCGGCTGTGTTTTTCAAGGTGCTCTCTAATATTGTCGATAAAGTCATGCCGCATTGCATATGCAGCTTATATACTTGAACAATATTATCGATGCAATATAAGCAATTTATTTCACGTACAATATACGTACAGTATAATAATGCTATGTTAGCTGAACATTTTGATTTTAGTTAAGTGATTTTGTAAAGTTATGTAGAAAAATCAAATGATTTATATATTGAGTAATTAATTAATATTTATATAAGAATAAAATGTTTACGAACGTCAATAATGACGGTTTTTAAATTATCTATTATACAACATTTTTTTTTGTTTTGTCATATACAATTATTTCTTTATCTTTTTATTAAACTTTAAGTTAGAATAAAACTATTGAATATTAATAATGTTTGGCTTACCATTTAAGTTTATCGTTGGCTCCTGCTGAAAACGTCGATGACTTTAATACTTCTCCCATTTCTTCGCGACAAAAGCTGAAGTTGTTTATCGTCCACATGTAGCTGAACTTGACCACCTTCACCTGTGCATATAAGACCTTCAAATCAGATATCATGTCAGAGTCGATCGTTTTTTATTTAAGCTAGTTTAACTTTATGTGTTACAACTAGCTCTAAAAAACTTTCATTTACGATCAGCCTCTATACTTAGAAATAAATGTGTGAAAAAAATTTTTTTTATTGAAGGTATACCTTGTGAGTTGTACTACTAATGACAAAAATTATTTAATAATTTGATCAACTGGGTAAATGAAATTGAAGTGTAGAAAAATATTTTTTATTGGCATTTTAATTAATGAATTCATAAAAGCTCCATTATTCATCTGAAGCAGAAAGAAAAAAAAATTCATTATCGGAAAACTCAAAGAAGTTGTGACTTTGAAGAAGGCCACTTGGCAAATTAAAAGATTAGTTTGCGTAACAAGAAAAATCATTTGCGGAACAAAGAAAAAAAAACTGCTAAGGAAAAGAAAAAATTGTGCATTGAATTGATCCATTAGGAAAAAAAAACTGCATTGAGAGGGGAAACAACTACTGCAACATTACTATTTGCTATTTGAAACGTCCCTGGGACTCTTCAAGAGCTTTAATAACCGTATAGACACGTGTATGAACATCGCACAAGTCAGGGTCAAAATGAACTTGAGTTTTCTCTCTCTCTCTCTCGCTCTTTTTTTTACGTAATAGTTCCTCTCTTTTTATGTATACGTTCGCGCGCATGTATGCACCGCGGAAATTGGACTTGAAGCAAGCGACATATGCTATGTAACGGTAAAGCCGGATATATATATATATTTTTTTTTTCTCAATGAGATTTTCTCAGTTTACTTCCTGCTTTTTTTGTCGCCTGTTTATTTTTTTTTATTTCGAGAGTAAGTTTGTATAAAGATAAAATGCAAGTAAAATACCTATGCTTATGAGCTTATAACATTCATATATTTTTAGAAAAGAAAATTTTGTAAAGCTTTGGATTTTAAAAAACAGAGTTATGAGTAAAGCTTGTATATAAAAAAATGTTATTCCAAGTAAAATGTCTGAAAAAAATGCAACATCTCTGTTTTGTGTAAACGTAAATTCTATAAAATTACTCATTATTTTTTAAATATTGAAATAATTTTTAAAAAAAGAAGTCATTATAGATGAAGTTAAAAAAAGAGCAGACTAGACATGAAAAAAAATAAAAAAAATAAATTGAAAGAAAAATATCGTAGTGTCGGTTTGAAATAACATATATAAAATACAAGGCTGCAAAACTAGCAACGTCGGCAAAAGCTTACTCTCTTAACTATATATAAGAGACGGCAAAACTTTTATCTCCTCTGGTTCATACAATCTATACGATTCTTTTTCCGCAGCGAGCAAACGAACGAGCGAGAACGCGCAAGCACACGCGCGCTTTCAGTACGGGCAACCTCGGCTTACGAGAACGAGGAAAAATATATGTATGTGTAGAAAAAGAGAGAGAGGGAGATAGAAAAAGAGATAATATAACGAAAAAAAGGTAGAGGGAGGAGGAGGGAAGGAAAAGAAAAGAATTCGAGAGAAAGAGAAAGATAAGTTGGGTAGGTAGAGAAAAGAAGAAGGAGAGAATGAAAGACGAAGAAGAAGAAGAGGAACACGAGGTCGAGCCTCCAGGAGTCAACGCTCTCTCTGACGTCACGACACTCATTCGACCTTGGCGAACGAAGACCGCGCCGATACTTAAGAAAAAACATAGAGAAAGAGAGAGAGAGAGAAAAAAGCTAAATCTCTAATAACATACTATATATACAGCGTAGATGAGAAACTCATAAGAATCCCTATGTGTTATTTCTATTATTTTTGCTTTTTTTCATTCCTTTTTTTTTATATCGTGTAAAACAAATCATACCGATATGTATACACATATATAATTTTATCAAGTAAAAAATTTATCGCGATTGTGAGTCCCGCGCGTGTACATAAAAAATTGTAAATGCGGCGCCAAGTCACGTATAATTTCGAAGATAATCATTGGATAAATTTATATAATGAGAATATATGCATCCTCGAAATATTTAACCGTATAATTTACAGATGAAAAAAACATTTGTTACGGACGGTACATTTTAGAGATCAAATGATCACATTTATCATAAACTGCGGAAATTCAATGTGAATACGTACAATTTTTTTATCTTTCAAAGATTACAAAATATACGTTCATTTGTAAATTACATTATTTTAAGAAATTTTAATTGAATTCATAGATGTTATAGCTTATATAATTTATACTGCAAATTAATATTTTATTTAAACAATGATAAGAGTATATTTAAATAATACAATAAGTAACAAATGTCTTTCCCAATTTGTAAATGAGTTTGTGCCCATTGAACGTAATAATTAAATAAATAAATAATTTAATATAGTGCTTCATTTTAAGTACTGCTTTCTTTGTCTCTGTATATATAATTACTCTGGTTTCTTGTTTGATATCCTACGGACGTGTTGGATAGCCGGATATGTACACAGCCGACCGGACGTTCCTTTAACCGCTAAAGCGAATCGATATTTTTCTTCTTGTACTCTCGTTTGTACTTTTATAATATACAACGTCGATCGAAGTTAAAATATATTTTATCAAAATATATTTTAAAATATTTTTTTTACAGTCAAAACTAATTTAAAAATGTATTTGTTTTTCGTCAATTTATTTTTCAATATATAAGTGTCAAATAAAATAGTATGGGTTTAAAATTATGAAACAAAAAAAGAGTTTAAAAAATTTAAAGTTGACAGAAATAAAATAGATACTTTCATTACAATCAATATTTATTTTTATATCTTTCATAGACAAATAAAATCATTCTAGCTATTATTTTAATCGAAACCCGATTCTCATTTTATTTATTTATAAACAACTCTCTAAACAATTATTTTTTAATTATAAGTTAGCGTTTTTAATATAATGAATATTTCATTTATATACTTAGTATCTGAAAACCAGAGTCTAGAAATTTCTTTAATCTAATCAAAAATGATTATTAATAAAGGTCATTCAAACCACTTTAAAATTAACGTTTCACAAAATCTTCAAAGTTATTATATTTCACCTCGAGAAATTTTTAGTAGAAGGACAAATTCTGTCAAGTTGATACGATTAGTCTAGAAGTTCGATGAACTTTTTTGAAATAGGAAAAGAGAACTTATTGAAAATAGTATCTGCTAGAAAAAAAAGAGGACACATTAATAGCAATCGCCTCATCCAAAATCATCAAAGATTTTCGTCATGATATTATTCACAAACACATAGAAATATGTCCTTCTTTCTCGATTTACTTGATGTTTAAAAGCAAAGGCAAGTTGGATTCTTCGTACACTATACAAATACACAAGAGAACAGAGAGAGATAGAGAGAAAGAAAGAGAAAGAAGAGAGCAAGAGTTCAATGTACGAAGCAAGGCACTCGTAATCACCAAGCGCCGTCGCCACCACCGTCACCACATTTGCTTCTCTCTTTCTCTTTCTCTCTCTTTCTGTGCTCGCGCAATACTTTTCTCTTTTATTATTTTTTTTTTTAACGACCTGACCGATCGTACGGACATTGGCAAACCAAGAAGACTATACTATGCATTACATCTAACTATAACTATGCATTCTCTTGATTTTATATATATACTTATGCATGTATGTATATATGTGGATGTGTGTTTTTGTGTTTGTATACATAGGTGTGTACACGCACACATAAATAGTCTTGTGCTTAAATTAACGTGAAATTATTTTAATTATGTGCGTATAATCAATTGACATTGTTTTTACATGCCGGATGAACACGAGCTTGCGTGTCTCTCTATGCATATATATGCATACACGTTAAAAGTTTGCTCGATCATGCTCGTGTAAAAGGATGATGTTTAAAGTTTAACAGAAAATTTGTATGATTTAACATAATTTTTCTCAAAGCTTTAATACAAAAATTCTAAAATATTTGTAAATTTGATTTTGCTTTATGAAATTCATGATAAAAAGTTGTTATTGCAAAGATGTACTTTGAATATAGAAATTTCAAGTTTTCCAAAATATGAAATATGATTTATAAGATTTAGGTGATGTCAATGAATTAGTTAGACAAAAAGCGTATATTTTAGCTTAGCAACGGCAGCTGGCTCGACCTTGGTACATCCTGCGACTTGTTGGTGCGCAAGAAGGTACGTTAAGGAAGCTACCTTGGCTATTTTATATACAATCAAATAGTGGTGTACAACAGCTTGTGCTGGTCAGGTGGGATGCTTATATTTATATATATATATATATATATATGTGTGTGTGTGTATTGCTATGGGCGCCATTCTGTGTTGGTTGTGGCTCTTGAGGTCTATGCTCTTGTACGCTTGAACGCGGTCGACGCCCTCCAAGTCATTCAACTCAAATGCGGCCTTGGGATCATCCCGAACGTTAAATACCTCGAGAAATAAGAAATACCTATAAGTGGGCCTTATCGACTAATATCACACAATCCCTTTATTTCTCACTTCCGATTACGTCAATATATATCGTGATATTTTTTCAAATCGAGGTACGCTAGTTCAAAATTTCATTCATTCAATCAAAAGAACTTTAATCTTCTATTATCGTTTGTTGAATCGAAAATTAAAGCTTTGATTTCAACAGAGTGAAATAAATATTTTGATTTAAATAAGAAATCCGATTTATTAATTTTTTCAAATTTAATATAAAAGGTCATCTTTTCACCAGAGATAAAAAAAGATGGAATAACATTACAATAAGAATTACCATATGATCCATAAAAAAAAGACGTACCAAATAGAATTACACTTGAATAAGCATAAAAAAACAAATCTGGCAAGATTTTATCACCCCTATCCTTATATAGAGATTTAAAATTCACTGACTAAGATACAAATTAACAATGCTAATAAAAAAACTCGAATAGTAAAGGTCAAGAGGAAAAAAAAACCCTCGAAAGAAAAAATTCATGTAAATTAAAGATGTCCTCAAAGTTAACCTCCATAGAGCAAAAATTTTTTTAAACGGAATACTATGTCCTTGAAATTCTACCAAATAATATTCCATACCCAAAGCTTAAACCGTACGAACAATACAACAAAGCAATGTATCCTATTCATTCTCTCTACTGGCGTCACATCTTCAATGTTATATAAAAAAAAAATCAATCTAACCTTATCCTTATAACTAAAAAGGTAAAGCACACGGGAACTAACAATACTCTTCAAAGCTCTCTTGTTGGTTAAATTTTTTTTTTCTTTTATTTTTTGCTCGCATACCCGTTAAAAGTTCATCGACACTCCAAGCTGCGCTGAATTCCAAAGTGGACAAGATAAAATCATGATGTTTAAAGAGTCAGCATTTACTTATAACGTTAAGCAAAACTATTTTTTTTTTAGCTTTAATATATATTTACATTAATATATAATACGTTTCCTTTATATATATATGTATATTTATACTATTGTGCAATATATAGTTTTGCTTGTGGATTTTCATCTTGTGCGAGCTTGCTATTTCTTATGTTAAATAAGTTGAAGAATTACCATTAATAAAGCTTACTCTTCTTGCAAAGCGTGTACTTATCGTTAAACGAAGTGCTGACGATGTCATTGCAATATTAAATAATCTCTTTTTCGTGACTATTGTCTTAACATAATTATTCATTTTAATTGAATTATACGGATATATGTATATATATTGATTAAAAATATAACTCGATTAATACTTAAAATATTAAATTCACTTGAATAAATATTTAAAAATTGAGTAAAATATTCTTTAGAAGGCATATATAAAGCGAATATAAAGTTTAGGGTTAGAACAAGAGACGGTTGAACATACTATGGGCTCATGAACGAGAGCATAAGAGAGAAAGAAAGATAGATAAAAAGAGATAGAAGGAAGAAGAAGCATGTGATGCGCGCAGGGTATACAAGTGAGAGAGAGAGAGAGAGAGAGAGAGAGAGAAAGAGCGGTGCAAGATATCTAGTTGCAGGTCGTTCACTTCGCATGCGAAGGGGACGAGCCAGTAAAAATAGATTGAGAGCGCCAGGAGCTAAAATGTGCTCTCTCACGCACAAGTATAACCATATATGTATATGCATTGTATGCATGTGTACTTATGCACAATTATTATTAGAAACAATAATAACTTTTGACCCTTTATTATCACCAAAAATTAATCGATTCATTTTAGTTTTTATTTCAACGTTTCATTTATTTTATGACCATTTTTAGTAAGGTATACCTTCAATTTTTGGAAAAGAATTATAGATTTCTTTTTAAATTTTTACAAAAATTATAGAAAGATTTACATACCTGAGTATAACACCAATTTTCGGCAACGGGAGTATTGACTTCCGGTGGTGGGGGGCTCGGTACACGGCTTACCGCCATGCTACTGCTGCTGTGCAAATTTGAGCTCACCCGTGACGTCTGGGGCGCACAGTCGCTCACGGAAAGCCTGAAAACAGAAAATACAAAAATTCACATTATTTTTCCAACGAATCTCATTTATGTAAGATTGTAATTTCATTGAGAATTCAATGTAATATTTTATATTGTCATTACGTAATGGTATTGTATTACAATGAACTCAATAAAATCATTCGTTTGCGCGAACAATAAAAATGAATAAAATATTGTATTTAAATGAGATTTTAAATTATAATAACTTTAGAAGTTTATTTTTCAAATATCAAAATACAATGATTTATGATTATTCCTCCGAGGAAGAGGAAAACAAAACAGTAAAATTTAAAAAACCTATAAATAACAACATTTATCTAGGGTCCTAGTTAAGTCGCTTGAGGTCAATAAACGCAAAATAAGATCATGTCGTTCAATAAAATTCAAAAAGAAATAAACAAGAAAAAAAAGAGGAAGAATACAATCGTCATTGAATCGCCGCATAGCTCTCTTCCAATTGAGAAAAAGAGTGTAGAAAAAAAAAAAGATAAAGAAGGAAATAGTCGAAAGGAAAAGACTAACGACGAATAAGGAAAAAGGAAAGAGAAGAGAAACAAAAAAGAAGAAGAAGGAGAAGAAAAAGAAAGGGTTATATGCAGGGCACGCGATTGTACCTCACGTGCACCAAGTACGGCACGGAACTGCTTGTACTTGCGCGAGCAACCGAGTGCATTAGCCTCGCAGGTTCATCGGACCTGCTTTTATGTTACTTTTGCTTCTGCTTATTCTGTTGCTTGCTTGCTGCTGTTGTTGTTGCTGCCCTATGTGCACCTTAGCCGCATAAAGCATCAACTTTTCAATCTCCATATTGACCCATCCAATTTTCTTTACTTTACATTATTATATTTTAGAATTTTGTAAAATCTGAATATTGCGTATATCTTAGAAAGAATTTACGATGTAATAGATTAAATTTTTTTTCATTATCGCGAATTTTATTTATATTAGAATTACGGAATGGAATTCGAGAAATTCAAATTCAAACTGTAAGTTTATCATTAGTTTAATAAAATATTTTTATTATTATTATTATTATTATAGCTATTTTATAGATTTTATAAATTAATATTTTTTAATTAATTTTATTGCTAAGGTTTATTTTTACTCGTGTACTGAAAAATATTTGTAAAGATAAAAAAAAATTTTACGTCATCGTTTTATAATACATGAGAAAACCTCCTTTTTTTCTTTCTCCAGAAAACAAATTTTTAATCTATGTCAGGATTCAACTAGAGCATGAGCTAGGTCAACGATGAATATCTTATTTTTAAACAAAAAAAAATATGACAAATGTATTATAAGAATACTAAACTAGAGTATGTGCATACTACTTAAATATTATATGTAAAATTCAAATTTTCTGTTTGCATCTTGTATAAAGTGGGTAAAGTTTTTTTTTTTTAAATTATTTTTCTTTAAACAAAACTATTTTTATTACATGCAAGCATCCAGTAAGATCACGGACATATATAAATTAAAAATAACTTTCCAAGATAATATTTCACAAAAGAAAATTCTTTGTTCATCCAAAAAAAAAGGAACGAAATAGTAATAATAAAAAAAGAAACTATAATATAAACTCAATCTTGATTAAAAAGTTGAACGTATATAGTCGAAATAAAAAGAAAAAAAGAGAAAAAAAAATGTTAAGACCGTACTAACTCAAGTATATCTACACGCTAGTTTGACGAGTATTCATCCGTCGTTGAATTTAAAAAGGAGAGCAAAGGCTCATTTCAAAGAGGAGAGTATATACGACTCTTTAACCACCACTCGTCCTCTTTCTCGCGATTCTCGCGTGTGCTTATACTTGAGATCTACTGGCGTTATAAAAAAAAAGTATATCGTGTCATACTCAAAAAAAAAGAAAAAAAAAACTAACGTAATATCTAATGCTAACATTTACATTTTTAACTTCGCCAAAGAAAAATTGGAATAAAGATAATTTAGTGTGACGAATAGTGTGATTCATAAAGTCGTTATATTTTAGAAATTTTTATTTTTATTATTATTATTTTGTTGAATTGTAATTGAAAAAAATTTTTCAAAATATATTTAAAATTAGAAAGTAAGACGTAACTTTTTACAACATAAGGATGAAGAAACATTGCAATTACGAACGCTGGTTTCTGTTCATCTTTCCGAATGCGGTAACGTTTACATAATGATCAATAGTTATTTCAAATATGTTACAGCATTTTACCGACGCTACGACATTATTACGATAATAAAAATGCTTGGATAAAATAACTTTTCCTTCATTGTTTATTAGACAATTAAATTTTCCTTTTATTATATACAACGAAATAATCAATGGATTTTCTTGATAATCAAATGATTCATGAAATCGAAAAAAATAGAAAAGAATTTGTACACTTTCATTTGGTGTAACTATTATTAAAATAATTAAAATAGATGAGTAAAGAGAGCTTCGGATACGCTTTCAATTTATTCGACAAACTACACGACACTTTCAACTTTCACCTTTTTTTATTTTCTGCCGCGTAGGAGTGTCTAGCAAATAAGTTACTTAACGCAACTTAGCTTTAGCGAAAATGAAAATTATACATCTACCTAAAGAATATATATAATTAAAGATTGTATTATAGCTCGTGTTTGAAATTTTGAAAATCAGTGCTATTCTTTTTATTATTTTTTTTAATTTTTCCATCACGATTGTTTTCGTAGACTAGAAAATTAGTGAAATTGTTGCTTGAAATAAAGAAAACTTTCACAAGTCGTATAATCCTCGATGGGTAGTCTAGAGTGAGACGTGGAAAAGATGAAAATTCAGATAATAAGCATAAGAAAAAGGTACTTTTAAAACGAAATGAAGTCGATGCGATCTGTACGGGTTTCAATATTAAATTTTTTATGAAAGTTGAAAGTGCAGGAAAGTTATATATTTTTCTTTCATTAGATTTTTATAGCATTTCAAATAATTGCGATTTCTCAAGCAAATTAACTCTACTACTGATGTTAATTATATAGTTGTATAGTTGAACTAATTCAAAATAATGACATAAATTTTTAAACATTGTTTTGACGAAGTGAATTTTCTTTTTTTTTTTAATTTCTTTAACATTAAAATTTTTAATGCATTAATGGTCACTTTTTTCGATAAAGCATTGATAACGCACAGAAAAAAAAATAATATATATAATTATTTTCTCATCATCTTTTTCAAAGAAAAAAAGTATTACATAGATTCCAACAATAATAATGTTAATGTTTAAATAGAATATTCCAACAATTTCTTCAAACAGTTCGACATTAAATTCTTTCCTTTTTTTTAATACATACAAAGCTCGTTTCCTATTGTCCCTGATTGATAATAATCTGGCCTTCATAATCTTTTAACGCGATCCGTTGGTTAGTTATAAAAGCTTATATACCATCAAAACTTGATGTATTTCGAAAGGTGTGTCAAAAAGTCCTTGTTTCTTTTTTTATATGTATCCTAACCTTTCTTTTTTTCTTTTGTCTTTTTTTATGTTAGTAAAATACTTAATCTTTCTTTTACTTAGAAATTCAAACAATGTATATACACATTAAAAAAAAAAGATGAAATATAAGTGCTTAAGAAGTAAAGAAAACATAAGAATGCCAGTATATTAGAAACGGTTTGTATATACATTGTAATATTTATACATACAGGTACACACGCACTTATAAACAAGAATAATAACAAGTTAGTTTCTCTGCGCCAGTTTTACTATAGTAATAGATAAATTGATAGTATTTAAATATTAAAAAGAGCCAAATTGGCATCTTTTCAACGAGTACATATAGGAGGATATCTTTAATTAACTATTTCTAATTAATACAATTAATCTTTTATTATATTGCAATAGCATGAAATGTATAACAATTACTCGAATGCAAATTTGCATGAGACTACTATTATGTGAAAAATTTACTATAGTTTCTTTTTCTTTTAATTTATTTATCATGTAAATATGATAGTTTATACAAAACAAGATATTTCTATTATTTATACGATATCATATAAAAATATTATAATTTTATGTATTTTACAAAGATATAATTCTATTGACTATTGTCAAAAATAGCCTCGAGAAACAGTTTACATAGATACGAAAACTTTCACTCAACTGCAACGTTTAGTTTCGAGGATAGAAATCATGAAAACATTAAAATTATCAGTAAAAACCAACTTTTACTTGAAAAGATTTCAACCTACGCCACAATCAAGTTTCCCATAATAAGAACAGTAAACCAACAAAGAAAATAAATACAGATTTAAAAAAAAATCAAGATCTTTTTTAGCTGAATTTAACGTAACGAAATATATATATATATAGGTATAAAGATGTATATCTTTTCAGAAAGGCCCAGAGGGGATCTCCCCGCTTTCGTTTACTACCTAATTGCAAAGGTGCTTTCAAAAAAGAAGAAAAAAAAAAGAAAAGAGAAGCATATAAGTTGTTTTCACTTAACTTCCTCGTTTTCACCCGACTATGAGGCTTATATGTACATGTACATTCGTTGATCGTTCTACTTTCCCCTGTTATATATAGATGTGTGTCTGTGTGTGTACATGTATGAGGTAAAGGTAAAGCAAGCATGTTTCAACTCCCACCATCATTCGATATATATCATCTGTCTGCTCTCTTCTCCTTCTTTTTATTAAGTATCTTTTTTTTCTCTTTATGTATTTATCATTTGAGTTTGTTAAGAAACTCTGAGCCTCTTCAAAAAGTTCCTTCTTTTTGAAAATTCACAGATGAATCTTTCCGACAGTTTTGGGTCGACCAAATTAATTGAAAATTATTTTTTTTACTTTTATGATTGATTAATTGGTTGAGTTATATCTGTGTTTATTTGAAGGTATTTTATAAAATTTTCGAACGATTGCAATATCTTGTTTTGTATTTTAAAAAATGCATTCGTAAGTGTATCCATTTTTGCAGACACTAAAAAGTTTCACTACGTAATAGTGAAAGTCGCGTAACTTTTTTTTTCAGTTCAAATGAAATTTTCACTCAATTACAAGTACCTAATAATTCTCAGTTTAAATTGAAAAATTTCGAAAGCGAAATTATACATGAGAAAACTTCATTACTACAGCCTATCATTTTACATTTATATATGTGTATGTGTGCGTGAATTATTATTTTCTTTTAATATAGAAACCATATTTTTAAGAAAGGCCAAGTCAAAAAAAAAATGAAGAATAAAAAAAAAGCTTAAAGTCATAAAAGATTTGATTGCTTGATTTTCTAAGAGTCTAGAGCGAGGACGTGTCGTCCCGACGACAACGAATCGGGCTGAGGTCGTGTCCCAAGAGCTGCCGGTCTAAATATTTATACACCACTAGCAAAGAAAAGACTAAGAATGAACAAGAGAGGGAATAATAATAAAAAAAAGGCCAGGTGAGGATGAATGAGTGTTACAGTGCACTCGTGCATATGTGAATGGTTGTACTGTAAGATTCTCTCGATACTCGTGTGATGTATATACATGTATACGCTCGTAGGATTTATATTCTTTTATTTTTCTTCTTTTTTTTTACACGCGATTGCAAACTTATGTATATAAGAATAACCAAACGGTCAGGGACGAGCGAAAGAATTGCAGTACCCGATCTCATATCCAACTCTTTTTTTTATTTTAATAAAATGAATGTTGACTGTGAGAATATAATTATAAGTTGTGTTTAAATGCGAATTTTTTTTTAACAAACGGAAGGATTTGTTAGTGCGTATGTACCGTAATGTTATCTGGTGATCCCTGGTAGAAATTTCACCAATAAAAATGCTGTACCTGTTACTCGTTGGCTAACTTTATAGGTTATGGCTATGTTTTTAACTAATAGTCAACGGTTGGCGAAAAATTGGTGACAATTTCTACCAGGGATACTTATTATTTAATTATATATTAAAGTGTAGTTGAATTCAATCTCTTAGTGGTTAATAGGATCTGTGCGTTTATTTTAATTATTGTTTTTTTTTAATTTATCTTTATGATAAATTAAAAATTATACAAAATAAACTAACAAATCAGTTTAAAATGACTATTTATATGTTTCAGAGTGGAGTTATAAATTACTCTACATTTACTAAAAATTGTAAATTCTTTTTAAGCTATAAAGAAATGTTTTATTACATTAAGTAAACAGAAATTGATCATAAATCATTCCTACATAATTTTAACACTATTTCACAATGATTTCTAGGTCTGAACGTTAAAGAGTTAATTTAAACTATGACTGAGCGTTAACTTGAAAAACATAAAATATTTAGTTTTAAAATTTTAATCCTTAGCTTTTTATATTATTCAATTATTTTTGTACAATATAAATATTACTTATTGAATTTAAAAACATTCTTTATGTATTTATCAATAAAATGCATTGAAAATAAACTTTTGAATTTCCATGTGTGTATAAATTGATGACATACGTATTATTTATCTTATGTATTCAAAACTAAGATAAACATCAATTTTACGAAGAACAATCTCAAAAAGAAAAAAAAGCCTTTTATCATAGAGTCGGTATAAAATATCGATTTCAATTGTCCCGGCGGACGTCAGCTTTGACAAGCATTCCATTTTTCTTTTTTATCCCTTTTTTTCTATATTGAAAATGAAAGCTTTTCTTTTTGTCTGATATTTACCGATTTCGTTTTACGAAAATTGCTACGTTCAATTTCATTGATTTTTAAAAGAGTTTTCATATTACTCCAGAAAAAAAAGTAAAAAATATAGTTTTATAAATTAAAGATATCGTAAATGTCCATATTTTATATAAATTAATTTAATTCTTGCTGTACATGTAATTGTAATTATGTTTAATGAGCCACAAAATTAGAAATACAAACAGAAACAAAATTTTAAGTGCCATTCATTATGTGCCTACAATAATTCAAATTATAACGAGAGCGTGACCTCAAAAACTCTACTATTTCATTTTGATTTTCTTTTTCTTATAACGACCGAAACTTAACCTATTTTTTTTTCTTTTATATATTGATGTATTGACACGATGTGATACACATATATATCTTAGTTTCGTTCAAACGGAAAAATTGAAATACATCCACTTTATATTGTTACTCTGTGAAAAAAAGTCAAGGTTTTTATTTTGATGGTGCGTGTATATATAGGGAATAAGGGACTTACAAAAAAGAATCGATTTTCAAGCCGTATATATGTGCTTTTTATATGTGTGCGCACGCACAGAAACGTGAGTACTGAGTACGTAACCTCGGTTCCTTTAACTATCTTACACACTCACGTATACGCACGCGCACACGCATACGCACACGTGTGTGCGTATTCGTACGTCCACTTATTATATTTTGAATTCCCCTTTATATTTCCCCTCTACTTAAATTTTTTTTTTCTTTTGACCTCGATTAAAGCTATATCAAACGAACAATCGCTCAAATAACCTATCTGTATTAAGCTTTCTTTTACTTTGTACTAATAGATTTCATTCTTCATAATGCGCGTTACATCAATTTTATTTTACTTTTCTTTCTCGTACTTTTGCTTATAACAATTATACCTTTTCCTTTTCCAAGTTTTCGAATTTTTCTTTTTAAATTTTATTAATTGTTTTTTTCTTAAATGAAGTATAATTATTCAGTTTATGTAATTTAATACTCATTACTCTATAATTCATTGAAAATATTAGTGTACTCTGAAAAAGTAGTTATCTATTAAAAATAAGAAATTAACTTTATGCTCGTGTTTTTTAAATAAATAACTTACGTTTTAAAAATTATGTGGGTTTCTCACACTTCCTGCTTTTTGCAATCTTTTTCCGGAAATCGTAAAAGATATAAAGCACAACTCATCATCATCACCGCAGTGGTAAGATAGCGCAAAGCTTGAACAATTAATTTTTCTTCTTCTATGATACACGAGTTACGAATTGCACACGATTTTCACGCAAGAAATCTTACTTTTGTTTTTTAAGAATTTATAAAACTTAATATTTTATAAAATATTCTTCAGTGATAAACGATACACAAGATTTAAAGTTACTTTCTTCTTTGAATAAGATATAAAATTTGTTCATTATATATTATCTTTATTTTTAAAAATTGATTCAACTCATTAGTAATTCATGGATAAAATTCGATATCTTATCCTTTTCTTTTAAAATCGAATAATCACGTCGTCTTAATCGTAATTAACAGTTCCAAAAAAATAAAATGATACATTACTTCTGATAAATAACAATCGAATAACAAGTTCCAAGAAAGTTTTTAAAAATTACAACTTCAATAATCAAGAGAATAAAAAAACTACGGTCACTTATATGAATGCATCTAACAAAACTGCCAATCACCTTTCAACATCTATACATTTACCATATATCTATACGTAAACAAAAAAAAAGAGAGAGAAGAAAAAAAAGGAAAAATACGAGGGTAGATGAGTATCAAGCAATTAAGAACACACATACGCATACTCGCAAACCTACACATATGTACGCTCAACAAACGATATCAAACTATATTGAGCTTCTCACTGTCGTTCGCACGCACGTTTAAATAAAGTTTGCAGACACACACACATACACATACACATATACATAATTTGTAGATACGTATAATGTATACAAGTGTGTGTAAGGGGCCGAGTTTAGCAGGAAAGTCAGTATATAGAAGAGAGACGTTGTACACGGGAAGTCAAGGCTAGTGCGCGCGCAGGCGACCCAAGAGAGCTTACTGAATATCTGATAAGACAAAAGGCTAACTCATATAAGGTTAAAAGGAAATGATGAAAAAACAAAACTAATTAATAATAAAAAGTTTCATTTATTTCAATTCATAATTGCAATGAAAAGGTGAACATGGTTATACTAATGATAATTGAAATATTTGTTTTTTTAATTTTTCAAGGATGTATTAATAAAAATTATTTATAAGTATATGAATTAAGAAAAAGATATATGTATTTATCAATAAATTAATTTAAAACTATAAGAAGAAAAATTACAATTTCTCATAAAACGAATGTATTAAAAAGACAACGAATAATTACTTAACTAAGCATAACAATCAATTGAATCTGTAAGTGTTTTTTCAAACGAATTTCAACTTAAAAAACACTTAAAAAAAGAAAAACTGGCGTCAATAATAAAAAATGTATACTTATAAGTGCCAAGTTCCTTATGATTTTAAAAGATGACTTTTCCTGCTTCTCACTTATTATATGAACATATATATTTTTTTCTCTTTAGCTCGACTTCCTGAAAAGTCGCGCTGAGAAAATTCGTTACGATCGATTGCACTCAAGTTCAATGTCGAATGAACTTTTTTTTTCTCTCTTTGCGACGACGCCGCAGAGGGATTGCATGAAGAATACGATCGATGCAATTGACGCGAAAATTAGCTGCGCACATTTATTTTTTCTCTTTTACTTGTTTTTTTGTTTTACATTTTTTATAGTGATTAGTTTTCTCATGGACGTATCGTGTTTGAAAATTATCATTTTATCTGGCCGTTTGTATTCACAATATTTTCTTTCTTGTTTTACAAAATCTTTTTGAAAAGTGTTTCTTTCGAACCTATTATGTACTTAACGAAATATTTTATTTTTTTTTAATTTGTTTTAATTTTAAATTTGTATGATTAAAAAGAGAAAATTTTTTGTTATTTTTAATTGGAATCCAGCCAGCTTGGGCAAGTTGTTTAAACGAGCGTAACATTAGACGCCAATAAATCAGTGAACAAAACGAGCATAAATCTAGTCGATTGAATGCCACGCGTCATCAAGCGCACGTTGCATATTTGCTTATATTCTATCGCTTATATTTAAAATGCTGCTTTTATTATGTAAATATCTCTGCTGTTATTTCTTTTTTTTTATATATTTATACTGATACACAGTAAAGAGATTTCCCGTACACGCTTGTACGTTTTTTTTATGTGCATAGAATTCTGTATAATGTAATATGTATTGAATTCATAATTTGTATTTGAAATTCTAATTTAAATATAAAAAGCACTAAATAATTTACATGTAATTTTTTTTAAAATTTTTATTTACTTTATGATTGACGTTTGAATGAAAAGAATTCCGAGATACAATATCAATTTAATTTTAGATAGTTTTTAAAAAGCTTTAAAATTATTAGAACTGGATAAGATAGACAAGAAATACTTTAAATATGAGTAAGTTCTTACGTACTAACTCGTGAAATTTCAACAAAATTAATTACAAATTTTACTTACAAAAAAGTATTTAATTTTCATTTATAATAGAGAATAAAAAATAACGGAATTTTTAAAGTATTAAAAAAAAACATAAAAAATTAAAAATAACAAGTATTGAATAAATTTGAAGGATACAAAAAAAATTATTATTGCGAAAGGAATTTAAAATGTAAACAAAAAGTTTATAATTATTAAATAAAAATATAATAAATAAATTATATACGAACATTAATTAAAGCCTGTTATGGATTTTATCTGTACGCATATGTGTGTATAAAAAAAACATGCTGCTAAATTTAAGCAACAATCTTGTTTTCTTTTATAAATTTCTGAGTTAACATCAATGACGTAACATTTTTCTATCTTTATTCATTGAAACTACATGTTAAATAAATGTTAAAACTGTTAATTTAGGTTATTTTTATTTGCAATATTAATATACAGATTAATTAATAATCAAAATTTTTTTTTACTTAATAAAAGATAATAAAAAGAGTAAAATAAAGTTTGATTTACGAAAATAAGTGAAGTTTTAATCCTAAAGAATTGAATTTTTTATATTTACATAAACGTTGTTTCTTATCATGTAATAAACTTCTGATAGAATAACAAACTTGAAATATGCTCGTCAATAAGAAATATTGTTCAGTCTAACAAAAATTCGATTAATCATACAAGCAGCATTATCTAAAAAGAGAATGGCTCATAAATTCATGCTAAACTGATAATAAATTGCGTTTTAAGTCAGCTAAAGAAATTAATGTATAAAGTTTATTTTAAAAGCATGACGCTCGCGAACAATCAAAATCTTGCGGAACAAAAAAAGAAAAAATATCGCCACATTGAAATTCCACATAAATTCATTAATCTAATCATTGAAAATAATTCCTAATTATGCTCCTAATATATTTCCTTGTAAATAAAATAAAACTCAATTTAGATGGAATAAAGTATCCAGGCAAATTGGGAGAATACACAAAAAAAGGGAACTCTAATAGCAACCCCATATACGAAAAAAAGAGATACGATACTGACGTACCCTATAGGTAAATATATAATAGGCGGGCGCATAATGTAGGCGTGTCTTGTATGAAATAGGGGAATACTTTTAATAAGAGTTAGGTACAGTAGCTTCGTCAAATATAATATCAATAGATCGACTTTCATCGTTATCATTATCATCATCATCATGTCAATTCAAACGTATAAAATTACCAACTTTTTTCATTTTTACGAGAAATAACAAATTATACGCATACATCGGGATTTATATTCTCCAACTCAAATAACAAAATTAGATTTTATTATATTTCGTATTATGTCCGGTATATCCTTAGACTAATCTGTCAGTAGAATAAAGAATAAAAAAAATGACCTTCAATGGCCAGCCACATTTTTTGGCAACAGATGATGATTATGATAATGAACGCTAGTCATCGAAAAAAAAGAAGTCAACTTCTTTTTTTAAAAATAAAGATAAATATATAATGATGTTCTCCTTTTTATTTTGAGCAAAACGATGAAAACCAGTTATAAACGCTCATTTTAATACGCGTAAGGACGAGACTGGATTTTAAATTTAGTATTTAAAAAAAAATATCTATTTTACAAATGTGTTATCCTCTATATTCTCTGTAGCGAGTTGGAGGCAAACTAACAGATATTTTTTAGATTAAATGTCCTTGATGAAAAAAAATCAAGCAAAAGGTTGATACGAATCCTTATAGATTTCGATTAAAATATTTATTCATATTGACTAAAAATATTCGTTCATTGCCTGACTCGAGGTGATGCGGTGGAAGAAAGGTCGTGAAACAGGTAAAAAAAACTCGTCGACTCTAGTAACAGGTAACAAAACTAAAATTTTTTTTTTCAATAAAAAACTACATGTTTCACAGCAGTAAATATTAAAAAAAAAGTCATGTGACGAATCAATTCAATCGAAAGATTTTGAAAGTATACAATATATTTAACGGGAAACATATAGTGTATACTCAATTGTATTTTTGCACGGTATAGCTTTGTATTGACTCTAGACGTGGCAATGGCATCCGTGGAATTTGGAACGTACTATAAGAAAGAAACGAGAATGAAGTGAAAGATAGAAAAGATAGAAATAAAATAGAAAAAAAAATTTACAGTTTATTACATTTGAATGTAAATGAATGATAAAAAAATAAACATGAAATATAAAAAGAAGAAAAGAATAAAAAAGGCCTTAAGGGTCCTAGGCCTATGCGAAGAGTCACCTTTAGAAATCTCCTCGCAAATTGGCCATGAGTCCCAAGGTCGTCGAGTATAACACGTCTCTTGGCTAGTTGAGGGCACTGGCCCCCCTTCGTTCAACGCTGTTCCCCAAGTCCCAAGCTTTTATAATATAACATAGAAGATGAAGTAGTGTATAGGAGAAGAAAAACGTTTTGCTTCGGTTTTTAGCTTGCCTGCCTGCTTGCCTGCATGGCTTGCCTGGCTTGCTTGCTTATAACTTCCATCATGCAAGGGAGTATCTTTTCCCTTCTTTGCTTATATGCGAGAACTGCACTTTGTTCAAAAGGGAAGAAAAAGAGAAAAAAAAAGAAAACGAAGTATGCGTAGGGAGAAAGAAAGAAATATACAACTCTAACAAAGCCCTTATACGAACGCATATATTGTTAGTGTGTAGAGACAGAAGAGAAAAAGAGATGAATAAAGTGAAATGCAAAAGGGCTAAAAGAGAGAAAAAAGGGGGAACTTGTATATGAGTAAATTTTTTTTTCGGAGGAGAGAGTAAATATGCAGGCGAGCGTTTGTCGATGCGGTTTTCAAGATGATGATTATCATGCTTTAAAAACCTTGTTTGTACGTAGGAGCGAGTTAGAAATAATCGATAAGTAAAATTTTTATTCGTGATCTCAAATGTTTAACATTAGATCAACAAAAATATATTTTATGGAATATATTTTAAAGTTATACAAAATATAAAAAATAATTATGATTTTATATAAAATAAAAATTATTTTTTATAAAATAAAATAAAATAAAATTTGCTTAACTTATTTAAATTTCTCACTTTAATCTTATAAAGCAGAGAAAGTTATTGAATAGTAATTGTATACTTTCAATTGGTAAAAATAAATAAAAAAAATATTCGTTTCCGCGGCTTTGAAAGCGTTAGCAATAGAGATAATTCTAGTCCAATAAATTCGAAATTTGTTTCGAGTTATTGATTTTCCCATATAAACTAATATCAAATCAGATCGAGTGTGCAGGCAGTAGAACCTTTGATAAATCGTAACCGTTTAAAAACCGATAAACAATAACACACGTATCCAATTCAAAAACTGATAGCCGATAGATAGTATATGTCACCAATCTTTTAGTCTAGTATTTCCAGTGATAAATAATAGTTTTCTTGTTATACATTTTTTTTTAGCTTTTCTTTTTTTTTACTTTTTTTGCTAACACTCGTCAATTTCAATTTTAGAGAACGAACATATCAAAAAAATATATCAAGCAAGAAAAGCTCTTTTTTTCTGGCTGATGCTGCTGCCTTTCTATTGCTACTAGCTACTGCCGGCGAACGATTATCGTTTTATCGATCGAAAAGTAAAAAAGAAAAATGAGTAAGAGCTTTTTATATGAGCAGCGTTATACTGGTTTACTACACTGCATATATCTCTTTTTCCTTTAGGCTTTGGCTTTCCTTTTTTTTTTACTGTAAAAACGAGAACTTGACTATCTCGGCGGCATTGCTCATATTCGCGGAATGCAATATGAAAGGACAATGAAATTTTCTCATTAAATGTCGCCCAGCTCTGCTTTAGTTATTTGGCTGTAGTAAAAAAAAAGAAGAAAGAGGGAACATGTATAAAACTATTTTGAACGATTATCGATAAAAGAAAGATAAAGGAAATAGCAAAACGGTGGAAAAGTTTTTTTCTTTTATTTTTAATATGTTATTATATTTAGGAAATAATTTGTGGGATTTTTCTTCAATATCCAGATTTAATCACGGTATAATTATTTTATAAATTTTTAATGCTTTGTTTTACTTTTATTATAGATTAATTAATCTTATTTGTTTTATGGATAATATAAATATTATCATAGTTATCCTGAATGTTGTTATATAGATAAGAAATGATGAATCATGAAAAACATCTTTTTATTTTACAAAATCAATAGTCAGTATACGTTCAACGAAATAAAAATAAAGAAAATTCGTAGGTTCTACTTTCTACGTTGACCCGAAAATAAAGTCGAAATAGAATCACGAAGCCTGAAATCATGGTATACTTTTTTCTCTCTCAATATATTTATTCCCCTCCTTTACTCCAAAAACTTTCTCCATCTCTCTTTCTTTCGTTCTCTATCTATGTATATATGTATGTAGAAATTTTGAGGGAATTGCAAGTCGTAAGGAAGTAAAATAGAGGAGGTACAGAAATTTTGGTACAGAAAAATGCAAGCAAAGAAAAAAGAAAGAGGGAACGAAACTTTAGCTGTACACATATAAGAGAGAAAGAGAGTTCGATCGAAGAAATAAGAGGGAGCAAAAAGGAAGATGGCTCAAGGGAGCAAGGAGGCGCAAAGTATATAAGAAGAGAAAAAGAGATTCTCTTGCTATATAACACCAATGGGGGAGAGAAATATAAGAGGAAAGCAAAAAAAAGAGAGAGGAGGGGAAAGAGAAATAAAAACGTTCCAGGGGCCAGAGCAAGGAGCCCTGTGGTACCCTTGAAGCGAAGGTTGTTTCGCACTCGTTTTTCTATATACCATCTCCTCGGGTAATATAACTATATATGTAACTGTAGTGTATGTTGGTATATAAGTATTATAGAGGACGGTCGACCTTCCTTCCCTCCTTTGTTGCTTTGCTCGACTTATTTCATTCTATACTACTACCACATTCAACTGAGAAATCTTCTATGTTATTGAGTATTATATAGCTTTATATCTACACGCACACATAGAGGGAAAAGTAACGAAAGCATCGATCAACTCCAAAGAACTCCATACCAATATTATTTCGTTCGATATATTCAACCAGTCACGCACCTTAACGCGTGTATATTGTAAGCGACCCTGGGATATTAATTTAATTACATATGGGGTTATATACTTTATCAAGTTTTTTTCACAACTTTTATAGATTCGTAGAATACAATAATGATTGTATTTATAGGAAAAAAAAAAATTTTTTTTGAAAAAGAGTATACAAAAAATATAGAAAAATAATAGGATATTTGAATTGTTAAAATATGGCATTGAATATAAAGACACTAATATTTTAAATATATTTGTACTATTTGAAATGTCAATATATCACCATTTCATAAAGAATAAATAAGTTGACACTTCTTCATAAAAGATAATAAATGGCGTTTCGACATTTTTCTCGCATGTTACGTTAAAAGCGCTTTATTTTAATCTTTTGTTTGTCTATTTATCGTCTTTTATTTTAACGATTCGGTGTAATAGATACGTTTGTTTTACAAAGCCCAATGTAATCCGAATAATTAACATATTAATAATACCTTTTAACTAATGCTTTTTTACAAGATCATTAAAAGCTACATTTGAATCTATACGAAACGCTGTACGAGACACTCTACAGTTAGACGAAATAATAAAAAAAATTTTCTCATTCAAGCATACATGATTTATGGACTAATAAATAATGGAGATGAAATTATTTAGAATAACTTATGATTTTTCCATAAAGTTTGATTTTCATTCGTTTGATGTATTCAAATATTAAAACTATGGTATTTCTGACTATAGCGTCATGAAAATTTCATAATAAATGCTGCTAATTTAACTTTTATAGATATATAATTAAACTTTAATATCATTAAGTCAATAAACTTTGATATTGATTATCATACGATAACAATTTGATAAATGCTTAATTAATTAACCTACGTATAAAACTTTAAGTAAAGAAACGTTTTGTAAGAAAAAAATGTCTTCTTTTCTCTGCTACAACTACAGTGCGGATTTTTTTGTGGTTCTTCGTTTTTAAAGATCAGTGTCAATGGGCTAAAAAAAGTTTGCGCGCGTATATTTTCATATCTATATATAAAATTCTACACATACATTTGATAGATATGAGGAAATTTATTCTGGACGTGATTATGAGCGGAGAATAAAAAAGATAATGTATTGTGACCACGACTAAATATATTCAAGCAAGCAAAAAGATATGACGTGCGTGCTTCTATTTCTTTTTTCAAAATTCTCTTTTCTTTTTCTTATAACTAAGCGCGTGAAGTTTGAAAAATAAAGGAGAAATATACGTGCATCGGTCAACAAATGACGAACGTAAAGAACTCACATTGCAGCTGTAAAATTAATGTCGCACTGGAAACTCTATAAGGTATGACGATCATTAGAAAAGTAAAGGTGAAACGGAAATAATTTTATACGTGCGCAGTAGTCGACGCTTATTTTATGATTGTTAGAACAACGTTTATATGAAGATTACAAATTTTTTTAATAAACATAAAGGAAAAGAAAAAAAAAGCACTTGTTGATGTATCTATAAATGGAAATTTCACTAAAATAACTTTAGCGCAAAGTGTATAAAAATAAAGTACAATGTAGCACACTATCATTAAAGAAAGAAAAAAAATGTATAAAGTCGTACGGTTAATAATTATCCAGTTAATGTAAAATGTATAGAAAGAAGGCTATTACTAAAGATACAAGCAATATAACCAATAGCTTTAAGTAAGTGTAAAGCCATTTTACGCGATTCTTTGGGAAATAATAAAAGAGCGTCTTATGAATTTTGACGAGGCTGGTCTAAATTGTCACGATTGTATTACAAACTCGAGAGGAAAAAAAACTTGAAGTATGTACACGTGTATGCGTGTGCGCGTCTATGTAAGAAAGAAAGAAATTAGAAAAAAAATACGTTGCGACAGGTCGTTAAATAAGGTAAAGCTGTGTGTGCAGCTGATGCTACTACTACAACAACTACCGGTAGTCATAAATCTTAACTAATCTAATGTCTTGAAGGTTAAAAAGCAAACGTGTCGACATTTAATCGCGTGTTACATTAAAAGAAAAAAAAAACAGTATAAATAAAAAATAAAATAAAGACATCATGCATAGTTTGCTTATTTTCATTAGAAGGGTAAGATAATAGTTGTGTTGAACTTAAGTAAGAAAATAACTTAAAAGTTGTTCGCAGAAAAAAACAGTAATTATTTAACGATTTGCACGTTTACTTTTGCTTTTTAACTATGTCGACTTTTATTTTCTTACGTTTCCGATTATTTTTATTAAAGAATACTTTTCATTCACTTGCATTTATGCTTTTTAAAGTTTAAATTATTTTTTTTTCGTTTTTAATCAACGTTAAAAAATAAAATTTTCAATAAGATCAAAATGTTTATAAAAAATTTTCATTATTTCTTGTAAAGAAGTAAAGATTATTATCAAGATCAATTTGAGCGTTTCTTTAGCAACTTTAAGTTTCAGATGTATCAATGTGTTGCAACGAGCAACCAATTTTCTAAAAATAAATGCAAAAGGAAAAAAAAAGAAACGAAAAATTCAGCGCCAACAGCGCCAAATAACTCAGGAATAATTTAACGAAGCCAACACTTTGTAATACGGCTCTATAAAATTATCTTATATACATACAATTTATAGCAAGTACATGATTCATAGTTAACAATGTTGTTATTTTTTCTTCTCGCTTATAGGAAGCATATATAATATTGTAAGAAACAAAGTAAATGACAATGAAACGTCCTCCTCGACAATGCGCTGCATATTATAAAATGCAAAACAATAAGAAAAAATAAAGAACAAAAAAATTTCTAATGGAAAAACGATTATCTATCAATCGAAATATTTTTCTTATCTTATCGTTACAAAGTTTCGCCGATGACGTGCTTTAAAGTTTGTTCGCTATTATAAAACACAAGTGGTCTGTGACCTTCCACAAAATACCGTTTATTTTAAAATATACATGTTATTGTAAAATTTAAATGAAACAAAAGTCAAAAGATTAATTTTATTTCTATTATCTAAGGAAACTTTGCTTTTGATTAGAATTACAAGGAAAGAATAAAAGCTTCGAGTGTTTTAAAAAAGATTTGAATTTGCTTGAGAAATACGATAATTTACTGTTTAAATTATCACAATCATCAAATATTTAATTATAATCATAAATTCATTTAAAGCTAAAGACCTTCCTAACTTTTTTGACTCTTTTTTCAAATATAATGACTTTGGATGACCATCAGCACATAGAATGAAAGAAGTTAAAAAAAAAACTTGAAACATTAGGAAAGAGAAAGATAAAGAAAAAGAATGAAGTGTTGTTGGACAGTGTAGGACGGTTGAAGGATATTCCTTGAATTCCGTTGTACAGATGGTGTGTGTATGTGTGTGTACGAAAGTGTACAAGAGAAAGATATATATAAAAAGCGACGACCTCTTCACGGCCGGAATATCACTGGAAGAGCTTGGATTGGTTGGAGCCGAGGCTTTGAGTTCCTTCTGTCTGTTAGCTCGTTTATAACCCGCGAGATCTAAAGTATATGTACACTTCGACTACGTCAAATATAATTTTACCTTTTTTGTCCTTCCAATTTATTTTTCTTTTTGTTAATTTTTTTATTATATTTTTTTTGTAATAGTTAATGAATTATAAAAGCTACATGTTGCAAATATGACACTTATTTTTCTTTTGCTCGTTTTGGAGTACGACATACAATATTTACAACTACTTGAAATTTAATATTTTATTAGTTTGGTGGAGCTTCAAGACGCACGCAAATTTAGAAATATCAAGTTAAAAGATAGATTTAAGATATTTTAAAGATTAAAACTTTAATATTTAATATTCAAGTAAACATTTTTTTCAATATAGTATGTAGATAAGTTGAACAGAAAATCAACAATGCATAAATTTTATAAATATTAAAAAAAAGAAAATTTACATAGAACATATTCATCTCACTTACAAAAATCTAGATTAGAGCTAGACATAATTTATTAATTAAATACTTTAGGTTAAAAAGTTATTTACTAAAATCTAGCTATTAAATATTTGAAAGGTTTAAGGTGTTAAAATATCACGTTGATTAATAAATAAGGAGCATTAAAGCGAAATGTTCGTTTTATTTGTATTGGCTTATTACAATAGAATTGTGATTATTGTCTGAATAAATACCTTAATAATGAATCAAGGTACTTTTTGTATTGAATAAAGACGAGTTGAATAAGAAATTTTCACTTGAATAATTAAAAGTAAAGATTAATAAAACATTTATCAATTTAATCAACGATATTGCTTTATAAAACCAATCAATTTAATTTGGATTCAAATTTTCAAATGTTTTCTTATTTTGGTCAATTGATATTCCAAATTCAATTATAAAGCGTCATTTGTAATTTATTGATCAATAATTTTTAAGTAAATTAAACCAAAGACCAGGAAGAATTAGAGAAACAATAATTCATAACAATATAAAATAAGGAAGATTAATTTACTCATCTCATCGATGAATAAGAATGAGCAAACATAAAGCTACACCTATACAAGAACGCATATTTAATAAGAAAAAAAAGGAGCTCGTATAGGTAACTTGTAACAAAACGTGAGTTGATTTTAAGTACTAACCGATTCGTGCCAATATATATACACACATACACACACACTCAATAATGGAAAGAAAAGTGTAACGGTGTTCTACTTAAATCAACAACAGAATCCATATACACAAAACAATTGTTCGTATGAATGGTCCTTCTATACATAAGCATGTATGTATGTAGATAGATAAAATTTTTACTTGACAATGAAGGAAAATAGCAAAGTGCACGAAATAATAAGAATAATAATTATATCTATGTGTATATAAAAAAAACAACTGTGTTAGAAGTGAGAAGGAAACAAAGGCAAAAGGTGAATTACCAGTACAAAAAAATAAAGAACGACTAGGAAGCGACTAGTTTTTCTTTTGATGTTAAGCCAAAGTCAAACGTTAAGTTTTGTCTATGTGTGTGTCTAAACGTGTATGTAGAAAAGAGTCAAGTGTGTGTACGTATATATACATATATCTGGCTTAAAGCTAAAGTAACCTCGAGAGAGTAATGTAGCTCTTCGCGCTACAACGCGCAACGTTATAACCTCGAGGTTTTAGACTAACACACACACGCACACATTCATATACATGTATATATTAACTATTTCACTGAGAAGTCAAGGCATAGAGCGTCCTCGGTTATAAGCTGACTGGCGCGTGTAAGTTATTATGCTGTGTATATAATATATAATGTTTATTTCATATAATTGTTGATTTTTTTTCTTTTCTTCTTTTCATGCCGGGTGTTAAGTCTAAACGTGACTTTAATTGAAAAACTTGCAATTTTATTTCTCATTTTTAAGACTATTATAATTTTTTTTATTCTTTTTTTATTTCAAATATTTTGTAAATTTGATGAATCAGGAATTTTCCTTCATTTTTCGAAGTTTTTTGTTGTTTAAATAATATGTTTTATTTGGTTAAAAGTGAAATATTTTTCAATAAATTTCATTTGTATCAAGTATAAGAATTAAATATTTTGTATTTAAAGCTTGCATTGAAAAGTTTTCAAGTATAACCATGTACTAATTTTTAAATAAATTCCAACGCATCTATCAACCAGCAACTGTTTCATATATTATTTCTTTATAAGAATTGTTTAGTAAAAAATATTTAAATATAATTTAATTTTAATTTCATTACTTAAATACTAAAGATCAAGTACTACCGGAAGCTTTATTTTACAAAAATTAAAGACTCGCCATTCATCGTGCAAAAATGCGGATTGTATTAGTCATCATGATCGTAGCTTTCAGCAATCACATCTGTCTTTCTTTTTCTATTATCTTGAAGAGCTATAGTAACTGAAGAAGAATTTCAAACTGGAAATATCAAGTATTAAGCAAAGAAATTTTAATCGAACAAACCACTTGAAGCCACTTTTCACACACTTCTTTCATATCCAAAAAAGACGGCTTCTCTTTAAAAAAAAAGAAAAAAAGAAAAGAGAGGATCTGTTAAATTTTTTTCCATGTAACATAACATCTTTAACAAATCTTTCATAAATAAAATATTTCATTCTACTTTTTCGTGACATATGAATTTATGTATCAAGATTGAAAATGAAGAAAGAATCCGGTTATCCCGGCCAAAAGTTTGCAAAGTGGTCTTTGAAACAAGGTTTTCTTTAAAAGTATATTAAAGACCAAATTTACAGGACTGAAAAGTCACTTACACAGCAGATATTCGAGAAGAACAAAAAAAAAGTATCTTTCAAGAAGGAAAAAAAAAGAGATAAAGATTTTTTTTTTCTTCAAGGGGGTATATAGTGTACTTACCGCGCCAGCGCCATCCTGTCATGGGACAATCCAAGGGGGGGCGTCGCAAGTGTATCCAGATTTGCGTGGGATGACTTGCCGCTAATAGTATAACCCACTGAACACATGCGCACGTTTTTTCTCACGGTCGTAGTGACAAGGTGAGCCTGTCATAACAACGTCGCAGCCGACGTCACCTCACACATTGCTTATTTTTTTTTTTTTAAATTTATACTTTATAAATTCTCACAAGATTTTAAGCTTTAATTTAATATATATATGTATATCAATTATCTGTAATATACACTCAATTCAACTGAGCATTCAGTTTTGCCACTTATAATTATTATTTTAAATCTTGCACTTTGAAATTCTTCTTATTATCAAACTCGAACGCGTTACATGAAAGAAAAAAAAAGCCACTTTTTTTTAACGATCATTCGTAGCAGCTGTGTGTGTCTCCTTGCTTTATTTTTACATATATTTTATTTTTGCCTCGAGTTATCGAACGTCAAGTTACCAATAATAACCACTGGAAGTTGTATATCCAACCAATCGAGTTCTGGCCAGCTTCTTTAAAACTTACAACTACAACCACTTTTGTTGCACTTTATTAATAATCTCTTTCCTTGCTTCTTTTTTTTCTTCTATAAACTTGCTCCGAAAAATTTTGTCTCATGAAGATGAGACTTCTCTCTTTGTGCACAATTTCTGCCTTCTTTTTTCCTCCAGTCTCACTTTAAAACTTTGTTAAATTCAATCTGTCTTTCTCTAATCTCTCCTTTTTCTCTTTCTGCCTGCTCGTCTTGTTGTTGGCTGAGGTAGCGTTTAGTGTGCACCTATTAGCCTATTCCCTTGAATATATATGGATGTTGTTTTAGCGTTTGGCTACAACCTCAAACATCACTTTTAGCCGATGTATATATATAATACACGGGATTTATGAAGAGTAACACAAGAGAAAATAAAAACTTGGATATGGATTATATATATGTATATATATAGAGAGAGATAGAAAGGAGAATATACGTATACAATGTTACGATATATATATGATAATAGGTTGGATGTTGATATATTATAAATTGATAATAGTATGTCTATATGGTGTGTATGTGTAATTGTGAAAGGGAGAGAGAAAAAAGGGGGAAGAAGGCCCGAAAAAAGCGAAAAAAGCTAAAAGCGCTCGGCACGTGCCACCCGTCCGTCCTCGGCGCTACTGCTGGCTCGACTGGCTTTACAAAATTCAGAAAGCAAGCTCCGACCTATACCAGTGCTGCTGCTGCTGCTGCCTCAGCTTCTTTACCCCCTCTTCCACTTCGCTATATTATACTATTACTACTTTATACATATATACATGTATATATTGAACACACTCTCTTCTCACTTGTCGGCCTCAAATCGTCGTATACATTAATGTTAAGGTGGTAGTAGTAGTGATGGTAATAGTAGTAGCTAGTATATACATACACACATAGAAGCAAAAGCAAGCTCTCCGCCGACTCTCCGTCGTCCCAACTCGCGGCTTTCCGCGTGCCTTCGGCTGATCTCGTCCTCGGCTTTTTACACACGCGGACTTTGCTTCTATATGTATATATTATATGTACCGCGTAAGAGCGAGAAACGCAACCTACGCACAATACATGTATACAAAAATTTTATGTCGAGTATAAGTAAGAGAGATAGTAAATCTTTATGTACGCTCTGTTTTTAACGTGCTGTGTGTAGTAGTGGTGTACACCTCTCGCAGTTATACGGCTCTAGTTTTCTCACTCTGACCTCTCTCTGCTCTCCTCTCTACTCTTTTTTTATTCAAAACTATAATTTATTTTTTTTTTTGCTTTGCCCTTCTCCGTTTCACGTGTATATTTATATTTGTGTGTCCATGTACGTATTAAAACTTGTACAGTTGAAAAATTTGAGAACCAAAAATAAAAAAGAAGTAGAGTAAAAAAAAAAATTTTTTTTCCTTGATACAAAAACGTGTATTTGAAATATTTTTGGTGATCGTAGTACAAATAACTGACTGATGGAACCTTCCGTCTATTCTTTTTCTTTTTTTTCCTCCAACTCAGCAGAGTATTCGGAGCACGTTGAATTTTATTGTATACCGCTCGTACAAGCGAGAGCACAACTGTCGTTTATTACATTCTGTTTCTTTTCGATTGGCTGGTTATTATTTGTATATTGTATAATTATTAATTGCATACACGCGCGCAAATATTATTATCATAATTTAATAATTATCTTATTGGGCTTCTATTAGCCAATTCAAATTTAATACAGATATATTAAAATTTATTGTTTAATCATGTTATTTGATATACATGTAATATATTATTAAATTCATAAACAAATATTTGTGTGGAACATGAAACTACAAGGGATACATAATTTATTGCCAATGTAATCAATAATGTTGTAATTAATAGTGATTTCTATAAGCACATATTTAAATTTTTTTTATTTTCACCAAATTTATTATCCTCTCAGCTAACAGCAATGAATTTTACCGAACAATTTTGCGCGCACACATGTATACACACATGCACACAAGATGAAAGTGTTTAAACATACTCTCTTATATACACTTTAGTTTTAATCTACGGTTTAGATCTAGGAAGAGAAATATAGCTCTCTTTAACTACATTACATATACATACATTTATATACACTTGCAAGGCCATCAGTGGCAATTTTTCATATCCTATTTACCATTCAATTCCGCCATTCTAAATGTCGTCAATCATCATTCAATATATACCTTCTCGCTTTTCTTCTTTTTTTTTAAACATTATGTTTGATTATTCTACCATTAAGACTTTAACATATCTTATTTATTCAGTGATTCATCAATGTGAGTGCTGTGCGATGATTATTAGATGTTAATAGATAGAATAATTTTTTAATTACGATATATTTGTAATATTTAATTTACGTAATCATTTAGAAGTAAAAGAATCTTGTAAGACATTGAAATATGTAAAATCGATAATCGATAATTTAATCTTAATCATAATATTTAATTTTAAATTAAACAGAACAGAATGTTAATGTCTGATCCAATCTTTCCTCTCTCCCCTTCCATTGAAAAATAAAAAAAAAAGGAATAGAATGGAGCAAAAGAGAGAAGCCGTACGGGTGAAAGAATCTTTTGGTATACAACATGTCTCGCTTGCTCTCTCTCTCTCTTTTTCTTTCTTCCTTGTTCTTTCTCCGCAAGTCTGAGAGAAGCGCGTTTGCTCGCGCGAGGTTTTTGGGGTCGTATATTAATGGAACCGTGACGGCCAACTCGCGCGGACTATAAGCGAGGTAATATAGTAAACCAAGCGCACCGGAATCACGCACGACGATCATATAAATGCTTGTGGGAACGAGGATCAAATGTATATATGCTTACACCTTTTTTTTATTTAAAATCCATATATAGATTAGGCTTATATTGTTAATCAACAAGATTTAAAACTTGTCTTTTTATATAATATTATGGTGCAAAGTGAGAAAGTATATAACTTTTTTAATCTCCTACTTAAATTATTCCATCTTCTTAATTGTACAAAATATTACACTCCGTTTAATTTTTTACGATTATTTAGTGAAGATGCTCCAAATTATATGTCGAATGAAATTTTATTAATAATGATTTAACTTTATGTACTACGATCAAAAACTTACATGCTTTCTATAAAGTAATTGACACTATTTATTAAGATCATAATTCTAAATTTAAGATTACAAATTGATGAGTTAAAATAATCTTATGAGTATAAAGTTTGTGTGATAGAATAATTTAAAGGTCGATAGTTTTAATTAATTGAAAATAATAATAAGACGAAGGTTAAAGAATGCCAGTTGTTAAGAAAATGAAGAATCTCAAAGAGAAGGAATTTGTGTTGAAAGCATTTGTCCGTACAGTCATAGTCTGTAACCGGGATATTGGAATATTGACCGAAATTTGACGCATTATACACACAAGCTACTTTAGTTTGTCGTATATCATTTTTGTAAGATTTTTATAAAGCAATCATCTCTCAATGTTGTACGCATAATATGAAGGAATATGTATGTGTATAAGAGTATTTTTTTTTTTTCATATATCGCTTATTAAACATCGACGTAAGAGAATTGGCCGCAAGGCGAAACGTATCATCATCATCGTCATCATCATCTTTTTCTTATTCTTGACCTATTCTGTCGTCTTTTTTAATGTCGACTCTGTTACTTTTTTTTCTTTTTTTTTTTAGAAAACGGACTACGAAATTTCTTCAGTCGAACTTTCCTTAGAATATGTTATATGTTGACATTATTACCACATGATTTTATTTATACAAACTTATGGAGCTTGTATTTTTTCATTTAGGTAAATTAGGGCAAATATTTTTCTTCTTTAATTGTACCGAAGCGAAAAGCCTGAACAAGGAAGTAGTACAATCACGACTTTTTAAGATACAGATAAATGCTATAATAAATAGAACCTTAATATTTATTTATTATTTTTGAAATGTAAAGTATTTCTTTTAATAATAAAGTATTACAGACTCGTGAGGAGGTATGAAAAAATATCAAAATTAAGATAAATATGAAAGTAATTTCACCTCTGATTTACAGTTAAAAGGGACAAAAATTAAAAGTTTGTAAACCATTCAAATAAGCATTGAGACATATTACTCTAATAAACCCAAAATTTGTAATATTTAAGCCAGACAACATAACTGTAAAGTATAACTAACCTAAGATTATAATAGAATGCAATAAAATAATATTTAAAATTTACAAGTAAACAAGCGTAGCGAAAATCCAGTCTAACAAGAGCTGTAAAAAATTCCCTTCTCTTCTTAGCCATGGTTTGTCGTCGTGGTCAAAAAGGAACAAAAAAAAGAGAGAGAAAAAATGTTTATCCGCAATTTTACTATATCCGCACCTGTGCATTAAAAGCTATATATAAAATCTCAGCAATATAAAACGTATACACAGAAGCGAATGGCTACCTTTTAACATTTCTATATAATACACAGGTATGTGTATATATATACCTTATAGACATGGCCAGAATATATTGAAAGGTCAGCTTGAAGAGAAAGAGAGAGAGAGAGAGAGAGAGAGAGAGGACAACAAGTATATATAGTGTCCCGGTATTCAATGGAACATTGGAATTGTATTATAACCTCGGCTTATGTGTATATGTATACATGTACAAAAGCTGACGTTGTGTATTTGACGTGCGCTAAATAACGATATATACGCACGGTACACACCTATATACCATAATTATGCAAATCGTTTATCACGAATGATTATTTTTAAACTACGCTTGTCTTTTATTTAACTTTTTTTTTCTTTTCTATTTCATGCGTGTAAGACAAATCTTGCGTATTGTACTTGTACTTAATTCAAAATTGTTGATGAATAGATAATAAAAAAAGAAATGAATGTATACCAGATTTAGGTTTATATGTCTGATGAAAGTTTATCACCGTTATTTCATTATTTCTTCTTTTCTTTTTTAATTTGTACTGATATACTTTTTTTTTATTTTACACTTCATTAAAATTAAGATGCGTATAGTTTATATTTTATTTATAATCTTTGTTTTTATTTTACAAATTGACACTCGTTATTTATTTATTCCAGTAATGCCGACCTAGCTGTAATTTATAAAATTAATGTAGACGCTATGATACCTAAATTATTATTATTATAAGTGTATATAATGTTTTGATTTTATTTCACACTTGAACTGTAATATAACAAATTTGAGGTTAAGTTTATAAATTAAGTTACTTAGGAATTGAATATAAATTAATTCATTATCTCACTTTCGACAATATTTCACGCGCAGATGCGACTATAAAAAGAAATTTTTATTTTCAAAATAGAAAATCAATATATTCGGAATGAATTTGATAAAATATCAATGAATTAATACATAAACTTATAATAAGCACTATAGATGTATATGATATAAGTTGTAATGCTGGTCCATATTAAATGAGAGTTCAATCGAGAAAGATAGAAAAACAGGTCATAATTGGCGCATGAAAACTTTCGCCAGTTTTTCACAATATTTTTTTTTTTCTTAACTCTCTGAATAAGAAATATAGAGAAAAAAGAGAGAGAGAGAGAAATTCAGGGAGAGAAGAAGGCACTTGATACAGGTCACGTAACTTTCTCAAGTCTGGCTATATAAGCTGCAAACTGTATACTTTCAACGTTTCAACTGAATTAATTCACCAGCATGTTACGTCAGGATCTCTTTAGCCACTCTCTACTTTGCAATTTAGCAGCGGCACACACAACTCGCCCACGCCGTTGTATATAACTATGTACGTATATACATGTGCTCGAACGAGTATGTGTTAAAATGAACTGTTTTAAAGATAGCGTGAAAAATTTGTATCTTTATTCTCTTTTTTTCTTCTTCATTTCGTATATGCTCAATGTTTATGTGTATACTTAATCGAGCAAGAGTTATTTTTTGTATCGACTTTCTTTACGAGACTTTCAAATTCTATTTTCTTCTTTTTTTTTTAAACGGAATGACAGTGCTTAATGGGTATCAAAGAAACGGTAATTTGTAATTATCGCGTTTTTAAATTTTTTCGTTATATTTAGAATTTTACTTTATTGTTATAATAAATCGATGTCAAATTGAATTTATACTGTTAGCTTCGCACGTGTTTATGTATAACTCTTTTTTATCATCTGGAAAGATTGATAGAGCACGTTTTGTAGTTGCACAATTGAAAACAATTTTTTTGCGTTTTATTGACTGAAAGCATTCAATTAGAAATTCATAAAAAAGAAACGACGAAACAATTTATTTTTAATATTGAGAAAAATATTTCAAGATTTTACGTGATTATCTCTGTGCACACAATAATAATGACACGAATGTAAATTAATAGACAATAGTGAGAAATGATTATTCGCAGAATAAGCATTCCAAATTAAAATTTCTATAAAAGAGAATGAATGAAGATTATCCTTTAAAACAGAATTTTGGCTTTCATTGAAATATACATATATGAGTGTATGTGTGTGTGTGTTAAGCTTACTTTTTACAATCGAGTACAGGCCGACCGTCACACAGAAAACTGGGCCGTAGCGCTCTGAAAACGTTCGTCAGCACCTTTCTTTCTTTCATTTCGTTACCTATAGCCTTTACCTATAGGCTCTCTTTATATTTCTTTTTTTCTCATCTTATTTCTATCTTTTTCTCGCACACATTTTTTCTTCTCCCCTTCCTTTATTTTTTTCTTCTTTTCTTTTTTTTTCATGGGTTCCGGGACAGACGGAATATAAAAATTCGTCGGAATCACATTGGTGTAAGAAGTACTAAAGACGGTATGTAGCTTACACAAAAATAACTTGTAACAATGATCCTAAATTAAAAAGAACAATCATCGAGAAAGGAAACAACTTTCCAATAAGGGTTTGTAACCTTAACTATACCCGTATTTTCGAGGACGAAAAATGACAGGATAGTTTTTACTTATATACCTGGCTTTTATTACTCGAATGACAGCGGTATGAAAATATTTTTCTTACAAAGAGGTAACTTAACTCTTGGGTTTGTTAAAAAAAAAATGTTGCGGTACTTGTAATGTAAATATTTTTATTTTGAAATTTTTATTGAATATTTCACTATAATTGGAATCAATATAATATGCAATAATATTTTTTAATTGAAAATAAATTCATATAAAATTTAATAAGATTACAAATTTTAGTTTATGATATTAATTATGCAGGCTAACCCGTTTAATCATTAAATAATAATTGTAATTATAATGATAAATTATAATTATTATGAGCTATCTAAAATCTAATATAAAACGCCATAAAATATTCAACAAAAATCTTATTTAATATCTTCAAGCAATTTAATTATGGTATAAGAGAAAAGAAAAAAAATTTTGCTTCCTGTTGCCAATGATTGGATTTTCTTATACTTTGCTTTTACGTTATAAGCTACTATACGTCATAAATATCCTTCGGGATAAATCTTGTTTCTCGAGTCTTTGGCAGCTAAGCAACTCTGAGCGAGTAATCGAGAGAAAAAAAATTGCAATATATTGACTTGCTTTGAAACTTTATGTTGTGCAGAATAATTTAAGAAAAAATACTAGTCTATCTGTATTCGCACAGGATTTCGAATTTACATTTTTATGAGCAAATACGTTCATAAATTAACTTCAAATTCAAAATATCTATAGATAGTTTAAAAAATATAATAAATGTTAAAATGAATTTATACTTATTTATAATTTTTTAAAATAATAAGCATTTAATTTTAAATTAATCAAATATTTCTTCTCGTTGAATTAAATTTTTCAGCCTAACGCACATTTTACATAGTGAAAAGTTGTTGAATGTAATTTTATCATTATAATGATACGAATGTAAAAAATTTAATTTCACGTAAATCGAGCTAAAAAGTTTAGAGACCGTAAAAAAAAGGTACAATAGAAACTGCCGGAAAATTAATATAACGAACAGTACACAGTACATTGAGCATTGACTCGTTATAAGTTAGGATAAAACACATCCTCGCATTGAAATCATGCATGAAGCTTATCTTTTCATTTTTTTTCCTTTTCACAAGAAATGAGGAACATCTGTATATGACGATTCAACATCCGTTATATAATAAGAGAGCAGAAAAGGATGTTGATTCATTTAGCAAATAAGCTCAGCTATCAAGAAAAAAGAAAGAAAATTAAGAAAATAAAATAATTATTATATATGTAACAAAAAGTTAGTAAAATTATTAATGACATAAGAAAAAACTAAGTCTTAAAAAGATTATATTTTTATAAATTTATTCATTTAATGTAGAGTTTCTATTTATTAAATAAAAATGATGATCGAATGCGTTGAAATTAGAAATGTAATCTAAATTTCTGTTTCAACAGTTGCACGCAAATATATTTCTGTTGAATATTAATAAATATAAACTCATGACTTTTGTAAACAAATAAAAATTTTATCTTTATTTCGCATACTATTTATTCATGCACGAATTATACAACGTAAATTTAGAAAATATTTCAAAATCGAAAAAGAGTTAAATTTATAAATAAAGCCATTCAAATATTCGTGTTTATTTGAAGAACATTTTAAAATTTTAAGATTATCGATACAATAAAACATTTGTTATTACATTAAAAATAAACAAGAATGAAAATTCACGATAATCTTAGTGAAATAATGAAAATTTCAATAAAGACAAAAACATTTTATCCGAGTGAAATTTTAATTCTCATTCCAAAATTAAAGTGAATTCTCATTCTAGTTAATTGAATTAATATGACTACTTTAAATTTTGCATCTTCTATATAAAGATCATGCCGTTGAATATTTAAAATAAATATTAGGTGAATATTTCGAATCCTTCCATTTGATACAATTGTACATTTCAATTGATTATCTCATAATTATTTATTTTTGTATAACGCATTTCACTTTTGATTGAACGATAAATAAACTAAAATATAAGATTTAAAATAACTTTCACTCAATTAAATTATAGATCTATATGTAATCGTTGCCTGTTACAATCTACAATGCATAAGTTCATGGAAGTATTGTTTTATTTATATTAAGAATAATCATAATGGCGGTACCTTGTTTAGTATTTTGCCAAACCGACATATTTTTTAAAACAAATGTACCATTTTGTAACTTTTATTTTTCACGATGCATTTAGCATTGAGGTTATCTTAAAACTATTTCGTTGGTTTTATTTTTTATTACGTTGTTTTATTATTTTATTATAAGTTGCATTACATCATTTATATTGAGCTTCTTATAAATAAATGAAAAATTCATTTTTAAATAGTTATGATTTTAAAATATGTAAAAATTAATGAAAACTTTAAAAGAGTTTGATAAAGATGAATTAAAAAATTTAAACTTCATTTTCTTAAATTATCAAAGTATGATTTATATACATTTAAATCTTGAAAATCTTGATCTTAATAATTTTAGAAAAAAATTTTCCTAGAGTTTTAACTTAATTTATTACTGCTTGGAATTAAAAAAAAAAATTTTTTTTTGCTTAATAAAACACATAATTAGCTCAGTGCTCGTATGTGAATGTAAATGTGAATTTATTCATATGAAATAAAAGAAAAATGAAAGCTGAAAATATGCTGAAAAATCAAGTGGAATCAAGTCACTTACCCAGGCAAGCTGATGCACATCTCAGATATTTATTTTCAAAACTCTAAGTAGACGCATTTGAAAAAGCACGTAATACTGATGTATTGCATTTCAATTCAACTTTACACGCTTATTTTTGGAAACGTGATAATAAATAACACGCTTTACAGTAATTACATGCACGTTTTTATTCTTTATTCCTACGAGAACGTGATAAATTATAAAAGCTCCACCGGGTATGTATACTCATAGGTATTAAAAGTTAATTTTTCATTTTTTTATTCAATTTTTATTCAATGAATGTATACATTAATTCTCATTTGTTACTTATTTTAATAGACTAATTTAAATGGTATACAAATTAATTTACTAATTAAATGAAACATTATTTAATTATTTTTTTATTAACAATTAAACTTTTATTTGAATCTTTTGACAAAAACATTTTAAATAAACAGAAAGCGTTATATTTGCATCTTGATGTTAGTTAAAGTATGAATAATTTTGCAAATTGATCCAGTTGAATAATTAAGTTTCATCAAAACTTAAGTATTTCTCGTCCCCTCTTTTTTTTTATTATTATTTTATCCTTTTTCACTTTCAAACGTTTTTCTTTATAATCTGAAATATTAAGTGTTAATTACGAGAGCCAACGAAGCGCGATAGAATTCAGAAGTAAAAAAAAAAAAAAAACTAACAAAAGCTCATCCAAGCGTTTTAGGGACCTCCCCGCTCTTAAACTCTGGAAATATTCGCAAAAGGCATTGATACACAGAGTCGCGCCTCCCCTGTGGAACTACCGCGCAAGCTCCGCCCCTTTTGCGAGTTTGCCACGCCGATGGGTATACGTACATATATATATATGTCTATATATATATACATATATATAATGTTTCTCTTGAAAACACCATACGTCCCTGATCTGGTGGTGTATACGTCATTCTTCTAGTTTGCACGTGTAGTACAGCTCAAGCTCTATAGAATACAATATTTAATTGCATTTAGAAAAAAAAAGTTTAAGCCTTATTTTATAGCCGATAATCGAAGTATAACGCTTACTAGATTATTTTTACTATTTTATGTAGTTACTTTTCCGTTACTATTTCTATTTCTTATTACGTCTTTAAATTAAATAATTGCTGCTTTTTTTGTATTCGATGATCAAGTTTATTGAGTCTCGCGTAGGATAAAATTTATTAGCATATTACAAAGCTATTTATTAGACTTCTTTCAGTTTCAAATATTTGAAAAATGAAGTATTCATGAAAATTTTCTTATCGTGTAATTACTTATTTAGAATGTATATTTCGTACGTATTGTTGTGTATATTTTTAATGTTTGAATATTTATAAAAGTAAAGCTTACAATTTGGAATAACAACATTTTTTTCTATACATAGAGAAAAATTTTATAGGAATATCACATTGTAGCCGTGAAATTTACTTGATTTTATATAAAAATTACTGTTTACATTGTAAAAATTGCTATATGAGTAGTTAACATCGTTATAGATCAAATAAATTTTTTTATGTATATATTAATTTTTTTCATATAAATAGACACTTATATTCAAAATAAAGTATTTTCTACGGTTCAAAAATTCGGTGTAATAATTTTTTCAATAAAATTTTTCTCCGTGTAATAACAAAAATTAATAAATATATACAATTTGTTCTCGATAACTCAAAAAAAAACATTTTTAGTAAAATTAAGTAAAGAATATTGAATGTCTATAAAAATTTAGCTATTATTTTAATGACTGCCTATGAAACTCAAACAATAGATTTGATGTAATAAAGTAAAGTGGGGTCAAGAGTTCATACTTAAAGGAAAATTTTAAATAAAAACTAGAAAAATTAAGTAAACCACGTGCGTATAACTTAATTCAATGAAAAACACAATCATCTATTAAATATTTATGATTCCTATTGTATTGATTTAATTAATTAATAACATCAATTAATAAATGATATGAAAAAACGGCAAGTTCCCTACATAGGTATAGGAAATATTACAAAAAAAATTAATTTTAGAAAAAATCTTAATAATAACAATTATAAATTTTTTAAAAGTAACAATAAATATTAAGCTTAAATACACTGTTTCCACAACAAAATATTTCACTTTAAGGATTGTATTCAAGATAAATATCAGTTATGCAATAATCTCCGTACATTCACACTTTTAAGTTCTCAAATTGAAATCAATCACATTTCGATCCCTTTTTATTAGGAAATTTATTGTGGTGTCGTGTCTTTACTAACCATAAATAGTACATTACGTTCCGTGGACAGATAGGCTTTTTTTACGAAACGAGAAGATTACAAGCCGAGCCGAAGGCGAGGTTTGTAACGAGTTTCGTTAAAAAGCCTTTTTGTCCAAGTAACGTAATGAATTTTACGTTCTGAGAGCCGAAAATGAGAAAAGAAGTTGCGATTTTGAGGTTAGAAGAACGTAAAAATTTTTTCTCATGTTTTAAATCTAGTACTACCACAAATTATTTATTGTTACTTGTTATTTATGTTCAAAATTATTAATCAATACTAAAGGAAAAAAACTCAAAATTAAAGGTTGAATATATTGAAAATTTTACATCAACCACATAAAAATTCATCTTTTTTCCGAAGTGAACTAAATATGTCAAATTAATAAAATATTTTAATGAGATAATAAGCTAATCATAGTGAGTTTTGATATCAAACTCACGTCGTTATCTATAAAAAAAAATATAACCAAATGGCGTCTTTCCCACACCATCATTTAGGCTTACTTTACCTTATAAAATAATCTGTTAGGGTCTCTGACATGTCAAAACGAAATTTGGATATCGTCCTTCACAATATCTATTGATGTTTAGTCAGTAACTGGTTAAGCGCTTAAATCACATCTAACATGTCGCCAGTGACGCTTATCGAAAGCAATTAGATTAGATAAGAATGATTGATTTCCAAGGTAACCTTGGCTTTTCCGAGAAGTTGACACTTCAATTTTTTTTTTCAAACCAAAATTCTATGTAGTTACGTTTATATTGTTTTATAATGGGGAAAAATTGTTTATTCTTTTGTTGTCGTTGATTCAACAAAAGGACTTTTTTTATTTCAAATAGCATTAGTTTTATCAAACTTTCAGTTCTTTCAGTTTTCTTCTTTATTGATGTAATGCAAAAATTTTCTCTTTTACAAATACTTATTTTATTCTAAAAATTTTTAAGTCTTAAGTATATTGTAAGAGGATAGAGTTTTTAAACTTTATATTGAAAATCGTTTTAAGTTTTGCTACCTCACTTACAGCACATTTATTCTCCTTCTTTTGAAAATAAAACTTATTCTTTTTTCAATGTTGTAATCTTTTATAAAATATCGATAATATTTTTATTACAATGTAATACGATGATATTGAATTCTTTTTTATTAAATCTCAATAAATAATATTCGCGTAAATTTATTTACGTCTTTTTCAAATTTTATATCCAGTCAATAAATTTAATAAAAATTTTTCAAGAGAGCCTTCCATAACGTAACGTAAAAATATAAAATTTCGCTCGAACGTTTAAAAAAAATATCTTTACCTATAACATAAAAATGTAGCTTAAGAACCCGTAAAAGATGTGAATTTAAGCTCATTTTATAAGTTTAATAGGTGTTACTCGTAATACTCTCAAGCGCATGAAAAAAAAAGCACACACGACTTCCGTAAATCTCGAGTAAATCTATAATACGTAGGTATATGTGTATACTATATTGACTATATAGAGAGTAAGTACATAAGAGAGAGGGACCGTCGTTGTCGTTGGCAAAACTTTCTCTTCTCGACAAACGACGAGGTTGTAACATGGGTTCGCTCTCGATGGGAATTCGCTAGAACGAAAAGCCGCTTTAACCCTTTCCTTTTTTCCCCTACCGTGAGTATTTATTCGTCCTATGTGTTCTTTAAATTTGTGTTTGATTAAATGTAGATTTTAATTAAAAATGTAACACTTTTATTCATTTTATATTTTGAAATTTTCGATAATATTTATCTTTTTTCCAATTGAATAAAATTGTTATTTACCAAAAGTCAAATTTGAAAAATGGAGTTTTTAAATTCATCAATTAACAAGAATCGAGGATTCAAAGTGAAATTTTGACGGCGTGGCAAACGTGCGCACTTAAACGTTTATTTTTGTATAGGTGTGTGTGCACCATTAACGAAACGGGATACTTGTACGTTTAAATTTTGGCCATTGCTCCAGTTTAATCACGTCAACGAGTTAACTATACGTTATAACGTAAAGGCATATAACTATGTACATTCTCGTGTAGTTTGAACAAGGTTTGCATAGTTTTAGAGTATCTAAAACGGTGGTCATATAAAGCTTTGAACACATAAACGATATAAGTTATTATCTTTTTCTCTCTATGTCTCTTTAGTCATGCTCTTGTAGTGCTTCATATTTTCTCTATTACACGTTTAGGACGTGTGGCTGGTATAGCAATAACTATTGCTCTGAAAAACTTTCCAAGTGAAAACGATTTAACTCTTTCTAATTGATTTCAAGTAAAAGTTTTATGTATACGTTTTATAACACGCCAGGATAGAGAAAGGACAAAAATCATTTTATCTTTCATCACGTTTTAAGATTTTTTCTTTGTTTTTTCTTTTTCTTTTTTAAGTAAAGAAAAAGCATGCGCCAAGACATTCTATCTAAGGAAATATATAGCAGTCATGTTGAAAGTATTATAGAAAATATCGTTGCAGTATTGCTGTACTTGCGGCTCTCTCTTTCTTTCATTCTTTCTTTTTCTCTGGAAATTTAGTGAATCTTTTTTGGCTCTAGAAAGCGGTATACCGAAAAAGAGAGAGAAAGAAAGCCAAAAAAAGGGAAAAAAAGCAGAGGATATAGAATTGCAAGAAAAGAAAGGGAAAAAAAGGAAGGAGCTCGTATACGCGTTTGCAAAGGGACGATAAAAAAGTAGTATACGACGAAGCAAAAGGAGAGCAAAAGCGAGAGAGAAAGAGAAAAATATAGGAGAGAGAAAGAGCGAGGGTAAGTTAGGCGGGTAAGGTGATTGTGTTAGGACGAGGAGAACGACTATACGACTAACGTTGAAGCGGAATGGAGAGTTCAGGCGAGGTCAGGTCACGGGACGAACGAACAAGCAAGCTCTGGTTCGGTCGATAGAATACCGAGCTTCTCTCTCGCTCTCTCTCTCTCTCTCTCTGTCTCTCTTTCTCTATATAGAGTAGAGCAAAAGCTAAAACGCACACAGCAAGTATTTTACGAGAGCGAGATAGAGAAAGAGAAGAGAAGAGGAATATGCCTCTGGAACGTCCTCCAAGCTATTTATTGGACTGATGATTTTGCCCTCCTTGGCAATATAGCGAGCTAGCGAGCGAACGAACGCAAGCTTCAGCGATAATTAGGCGCGAGGCTGACAGCATATCCAAGAAGAAGAGAGGGGGAGTGAAACCCAAGTTTCTACTACTACTACTACAACTACTATTACTACTACTACTATTGAAAGTTATACACTTTATTTTCGTTGAGGGTACATTTGAATTTTCCAAGATTGCTAAAGAGTAATGAGGGAGAAGACGTAAGAGGAAAGAGACTGGAATAATGGAGGGTTTAAAGTTAGAAGTAAAAAAAAAAGAGAAGAAGATGAAAAAATAAAGGGACGTTGAAACGTTCGTACAACTTTTGAAGGAAAAAGAGAAGAAGCTAAGAGTTTCGTTGTAAACTTTTCTAGGTTCTTTGTTAGTTCAAACGAAGAAAAGCTTTGACATTTTGACTTGGACTATCCTAAAACGAGGTAAGGCATTTGGTTTGTTTTATCAATGAGGACAAAAAAGTTAAGATACAATTTCATTCAATGGCAAACATTTTAACATTGTTATATTATCAATACATAAAAAGATAGAAATCTTTAAATAACTATACAATAGCACATTATTTTATTTTTTCATAATATTGCATTAATGTAATAATGATGTTTATCATATAAATATAAAAATTTATTGAATGTATGAATGATTTATCGAAGCGCACGATTTTGATTGAGCGTTTTGTAATTCATATTCTCGAGGGGGTATATATATCGAGCTATATGTGCCACGTCCAGATCTGTGCTAGAGAGATGAAAATTTAATTGTCGAACATTTCAATTATCAGAATAAAATCGATGAATTTTCATCTACGCAAATATAGGAAAAAGAGAATAAAATTCAATTTCTCTATACATATCTACTATTCGAAATGTCACGTGCACAATGCCATACTATAATAATTGAAAATACTTCTGCTTTTGTTAGGTGTGTATGTATAGATATTAATAATGAGGTCTACAAGCACATGTGCGATCGTATAAGCTTAGATATTTATACATACATATATATATGCTTATACAATAAACGCGATAATGAAGTTTTAAGTTAAGATGAGAAGGAGATATCCGATACGGTACTATGCTTATTCTCAACTCGGTCAAGGCAGAAAATACTAAGCAGAAGAAACTTGTGGCTTGTAGGACATTTGCTCGTCACTCAATGTAAGTAAATATTGCACCTTATTCTTACAATTATATACGGAATGGCAGATGAATACATACATACTATACATACTCAGACTTATATATATATGTAAGCCTCAATTTTCTTAGGTCGAGGCATCGCTTAACAAAACTCTTAAAAATCTTGGGCAATCTTTGCATTGAAAGTCACTCTTTTAGATAAGTTTTATGACGTTAAAAACTTAACGATTGGAAGGACGTTACGAATAATTTAACAGTTTTTAAATTGTAAATCAGACTTAAAAACAAAATAAACAGTATTATTTATTATAACATGAATAAGAAGATAAAGACAGAAACCAAAAATTAGATTAATTAAAAAATTCATAACAATTACTTATTTATAAAAATAATTTAATCTTGTGGTATTTAAATGCATAATAAATTGTTATTAAAAATTATAGGTTGTTATAGTCAATAAAAAATTCAATATACAGGAAAGAAAAATTTGCATGAGATTCCCAAAAGTAAAAAAGAAAAAACAGCTATAAAAATAATTTTGACCAAAGTCTTTCATCGATGTCAATAGGGACATATGTGCGTGATTAATAATGAAAAAAGCATCGAACAGAACGTATATACACAATTGTGCTTACGTATGCACGAGGTCGAAGAAGAATAAAAAAAAAATAAGAGAGAAGGGAAAGAATAAAAGCATAAGATTTCCTTTGAGGGTTTCGAAAGCCAGTTTTTCTAACCCCCCTTATATAAGCGTCAAAACCACTAAAAATAACGCACAACGTATATCACGTCTGTATAAATGAAAAAATAAAATTTACTATATACGATCTAAGTAAAATTTTTAAAAATATTAAAAATATAAATAATATTTACATGGATTCGACAACAAATTTATAAAAGTAGTATATAGTAGTTTGATGAATTAACTAGTTGAAGGGCTAGCCAAGCGACTAAGGTTTATCCAAAACAAATTACGCAAATTGCTTGCTCTGTTATCTCGCAAATAAAAGCAGAATTGCCAAATTTACAAAAACTTTGTGCGACGATGTTGAGCAATTGGATTTTCTGTATTTTGTTTGGGTATTTTTAAGCTTTACTTTGATTATTGGAATAAATTAAGCTTTTATTTTTGTAAAACAAATTTACCAAACACATTTAACGCAATTTGCTTGCCCTGGTTTTCATAATGTTTAATCAACAAAATTAGGTATGCAAAATTATTTACATTGATATTTCAAAACTTTGTTTTGGAGAAATTAAAATTTTTGTATCTTACAATCATGACAATAATATTTTAAATTTTAAATGTTCTTCTTACTAACGCCACCCTTTATTTATAGAGAAGATAGAGGGATTAATTAAATTTTTAATTAAAATGAAAAGAATTAAATGTATATTTACATTAATAATTCAATATTTAACTTAGATTTTCATTATTGCATGAATTTATATCATGTGCTAAAAATTATTTCTTCATTCTTAAATTAAAAATTAAAATTACTAAATTTAAATAAATTTTACCGAGTACATAAAATTAACTTTTCATTCTTTTAATTTTCGTAAAAATGTGGTAATTTTCTTAATAGTAAAAAAATGACTATTTTATTTTTTCCATTCGTCCTTCACCCTACAGACGCCGTCTATCTCACGTGACATTTAAGTTAGAAAAACACATAAAGAAGAATAATTTTCTTTTTTCTTTATTAAAAAGGAATTTTATTATTTTTTCTTCTATTAATATATTCTACTATATTATACGACATTTAATAAACACAAACATATGGTATTACGAAACTACAATAAACACACCTTATTTTCATTGTATTTCAATATAAAAGCGAATACAAAAGAATTGATTTCTTTATGAATAAAACAAATAGGTTAACGCAAAAAATTTATTTACAATAAACAAAAAAATTTTTTTCAAAGAATAAAAGTTAAGTATATCGAGGACAGAAAAGCCACTCGACACTATAATAAAGTACTTGAGAAGCGATAAACATTAAATGTTATACGGTCACTATTTGAGGCTAGTGTGCTGTTAATATACCGTTGAAACATTAGACGTCAATCATTGTGGTTTACTCTTGATGACAGAATTATATTCCATCAATCGTCCATTAACATAATTTAGCCTGTAAATATATGGATGTATGGCTCTTTTAAAAAAAATAAGATAATTAAACGACAGATGAAAAAAAAATGAGAAAAAACCAAATATGCTGTTAGAAGCGTTCGACAGTATAAGAAGAAAAAAAAAAGATAATTGTCGACGTGTGTATCTCATTAAAAAACAAAATGAAAATAACCCCTTTCGACGAAACGTTATTCCCATGCTTGCTTATATATTTTATACCAATTCTCTACCTTTTTTTTTCATTCCTTTCCATTTAACTCATGGTAGATGTATAGCCGTGCAAACGCAGACGTGTATATATAGTTTGAAAGGACGTAGAGAGTAGTTCCGTGCACGAGAAATTTTCAAACTCGCCACACGAAATGCTCATCCTCTGCCTTGTATCTTTGTCTGGCGCTCAACATCGATCTTACCCTCTTATGCTTTCTCCCCTTTTTTTAGTGTATACCTATATACGTGTAGAGCTATACTATTCTATCTATGTTACTACTATAATTCAAAAAGAGTTGACGGCTTACCCTCTCGCGCACTCAACCGACGTTTATAACTTTGTACTTGACGGAAGAAAATTCAATCATATGTTTGTCTATAAAATTATTAAACTGTTTATATGTATACACGAAAGTTTGTTGTATGCGCTAAGCTTCATATTTTTCGCTTTTCTTTTTTCCCAACTGTGTTTTTCAATTATGTGCGTGAAAGATTATTTTTGTGCTTGACTGGTGGTTTATACTTTTTGTTGCTTTATTCATATTTGCGTTGACTTCAAAAGCTTCAACTTTGCTCTAAGCTCCTGAAAGTGGAAATTTGTCGTTATGAAGCTTTATGTACTTAATTTAAACTGCTGTGGGAAAACTCGGAAAATTAAACTTTCAAGTATATAGCAGCTAATATTTAAATTGCGAAAGTAACGTTTTACAAAATAGTTCGAATCATTTAATTATTTTTTATTAAAAAATTAATATACGCAAATCGTAATGCTTGAAGCATTAATTTTTCATGCAATAAAACACGGTGTTATCTAACAAATAAAGTTTAGCCGTTTTCTAAAAGCCATGCCACCGCAAGTTTTGTTATATAAAAGCATGAATTGTCTCGAGGGAAATTTTGCACTGCAGCAATGGAAAGTGAACGAGAGCCTGTCGACCAGCAAGTAAATGAGATTTTCAATTTCACGCGCTATTCCATTTTAATTGGTTTGATAAAAAAAATAAGGAAAAGCATTTTTATCGATTTTGTTTTAATAATTTTAAAAATTAATTCATTAGTTTAGTTATTACAGCAATTTCATTTTTAGTGATTATTTATATTTTTATTTTAAATATGCTTTTAATTATTACAAAATTTAGAAATCTAACTATTTAATGAGTAAAAATTTAACTTGAAATTGATAGTTATAAAATAAGTGAAATTTACAGTTCAAATGATATAATCGGTTGAAAATTGGCTTAAAATTAAATTATATAAATAAAAAAGTAAGAGGCCTAGGGTCTGAGTCCCGGTTACTGTGCCTGAACCTAATTCTGTGCTTTACATGTATTTCAAATGGAAAGCACAGAATTAGGTTCAGGCACAGTAACCGGGACTCACACCCTATTCATTCTTATCATAAAAATTTTTATTCTATTCCTTTTTAAGAATTATCAAATTGAAAAATTCGATTATAATGAATATTTTTTAAAATTATGAAATTTAAACTTTTAATTAAATTGTTCAAACACATATCTAATACTTAATTTTAATTTTAAAATAAGAAATTTAAAAATTTATTGATATTATAGTTTATAAAAATTGTTTTTTTTATTTTATATAAAAGTACGTATGAAGTGGTAATTCATGTGAAAATCGTTTTACTGCGGGAGCTATAATCCTTTTCGGTTATCGTCCAGAAGAAAGTTGCTCGTATATGCCATTCGCCTTTTCACAATCCTATATAAGTTTGAGAAAACGAAAGGAAAAAGAAAAAGAACTTTTTTGCCAAGTTAAGGTCCACTTGAGAAACCAAACGAGAAAGAGAGAGAGACGTGATGCATTATTTTTATCGAATGCGCATCGATAGCTCAACTGTCCGCAGTTATCGGCCAAAAACACGCTCAACATGACCTCTTTTGGTTATAAATTTATTAATTTTTCAGAAAAATAAAAATTTTCATAACTTTATATATAAATGTTTAAAATTTATAGAAAAAATAAAATATTTCAGAAAAAACATTCATATAAATTCATTTTTGTAACTTTTTATTTTAAACTTACTAAATTTTTTATTCGGATATCCACAAAAATTAATGATTTTTTAAAGAAACATTACCATGTTAAAAAAAATTCCTTGTCATGAGAGAAAGCTCAAAAAAAGTCATTGTTACTAAATGAAAGGAATGACAAAAGAAGCTCTGAAATAAAACGGGACAAAAGTATTAGAAACGAGCATCAACGGTATAAAAAAAAAGTGTCAAACCTAAAACTTCGCTGACCGGAAAGAGTTGAAAATTAGCTCAAACTTCTAAAGCTTTCACACACATAAACGTACGAGAATATTAACATACAGGTATAGATATTAGATATTTCTATTAAAAAAAAGAAATTTAAGCCCACAAGCATTGAAACGTATTAGGAAAGGGAAAGAAACCGGAAACGGTTCGAGGTCGAAAGAAAAAAAAAGAAGAAGTAGAGGGTTTCGACCATATAGGCTTGGCTTTATATGATGTATTATCTTGACCTTTTTTTGCCCATTTTCATTCTCTCATTCGGCTCTTTGGCAGTTGGTTGTATATATACTCGCCACTACCGCTTGTGAGAGGCGAGTATAATATCAGCGAGTCACCAGAACTATACACACGCACACATATACACACATTCATACATACACCTATATGTATCTATATAAATACAAGTCGTCCTCGGCGTCTCGTTTTGCTCGTCCTAGCTCGACCTCCTCCTCCTCCTCTGTCTAAAATAAAAACGTTTTGTCGTTGAATTTTAAAAGGTGGAGCTTGTTAATGGACTAGTAATAAAATGAGAATCGTTAATACGCAAACAGAAAAGAAACTCTTTTTTTTACCTGCTAATCATATTTAATTGCATGGTTTAAATAACCATTATTTACTCATTGTATAATGTAATAATTCATATGGAAAACAAAAACAAACGTTATTTTAATCAATATATTATTATAATTATTATTGTTTAATTATGTGCTTACACGAAAATATTGATAATTAATTAGAACTATAATCTAAAGCTAATTTATCGTTGTAGATGTGTTAATTAAATTCTCATATTTAGTATTATATTTATTAAAAAATACATTGAATTTAAGTTACACGCATCAGCACATTGTTTGTGGTTTTATTTTAATAAACGTTTAACGCTTGATTAATCTAGTAATATCAAGCTTAACAAGGCCAGCAAATTCATTGGTATATATTGAATTCTTATACTACTTGTTTCATACTCATTCATGTACATCGGCAACGTATAATCACACATTAATGAACAAATTTACGTTTAATAAGTTAAGGTAAATAATTTCCGGCTGATAATACATTTTTTTATTCATTATGATTTCTATAATCAATCACTACGAGTATAATAACATCCATTCATTTACATATTTAACCAATATTGGAAATAATCATATAAGCTGTTTAAATTGAAAATGATCAACTTTTTATTGAAAAATAAAGTTATTAAAAATTCAAGTAAAACTTATTCAAGGAAACTCAATCAAAAATGTATGAGAAAGAATGATAAAGAGTGGATGGAAAAAAATTGAAGATTAGCCAAGGTCGATGGCGTTATAAGCAAGTTTGATTTAGGCCGTCGCCATCGAGGAATTTCGTCGTTGAAGCTTTTATAACGTTTAATATTTCGACAAACTTTTTCGAGGATCCAAGATAATATTAAAGGCCATGATTTATCGACGATTTATTATCAATTCAAATAAGCCATTCCATCGTTATTAGAACACTCAATTATTTGTGTTTTTTTTTTTTAATTTTTAATCATTATTTACCTTTCTTATCATTTAATTTATTATTACAATAAAAATATTCACATAATGAACGATCGTATCAATTACAAAGTATTTCAGATAAAATAATATAAATTAGTTAAAAAATTAGTTATTATGATGAAAATAAACGAGGACAAAATAATCATGGAAATAATAATTTATATACAATTGACTGATTTATGTCCATAGAAAACTATACTTTGTTCTTTTTTTTATTATTCTAATTCCACATATATAATCTCAGAAGACGTTCACGGAAGCATACTAACCGCTACTTTGACTTTTGTCAACGTTGACTTTTTTTTAAACTCGAGAGACCTTCGAGTAAGGTGAATCGTTCAATGCGTGTGGTTTAATAGAAGAATTTCCTGCTAAAATAGAAATACGCGAACGTAAGCATACACTTAAAAAAAAAAAAAAAAATCGGGTAGAGCCAAGTTAAAGAGAACTGGATATTATATACATATATCTATATTTATGTAACCGAGGACAAGAGTGATGTCAGTGTCGTGCAAGCCTCATCGCACGTTGCTGACTTTTATACGCTTCACACAATAATGTCAAAGAAGTAAATTCAATACATATATATATTGTAAAAATGTCATGCCACCGGAAGTAAGTTTCAAAAAATTTTTAAGGTTTCAACACAATACAGTTTGAATATACTCTTTGGTGATAAGTTATTTAAAAAGAGCAATTATAATCGCCTGAAATTTTTTTTCTATTTTCATACATTTACCAAAAAGTCTGTTCAATCAAAACTTATCATTTTAATGCAAAACGGAAGTAAATTGATTAAGATAAATTGAAAGACTAAATTCATATTACAAAAACCTATCATGTTTCGAAGTATACTTTGTTTTGTCTACAATCTTTTTCTTATACATTACTTTACTTTGATAAGAATTTGAAACAATTTATTGTTTCTTTCTTTTTTTTTTTAAATAAATGTTGTCAGCAATATGATATTATGACCTTCGTTAAAGTTGGCATTGGAAAAATTTTATAACTTTAAATATTATAGTATTTCATGATGCTTATATTATTACTTACTTGTAAACATAATTCATTTACGAAAGAGTGCCCACGTAAGATGCCAGCATCTGTAAAATATAAAGCAAACGAGACATAAGTAACGAGAAATAATAAAAGTAAATTTAACAGAATCGCCGTTGCATGTTTGCAAGATATGAAATTTTTATAGATTAAATTTACCGAAATATTTTGCAAAATTGTCATATAGAGTGCCATTAAGCAAAAAATTATTATAGCTGTAAAATTGACTATGAACGTATAAAAATTTTATTGCGCTTTCTTTTATTAAATTTTATCAAGTGTTTATGAGATTCTGACAATACAGTATTACATTATACGAAACACAATTTTCATTTAAAATTTAATAATATTATTGAAACAGATTTTTTAAACTTTGTGATGAAAACTTTTATTAATCGTTCAATATTCGCTATCGTAAGATTCTTATGGCTTACTTATTTATTCATGTTTTAAAATGTTAGCAAAGCAATACCTTAAAATTATTAATGGTAAACAAATTTCTCAGTTTTATTTTAAAATAGGTAACTATAAAATTTAAATAATATTTAAAAAAAAAATTGAATTTACGTGTAGATGCTTGCTTTCATTTCCTATCGAGAATTTAGTAAACTCAATTTTTCTTTTCCTTTTTACTGATTTGAATACAGCCTTGATTTTCAGTTGCTGTAAATTGAAAGGCACTTTATTTAGCTGAGAAAACTATATTTATAGAGCCACGGCATCGGTCCATGAAAAATCAATGAAAAATTAATACTTTTGTGGAAAAAAAATTGAATAATAAATCTTGGTCGAACATAGGAAAACGAATGTTTAAGAGGATATCGTAGTTATGCTTCTCCTAATAATATTTTTATTCAAAGTTCATGAGTAAACAGTGCGTCAAATCAAATTCTTTCACTTCAGTGAGAAAATTCGAAAGATTAATCCTTAGCGCGGACAAGTCAAGAAATTTACCAAAATAATATACATAAAAAGTTATAAACAAACTTTCGATATATACTATTTTGAGGTTAGGTTCATCGAGCTTGATATCTAATTTTCATTCAAAGTTCATAAAAAAATATGAAGCTAAATTGAATTTTTAATTTAAGAAAAATTATTGTATTAATATAGTTTTACCGCGGACAAGTCATTATATTTGTCCAAATAGTAAATTTAAAAAGATATCAGTAAGATAAAAAAAGCAAAAATCGATTCCAACAACTACGACATCCCGTTAAGAATAATAATTAATTTCTTTCATTTATAGATCGAAATCTTCAATAATTTATATAATAATAGATTGATTTTAAACTGTTTTAATTTGAAGCCTTACAACTTATAATATATCGAGTAATATGTGTTAAGTCGTGACACCAGTAAATGAATACTAAAGACAAATGGTGAACATATACGACGTATTTTTTTTTTTAATTTAAAAACGAGGGGCCAAAGATTAATTTTATTTGAATGAATATTAAAAATACATGTTATTCAATTTTTTACACAAAATGTTCATTTTTCATTGATTTTGCATACACGGAGTGAAATTCTATAGGTAAAATTACTATACTCCACTGCAACTGAAGGACGTACTTGATTTTGTATAAAAATTACTAAGTATATAGTAAAATTTAATATATAAAGAGAAAAATGAACTTTGTGAATATAAAATGTTTCTTATGTAGCAATTTTTACTATTCACATATCATTTTCCTAGAAAATCAAATCTGTCCTGCAGTGAAAATGAAATATAATAATTTTGCCTATAGAATATTTCTCCGTGTAGACTGACATCGTAGCTTTATAAATATAATTTTCTAAACTAAATAAAGCACCTTTCAATTTACAGCAAGAAATCAAGGCTATATTCAAATCTGTAAAAAAAAGGAAAAGAGAAAAATTTAGTTGACTGAATTCTTGATAGAAAGTGAGAGCAAAAGGAGAAAGATTTTCACCTTCCAGTGTTGTTGGTTGAGCAAAAATTCTAAAGATATATAAAACATATAGAAAAGTGGCAGTTTGAAAGTCTCATTGGTCTCAGTCGAACTATTGATTTTCACTCTTTTTTCATGTTACTGTTTAGTACTGTATAGGGGGACCTTTTCTCATATATATTTTTATTTTTACTTTTTTTAGAAACAAGAAATATCGAAAGTTGTTTAAGTTGTTAAATACAGTAAAGTAAAAACCTCATTTACGAGCATCACAAAACATACCAGCTCTCTAAATCAAACCTTAAGCCTTTTACTTTCCAATATTAAATTTTAAATCATTTCGTACGGAAAATAAGCTATAATGGTGAAATTAGATTGAAAATTTCAGTTTTTTTCACAGATAATAATATTAATGCATAAATAAAATATTTCTCTTTTGGTTTTGAGAATATATTTTTAATATTTTTTGGAAAGATAAGATGTTTTGAAAGCAAAGCTTAGATACGAAATCCTTTGCTAAGCCAACAACATAAAAGCATCTTTTTGAAAGCTGAATACGACGAGCAAAGCTGATAAACTGCCAACTGACGCTTTCAAACTTTGCTATTTACTGCATATACACCATAAAATATCATAATACGCTACCTTATGTCGACAGATGTGAATATTTTTATCTACGTAAATATATTAAATCTTTAAAAAAAATATATATCTTAATAACATCAGTTTTAATAAATATCCAGTTACTACATTATTTCTACCACGTTTATCCTTGATTTATTTCAATTTGTATGCTTTTAATTATTTTTACTATAATTTATTTATGGTTTTTTAAACGATACTGTTAAAAGCGATTTAATTAATCATTTTTCAATAAATCAGAACTAAAAATATTAAATTTAAAAAATTTGTAATTTAAATGAATCTTTAAGATATCTCTCCCTCAAACATAAAATTGTAAAAATTGACAAAGAAAAAGACATTGTCAGACTTTCGAAAAAAAAATTTTGAACAAGTTTTAAAATATACAAAACATTAAAGATGATAAGAAATACAGAACAAAGAAGAAAAAAAAATCTTATATAAAAAGTAAAAACATAGCATGAATATTTAAAGCAAAAGCATATCGTAATTCAGAAACCATAAAAATTTTAGGTCTTTTCTTTTGGTTATAAGAATACGATGGGCAAAAGAGAGCGAGGGGCAAAATGAAAAGAGAATGAATTTTCGAGCGCACAAACGATTTGGACAGGGACGGCCCTGAGCCACTTGCTACAGTAGGTCACAGCTCTCTTCAACCTCACTTCGCCTCATTTTTTTTTTTTCGAGTCTTCCATTATATTCCCCCACATTATATACATATACGAAAGAAACGCTCCAGACTTGCATGTGTAGATGTGTGTATACGCGTGCTATATTATACTCTACATTTTTCGTCATTTTATGCCCCACCTCGACATATAATATGAAACACGACGAAGAGAGAAAGAGAACCGGAACGAGATAATAATAAGCTCACATTATCACCTTATCGTTGTGAATTCAAATTTAGTGCTCTTTTTTACTGCCTAAAAAAGAAGACATGTTGGACAGTTTTTTTGTTGTTGCTTTTTTCTTAAATTTAACAACTTCAGTCCTGCTTTTACTTGAAACTATATTTTGTTATTGAACAAGTATATAATCTCTTTACGAGCTTGTTAAAAGACTTTCATGGTAGTTTAAAACAGTAACAAAACATTAGAAAGTTATAATGATAGTTTTGAAATTATATGTATATGTATTTAACTCAAGTTTATTAAAATTTACTTCAATTAAATGGAAATTAATTTAAATAATATAAAAATTTTTAATAATTATATTAAAAATACACACACATAATTTATTTCAAAATATCAAAATAAGAGTGTTATTTTTTTTAGCATAAAATTATGATTTATTTTTTTTCCATCAAAATCAATAAATTATATCGTTCTTAAAAAAAAAAAAATAATAAGTTGAGTCTTGATGATTGCGACAAGATTATAAGGAAGGCTCCTGAGAAACGAAATCAGTGTTGGATCGGGACGTTTTTCAAGAATTACGAAAGCCAGCTATGGATGAGCTAGGATCGCTTTTGAAATTTCTTGCGCTAAAAAGCGTCCAAACTCTATTGCACATAAAACTTTCAAAAGAAAGTTTAGTAGGACAGATTCCATCACCTTTTTTTCGAAAATGATATTTCATTATATTTTCTATCCTTTTCAAATTTGGCCTGAATATTCAATTTTACGAGAATTTTTTTTCATTAATCCAATCAACGTTTACTTTTTAATAAAAACAAAAGTTTAATTTTCTATAGTTTTACCAATTTCAAATAAACAATTTATCGATTGATTACAACTTGTATAAAAAATGAAAAAGCTAAAAAAAAAATATTTTCTCTCTGTGAAACTGAAACTGCTAGTACGAAAAATATTTTTCCCCAAGGCCGTTAAGCACACGTTATTTTAAGAAGAGCAATATGTTGATGATAGAAGTTATTTAACTTTACTATGAAAAAGGTGAGAAAAGGCCTTGTTTTATTTTTGAGGTCAGAACCGAGTCATCTTCCAAGCCTTTTTACAATTATGCTTATTGGTTATTTAGGTCCTAGTGCTAGGTAAAATGAGTGTATATAAATACACAGAGAGAGGGAAGTAAGGTATACATTTGAGAAAATGAAAAAGAAAAAAAAGAAAGACAAAGGTTACACGCAGGAAGAAACAAAATAGAAAGTGCGTTTCGTTAAAAAAGAAGAAAGTATACCTTTCTTACATTTAAAGAAAAAGAAAACAGAAAGCAATGGGGGGGAGGAGAGTCGGTAAACGAAGGGCTTCTCTCTGATTCATTATATGGCTACATCTTATTTAGGCTGTTTTGTGGTTTGGAAAAAATTTTCAAAAATTTCCTGCTGTTTTTGTATGGGATAATAAAGCATTTGTACTAATGTCGTTTCAGGTACTTTCTCGAAATATTCAGATAATAGTTTAGGGAAAAGTTTAAAAGTTTTTACCGAATGCTTTATAGAAACACAAATAGTTTGTACTTAATTTAATATCAATAGAGTAATTTATTTGGATCAAGGACTTATACGCGTGCTGATACATCTGCTAACATTGTTTATTTATGATTAAAATTTAACATTATTGTCATTATCTAAAAAATTATCTTTTACACTATAAACTAGAAGCAATGTTTTTATATTCCTAACATTAATCATTTAATAAACTTATCTGCCTAGATATTTGATTCACAATTAAAATCCGATTAAATGTCAGTAATTTAAGAAAAAGTGAATAAATAAATGAAAAAATAATAATGACTGTTTTCATGCGATTAAAGACCATGAATGAGCATGGAAATGCACGCGACACGACAACAACATAAAGACAACCAAGAAATATAATAACACGATAGTAGCACTCGAGCCAATGTTAATAAAAAAAAAAGAAAAAAGCAACAGAAAGAAAAAAATTTCAAGAGTTTAAGCCACACGGTATAAGTGGGAGGATATAATATGTAAGGATCCCTTGAGCACTCAAATGCTTCCCGGGAAGCTCGTCGCGTGCGCGTCCTTCATCACTCTCTTATTAAGGACAGCATATATAGCAATGTCTTTTTCTTTTTCTCTCTCTCTTACTTACTTGATTGCTTACTCGCTCGTTTAGTTGGGTATATATAATGATTGTTACTGTTCGAGGATGAAAAACGAAGACAAGTATTTACTCGATTATCAAGCTAACTCAAGCCAGATGAATTTATATCTTTTGGCCTCGTGTATATCTGTTTATGTCCTCGTAGGCCGTATTCGTGTCAGTATGTAAAGAGCATGCTAAATTTGTATTGGCATCCCATATGTCTCAGACGCGCTCCTCGACTTTTTGCAAGATTTATATGTCTCCCTGAGACATATTGAGACTCAATATGTCTCAGGAGAAATCAATATGGCATCACCGATCCTACTATGTTTCGTTCAATATGTCAAAGAGCAATCATATTGAACGTAGGTTAGTGAAAAAAAAAATGACTCGCGCTTCAACAGCACCTATACTCATTACAAAATGTCAATCTAAGAAACAAAAGAAAAAATCAATAGAACTAAAATTTTATTTTAAAAGTATTGAAAAAAAGATTAATATTTTCAACTAATAAGTTATAGTTCCTCATACGGCATACTTCGGACATAAAATCATCTATGTCCTTTGGCCGTTTATTCAGGTGGAATCTGAATCTCGAACAATGTTTGCCGCTTGAGCAGAAATCTACCTCGGGCGCGCTTCGCGCGCCCTCGGCAATTTCAGCTCAAGCGACAAACATTGTCCTCGATTCATATTCCACCTGAATACGGCCAAAGGACATATATAACTAATACAGTGCAACAATTATGAGCGCGGATTGGATTGAATTTTATATATGTTTTATAGGGCTCTTACTAATCGTTTTTATTAATTGAAGCTTACGCGGAGAGAAAATAAAATTTTAAGTATTCTGGTACACTTAATATTTCTTAATGTTTTGAAGGTCTTTGAATAAATAATTCTTCAATTTTGAAATTTATATATTTATATTTTACAAATTTTCACTCAATTTTCATTCACAAGATTTCAAACGTTTTATTTTGAAATTAAATTTGATATATTTAATCAAGGCTACACACAAGTTATTAAACGCGATATATTAGATAGATTTGTGTAAAGTTGTTTATTTGTTTAGTTATTTCCATTAACGAACTAAAAATCAATGTACCTGAAAGAGAAAGATCACTTTCTAATTTCGGAGAAAGGTCTTTAAAATTAGAAACGATTACGGCTGCGGAGAAGTCGAGCTTCCTTTCCTGACTCGCATTCACACATATACACATACATTATTTAATGTGTACTCACATAAATTCAAATGTGTGTATGTATATTTAAAGGAAATATGCAGAGGACTGATCGCAATAAGATACGTTATTCCTGTAAAGTAAAATTCAAGCGTACAAAAAGAGGTCGGCGAAATTTACGTTACCACGTGATATACACATATTTTTTATTTTTTTTTAAGACAAACTTTATGGACTTTATATACTAGGGCTCTCTTTGAGAAAATAAACTTATCGTTAACCTCGATCCTTTAGCTGATGTCACAGGGTTAATACTTTATTTTCAATCTAACGTGAATGGAGACTATAGTTTAGGATCGATCGAGCTTGTACAGCCAATGTATACAAATTATAATGTATGGTCCTATACGACACACTGAGCAATTCAATCGATACTTTAACCATCAACGCGATTATCTTTGGCTAATGATATTTTTATCTTTTGTAAATCGTTCATTTTAAATTTATTTATTAATATTTAGCATTACTGATAATGTGAGTTAATGTCTGAAATATATAAAAATTACTTTAGTTTTCAGCTGATAATCAAGTTAAAGAGGATATAAGAGTATCATGAACAAATATGGAAAAAGATAGTAGGATCAAGGCTACATCTCTCGGACAAGAAGATGTGAAAAGGTGGCTTTTCCTAGAAGAAAAGGAAAAAAAAAGTGAATCCCCTTTCTAAGCGTACATTTGGAATTCGGTGAGCATCGTGGGTGGCAGAATGGAATAAAAAGGAACAGCTCAGCCCTAAGTTCCTTCTTCTTTTTTTTCCCTTTGAAACTCGTGTCGCTTCTTTCATTCTCTTTCTATTCTCTTTTCTTTTTCCCTTCTTGTATTCCACAGAGGCTAAAGCACATATATATGTGTACACACCAGATCCTTTTGCTTGTCGCTGGATTTATCATGGAAGGCCAGGCAAGTTTTCTCTTGCAGCAGATGCGAAGGGACGAAACGGTGTGGTAGGTTATCCCCTCTTCTTATTATTCTCCCTTAACATTTTTTTTCTCCTTTTTTTTTTGTTATAATGTACCGACTATGATTATTTCTCGACAATGTCTTTTACAAAGCTCTTTTCTATCTTACTCTTTTCTCGTTCTTTTTTTTACTTGCGACGATTATCTTCATCAATTCTTCGCCACACATCCGCTCGCTCAGTCTCTCTCGTCCTTCATATCGTTCCTTCTTTTTTTTTTCATTTTATTTCGTATAGTTTTATTATACTTTTATTTTTCGACGTGTGTATCAGCTGCACTTGAACGCGATAACATTAAATCCTGCATACGATTGCATGCTGCTGGTTTCGCATATTACTTTTTTTTAAGATACGCACTTTTCACGTTGTAATTGCAAATGACGTTTTTATTTTCTCAGCTAACTGAGAACCGTGCATAGATTATTTTGATGATAATAAATATCTGTCTTTTGAGTTTTTAATTTTTTGGATCAATACTTTTGGTCACGATTTTTTATGCCAAACAATAACGCAATGTTAATTCATAATAAATTTGAATGAAAATCTATTGATTTAGATTAATAAATTCAATAATGGTTATGTTATAACGAAATTCATAAATAGATTTTAAAGTAACATTTTTTTGTAAAAATTGAAATTTTTAAAAGTGTTTAAAAATAACTCGTAAACTTGTCACTCCAAGTGTCCGTATTAAAAATTTAAATGATAAATAACCTTTTACAGTTTTTGAATATTCATTTATGCATAGAGTCACATTTCTATAAATGTACATTTACGAGAGACCTTGAACGCATTTTGTGATGTTATCTTGAAATGTTTTTTTTTTCGTTTATCTTCACCAATCTTTTTTTTTCTGTATCAGAAAGCAAAAACTTTTGCTTATTTAAAGCTTGCATAAATTATTACATCAATATAAAAAAAATCAACAATAAGTCAATATTAATTGGAACATTAATATTATGTAAAGATGACATACTTTATAAAAGCTGTTAAAAACGTCCTAATTATTTTCAATGATTTCCTTAGCGTAATAAAATACCATTTATGTATAATTTTTATAATTGTTGTTATTAATAATCGTATTTTAACGTGAAAATTTTCATTTATTGTTTTTATATGAAAATTTTTTAGATGCACTTATAAATAAACTGAAAAAATAAAATACAATGAAAACTCGCGCGCATGATATGCTGGCGTAACCAAGCTGTTAAAAAGTGCGCCATGTGGAAAAGCGTATTTTCAAACTAGAGAATATATAACAGGTCGTTATATAGTCATTTTTCATGAGATGCTAACGCGTTGCACAGGCGTAAAGAGCGAGAACTGCAAAAATAAATGGAATAAGCTGCAAGCAATGTTATACTGAGGGCTAAAAAAAAATAAAAAAAAAAATAAGGAAAAAGGAAACTAAGCTGCTGATGTTCGCTCTATCGTTCTTGAGCATGACGGGATGGAGAAAAACTTGAAAAGAAAAGAGGCCCGTAATACCGGGAAGCTGCAGGAAATTCTTATGGTAGATAAAAAAGAGAAGAATCAGAAAAAGCATAATTTTAAAATTTTTGTGGTATACAATAATGTTTATAGAATACATATGAAAAAGTAAATTTCACAGGAAAAAATTTATTATTTGATTTTTTCATGATTGTAAGTAGATAGAATTAAGTTTTTATAAAATAGTTTTTGATAAAAAGAATATTTTTTTTTCTTCAGATATAAAACGTAAAAATAATTCTATTAAAAAGCAAATTTTTTGGAAATATTTCGTTGGTAATATTAACTTTTTCAAAATCTTTTACCCCTACAATATTAATAAAATTAAATCTATCATTTCAGTAGAGTGAAATTCCGTTCCTTTCGAGTGAATTTTTATTTTAATCTACTCTACCGTATGATTAAATATAATCATTTAATTAATCATAAATTCTATTATAATAATACGATAATAAAAAAATTTGTTTCGTTTTAACAAAACTGTCAAAGCGTAGCATAATAATATAGAAATGTTCGATACACGCGTAACCTCAGCTCGACTATGAGTTTGTTAGTTAAAAGACGTGGGGCCAAGGGCGAGCCCCAACTCGACGCATGCACGCACTGGCCAAGGGAGAACAACGACCCTCCTTTTTTTTTCTTCTTTTTGTTGTTGTCGAGCTCACATACACACGCACGTGTGCGCACACAAATATGCGCACGTGTACACACACATACATAATAAAGTTACTTCTTTTTCCACCCACTGTTATATACGCTTTTTTGCGGCTGGTTCTTATTTCAATTTTATAAAAGTAAGTCGGCTCTTTCTCTCACTTTGGCATATGGTGAAAAAAAAGAGGATCTTTGTTCAATGTTCCCCTTTCTCTACATCAAGGACCTATAAATTGCATTATCTCCTTTCCTTCTTTCATTTTAACATAATATTATATAGAAATATAGCACTTAATGGCAGAATAAAGCTTTACACTTGGAAATAAAAAAATATGGTTCTGACAAAATTCTAAGTCAAAGGTTAAATAGATAAGGTATGTGTAAATTCTTTGTGTTTCTCTGTTTTAAAGAACACGGGTGCAAGTGACAAGGTAATTACTTCAAGGCTTTTGAAGTATCATTCAGTTAAATAATATATCTGTTCTTATTTAAAATTCGATTTTCTTTGTAAATATCTGCCATTAAATATTAAACGCGATTTTAATAATTTAAATTTTCATCAGCGAACGTGTAAAATATATGTAAAATAAAATACATGAAATATTTAATGTTAACAGTTGTTTTAATAATTGCAATTTTAACAAAAAAAAAAAAAAAAATAAAAGATGCGTCAAAAAAATCTGTAAAAATGAAGTACATGAAAAAAGTTTTGAAAAAGCAGCGGCATAAGCTTATAAAGTTTGTCTTATATTCCTCGTTCCACTTGAAAGTGAAATAATAGCGCATGACATGACAAATCTCATTTTCCCCGAGTTTAAGCGAATTTGCTCTTGGGTTTAAACTTTACAAGACTGCAACCATAGCGCACACACAGCAGGCAGATATACATCGACTTAAAGCTCACGAAGCTACATCGTTTGAGAGTTATATATCCACGGCTAACTTTTCTCTCTCTCATTCTCTTTTTCTCATTCTCTTATGCTTCAACCAACAAGTACTTATGTATTCGTTATATACATTGAACGTAAAGGTTCTTATTTTTTATTTCCTTTGCACAGTCTTCTCAAATATATGTATATAGATGTACAGATTTAGCGAGTAGGCGAAAAGTAACTATTTAGTTCGTATAACCAAGTCAACTTTCTCTGATATATACAGTGTATAGAAAGATTCAAATGTGAAATCGGCATTTATAACCTTTTCTATTATCTTTTTTAATGTTGGGTGGCCTGACCCGAACGCCTACACAATAAAACGCCAAGTTAAACCTATACATGCTTTCCACGACATCAATGAGACAATTTACACGCGAATATTATTATATAGCATTCATATGTGTAGTGAAAGTTTCTTTCATGTTACAAATTTCAATGCAGACTGTATTGTTTTTCGTTTCTTATATGTTTCATGTTAATTTACTTTTTAAAATGCATGAGCTATATTGCATTTTTTCAAAGATACAGAATATTTCAACTTTTTCATATTAATCATCAAAGGATATCTGGAAATGATATGTTGTTCCAGTTGATTTTATTGACAAATTGTAAATAAAAAAATAAATAAATGCTTTCTTTGCATAAAAGATTAATCATAAAAACCAAATATTTTGTCCCAAAATTAAAAAGTCTATTATTAAAACCCAAAAATTCAAGTAGGAGTTGTTTTTATTTAAAATTTATTAGAAAATAATACCTCAATTATTAAAAGGACATTGATGTATTTAAATTTATAGACATTCTCCTTTCTTATTTTTCATTGAAATAGATTAATATTTTCGAAAGCAACAAAAGTCATATCAATGTTTATTATTCCTTAACATTTCATATAATTTTAAAAAATTACCTAAAAGCAAAAGAAAGTTTAACGGTAGTAGATTCATGTAATCGCTGCTAATAAATTGCAACTTCCGACACCGAAATTATTGAGATTTATTAATATTTGTCTGTAAGAAAACACATTTTAAAGTTTCAATAGAATAAGTGATCCAAAATTACGATGATTCGTCTAAATTAAATGACTAGTTTCTAGTGAGAGATAAAATACTTCTTTTAAATGGTATTTGTTCATTTATTGAAGTAAACAAACAGACCTAAGTTCTCCGTACTATTAAACTGAGAACTCTTAAATTTATTTTTGAGATAAAATAACCAATTTTATTAAAATATCAACCGAAAAGTAATAAAGTAGGAATATTGTTACTAGATACATTTTTATAACGTTGTAATATATAATAATCCTAAAAAGTTTAATTTTCATCCTCTTGTTCAAATTCTAAAATACCTAAAAACCGATAAAAAATAAATTGCTATAGTATTTGATATTTGATTTCGTTTTTTTTATTATTGAATCATACGAGATGACCGTTGAAAAAAAACATTTCGTGTACATAAAATCTATTATGGCTTCTGAAATTGAACGAAGTAGAATTGATTTTATTTTAAAAATTAAATTCGTAAACTGTTGAAGTTTACTAGATAAAGGAAACCTTAGGAAAAGTTGAATTTAATCAAATAAATAAAAGCATTGGTATAAAAACTATGAGAGCAATATATTCTCTTTAGCAATTGGCCAGATATTGTCAGACATGTGAGCGTATATAAACCGGCTCATGATGCCGACTATTTTCGGTAGAATGTATAACACATACAAAACCTCCTCTCTCTCTCTACAAGCTCCCCTTTTTCCTTTGCAGCCGCAGTAGCAGCAGCAGCAAGTAATAGCAATCGAAGCTTTCCAACGTGCTGGTAACCCGGGTAACTATGCCAGGGACTATGGTGCCTGTATTGCTGCCTCCTCGTCTTGTATATAATGTGTCCCATGTATGTGTGTGGGGGAGAGAAAAACGTTATGCGTCGGCGCTCGCTCTCTCAAATCAGTTTTCAAGTAAAAGTGTACATATACATGCACAAGAGCCTACACTACTACCATAGAGAAAACAACGTCTGTGTCGCCGTCGTTCGTTCGTTCGCTTTCACTGCTTTTCTGCACAATTCACGCGCACAATCTTATCTCGAACGAAAAAGGGACGTCGAGTTTCGCCAATGGATGCTCTATATACGTTTCTTTATGTTTTACTATAGAATTTCAAAGCGAACAACCAAATATATACATACATATATATGTATATATATATTTCAAATGTATACGATGACCGAATAAGAAATTTTTTCTCGATATTTTGTTTTCTCTTTTCACATTTGGTTTTGTTTCGAGCGGATATCGAAATAAGAAATGTCAATGTAAATATAATACACTGAATAATCAAAATTCTGCAGTCATTGCCAAATAAAAATTTTATTTTATTTTCTCAAATGTGTGTTTAAAAGTTTTTGGATTGTTAAAACAAATAAGAAAATAAACATAAAAAGAAACTGTCCAGCGTATAATTATAATTTTCATAAACAACAAAACTTACTGTCATTAAAAGTTAAGAATTTCAATTTAGCAACCATACATTTTGCCTTTTTTTTCTTTTTTTTAAGTTTACGCGTAAATTTTTTCTCCTTTTTTCTCTTTCCTAACTGAAATAATAATAGGATTGCCAGTAGTTGCGAAAATAGCACAAAACACTTAATAATCGCATTTATATACATAAATTTTTGCAGTAGTAGATTAGAGTAGTTTTGTACACTGTTTGTAAACTCTTACTTTCAAAACAATGTACAATCTCAAGCAATCTTTTATAATTTTCTCTTTTCATTTCTATCTAATTCAGTTAAAGGGTTCCCCCCGAAGTTAACAACTTTCTTCTCTTTCTGTGAAACACAATTCACAAAATTGTCAGTTTCTATATAGAAATCTTACTTTGGCGTTTCTTTGATTAAATTCACTTTGCTTGCGAGTGAAAGCTTTTCAGATAAGGTAATACAGTAAATATGAACGAAAGTTCGAAACTTAGAAAAAAACATCACTTTCGCAAATATTACACCCTTAGCTTTGTATATATACCATAAATATTATCGACTTCTAGTCCATACAAACAACATCAAACGAATATACGCTATCTAATACTTTTTTTTAGCGTTTCTCTATTTCTTTCTCTATTTCAATATGTAGGTATATTAAGACTATAAAGAAACATTGAGAAAACCGATAAGAAACTTCCGCGTATATATAACGCGTTTGTATATAACACTTTTTCTTTAGGTTTGAATAGAAAAAGAGAAAGATAGAGAGAGAGGGAAAGAGAGTTTTATATTCATTAACAAAAGAATAGAACCACGAGAAGAGAAGCTAAATTACGTAAAAGCAAGCAGCTTTCTCGGCGCAAAGCATACAAGTTAAGAAATGTTTCCATTTCACTTATATATATATACACTTCTGGCAAAATTCAGACTCTCTTAAAAAAAAAAGTGTACAATATACTACCGCGAAAGAAAGAAAGATTAAATAAAAGAGAATTGCATGAGGCAACGCAACTCAACTTAAATTCGATGTGATTTATATAAGTGAATGTTATTTGCGCTTTCAAATATCGTGTTGTTTTTTTTTATTAGAAATTTTAACATATAAATCAAACGTACATTTGTAATTGAAATTTTGTTTTTTTAGAATTTAGTTATAAATTGAATAAATTTAAAAGTTCAAATTATTACATATGAATATTAAAAATTCAGGTTTAGCGAATTAAAAATTTTGAAAATATCTTCTAGCGTGTTTTAAAAGTTGCGGTATTAATAGATTCTAGCACTAGAGATGATAAACTAATAAACTAAGCTAACGTTTATCTCAACGTCGATAGTCTTTAATGCTTTTAAGAAAATATGCCAAAAAACCTTGGCTACCACCTTTATTCATGACTGCGAAATCAGTAATTCGAGGTTTTTTGCATACCGGATCGAACATTTCACCTCGATCAAGTCGACAAAACGATTGTGAAAGTTATAGTACAGAAAAAATATATTATTTTAGATAATTTTTATAAAACTTTCATAAGTCTTATTAAAAAAGTAATTTTTTTTCTAAATATCAACAATATTAAATGAAAATATTTGAATATAGAGTAAATTAGTTGGAAATTTGACGAATAAACATTTGATCCTCGTGATTGGTAAGAGTCGTGTCAAGTGAAAGCTATGTCTCACGGCATTTTGAAACAACTCTCTTTATAGTCCGTTAAAATTGTCCCTACGGATATACAGTCTGTTGGAGAATAACAAAGGATTTGCGTGTCTATATATACGTACAATATTGGACTTTCGTTTATTATTTCAGCCAAAAAGTGCATTAAAAAATTTTAAACTAAATTAAAAAGAAAATCAATATTATTATTATCTTTTTGTTATTAAAATTCACATAAATTGTGTTTATAATATCAAACTTTTGCATTGTTTCATAAATATTACTAAAAAAGAAAACTTTTTTTATACTGAAATCCTTGTGTTGTTGTTTTTATGCAATGAAATGCAAGCTCCAACGTATGCTCCTGAGAAACTCATTTCACTATGTATTAAATGGAAACTTAACTAACAAGGAGAGTGCATTGCATTTGGGTCTTGGATTTTCTTCTAGCTTTGGGATCTTTTTTCTTACATAAAATCATGAAAAAAGCCGCGTCCATTCGGTCCAACGCTCGATTTTTTCCGAGTTATGAGCAGTTTTGTCTGTTTTGTTGAAAAAATTGCATCTGCTTTATAATTTTACAGTTTTTGAACTACTTATTCTAGAGGGCTTTTACTGAATGCATATTAAAGTTGAGATTAAAACCTTTCGATTAAAAAAAAAACGTGTCCAAAACGCTCAAGTTGTTAAAAAGTTATGAAGAGAGGAAAATTGAAATGAATTTCTGACTAAAATGTTGCATTTATTTTCTATGCATTTTTTGAGCTAAATATTTGCACTATTTTTATTCGCCCATAACTTTTTAACAACTTGAGCTTTTTGGACACGTTTTTTTTTTAATCGAAAGGTTTTAATCTCAACTTTAATATGCAATCAGTAAAAACCTTCTAGAATAAGTAGTTCGGAAACTGTAAAATTATAAAGCAGATGCAATTTTTTAACAAAACAGACAAAACTGCTCATAACTCGAAAAAAATCGAGCGTTGGACCGAATGGACGCGGCTTTTTTCATGATTTTATGTGAGAAAAAAGATCCCAAAGCTAGAAGAAAATCCAAGACCCAAATGCAATGCACTCTCCTTGTAAGAGGATGAAGGGAAAGTTATAAGAGAAAACTGTTAAAACTTTTTTTTCAAATCTATTTTGTCAAGAAGATTGTACGTCCAAGTCAAATTTAAGTAAAAGTTTTATTTTCTTGCATTTCCAATAAAATATTTAATAGATTTCTAATATTCTAAAATTGCAAAAAAGAATTTCAAATAAGATATTTTATAAAAAATTTTTAAGAATTAAAAAATTGAAATATTATTTTGTATATATATTTTATTACTAATAACAAACGAATAAGTTTTCTTTTATTCGTTTTCTGTACATTCAGACTCATCTCTTTCATCTTTTACCTTTTTCGATATTTCTCTTTTCTTTGTTATGCGGCACGGTAGATCTTAGCAATACACGAAGAAAATACGGGAAAACGTATTTCCTTTGAGTTCAGCCAGACCAATTGAATTTTCTAGATCAAATTTTTACTAAAGTTTTAGCAAATAGCTCTATACAACATGAAAAAAAAACGCACATTTCTTTTATACCATATATTTTGAAGAAACAATCCGAGCGATAAATTGAAGACTATGTATTTGTTGTGCTTTTTTTTCTTTAAAAAATGGTTAAATACATAAAGATACATAAAAATGTTAGGTATACAAAAAAATATAGTTTTTTAATGGTTTGAAAGTTAAAAAGAAAAAGGTAAAAAGTGATTACACAGAGAAAGGGATAATTTCGACAACATTGCGATACTTTTATGCAATCTTTCCCTCTTTCGAGATAATGTCCGGGAATACATAACCTACATTATTTTAATTGACCTCTATAAAACGTATATCGCTGTTGTAAACTTTAAACTATCGTATTAGATAGCGAGGCATATGTATACGACATCATATGATTTGTACTACTGTTCAATTTTTTTTTATTGAGCGTATTTTATTTTTTCATCGAAAGACTTTTCAATTTTGTAATGCTTAATATTTGGTTTATTTCTAATATTATGCTGTAGAGATTGATTTACTGTCATCTAAACATTTATTGCTGCATTTTTTACACAAAACAATAAAAAAAACAATTAAAAATTTCATATTTTTATATTAAATTTTTTTTATGAAAATAAATTGTTAATAATTGTTTTAAAATTAATGAATAAAATAATCAATTATGCTTTTTCTATTCTTCGATCAGAGAAATTCATTACTTTTTTATTGAGACTTTTAAAAATATAAACATTACAAATACTCAGTTGACTTTGACATTACTTTAAAAATTTACTAATTAATATGTTCAGTCAACTTGAATATTAATTTGAATAAATCTTTAAATTTAACTTAAATAAGTCATCACAACTTTAATATTTAAATAATTTGAAAAGTCAATTAATTATCTTTTACTTAAAATATTGTGAATTATAAATATTTATGTTGTTATCACATTTTGCTGTTAAATTTCATTAAAAAAAAAAAGATTTTAAAATGAAAAATAAAAAAATTGTTCTGTAAAATCATGAAAATATTTAAAGATAAAAAAGGCAGTTATTAAATAAAATTTGCTTAACAACAATCGTTAAAAATAACGAAACTCTCATAGAGCCATCAAAGATCTCGTAAAGGATAATGACAGCCAGAGGCAAAAAGTCTCGCGTATATATAAACTCTCTAGGCGCGAGAGAAAGAAAATGAGAGAGGGAGGGAGATAGAGAAGATAGATAGAGATTTAAGCAGAGAAAAGGTGCAAAGGTATAGTGCAAGAAAGTAGAGGGGGGGAAAGACAGGTCGTTCTTTGCGCATATACCAGTGGAATGCATGGCACGTGGCGACAAGAATAGCACCGGCTTGTTCGATATATAAATATATATATAACTATGATACAATGAGTAAGAAAAAGGAAAAAAAGAGTGCTCGATTTATCATATGCTATAGCGCTTTTTCTCAATGATATGTACAATACAACATCGCGGCTAATATCGATCATCCGTGTGGGTGCTTGTCCGTGACCTGCCGAGATCTCTGAGGGAAAAAGAGAAAGATAGAGCGAGCAAGAGAGAGAGAGAGAGAGAGCAAGATGCGTCAGCCTTTTAGCATATATATACATACATGTATGCAACGACAAAGAAAGTGTATTCGGGCGCTTTCAAATTGTTGCATGGATGCGGCTACCTTCTTTGACTCTCACTTACTTTGATCAAACTTTCGCGTCACGCCAAAACAATGTCATTTTTTTTTATTTTTCCTTTTTTTTTAAGTATTATAATATGAGTAAATATACTAAAAATATTTAAATTTATTTTAAGAATTAATTTAATTTGAAAATTTAATTTAATCTATAAAAACAAATGAAGAATTTAATTAATCTAAATTTTTCTAATACGTATAATATGCGCGTTGTACTTTCTTCTTTTTTCTCTGGTGCGTCACAGTAAAAGAGAATACTAAGCAGGTCAGAGTAAAGCCCAACGCTTGTTTTTTATATGTAGGTAGGTAGATTGCTTGACTGATCTTTATATCTTTTTCATCGATGTCGTATATAAACCTCAAGAAAATTTTGGTATAAAAAGAAAAGTTAATTTATACATTTCTTAAAATTTTTTTTTAAATTCGAAAACAAAAATATCAAATAATTTTATTGGATAAATATTATGTCATATAAAAAATGTGTTAAAAATGCTTTAAATTTGGTTTTTGTTAAAAAAAAATCCATAAAATTGTATATGTATATGTTGAAGATATAAGATAGTGAAGAAAAGCTCGCTTAATTACAGGTCAGGCGAATCAGGTTAATTCCTTCAAAATGAGCAATTTCGTGAGAGAGCTGACAAGACAAGTAATGGTGCTTGGTGAGAAAGAAAGAGAAAGAAAGGCAAAGCAGCGACGTCTAGAATTGGTGATGCATTAAATCCCAGCTGCACCAGGCAAAAGCAGTTAATGTACACACTTTACAAAGTAGTAGTAGTAGTAGTAGTAGTAGTAACTGCGGTTAGCCTACATCTCTTACGTCTGGTAAATTCATTTATACACACACAGACACATACACAACTTGTTGGTGTAACGTCCTTACGACAAAAGGATTTCATATAGTAAAGAGCGTTATAATGGTCGTTTGTCATTATAACATCGTAAATTGAGTTATTGCACAATTTGAAATTTTAAAGCCTACTGAAAATCGAGACTTTGTAACAACAATGCGCGATAATTTCTCAAATTTACAATACGCTTAAAGATTAATCTTTTTAATCATATTACAAAATTCTAAATTTAAGTAAAAATTAATTGTTTTTAAATCGAATGAAATAATTATAATATTTATAAATGGGAACTGATAAATATTAAAAGTAGTTTTACGATAATGTTTTTGGCATTAAATTGATGTTTTTACTAATAAACGCATTGATTTTTGCCAGAGGATACATGTTCAAATTGTACCAATTAAAATCTATTTTTAGTTTAAATTAATCTATACAAGTTATCAAAAATATATAAAAATTATTACTCAGTCTTGTATAACATATCCACATTATTTTCCATTATAAGTACGTAGAAAAATAACATATAAAAATTCGAAAAAACAAAAAAAAAAGTTTTCAATCAACCACATGACCGTCATCGACCTCGACGCTTGTTCATGTATAAATGGTTTTGATATATCGAAAGAGGGGCTAACATTGCTTCCGAACGTGCTTGCATCCAGGTCATTGTAAAATCACGAATTGAGTATTATATATATATTCGCGAGCAACTATTGGAGAATAGATCGAAATATTCAAGGGAGATTCTCCCTCTCGCTCTTGCTCTCTCTCTGTTTCTCTCTTTTTCTAAAGCAGCCGCGAATGTTAGCAATTCAAAGAGCGGAAATTGATTGAGCGATTGTACCAAACTATCTCTCTCTCCCGCTTTGGTAGCTTTAACTTCTATATAATATACACATATATATCTCGCTTCGTATATATAATATGATCAAAAGAGAGCGAAAGAGCGAGAGAGAGAATAAGAGAGAAAGAGAGACATAGAGGGATAGAGAATGTGTTGCGTTGAGAGCATGTGGGTGCGGTCCATTGCATGAAGCTGAAGCTACCCGCTGAACCTATCCGCCGTACATAGGCGTAGAAGCATGAGGGACCCGATACTTTTTATACTCTCATTTCTACCAAATATCACTCAAATAATGTTAAATAATAATGAATCATGTATTTTTAGCAATACATAGAACTAAGTAATCAATTATCTTTAATAATAAAAGTTTAAACAATAAAATAACCAAACTTTAGAAAATCGCAGATTACCACACTTAATAAATATTAATACTTTATCAATGATTGGATTAGCACAAAAATCAATAGAATTAATCCCTTAATAATTTCTAAAGATCATCGCGTCGTATAATTGCTGGCCCAAAAGTAATGACTATAATTATTTTGTTTATTAACCTCAAAATTTTCAAGATTTTATCAATTTTTCGGAATTATTGATTTGTAACTATTTAATAAATTGTATCTTTAATATAAAAATCATGCAAACAGATTCTCAAGAGTTTCCTCGAGACAAATGCATTCCAAAACAGCTGGCCCAAAAGTTATTATATCGGAAATTTAAAGAAAAATGTTGAAAATTTATCTAATTATCTCAATTTTTTTGAATTTTTTATGTATAATTATTATACTCATTATAACTTTGATATAAAAATCATGCAGAATGATTCTCTAGAGTTTCCTTAAAACAATCGCATTCCAAATCAGCTGGCCCAAAAGTTATTAGACCGGCAATTTAAAGAGAAATGTTGGAAATTTATCTAATTTTCTCAATTTTTTGAATTTTAAATGTATAATTATTTTACTAATTATAACTTTAAGATAAAAATCATGCAAATTGATTCTCTCGAGTATCCTCGAGACAAATGCATTCCGAAACAGCTGGCCCAACAGTTATTATATCGGAAATTTAAAGAGAAATGTTGAAAATTATCGAATTTCCTCAATTTTTTTTTGAATTTTGAATGTATAACTATTAAATTGATTATGACTTTGATATGAAAATCATGCGAATTTATTCTCTAGAGTATCCTCCAGACAAATGCAGTCCGAAGCAGCTGGCCCAAAAGTTTCTATATCGAAAATTTATAGAGGAATGTTGGAAATTTATCTGATCTTCTCAATTTTTTTGACATTCTTATGTATGATTATTATACTGATTATAAATTCGATATGAAAATCATGCAGAATGATTCTCTAGAGTTTCCTTAATACAATCGCATTCCAAATCAGCTGGCCCAAAAGTTATTAGACTCGCATTTTAAAGAAAAATGTTGGAAATTTATCTAATTTTCTCATTTTTTTTTTTTATGTATAATTATTATACTGATTATAACTTTGATATAGAAATCATGCAGAATCATTCTCTAGAGTTTCCTTAAAACAATCGTATTCCAAATCAGCTGGCCCAAAATTTATTAGACCGACAATTTAAAGAAAAATGTTGAAAATTTATCTAATTTTCTCAATTTTTTGAATTTTTTATGTATAATTATTATACTGATTATAACTTTGATATAAAAATCATGCAGAAAGATTCTCTAGAGTTTCCTTGAAACAATCGCATTCCAAATCAGCTGGCCCAAAAGTTATTATACCGGAAATTTAAAGAGAAATGTTGAAAATTTATCTAATTTTCTCGATTTTTTGAATTTTTAATGTATAATTATTTTACTAATTATAACTTTGATATGAAAATCATGCAAATTGATTCTTTCGAGTATCCTCGAGAAAAATGCATTCCGAAACAGCTGGCCCAAGAGTTATTATATAGGAAATTTGAAGAAAAATGTTGGAAATTTATCGAATTTTCTCAATTTTTTGAATTTTTTATGTATAATTATTATACTGATTATAACTTTGATATGAAAATCATGCAGAATGATTTTCTAGAGTTTTCTTAAAACAATCGCATTCTAAATCAGCTGGCCCAAAAGTTATTAGACCGGCAATTTAAAGAAAAATGTTGAAAATTTATCTAATTTTCTCAATTTTTTGAATTTTTTATGTATAATTATTATACTGATTATAACTTTGATATAAAAATCATGCAGAAAGATTCTCTAGAGTTTCCTTGAAACAATCGCCTTCCAAATCAGCTGGCCCAAAAGTTATTATACCGGAAATTTAAAAGAAATGTTGAAAATTTATCTAATTTTCTCCTTTTTTTTTATGTATAATTATTATACTGAATATAACTTTGATATAGAAATCATGCAGAATCATTCTCTAGAGTTTCCTTAAAACAATCGCATTCCAAATCAGCTGGCCCAAAAGTTATTAGACCGACAATTTGAAGAAAAATGTTGAAAATTTATCTAATTTTCTCAATTTTTTTTAATTTTTTATGTATACTTATTATACTGATTATAACTTTGATATAAGAATCATGCAGAAGGATTCTCTAGAGTTTCCTTGAAACAATCGCATTCCAAATCAGCTGGCCCAAAAGTTATTATATCGGAAATTCAAAGAGGAATAATGGAAATTTATCTAATTTTCTGAATTTTTTTGAATTTTTTGTGTATAATCATTATACCGATTATAACTTTGATATGAAAATCATGCGAATTGATTCTCTAGAGTATCCTTCAGACAACTGCATTCCAAAACAGCTGGCCCAAAAGTTATAAGACCGGCTATTATAAGAAAAGTGTTTGAAATTTATCTAATCTTCTTAATTTTTTTAAAGTTTGATTATATAATCATTTTATCAATTATAACTTTGATATAAGAATCATGCGAAAAGATTCTCTAGAGTTTCCTTGAGGCAAATGCATTCCGAATCAGCTAACCTAAAAGTTATTAGACCGGCTATTAGAACAAAAATGTTTGAGAATTATCGAATTTTCTAATTTTTTTTTAATTTTGAATGTAAAACTATTATATTTATTATAACTTTGATACAAAAATCATTCAGAATGATTCTCCGGATATGGCTTGAAATAATTGCATTCCCAATAAGCTGGCCCAAAAGTTATCAGACCATCTATTACATTTCTCTTTAAATTGCCGGTCTAATAACTTTTAGGCCAGCTGATTTGGAATGCGATTGTTATAAGGAAACTCTAGAGAATCATTCTGCATGATTTTTATATCAAAGTTATAATCAGTATAATAATGATACATAAAAAATTTAAAAAAATTGAGATAATTAGATAAATTTTCAACATTTTTCTTTAAATTTCCGATATAATAACTTTTGGGCCAGCTGTTTCGGCATGCATTTGTCTCAAGGATACTCGAGAGAATCAATTTGCATGATTTTCATATCAAAGTTATAATTAGTGAAATAATTATACAATAAAAAATCAAAAAAATTGAGATAATCAGATAAATTTCCAACATTTCTCTTTAAATTTGAGATATAATAACTTTCGGGCCAGCTGTTTTAGAATGCATTTGTCTTGAGGATACTCGAGAGGATCAATTTGCATGATTTTCATATCGAAGTTATAATTAGTAAAATAATTATACATTAAAAATTCAAAAATTGAGAAAATTAGATAAATTTCCAACATTTCTCTTTCAATGGCCGGTCTAATAACTTTTGGGCCAGCTGATTTGGAATGCGATTGTTTTGAGGAAACTCTAGAGAATCATTCTGCATGATTTTTATATCAAAGTTATAATCAGTATAATAATTATACATAAAAAATTCAAAAAATTGAGATAATTAGATAAATTTTTAACATTTTTCTTTAAATTTCCGATATAATAACTTTTGGGCCAGCTGATTTGGAATGCGATTGTTTTAAGGAAACTCTAGAGAATCATTCTGCATGATTTTTATATCAAAGTTATAATCAGTATAATAATGATACATAAAAATTCAAAAAATTGAGATAATTAGATAAATTTTCAACATTTTTCTTTAAATTTCCGATATAATAACTTTTGGGCCAGCTGTTTCGGCATGCATTTGTCTCAAGGATACTCGAGAGAATCAATTTGCATGATTTTCATATCAAAGTTATAATTAGTAAAATAATTATACAATAAAAAATCAAAAAAATTGAGATAATCAGATAAATTTCCAACATTTCTCTTTAAATTTGAGATATAATAACTTTCGGGCCAGCTGTTTTAGAATGCATTTGTCTTGAGGATACTCGAGAGGATCAATTTGCATGATTTTTATATCGAAGTTATAATTAGTAAAATAATTATACATTAAAAATTCAAAAAATTGAGAAAATTAGATAAATTTCCAACATTTCTCTTTCAATGGCCGGTCTAATAACTTTTGGGCCAGCTGATTTGGAATGCGATTGTTTTGAGGAAACTCTAGAGAATCATTCTGCATGATTTTTATATCAAAGTTATAATCAGTATAATAATTATACATAAAAAATTCAAAAAAATTGAGATAATTAGATAAATTTTTAACATTTTTCTTTAAATTTCCGATATAATAACTTTTGGGCCAGCTGTTTCAGAATGCATTTGTCTCGAGGATACTCGAGAGAATTAATTTGCATGATTTTCATATCAAAGTTATAATTAGTAAAATAATTATACATTAAAGATTCAAAAAATTGAGAAAATTAGATAAATTTCCAACATTTCTCTTTAAATTGCCGGTCTAATAACTTTTGGGCCAGCTGATTTGGAATGCGATTGTTTTAAGGAAACTCTAGAGGATCATTCTGCATGATTTTTATATCAAAGTTATAATCAGTATAATAATTATACATTAAAAATTAAAAAATTGAGAAAATTAGATTAATTTCCAACATTTCTCTTCAACTTGCCGGTCTAATAACTTTTGGGCCAGCTGATTTAGAACGCGATTGTTTTAAGAAAACTCTAGAGAACCATTCTGCATGATTTTTATATCAAAGTTATAATCAGTATAATAATTATACATAAAAAATTCTAAAAATTGAGAAAATTAGATAAATTTCCATTTCTCTTTAAATTTCCGATATAATAACTTTTGGGCCAGCTGTTTCGGAATGCCTTTGTCTCGAGGATACTCTAGAGAATCAATTTGCATGATTTTCATATCAAAGTTATAATTAGTAAAATAATTATACATTAACAATTCAAAAAATTGAGAAAATCAAATAAACTTCCAACATATCTCTTTAAATTTCCGATATAATAACTTTTGGGCCAGCTGTTTTGGAATGCATTTGTCTCGAGGATACTCTAGAGAATGAATTTGCATGATTTTCATATCAAAGTTATAATTAGTAAAATAATTATACATAAAAAATTCTAAAAAATTGAGAAAATTAGATAAATTTCCATTTCTCTTTAAATTTCCGATATAATAACTTTTGGGCCAGCTGTTTCGGAATGCCTTTGTCTCGAGGATACTCTAGAGAATCAATTCGCATGATTTTCATATCAAAGTTATAATTAGTAAAATAATTATACATTAAAAATTCAAAAAATTGAGAAAATTAGATAAATTTCCAACATTTCTCTTTAAATTGCCGGTTTAATAACTTTTGGGCCAGCTGATTTGGGAGGCGATTGTTTTAAGGAAACTCTAGAGAATTATTCTGCATGATTTTTATATCAAAGTTATAATCAGTATAATAATTATACATAAAAAATTCAAAAAATTGAGAAAATTAGATTAATTTCCAACATTTCTCTTCAACTTGCCGGTCTAATAACTTTTGGGCCAGCTGATTTGGAATGCGATTGTTTTAAGGAAACTCAAGAGAATCACTCTGCGTGTTTTTCATATCAAAGTTACAATCAGTATAATAATTATGCATTGAAAATTCAAAAAATTGAAAAAATTAGATAAATTTTCAACATTTCTCTTTAAATTGCCGGTCTAATAACTTTTGGGCCAGGTGTTTCGGACTGCATTTGTTTGGAGGAAACTTTAGAGAATTAATTCGCATGATTTTCATATCGAAGTTATAATTAGTAAAATAATTATACATTAAAAATTCAAAAAATTGAGCCAATCAGATAAATTTCCAACATATTTCTTTAAATTTCCAATATAATAACTTTTGGGCCAGCTGTTTTGGAATGCATTTGTCTCGAGAATACTCTAGAAAATCAATTTGCATGATTTTCATATCAAAGTTATAATTAGTAAAATAATTATACATTAAAAATTCAAAAAATTAAGAAAATTAGATAAATTTCCAACATTTCTCTTTAAATTGCCGGTCTAATAACTTTTGGGACAGCTGATTTGGAAAGCGATTGTTTTAAGGAAACTCTAGAGAATCATTCTGCATAATTTTTATATCAAAGTTACAATCAGTATAATAATTATACATGAAAAATTCAAAAAATTGAGAAAATAAGATTAATTTCCAACATTTCTCTTCAACTTGCCGGTCTAATAACTTTTGGGCCAGCTGATTTGGAATGCGATTGTTTTAAGGAAACTCTAGAGAATCACTCTGCATGTTTTTCATATCAAAGTTACAATCAGTATAATAATTATGCATTAAAAATTCAAAAATTGAGAAAATTAGATAAATTTTCAACATTTCTCTTTAAATTGCCGGTCTAATAACTTTTGGGCCAGGTGTTTCGGACTGCATTTTTCTGAAGGATACTCTAAAGAATCAATTCGCATGATTTTCATATCAAAGTTATAATCGGTATAATGTTTATACACAAAAAATTCGAAAAAATTCAGAAAATTAGATAAATTTCCAACATTTCTCTTTAAATTTCCTATATAATAACTTTTGGGCCAGCTGTTTCGGAATGCATTTGTCTCGAGGATACTGTAGAGAATCAATTTGCATGATTTTTATATCAAAGTTATAATTAGTAAAATAATTATATGTTCAAAATTCAAAAAATTGAGCAAATTAGATAAATTTCCAACATTTTTCTTTGAATTGTCGGTCTAATAACTTTTGGGCCAGCTGATTTGGAATGCGATTGTTTTAAGAAAACTCTAGAGAATCATTCTGCATGATTTTTATATCAAAGTTATAATCAGTATAGTAATTATACATGAAAAATTCAAAAAATTGAGAAAATTAGATAAATTTTCAACATTTCTCGTTAAATTGCTGGTCTATTAACTTTTGGGCCAGGTGTTTCGGACTGCGTTTGTCTGAAGGATACTCTAGAGAATCAATTCGCATGATTTTCATATCAAAGTTATAATCGGTATAATGTTTATACACAAAAATTCAAAAAAATTCAGAAAATTAGATAAATTTCCAACATTTCTCTTTGAATTTCCGATATAATAACTTTTGGGCCAGCTGATTTAGAAGGAGATTGTTTTGAGAAAACTCTAGAGGATCATTCTGCATGATTTTTATATCAAAGTTATAATCAGTATAGTAATTATACATAAAAAATTCAAAAAAATTGAGAAAATTAGATAAATTTTCAACATTTTTCTTTAAATTTCCGATATAATAACTTTTTGGCCAGCTGTTTCGGAATGCATTTGTCTGAAGGATACTCTAGAGAATCAATTCGCATGATTTTCATATCAAAGTTATAATCGGTATAATGATTATACACAAAAAATTCAAAAAAATTCAGAAAATTAGATAAATTTCCAACATTTCTCTTTAAATTGCCGGTCTAATAACTTTTGGGCCAGCTGATTTAGAACGGGATTGTTTTAAGAAAACTCTAGAGGATCATTCTGCATGATTTTCATATCGAAGTTATAATTAGTAAAATAATTATACATTAAAAATTCACAAAATTGAGAAAATTAGATAAATTTTCAACATTTCTCTTTAAATTGCCGGTCTAATAACTTTGGGGCCAGGTGTTTCGGACTGCATTTGTCTGAAGGATACTCTAGAGAATTAATTCGCATGATTTTCATATCAAAGTTATAATCGGTATAATGTTTATACACAAAAAATTCAAAAAAATTCAGAAAATTAGATAAATTTCCAACAATTCTTTTTAAATTTCCTATATAATAACTTTTGGGCCAGCTGTTTCGGAATGCATTTGTCTCAAGGATACTGTAGAGAATCAATTTTCATGATTTTCATATCAAAGTTATAATTAGTAAAATAATTATATGTTCAAAATTCAAAAAATTGAGGAAATTAGAAAAATTTTTAACATTTTTCTTTAAATTGCCGGTCTAATAACTTTTGGGCCAGCTGATTTGGAATGCGATTGTTTTCAGAAAACTCTAGAGAATATTTCCGCATGATTTTTATATCAAAGTTATAATCAGTATAGTAATTATACATAAAAAATCAAAAAATTGAGAAAATTAGATAAATTTTCAACATTTCTCTTTAAATTGCCGGTGTAATAACTTTTGGGCCAGGTGTTTCGGACTGCATTTGTCTGAAGGATACTCTAGAGAATCAATTCGCATGATTTTCATATCAAAGTTATAATCGGTATAATGTTTATACACAAAAAATTCAAAAAAATTCAGAAAATTAGATAAATTTCCAACAATTCTTTTTAAATTTCCTATATAATAACTTTTGGGCCAGCTGTTTCGGAATGCATTTGTCTCGAGGATACTGTAGAGAATCAATTTTCATGATTTTCATATCAAAGTTATAATTAGTAAAATAATTATATGTTCAAAATTCAAAAAAATTCAGAAAATTAGATAAATTTCCAACATTTATCTTTAAATTGCCGGTCTAATAACTTTTGGGCCAGCTGATTTAGAACGAGATTGTTTTAAGAAAACTCTAGAGGATCATTCTGCATGATTTTTATATCAAAGTTATAATCAGTATAGTAATTATACATAAAAAATTCAAAAAATTGAGAAAATTAGATAAATTTTCAACATTTTTCTTCAAATTGCCGGTCTAATAACTTTTGGGCCAGGTGTTTCGGACTGCATTTGTCTGAAGGATACTCTAGAGAATCAATTCGCATGATTTTCATATCAAAGTTATAATCGGTATAATAATTATACACAAAAAATTCAAAAAAATTCAGAAAATTAGATAAATTTCCAACATTTCTCTTGAAATTTCCTATATAATAACTTTTGGGCCAGCTGTTTCGGAATGCATTTGTCTCAAGGATACTGTAGAGAATCAATTTGCATGATTTTCATATCAAAGTTATAATTAGTAAAATAATTATATGTTCAAAATTCAAAAAATTGAGAAAATTAGATAAATTTCCAACATTTTTCTTTAAATTGCCGGTCTAATAACTTTTGGGCCAGCTGATTTGAAATGCGATTGTTTTAAGAAAACTCTAGAGAATCATTCTGCATGATTTTTATATCAAAGTTATAATCAGTATAGTAATTATACATAAAATATTCAAAAAATTGAGAAAATTAGATAAATTTTCAACATTCCTCTTTAAATTGCCGGTCTAATAACTTTTGGGCCAGGTGTTTCGGACTGCATTTGTCTGAAGGATACTCTAGAGAATCAATTGGCATGATTTTCATATCAAAGTTATAATTGGTATAATGTTTATACACAAAAAATTCAAAAAAATTCAGAAAATTAGATAAATTTCCAACATTTCTCTTTGAATTTCCGATATAATAACTTTTGGGTCTGCTGATTTAGAAGGAGATTGGTTTAAGAAAACTGTAGAGGATCATTCTGCATGATTTTTATATCAAAGTTATAATCAGTATAGTAATTATACATAAAAAATTCAAAAAATTGAGAAAATTAGATAAATTTTCAACATTTTTCTTTAAATTTCCGATATAATAACTTTTGGGCCAGCTGTTTCGGAATGCATTGGTCTGAAGGATACTCTAGAGAATCAATTCGCATGATTTTCATATCAAAGTTATAATCGGTATAATGATTATACACAAAAAATTCAAAAAAATTCAGAAAATTAGATAAATTTCTAATATTTCTCTTTAAATTGCCGGTCTAATAACTTTTGGGCCAGCTGATTTAGAACGAGATTGTTTTAAGAAAACTCTAGAGGATCATTCTGCATGATTTTTATATCAAAGTTATAATCAGTATAGTAATTATACATAAAAAATTCAAAAAAATTGAGAAAATTAGATAAATTTTCAACATTTTTCTTTAAATTTCCGATATAATAACTTTTTGGCCAGCTGTTTCGGAATGCATTTGTCTGAAGGATACTCTAGAGAATCAATTCGCATGATTTTCATATCAAAGTTATAATCGGTATAATGATTATACACAAAAAATTCAAAAAAAAATCAGAAAATTAGATAAATTTCCAACATTTCTCTTTAAATTGCCGGTCTAATAACTTTTGGGCCAGCTGATTCAGAACGAGATTGTTTTAAGAAAACTGTAGAGGATCATTCTGCATGATTTTTATATCAAAGTTATAATCAGTATAGTAATTATACATAAAAAATTCAAAAAATTGAGAAAATTAGATAAATTTTCAACATTTCTCGTTAAATTGCTGGTCTAATAACTTTTGGGCCAGGTGTTTCGGACTGCGTTTGTCTGAAGGATACTCTAGAGAATCAATTCGCATGATTTTCATATCAAAGTTATAATCGGTATAATGATTATACACAAAAAATTCAAAAAAATTCAGAAAATTAGATAAATTTCCAATATTTCTCTTTAAATTGCCGGTCTAATAACTTTTGGGCCAGCTGATTTAGAACGAGATTGTTTTAAGAAAACTCTAGAGGATCATTCTGCATGATTTTTATATCAAAGTTATAATCAGTATAGTAATTATACATAAAAAATTCAAAAAAATTGAGAAAATTAGATAAATTTTCAACATTTTTTTTAAATTTCCGATATAATAACTTTTGGGCCAGCTGATTTAGAACGAGATTGTTTTAAGAAAACTCTAGAGGATCATTCTGCATGATTTTTATATCAAAGTTATAATCAGTATAGTAATTATACATAAAAATTCAAAAAAATTGAAAAAATCAGATAAATTTTCAACATTTTTCTTTAAATTTCCGATATAATAACTTTTGGGCCAGCTGTTTCGGAATGCATTTGTCTGAAGGATACTCTAGAGAATCAATTCGCATGATTTTCATATCAAAGTTATAATCGGTATAATGATTATACACAAAAAATTCAAAAAATTCAGAAAATTAGATAAATTTCCAACATTTCTCTTTAAATTTCCTATATAATAACTTTTGGGCCAGCTGTTTCGGAATGCATTTGTCTCGAGGATACTGTAGAGAATCAATTTGCATGATTTTCATATCAAAGTTATAATTAGTAAAATAATTATATGTTCAAAATTCAAAAAATTGAGAAATTAGATAAATTTCCAACATTTTTCTTTAAATTGCCGGTCTAATAACTTTTGGGCCAGCTGATTCTGAATGCGATTGTTTTAAGAAAACTCTAGAGGATCATTTTGCATGATTTTTATATCAAAGTTATAATCAGTATAATAATTATGCATTAAAAATTCAAAAAATTGAGAAAATTAGATAACTTCCCAACATTTCTCTTTAAATTTCCTATATAATAACTTTTGGACCAGCTGATTTGGAATGCGATTGTTTTGAGGAAACTCTAGAGAATCATTCTGCATGATTTTTATATCAAAGTTATAATCAGTATAATAATTATACATAAAAAATTCAAAAAAATTGAGATAATTAGATAAATTTTTAACATTTTTCTTTAAATTTCCGATATAATAACTTTTGGGCCAGCTGATTTGGAATGCGATTGTTTTAAGGAAACTCTAGAGAATCATTCTGCATGATTTTTATATCAAAGTTATAATCAGTATAATAATGATACATAAAAAATTCAAAAAAATTGAGATAATTAGATAAATTTTCAACATTTTTCTTTAAATTTCCGATATAATAACTTTTGGGCCAGCTGTTTCGGCATGCATTTGTCTCAAGGATACTCGAGAGAATCAATTTGCATGATTTTCATATCAAAGTTATAATTAGTAAAATAATTATACAATAAAAAATCAAAAAAATTGAGATAATCAGATAAATTTCCAACATTTCTCTTTAAATTTGAGATATAATAACTTTCGGGCCAGCTGTTTTAGAATGCATTTGTCTTGAGGATACTCGAGAGGATCAATTTGCATGATTTTTATATCGAAGTTATAATTAGTAAAATAATTATACATTAAAAATTCAAAAAATTGAGAAAATTAGATAAATTTCCAACATTTCTCTTTCAATGGCCGGTCTAATAACTTTTGGGCCAGCTGATTTGGAATGCGATTGTTTTGAGGAAACTCTAGAGAATCATTCTGCATGATTTTTATATCAAAGTTATAATCAGTATAATAATTATACATAAAAAATTCAAAAAAATTGAGATAATTAGATAAATTTTTAACATTTTTCTTTAAATTTCCGATATAATAACTTTTGGGCCAGCTGTTTCAGAATGCATTTGTCTCGAGGATACTCGAGAGAATTAATTTGCATGATTTTCATATCAAAGTTATAATTAGTAAAATAATTATACATTAAAGATTCAAAAAATTGAGCAAATTAGATAAATTTCCAACATTTCTCTTTAAATTGCCGGTCTAATAACTTTTGGGCCAGCTGATTTGGAATGCGATTGTTTTAAGGAAACTCTAGAGGATCATTCTGCATGATTTTTATATCAAAGTTATAATCAGTATAATAATTATACATTAAAAATTAAAAAAATTGAGAAAATTAGATTAATTTCCAACATTTCTCTTCAACTTGCCGGTCTAATAACTTTTGGGCCAGCTGATTTAGAACGCGATTGTTTTAAGAAAACTCTAGAGAACCATTCTGCATGATTTTTATATCAAAGTTATAATCAGTATAATAATTATACATAAAAATTCTAAAAAATTGAGCAAATTAGATAAATTTCCATTTCTCTTTAAATTTCCGATATAATAACTTTTGGGCCAGCTGTTTCGGAATGCCTTTGTCTCGAGGATACTCTAGAGAATCAATTTGCATGATTTTCATATCAAAGTTATAATTAGTAAAATAATTATACATTAACAATTCAAAAAATTGAGAAAATCAAATAAACTTCCAACATATCTCTTTAAATTTCCGATATAATAACTTTTGGGCCAGCTGTTTTGGAATGCATTTGTCTCGAGGATACTCTAGAGAATGAATTTGCATGATTTTCATATCAAAGTTATAATTAGTAAAATAATTATACATAAAAATTCTAAAAAATTGAGAAAATTAGATAAATTTCCATTTCTCTTTAAATTTCCGATATAATAACTTTTGGGCCAGCTGTTTCGGAATGCCTTTGTCTCGAGGATACTCTAGAGAATCAATTCGCATGATTTTCATATCAAAGTTATAATTAGTAAAATAATTATACATTAAAAATTCAAAAAATTGAGAAAATTAGATAAATTTCCAACATTTCTCTTTAAATTGCCGGTTTAATAACTTTTGGGCCAGCTGATTTGGGAGGCGATTGTTTTAAGGAAACTCTAGAGAATTATTCTGCATGATTTTTATATCAAAGTTATAATCAGTATAATAATTATACATAAAAAATTCAAAAAATTGAGAAAATTAGATTAATTTCCAACATTTCTCTTCAACTTGCCGGTCTAATAACTTTTGGGCCAGCTGATTTGGAATGCGATTGTTTTAAGGAAACTCTAGAGAATCACTCCGCGTGTTTTTCATATCAAAGTTACAATCAGTATAATAATTATGCATTGAAAATTCAAAAAATTGAAAAAATTAGATAAATTTTCAACATTTCTCTTTAAATTGCCGGTCTAATAACTTTTGGGCCAGGTGTTTCGGACTGCATTTGTTTGGAGGAAACTTTAGAGAATTAATTCGCATGATTTTCATATCGAAGTTATAATTAGTAAAATAATTATACATTAAAAATTCAAAAAATTGAGCCAATCAGATAAATTTCCAACATATTTCTTTAAATTTCCAATATAATAACTTTTGGGCCAGCTGTTTTGGAATGCATTTGTCTCGAGAATACTCTAGAAAATCAATTTGCATGATTTTCATATCAAAGTTATAATTAGTAAAATAATTATACATTAAAAATTCAAAAAATTAAGAAAATTAGATAAATTTCCAACATTTCTCTTTAAATTGCCGGTCTAATAACTTTTGGGACAGCTGATTTGGAATGCGATTGTTTTAAGGAAACTCTAGAGAATCATTCTGCATAATTTTTATATCAAAGTTACAATCAGTATAATAATTATACATGAAAAATTCAAAAAATTGAGAAAATAAGATTAATTTCCAACATTTCTCTTCAACTTGCCGGTCTAATAACTTTTGGGCCAGCTGATTTGGAATGCGATTGTTTTAAGGAAACTCTAGAGAATCACTCTGCATGTTTTTCATATCAAAGTTACAATCAGTATAATAATTATGCATTAAAAATTCAAAAAATCGAGAAAATTAGATAAATTTTCAACATTTCTCTTTAAATTGCCGGTCTAATAACTTTTGGGCCAGGTGTTTCGGACTGCATTTTTCTGAAGGATACTCTAAAGAATCAATTCGCATGATTTTCATATCAAAGTTATAATCGGTATAATGTTTATACACAAAAAATTCGAAAAAATTCAGAAAATTAGATAAATTTCCAACATTTCTCTTTAAATTTCCTATATAATAACTTTTGGGCCAGCTGTTTCGGAATGCATTTGTCTCGAGGATACTGTAGAGAATCAATTTGCATGATTTTTATATCAAAGTTATAATTAGTAAAATAATTATATGTTCAAAATTCAAAAAATTGAGCAAATTAGATAAATTTCCAACATTTTTCTTTGAATTGTCGGTCTAATAACTTTTGGGCCAGCTGATTTGGAATGCGATTGTTTTAAGAAAACTCTAGAGAATCATTCTGCATGATTTTTATATCAAAGTTATAATCAGTATAGTAATTATACATGAAAAATTCAAAAAATTGAGAAAATTAGATAAATTTTCAACATTTCTCGTTAAATTGCTGGTCTATTAACTTTTGGGCCAGGTGTTTCGGACTGCGTTTGTCTGAAGGATACTCTAGAGAATCAATTCGCATGATTTTCATATCAAAGTTATAATCGGTATAATGTTTATACACAAAAAATTCAAAAAAATTCAGAAAATTAGATAAATTTCCAACATTTCTCTTTGAATTTCCGATATAATAACTTTTGGGCCAGCTGATTTAGAAGGAGATTGTTTTGAGAAAACTCTAGAGGATCATTCTGCATGATTTTTATATCAAAGTTATAATCAGTATAGTAATTATACATAAAAAATTCAAAAAAATTGAGAAAATTAGATAAATTTTCAACATTTTTCTTTAAATTTCCGATATAATAACTTTTTGGCCAGCTGTTTCGGAATGCATTTGTCTGAAGGATACTCTAGAGAATCAATTCGCATGATTTTCATATCAAAGTTATAATTGGTATAATGATTATACACAAAAAATTCAAAAAAATTCAGAAAATTAGATAAATTTCCAACATTTCTCTTTAAATTGCCGGTCTAATAACTTTTGGGCCAGCTGATTTAGAACGGGATTGTTTTAAGAAAACTCTAGAGGATCATTCTGCATGATTTTCATATCGAAGTTATAATTAGTAAAATAATTATACATTAAAAATTCACAAAATTGAGAAAATTAGATAAATTTTCAACATTTCTCTTTAAATTGCCGGTCTAATAACTTTGGGGCCAGGTGTTTCGGACTGCATTTGTCTGAAGGATACTCTAGAGAATTAATTCGCATGATTTTCATATCAAAGTTATAATCGATATAATAATTATACACAAAAAATTCGAAAAAATTCAGAAAATTAGATAAATTTCCAACAATTCTTTTTAAATTTCCTATATAATAACTTTTGGGCCAGCTGTTTCGGAATGCATTTGTCTCAAGGATACTGTAGAGAATCAATTTTCATGATTTTCATATCAAAGTTATAATTAGTAAAATAATTATATGTTCAAAATTCAAAAAATTGAGGAAATTAGAAAAATTTTTAACATTTTTCTTTAAATTGCCGGTCTAATAACTTTTGGGCCAGCTGATTTGGAATGCGATTGTTTTCAGAAAACTCTAGAGAATATTTCCGCATGATTTTTATATCAAAGTTATAATCAGTATAGTAATTATACATAAAAATTCAAAAAATTGAGAAAATTAGATAAATTTTCAACATTTCTCTTTAAATTGCCGGTGTAATAACTTTTGGGCCAGGTGTTTCGGACTGCATTTGTCTGAAGGATACTCTAGAGAATCAATTCGCATGATTTTCATATCAAAGTTATAATCGGTATAATGTTTATACACAAAAAATTCAAAAAATTCAGAAAATTAGATAAATTTCCAACAATTCTTTTTAAATTTCCTATATAATAACTTTTGGGCCAGCTGTTTCGGAATGCATTTGTCTCGAGGATACTGTAGAGAATCAATTTTCATGATTTTCATATCAAAGTTATAATTAGTAAAATAATTATATGTTCAAAATTCAAAAAAATTCAGAAAATTAGATAAATTTCCAACATTTATCTTTAAATTGCCGGTCTAATAACTTTTGGGCCAGCTGATTTAGAACGAGATTGTTTTAAGAAAACTCTAGAGGATCATTCTGCATGATTTTTATATCAAAGTTATAATCAGTATAGTAATTATACATAAAAATTCAAAAAATTGAGAAAATTAGATAAATTTTCAACATTTTTCTTCAAATTGCCGGTCTAATAACTTTTGGGCCAGGTGTTTCGGACTGCATTTGTCTGAAGGATACTCTAGAGAATCAATTCGCATGATTTTCATATCAAAGTTATAATCGGTATAATAATTATACACAAAAATTCAAAAAAATTCAGAAAATTAGATAAATTTCCAACATTTCTCTTGAAATTTCCTATATAATAACTTTTGGGCCAGCTGTTTCGGAATGCATTTGTCTCAAGGATACTGTAGAGAATAAATTTGCATGATTTTCATATCAAAGTTATAATTAGTAAAATAATTATATGTTCAAAATTCAAAAAATTGAGAAAATTAGATAAATTTCCAACATTTTTCTTTAAATTGCCGGTCTAATAACTTTTGGGCCAGCTGATTTGAAATGCGATTGTTTTAAGAAAACTCTAGAGAATCATTCTGCATGATTTTTATATCAAAGTTATAATCAGTATAGTAATTATACATAAAATATTCAAAAAATTGAGAAAATTAGATAAATTTTCAACATTCCTCTTTAAATTGCCGGTCTAATAACTTTTGGGCCAGGTGTTTCGGACTGCATTTGTCTGAAGGATACTCTAGAGAATCAATTGGCATGATTTTCATATCAAAGTTATAATTGGTATAATGTTTATACACAAAAAATTCAAAAAATTCAGAAAATTAGATAAATTTCCAACATTTCTCTTTGAATTTCCGATATAATAACTTTTGGGTCAGCTGATTTAGAAGGAGATTGGTTTAAGAAAACTGTAGAGGATCATTCTGCATGATTTTTATATCAAAGTTATAATCAGTATAGTAATTATACATAAAAATTCAAAAAAATTGAGAAAATTAGATAAATTTTCAACATTTTTCTTTAAATTTCCGATATAATAACTTTTGGGCCAGCTGTTTCGGAATGCATTGGTCTGAAGGATACTCTAGAGAATCAATTCGCATGATTTTCATATCAAAGTTATAATCGGTATAATGATTATACACAAAAAATTCAAAAAAATTCAGAAAATTAGATAAATTTCTAATATTTCTCTTTAAATTGCCGGTCTAATAACTTTTGGGCCAGCTGATTTAGAACGAGATTGTTTTAAGAAAACTCTAGAGGATCATTCTGCATGATTTTTATATCAAAGTTATAATCAGTATAGTAATTATACATAAAAAATTCAAAAAAATTGAGAAAATTAGATAAATTTTCAACATTTTTCTTTAAATTTCCGATATAATAACTTTTTGGCCAGCTGTTTCGGAATGCATTTGTCTGAAGGATACTCTAGAGAATCAATTCGCATGATTTTCATATCAAAGTTATAATCGGTATAATGATTATACACAAAAAATTCAAAAAAATCAGAAAATTAGATAAATTTCCAACATTTCTCTTTAAATTGCCGGTCTAATAACTTTTGGGCCAGCTGATTCAGAACGAGATTGTTTTAAGAAAACTGTAGAGGATCATTCTGCATGATTTTTATATCAAAGTTATAATCAGTATAGTAATTATACATAAAAAATTCAAAAAATTGAGAAAATTAGATAAATTTTCAACATTTCTCGTTAAATTGCTGGTCTAATAACTTTTGGGCCAGGTGTTTCGGACTGCGTTTGTCTGAAGGATACTCTAGAGAATCAATTCGCATGATTTTCATATCAAAGTTATAATCGGTATAATGATTATACACAAAAAATTCAAAAAAATTCAGAAAATTAGATAAATTTCCAATATTTCTCTTTAAATTGCCGGTCTAATAACTTTTGGGCCAGCTGATTTAGAACGAGATTGTTTTAAGAAAACTCTAGAGGATCATTCTGCATGATTTTTATATCAAAGTTATAATCAGTATAGTAATTATACATAAAAAATTCAAAAAAATTGAGAAAATTAGATAAATTTTCAACATTTTTTTTTAAATTTCCGATATAATAACTTTTGGGCCAGCTGATTTAGAACGAGATTGTTTTAAGAAAACTCTAGAGGATCATTCTGCATGATTTTTATATCAAAGTTATAATCAGTATAGTAATTATACATAAAAAATTCAAAAAAATGAAAAAATCAGATAAATTTTCAACATTTTTCTTTAAATTTCCGATATAATAACTTTTGGGCCAGCTGTTTCGGAATGCATTTGTCTGAAGGATACTCTAGAGAATCAATTCGCATGATTTTCATATCAAAGTTATAATCGGTATAATGATTATACACAAAAAATTCAAAAAAATTCAGAAAATTAGATAAATTTCCAACATTTCTCTTTAAATTTCCTATATAATAACTTTTGGGCCAGCTGTTTCGGAATGCATTTGTCTCGAGGATACTGTAGAGAATCAATTTGCATGATTTTCATATCAAAGTTATAATTAGTAAAATAATTATATGTTCAAAATTCAAAAAATTGAGAAATTAGATAAATTTCCAACATTTTTCTTTAAATTGCCGGTCTAATAACTTTTGGGCCAGCTGATTCTGAATGCGATTGTTTTAAGAAAACTCTAGAGGATCATTTTGCATGATTTTTATATCAAAGTTATAATCAGTATAATAATTATGCATTAAAAATTCAAAAAATTGAGAAAATTAGATAACTTCCCAACATTTCTCTTTAAATTTCCTATATAATAACTTTTGGACCAGCTGATTCGGAATGCATTTGACTCAAGGAAAGTCTTGAGAATCTGTTTGCATGATTTTTATATTAAAGTTACAATTTATTAAATAGTTACAAATCAATAATTCCGAAAAATTGATAAAATCTTGAAAATTTTGAGGTTAATAAACAAAATAATTATAGTCATTACTTTTGGGCCAGCAATTATACGACGCGATGATCTTTAGAAATTATTAAGGGATTAATTCTATTGATTTTTGTGCTAATCCAATCATTGATAAAGTATTAATATTTATTAAGTGTGGTAATCTGCGATTTTCTAAAGTTTGGTTATTTTATTGTTTAAACTTTTATTATTAAAGATAATTGATTACTTAGTTCTATGTATTGCTAAAAATACATGATTCATTATTATTTAACATTATTTGAGTGATATTTGGTAGAAATGAGAGTATAAAAAGTTTCGGGTCCCTCATGCTTCTACGCCTATGTACGGCGGATAGGTTCAGCGGGTAGCTTCAGCTTCATTCCATTGCAAGAGACGTGACCTCGCGCACAGCACACAAGCAAACTGAATAGACCCGTCAATGCTTCGCTTCGTTTAATTAAACGGGCTGCCGCTGATGCTATATATTCCTGCGAAAGCGTAAGCTACCAACATCAGCTAACGAGATTTTTCATGAAAAATTCTTGAGTCCAAGTCTGACAATGCAATTTTTCATCTAAAAGACAAGTGTCCTTTGCCATTGCAATTCTGGATTAGTTAAAAGTAGAAATTATGGACAAATAATACAGAAAGTTTAATTAAAAAAAAAAATTTTATTTATATTTATTTTGACAGGATAGAGTTGCCGACCAAATAGAAAATAATTATTAAAAATTTTCAGATTCCATACAAATTTTTATTGGTTAATATAATAACACATAAAAAATCCGTAATTTGAAAATAAATTTGATATTTTATTCAGAATTAAAAAAAAAATGTATATTAACGATGAATTATAAAATAAAAATATAATTGAAAAAATTTATATCTTGAGCTGTACAGGAAGCACAAATCTGCGCAAGCGTGTCATATACCGATAACCATAATATATACACAAGTCTTATTTACGCTGTCTGCAAAGACAAAGTAACTAATGGGAATTAAGTTCAGAAAAATAAATTATTTATACTTTTTAAGTATTGAGAAATGTACGAAAGTATATTTTTTAAGAATGGTACAAAATAAATTATTGAACCGAAATTATGTTAAGAATATTTAAAATAATTATTGCACTTTAAGTGCTCAATGCATAGATACAGAGCAGCTAAATAAATTTAAACGAAACTAATTTCAGAATTCGAATGTAAAATATTAAGTATACTTAATAACATTTTTCGGTACTGAAAAAAGATGTTACGATTGAAATTATTTTGCAGAAGTTTTAAAACCATGGATAACGAGCAGCATGGAATTTGGTGTCGAATATAAAAAAAAAGAAAACAAAAGCAAAAACAAAACGATGAGTTGTTTGAGAGTCGATATGGCAATACACCGATGTAGGTTACAAGCGAAAACTGCTTATTGAACATTTCGCCACGAAAATTACGTCAGTCTTTGAGAGTTTGGCGGTCGCAAAACTTACGATGGATTTCTACAACCAAGTCTCGGGAGATATAAAAACCGCTATGAAATTTAAAACAATGGATTCGTTTAATATGAATTATTATTATTATTATTTTTTTTTTTTGAACCATCATCAAAATATTTAATTTTGTGAAAAGAAAAAATTAAGCAAATTATCATTCACAGAAATATGTTTATTGGAAAATAAACAACAAAAAGTTATTTATGATTACACAATTTCGAAGTGGTTTAGAACGTAATAAAATTGACCTAAAGAAAAATCATTAAAGATTTTGCAAATCATAGCATAATCAGGTTTCTGCAAAAATTTATGTTGAGTAAACGAGAATGGAAAAGGAGGGGACTCTTTGGAAATGGAAAATAAGACAAAATTTATAATAGTTTTCTTTAACAACGCACATGTATAGATTAGCACATAGTATTATTTCTCGTGTAGGTTTGCATTCATAATAAGTAGACCGAGACCAAAGTCTTATCGTTCTTTCTCTCTCTCCTCCACCATGAAAGTCTTTTTTTTTTATAACTAATGTCCATTATAAAAAGACTTACAATTTAACTACATACGTGAATCGCATATGATTATATTAGCTCAGGAAAAAGTAAAAGTCCAATATAAATGAGCTTTTATTTTTAAAATTTTTATGAAAAAACGTATGCGTATATTTGTTCTAATTTTAGCATATTATTAGATTTCATGTAATAAAATGGAATTTCAAGTAATTAAATAAATTTTATATTCTTTTTATTCATTGTAAAATTTCCTACATCTAAATAAAGACAGAATATGTTAAATAATTTTAGAATAAGAAATTTTCAGTAATGTTTAACCTTTATGGTTGAAGAACAACATAAATAATTCAAGATTCATAAATTCCAAGGGTTTTTTTATGAAAAAAGTTCTGTACTTTATTTATTTTTTTAATATAATAACCAAGAAATGCTCTCTGTACAGTATATATTTGTTGAAGTTAATTTTGTTTAGAAAAATTACTTAGTTCGTTTGCCAGCGGCTAGTGCACGTCTGAAATTCAGAATGTAACACTGCTAACTTACTCGTTGTACGTGCAAATATGTAAGCAAGTAATGCATGTGGAAAGTGAAGAGAACACTCTCGCTACTTTGGTAATTTTCTTTGTTATACTAATAATTTATGAAGGATGTGAGGATCTTACTGTACTTGTAAAATTTACTTACTTTTATCATTAAAATTTTCTCTCTCTCTTTTTTTTCTTTATTATTACAGAAACAACAATACTTTTCTTCTTCGTGCTATCCTTGGCAAATAATTTTAATGAAAAAGTAAACAATTCAAGACTTTAGCGAATACAATAATGTAAACTTTAACAATTTCAACATATTTCTCTGGATAACTGTTAAGAGTTCAGTTTTTATGGGAATTTGAAATTCAATGTAGTATGCGAAGAGGAACCTAAAAAACTTTTTTTTTTAAATTTAATATAATATACCCAAGCAAAATGTATATTACAGCCATTGAAAACAATCGGAGTTACGATTGCAGTGAAACTTTAAAGTCGTGAAAGTACCGTTCTAAAGGACAATTCGTCTGGCTTTCACAGCACGATTGTTATTATTGGATAACGAGAGTTGTTTTACTACAACTAACGTTATGTTGTAAAAAAAAATAAACATTAATGTTTTGTTTAAAACTTTTTGCAATAAAATTAAATGCTAGTTAATAATTAAAAGAAAAATAACAAGTTGATAAAGAAAGAGTCGAAAAAAGATTAATGTGAGAATGTTACAAAAAAGTATTGATGAAATTTTGTGGACTTATTAAGAACAAACATTCTACATGATATACAAACAAAACAATCTTTTCTTTTCTCTTAATCACATTGAAAAAGTCGCATTCTCATTCATCCGTTAATTGCTAGCTACAATTGTAAAAAAAGTAACAACAAAAAATAACCAATCTTGTAATTTTGTTAAGATCTATTGTATATACAGACTTATAAGTTATTTAATTTTTCTTTTTTAAGAAAACTACCGTTGAGATATTAATTGTTAAAGTAACTATTATTTTTTTAATTATAAAACTTCTGAATCTTTTTGAATAAACTTTTGAATAAAGTACATACAATTTCTATTGTGCAAACTTTTAAGTCAAATTTAATATTCCAATTATGTTAAAATTATTCACAGCGGAAATTAGCGTTAAAATTCAAATTAGTTCTAACAACTTCTTTTGGTTCACTATACAGTCCAAGCATAAAGAAGAAAAAATAAATCACACAAGACGTTAAAATATTTAATGCAGAAGAGGAAAAAAAATTTCAAAAATGTATATAAATTAAGTAGAATAATTTCTACAGATCCACATATAACTGAAAGCTATAGTGTTTATATCGGCACTCTACATCAACTCCATATAACAACGTAGATTCAATCGAGAAAACATTCTAATTTCGCCTAGTTGAAGTCGCTTACTTTGGTATATGGTTGCCTACTTGTTTCTCTTTTTTTTCGTATACGTGTATGTATAATATCTAAGAGTCTCTAATAGTAAAGCGAAAAGCAACAGCGCGGACACTAAAACCGTGTCGGCCGATATAGGGTTACCAAGAGTTGGCGCACGTTACTTTCTAAGTCTCGGCAATCGTGCAAAACCGTCTCTCTCTCTCTCTCCTTCTCTCTTTCTTTCTTTTTTCTCTCTTTCTGACCCAAACTCAAAACGTGAAACATAACCTCCCACGCGCTCGATTTCCCCTCTCTATCAAACATTTAACGTTTCTTCCAATGTATAGCATGATAGTTGGCAGTTTTTTTCATTCTTTCTTTTTTTATCTATACTTAGATAATATGGCTTTTGCGCTCCATTTAGATGTGACAATGATTCAAATTAATCTTCTTTTATTGTATTTAATCTATTAAATGTAAATTAAAACAAATTTTAAGAATTAACTAATGCTTTATATTTTTAGTCGTTCTATAGTTCTTCTCTAGTGGAAATTGGAACAGTTTTACTAATTGGAAGACTAATTTACAATCAAAATTAGCATTTTAACTGTTTTTTTTTGTCTGAAATTATATTCAATTTATATCATAGCTGATAAATATCGAACGATTAGTATATTATAGAAAGATTATTCTATCGATAAAATTTCTATAAAATACTGAAATTTGAGTAACTAGTTTAATAACGAAATTAGCACACAATAATAAATAAAATACACAATAAAAAAAATCCCCATTTCCACTTACTAAAACAGGTTTTGTATAGTTGAGCAAAAATAATGATACATTGCGTCAACGTGACACATAAAAACTATAAAAATTTTCATTCATTTAAAATATCTCTAATGTTAATTTTATCTAAAACTATATATGTCTAAATAAAAAAGATTGAAAAACAAAAGAGGACAGAAACGAAAAAAAAAAGAAAGAAAAAAATAAATAAATGAATGAATGTACATCCGTTGTTACACCCACCCTACAAACTCTCTTTTATCTTATTAAACCTTATTTCAATGACGAAACAATAAGAAGAGGTCGATTGAAAAGTTGCCGTATAAACATATCTTATTACTTGTCTGTAACCTTCTCTCCTATTAGTTGTCTCTTACAAAATTCTAAGGATCGTCATTTCTATTTCAAGCAACGGTTTATCATTTATACACACACGAGGGATACAGGCTCGTTCTTTTTTTCTTCTCTTTTACAGAAGACTTTGGATATAATATTAATATAGCGTAAACACTTAGTCATTTGTTAATTTATAATAATTATTCCTTCTCAAGACTATTTGTGTAACCATGATTTATTTTATATGAAATAAGAAAAAAAATGTATAATTGCAAAAAAATATATACGTATAGATATATGAAAAATAAGAGATTATTAATCTTTGATCTGAACATGTGCAAGTTATTTTCTTTCAAGTAGTTCGCATCTGGTCTTGCGCATTTATGTGGGCGTTACTGATTTCACCATACAAATCATATTAGCTTTACCCTCTCTCGGTAGAATATATATTGTAATATGTTAAGTTTTTAGTTCTCTGTCTTCTCCATCTGTAAAGTAAGATACAGACTTTTGCCGCAGCCCTACTTTATGCACACACACACAAATACACGTATTATGGCTTTCTGGGACGTTCCGTATATCGAAGTATTACTTTCGGGTACATGAAAAAAAAAGAAAAATAAAAAGAATAAATTCAGTTATTCATATACTGCATAGAAAACTTATTATTTTCGTAATGATGAGAAAATATGCTCTGATTTAGAAATTAACTCAAAATCCAGTTTACTTTTTAATTTTCCAAGTTTATTTATTATAACGATGCAAAGGATAATATATGTAATTAACAAAAAAGACATGAAAATGAGTTGCTTAAAATAAAAAAAATAAAAGGTTCATTAAAATATAAAATTGAAGGTTCTTTTTTTTCATTTACGTTAATGTATCTATGGACACGAAAGTCAGTCCTTGTCGAGTCTGGGTAATATACATACAAGTGACACGCTTTAACCATTCCATAATGATGCTAATGTTTAGTATTATTTATGTCTCTGATGAGGAGTTTCTGCATGGCCTTTAGCACAAACTATACGTTATAGAAGTAAATTGTTCGTGCAAACAATTTACAAACTAATTTGTTTAACAAACCACTCACGCCTTCCTAATCCATCACAATAAATTCATGAATTACCTCGATCAACGAACATTTAAAATTTTTATTTACATTTTATTATTATTCAATGTATTAGCTGAAAAAACAAAATTTATTTTTAAAAAGTTTAAATTTTTTATTAATTTTTAGTAGGTAAAAGGTATTTTTATAAATATTCACAAAAAATTAAGTAAGCAATTCTTTTGCTAATATATTTTTCCTTTTTATTCATGTAAACAGATAAAATACACATATTACACATTCGAATGAAACGCATTCGTCCTCTAGAGAGCAATGAAGAATCCGAAAGAGGATAATGGAAAAAGCACGATAATGAACAGTTCTCTTAACCCTCCTTCTTTTTAGTATATAACGTCACTATGGCTCATTGACACTTACTAGCGACGTCTTCGAAATGAGAGTACATAAGCACAGGAAAGAGAGAGATACGAATAAAAGAAATACATGCGTATCCACTTGGCTAAGCAATATGAAAACCCTGTTTTTTTTTTGCTTTTTTTTGTTGTTTTTTTCTGTTAACAGCTTCGTATTTGCGTATGGTTTAAAGATACATTAGATTAGGAGTAAGAAGAAGATCGTACAATTTAAATATTTAAAAAAATGATTTTTAAATATTAAACGATTCGGTGTTTTATTTAAAAATGTTTGACGTATAAAGTAATATTACTGTAGGAATATGTTTTTAAATTTATAAAATTGCAATTTGTGTATAAAATTACAATATTTTGTAATATACAAGATTTTAATAATTTATTAATAAAAAGACTTTGTAAATATATTTTAAAAATGTCTAAGGGTATAAATTTACGATTAAGGGAGACGACTTGAACGTGAGGATGGTGTCATTTTATACCCTAGTTTCTGATTTCATGGCGTCATTCTACCTAACAAATTTTTTATTCACATGATCTGGGATGAAAGTTCATTTATGTAACATCATATTTCATGAATAACTCTTCATGACGTAAAAGCTGATTTATATTATTTATCTATTGTCCAAGTTTAACATTACAAACTCCTACCAAATTATCTTGAATAGAAGAGATTAAAGGATTTTACTTTTAAATATTTTATAAAAAGCCAACTTATGCTACTAATAAAATTTTCTACTTGAGTAAAGAACCACTATTTTAAATAATTGCAATGGAAAAAAATTGATTTGATTTAAAAAAAAAAAGAAATGAATATAAATTTTAATTCATATACTAAACACATTGATTATTTATTATTTTATAACTTTGTTTATATTTTATGTACAAAGCATGTTTGTTTCAATACCTTGGCATGATTCAGTTGCCTAATTTTCATAACATTCTTCGACTGTTCTCATTAGAAATGTACTTTCTATTCTTACATATTTGAAAATACGATTAATTTTAGACACTAATTAAGTGTTTATTTTTATGTAAAACTCGTATGTTTTGAGTGAAAATTTAACTTACACAAAATTTATATTTAGACTTACAAACTATTCATAGATTAATCAAACATTGTGTAAAAATGAAATTATAATTATTCATAACAAATATTAAACTTTGTATCATACAGTAAATTAAGAAACAATTTCATGCAGATGCATTTAGGTGAACAGGAGCTGTGCTTTGATAATACAATAAAATGAAATTAGCTCCATTTATATAAATACAAAACCAATTGAAAATGAAAAAAAGAAAAAAAATCAACGACATTCAAACTTCCATCGACATATTAAAATTTATTCATTGAATATTACACTTGGCATATTCAGTAACCTGAACACACTTGACTTTAAGTAAGATCTGCTTTTTCGATATGGCAACCAAAGACGAATTAGGGTCAAGTTAGCTTGTTTCATTAACTTTCCTGCTTTTAAGGTCTCTTATTGAGTATTCAATGTATCCCTAAATAAGTTTCATTAATTTCAGTAATAAGCAAAAGATTTCATGGCAGTTGAAAAAAATAAAGAAAAAAGAAACGACGCAAAGTGAGAGGAATCATATAGTAACCTAAAAACAAAATATCTAATTGTTTCTATGTCGTTTCTCACATATTTTTACCAGACTTTTAAGAGAAAGTGAACTCTCTCGTCTATAGAATCTTACATTTAAGACAATCATCACTTTAATTTAATACTAACGTTTAAAAAAAATGAATAACAAGAATAAAAACATAACACATAAAGAAAGCGTCAGATATAGAAGCTTAAATATTTCCATTGAAAGGACAGTTAAGTAAAATATTACATGTATACATACATTTCCAAAAGAAAGGAAGTAAAAGACAAAAGAAAAAAAAATAAAGGAGTGGGAGGATTAAGAGAAAAAAAAGAATAGAAGAAGAAAAAGAAGAAGGGATAAACAACAGCTAAAGAAGCATCAGCATCAGCATACAGTAACAACAACAGCAGCAGAAGCAATAGCAGCAGCAGCAGCGGCAGTGTCTGTGCGGGCGTGTGGGAGAAAAAAGATAGTCGAGTGAATTAGTAAGAGAGGGCATGGATATAGAGGAGCGTGCCACTTTAGCCCGCCAAGAAAACGCGGTCACAGCCTCGGCACACGTCTGTGTGTGACTTTTCTCTCTCTCTCTCTCTTTAAAAAGCCGCAGAGTTTGAGAAACGCTTCAGACTTTAATTTTCTTTTCTTTTTTTTATTCTATCTTTCTCTTTCTTTAGATTTTATTTTTTTCTCGCTTATACTCTTCATCATATTGCACATATAACGTGTTAAATATTGTGGCACTCGTCTCTTGTTACCGTAAATTTTCTAAACTTTTTTTTTAATTAATTGTTAGGATATATAAAAGAGGTGACGGCAATAATTTTACAGATGTAATACAAGAATATCAATTGGTAGATTGTTCTTTTATCATTCTTGAAAGATAGATTTTCCTTTAAAATGTATGTGAACTTTTGTAATGTGAGTATTAAAAGTAATTATAAGAAAAAAAAAACAGTTTTATTAAAAGACACATGTATTTTTTTTGTAAATTTAATGAGTTGTTAAGAATACTGTGGTTGATAAAATACAATTTCATGAGTTTTTTATGCCCAAAGATTGTAAATTCATAAGTTTCGATTGAAGACAATGTTGTTTCCTTTTGTCGTATTTAATACATTAATTTAATATCTACACGCAATTAAAGTGCTGATATAAAAGAAAAAAAATAAAGACAGAATACAAATAACAACTGTTAAAGCTTTTGACCGAAACTATAAAGTTTTAGCGCATTAATTAAAAGTCACATTAAATTTTATGCATTTAAAACTTTTACTCCGTGAAACATGTTTAATTTGAAAGGACTCTTATACATGAAATTAAAGTTAAACTTTTTAAAGCTATATACATATTTTGAGGTCATCTAGTTAACGCAAACAAAAGAAACCACAAATTCACATCTGTGATACGAAGTCTTAAATTTTTTTTTTTCATTTTATTTAAACATTAAAATTTAATTATTAAAATATCGTAAAAATAAAACTAAAAATTCAGTCGGTTATACTTTTGTTCACATGTAAAATTCAGAGTAAGGTCAGAGAGCTCGATTTCACGTATATAGAGTCTTTGTAAATGTCGTAGTTGGCTTTGGCATTACGATAATCGCGTCTGCCCCCGAAACCCTCATACCTTGATGCAACAAGCAAAGCAAAAGATATCTACTTTTCCGCGGATTTCTCTAATTGAACTAGTTTTCGAGATGAGGTCTTTGGTATACTGGAACACTAAAGCGTTAAAAAGAAAAGAAAAAAAAGCACAGAAGAAGAACAGACAAAGAAGAGGGGATAGAGAACGAAGATTGCCCCTCTTTTATATTATACATGATCAACATATATATATGTACGTGCGTGTGTATAGATACGTTTACACACCCACGAATATGTTGTACCGGCAACAAAGATTATGCAAACGACAAAGAAGAGAAACGCCTGTAAATATATACGTAAAAGCGCATGGCCTCATCTCTTTTGCCCTCCCGCACATATACACATCGCCGGATATTACTCTATAACAGGCCCAACTTTCTAACGTTGCGCATATATTCTATATGTTGAATTTAGCGTTGTACACGTGTGTCGAATTTCTTGTAATTTTCATGTTAATTCTTTCAACTCGACTCTTTCCATATTTACTCTTCCTTTTATTTAAAATAGATGCTGAGATTTTTTTTTCCAAAAACTGCCTAACGAAATTCGTTTCGACCATTAATATTTAAACGGTTAGATTTCTTTTTTCTTCGGCTGTTAAAAATTTTTTGCATAATATTATTTTATGAAAGTCTAATGCAAATTTTACGTGTTATGAAATTCATCATATTAGGCAATAAATTCTACAGAAATTTATTACTAAATTCAATCGTAAATACTAAGGGAATTATTTAAAAATTATTAAAATATGATCGCATTAAAATGTCCGTAAAAAGAAATGGGAGAATAAAAAAAGAAAATATCTAAACGATCTGAAATTTTAATAAATTCAATAAAATTTTTCGGTACATAAAAATAAGACGGTAAAAAGTATAAGAGTTTTTAAGAAACTTTGAAAGCTTTTTCATGGAAGTACGAATTACTGCCATTCTCGTCAGATGCTCTTAAAGATTTTATTCTGACGCAATATATCATGAAAAAAGTCTTGACACTTTTTACAATATTCTTTTGCTGGCTAGAAAAAAAAAGTTAAGCTTTCAAAAAGATTTTTAAGAATAACGTTTAAACGAAAGATAAAATAAATTGTATTACAGATTTGCAATAATCGACAACAAGAACCAATGTAAAATGTTTAACATTAGTTCTAAACTATCTGTATTTAAAAAAAATAAAATTATCAAAATCCTTTGTTCATTATATCCTGCTATCAATGTAACCGTTAAAGTATTATTTACTTATCAAAATTACCGTTAAAGCAATTTTTTTGCACTACCAAGCACGCGTTATCCGACATTATATCCGTTCGGTAAATGTGAATATATATGTGTACACATCTCTGTGTGTGTATGTGTGTGCGGGCGGAAAGAGAAGAGAAAAAAGGTAGTGAAGAATAAGTAAAGAAGAAGAAAGAAAATGAGAAAGACGCGTCCTACATTCGACAGCTGCTACTTTGGTTTCCCCTCTTATATTTTTTTTTATTCCGGCGGTTCCTTCAGCTACTAGTATACCAGCACATCAGAGCTTTATATTTAGGATATATATTTCATTCCGTTTTACACTAAAAAGCCGGTCAGCATCTGATTATTGTATAGATCGTGTTCTACATATACATAATCGGTCGAATTAACCTTTCAAGTTGTGTTTGTGTGTATATGCATGTATACAAACATAAATAAAAGTTTTCGAGTGCCTAATTCAGGGCAAGTCATTCTGGAAGTTGTGTCAAGAGCAGAAAGCCAGTTTTATTAAAGTCTGGATTTGTAAATTATGAATTGCATCATGGCTGATTTGTCTTAAGCTGCGCACTCGGTACATTTTTTATTATTTTCTCGTTTCGAGCATTAAGAAGTAAAAAAAGAAGAGAGAAGAAAAAAAAATGGCTTGTATAATCCAAGTATACGTCAGGGACGTCACAAAAGCGCTCTTCGGTTATATGTACAGAGCTTTTCAACTCTGTATAACTAAAGCTTTTTAAGCCAGTATGTATGTCACGTAGAAGTACTCTTAACACGATAATTAAAATGCGAAACTCGTTTACGTTTACGCATGAAATTTTTTTACAAATATTAGGTAATGATGAAATTATTCGGAACTACACAATTTTTTGGGAAGATTACTTAAAATAGTTACTATAATGCGTCATTAATTAGTTAAATAATGAAGAAAGAATTATTTTTTGGTTAATATGAGGAATTTTTTCAAAACACAATATGGCTGATGTATCAAAATAAAATTCTTAACTAGTTATGTAATTTTATTACCGTCATTGTGTAATATCATTTACATATATTTATTTTCAAAACGTTTTACATTTACTCTTCATTCGTTATTGAATACAACTGAATTCTTTTTTATTTTTTAAGATAATTTAATTAATGAAAATTTAGTTAATATTTGATCTAAAATCATCCATACTAATGATTTATATCATAATAATCGACTTCTAAACACAATTTTTTGAGTCTAAAATAAGGTTAATAAAAAAAAGCTTTAAAAGAAAGTCTCAGAATCATATGTATATAAGTCAATTTATCCTTGACATCAGTCATACGAATAAAATCAGCATCGTTTTAGTCAAATCAACAAAAATGCTTTTGATCGAACTATAGGTGAATCTTAATACATTCTTACGTTAAAATCAAATTAAAGTAGGTCAGTAAACAGAATTCTCTTTTATCTTTTACTACTCTTTTTATCTCTTTTTTTTCCATATATATATATAATACACACATTCATATATGAGAAAGATAAAAATGTGCATCGTATATATATAAGAACTAAAGAAGTAACCATTTACCATAGTAAAGAGAAGTGCCTGAAGTAGGTAAATAGCCTACCGTTGACCCGTCACCTGCGTTCTCGTTCTATCGAGAGCACAAACTCGCGCGTTCGCGCGAGTAATGTAAAGTTTTTTTTCTCTCTCTTTTTTTTTATTCTTCAAGAGAGTGGGAGAAAAGAGCACGCGTTCACCAAAGAGAAAAAGGCAATACACTTCTGTACTACACGATACATCAGTTTTGTATTTTATAATACATTCTTCTCGGGTTTGTATGTCCCTCTTCGACATCTTTTCAAACACATTCTTCACTTATTTCATCATTTCATTTTAATCTTTTCTCTTTTTTTTATTGCTGCATCAACATAATCTGTTGTTTCTCTTTTGCTACTTTAAATAAACGATTTGTGTTAAAAATAAATTTTTCTTTTACATCTCATTTATATGTGAACGCAATGGAATTTAATTCAATATTTAACGTTAAAATGAGAAAAAAAAAGTAAATATGGAACGTGTATAATTGTTTCAGACATTTATTATACGCAGCGTATAATTAGGTTGTGAAATATCAAATGATTCTTTGAATAAGTAATTGCATATATTTTATTTTTTTAAATTAAGTAGAGTGTAATGCTTTATGAAAACATTCTTTCTATTCCAGTAATATGTTTAAAAGAAAATTATTACACCTAAATAGATAAAGTAATAAAATTTCTCATATTGAGCTCAAATATTTCTTAGTGAAAGACAATATAAACGACAATTACAAGCAAACGATAATAAAATAGTTTTACAAACTAAAAGAATTTTTGTCAAATACACATAAAAGTTAAAATTATAAACATACACAATTTGGATAACTGTCCATCTAGAACTCGTCATGCAGAGCGAACGACTAGGTCGAGTCTTCTCGATACAATTACGGCTATCGGTTAAATAAAAAAAAGAGAGAGAGGAGGAGAAAAAGAGACGCCGACGCTTATACATTGATGTAGGTAAGCCATCTCAGAGGCGGTTTAACATTGAAACCAGGCCAGACAACAAGGTGTATACGAGAGTATAAAGCAATCTGCTCTGTAACGAAGAGAGTGGTATACAAAACTCTACGGATAAGCTCTACCCACATTTATTTCGGACGCCATCGGCCAATATAAACTTTACGGAACAGACATATAGATATATATATATATAACGTAGAATATTTCATATCAATTGCTTTTAATCCATTTAGAAAACGAGTGCTTTCAACAGTTATGCTATGGCTGTTTTTAATTAAAATCTCAAATCAAGCTAACAGTTTACTTTTTGTCACTCGTTTTACGTGTTGATGCTGCTTTTCAATTTTTTGCTGATAAAAATTTATTATTAATTTAATATTTCATACTTTTTACTAAACAGAAATAACATATTTTATCATTGCACGAAATATTTTTATTAGTCAATACCGGATGAATTTTTTTTCAAAATATTCAATTTTTTGTACTGAAAGAGATTAAACATTTCCATTAAAATAGAAAAAGTTTTTTTGAATAATAAATTTTTTTCGTTAAACTTGGAAGAATATTTTTATAAATTTTTAATATGCTTGTAAATATATTTTTTCATTTATTTGTTTTATTTACATTTTAAAATTAATAAAAGAAAGTATAATATTACAATAAAATTACACGCTTTCTTAATTAAATATATAAAATTAAATTATGTTACGTCAATATCAATCCAACCATCTATGAAATTAAAATTTCTCCTAACAATTGAAAAAAAAAAGATAATAAAATCGTTTGAATAAAAAGAAAAATAAAAAAATCCATTTTAACAATGCACAATGTTTAATAATATCATAGTAATATATTCATTGAAACAATATGTAAATAAACTCAAAGACCATGTTAAAAGTCTGTTAGTTTTAAACGTTATTGCAATAATATAGAGAAATTAGGTTTTGCACATTTTTAAACAGGCGTATACGTAGACGCGACTATTTGGCTAGGTGAAAACTAAATAACGAATTGATCAGATATTTACCGAGCTTGATGAAAAAATTTGTTCAATACAATATATATATAATTTTTATATACGAATAACGTAAATGAAAGTACCTTATCCCATCTTTCAAGTGGGCGTTTTCAACATTAAGAGAATAAACATGGTTAATGTGCTTATCGCACTTCTTGTCGGTTGAATTTTGTGGTTAAAGACAACTGAAGATTTCATAAAAATTTATAATATTTACAGTTTTTTGTTTGAAAAAAAAGAAGTATTGAATTTTCATAAGTTTTGTTTAAAAATTATATACTTTCTATAATTTTTTTAAAATTTAAACCTTTTAATTTTAATTTACATAATTACGATTACATATTGTTTTTGTTTTTAACAAATAAATTAAAAATAAATGATATAAGCGGTTTTTTTAAATTTCATTAATTTTATTACAAATCCATGAATTAAAAATATTTAATTAAATAGGAAACATTAGTAAAGCAATATTACTAAATTCATTAAAGTTGTGCTTAATAGACATTACAATACATAATATTCAATATGCTAATTGTCATAGACACCAAAGATCTACATATATATTTTGTTTGTATATGCATAGCTTTGAATAATTTTGTTCCACATTACTGGCATGCATGAAATCGCGAATACGTTTCGGCTGCTCGTACCACTGATTTGGAAATACGAATCGCTTGTCAATCTTCATATAAACAATAATTTAAACCACAATAGAATTCCCTTTGCATAATATAAACGTGCATAATTGATTTCAATTAAATCTATATACATTAATTTGAAAATTCAAATTAGTAACTTATTTTTATTTACCATTGCCTAAGCAACTGCTTTTCTATTTTACGATCGAATAATAAATTCAAGCTTATATATTTATATCTTGATAAATTTTATGTTTCTTAAGTGTGGCGAGGTTAATCAATTATTTGACCAAATTCACTTAATCATAATATATGATATACTGAAAATCAAGTTTACAGGTAATAATGAAATTTTTAATAAAGCTGATTTATGTATTACGGAAAAACGTTAAAACTTTATTGCGCCATTTTATGAGTACATTTATATTTTTTGTTATGAAATCATAAATTATTTAAAATTTTTTACGATCTATATTACACGATTAATTTAATCTAGGTAGCAAAGAAAAAAAAATTCATTTCCATATAAAAAATATTAAAACCCTATGATAAATTAATTGTAGAGTATTATTAATTGAAATGAATCAAAACAAAATTTAGATCATAATTGGTAAATTATTTACCATCCATTAATTTATTATAAATTCCTTTAATTAGTGATTAAATTATTAAAACATACTCAATAAAAGTGATTAAATTTATATGATTTTATTAATAACAGTTAAATTAAAATAATTTGAAAGTTAATTTATACATAAATATGCACTTAAAAACATTTTAATATAATCATAAAAAAAGAGAGAAAAAAAAAATTAAAAACATAAAAATGAGATTTATAAAAGCTTGAGTAAAAATATAAAACTGCTCCTTTTAGTAACGAGCTTCGCTTTAAGATTATCGCGCGTTTTAGCAAGTAAATCACTGACGGGCTAACGCACCAAGCAATCCTGGCTTGGCAGATTACGTTCTCTCTCATTGTTGGAAACTGGCTATGCGCGTCCTACTAATGACGATATTAATAGCGCAACGATGTCATATTGTGCAGCAGCAACGTGAGCACGCTCGTGTGGCTCTCTCGCCGGCGTTGCAAGCGTTTTGTCGTATACAGTAATGCCGTTATTAGGGTCGGGACACACTAGTACATTATATATATTTCTATATACGAATGATGAGAGAAAGAGAGAATATGAGGATCAAGCTAGGTCAAGCCTCCATTGCCACCGTACCTGAATATTACTGATGCCGTTTTACTATTGGAGAATTTCGCATTTGCTTATACTTCGATCAAGTATATCCTATTTTATGATTGTCTTGAGTATACATAAGCAAATCTATGTGATTTGTCAATAATCATATGTGCTGAGAACTTGTTAACATTAAATTAATGACAAGTATTTGTGTATGTACACCGTTATAAGATTTTTCATCAAAACAATGCAATCAAATTTATTAATAAAGTTCAGTTAATTGATTATTAGACCTCTAAAAGATAAAATTATTAGAAAAAACTACAATGCCAATCATTTTTTACAATTAATGAAAAATTAATATTCTATAAATTATAAAATTTACGTAAAATTTCTATTTACATATACGAAAATTTCTATTCTAACTTTTTTTTACTGATGTCATTGTAGTTAATATGATCTTATAGCGAATACAGCAAACTACAGTTCTAACAACAAAATCCACTCAACAGTCAATTTATAAACAGAAGATAACAAAAGTTTCTGCGAAACTTTAACAATAAAATATCGACGCGATGCAATATAATACTAATCACGTATTCGCAACGCGTATAACAATCAATTGTGTCTAGCGCGCGATATCGTAGCACATTATAAATCTTATACTGTCATTGATATGCATATATATAAATTAGAATAAAAAAACAATGTGACAGAAGAAGGAAGAAAAATAAAAGAAGGAAAAAATAAATGAAAATGATAGAATCAATAGGTTTACAAGACAAGCAATATATATTGGACAAATATTATACACGAAGCCATCGTTTGTAATGAGGAAGTGTCCGTATAAACTGTTTTAGTAGAGTAGGTTACGTAGATAAGTCGTCGTTGGATATGACGCTCATATAATGTGCCTTCGAACGAGAACGTTTCTATATGTATTAATTCTCTTGGAGATTTTTTTTTATTGTAATCAAACGAAGAACTGCATTATATATTACATATGTATTATAGATATTACAGAGATGATTAAAAAGGGGAATGAACGCATCCTAAACCCTAATTTTAGGATGGATTTACGCTTGCGCGCTTGGTGCTTTTAAGCTATACGCTCGACGTAATCAACGAGTATAGACTTTTATGGATGTATTATGTACGTGATGCTGCTTCTGTAACGATAAATATTGTTAAGCGGATTATGGTTTTATGTCGTGCATACATAGTTTTCGAAAATTACATACAATAATCAAGTTAAACAAATTATTATCAATAATAATTAATACAACTTTTTAGTTTGTTATTGAATTCTCGTACATTTATTTTTTAATAGTTGCAATATGCAAAGTAATATATTAAGAAAAATCGTGGGATAATCCAAGGTTTTATTGGAATGTAGAAATTTCTATAGTATTTATTAGTTTATTTTATTTAATCAGAATTCTTATACTAAGATCGTGTTAGAATTTCGGATCACGGATTTTATTGAAATTACGAGTGATGTTTGTTTCTATAAAAATATGAAAAACTTAGAAAGTGACTAATTTTTTATGTTTTTTTTATTAATTTTGGCCGTTCAGGATTTAGATAATTTTTATAACTCTTTTGTCGCTCAACTTTAAACAAATGGTCTTACTTATTATTTATACATTCTGAAAACTGTAAATTGAAGCTAGCTTTTTCTACTTTGATTCCAGTTATTTTAAATTGATTAAAGAAATCTAGACTAAATTATTCAAATTTCAATTAACAGCACATTTTTCTTAAAATAAGACAATTAACATCCATAATTGGAATTTTTTGAAACGTTAGACCGTACCACCGTGGCTTTATTCATTTTTTGGCACCTAAAAACATATCTCAGAGTTTCATCAAGATCTATGACCCGAAGGTCATAGGTCATATACTCTCCTGGTAAGTAAAGACCAAAAATAGAATCTAATAATCAATAATATTACTATTAGACGGCAAAATAACAATAATTTAGTGTATTATAATAAAAATCAACATTTTTAAAAATGAACATAATTTAGCATATACTTACATTAGGTAATCTACTAAAATCACATGAAAAATTTAAGAAAATCCTTTTAATCCAAGTTTCATTGTGTTGGGAAACATTAATTAGTTCCAAAGTTATCATCCCATTATTATTTCAAAGTTATTCTGAAAAATCGAAAATAAAATTTCATCATGTATTAAAAAATTAATAATTATCAAAGAATTATCAATTTCAAATTTAATACATTATTTTTTCTTTTTGTTATGACTGTTTATTACTTTAGAACTAATATTTTTCAACGAATAAGGACTTAAATTTGGATTTTTATACTCTCCACATAATTTTGATTTATACAACTTTTCACAGGATGACTGATGCTAATTTACGGTCACTTAAAGCAACTTTTATTTTTGATTGTATGAAATTATCACTATTTTATCATCGAACTCAAAAATTGTTGGAGCATTGGAGTCTTTACATTTAATTTCATTCCATATTTTTGAATAAAAATTAATTTTTATAATTTAGAATCCTAATATGGTTTATTCTAAATAAGATATATTTACATAAAAGCATCACAAAGCTCAATTCTTTGATGATTGATATAATTTATATACATGTATGCAAAAAAGCATCAAAATTATTCAATAATTGTACTCAATTATGTTTTTTTAACTAAAGACGCGTTTCATCTTTATATTATGCATGAATTGTACTTGATAAATGTTTGGTATAATCGATATTAATAATTTGAATACTTTTGGTTATTCATAAAATAAGAATAAAATGCGAATGTATCAATGTAATTAAAATAGAACGTATACTGATATGAGCATACATATAATGCAGTATACGCCTCTTGTGCATTGATATATTAAAAATTTATATTTATAACGTCTCTGGCCTCAAATAAATGCAATGTCCCTCATTTTGCCCTCCATTTCGAGTAACAATAATTCCTCTGATAGTTCACTTCTTCTATGGGAATTAACAACTCTGATTTTATTATTTCTTTTTTTTATTTTGTATCGGACAGACTTCTCTTTTCAGCCATAGCTTTATTTTTCGATCAAGGTTGACATCGTAGTTGCCATGAGAAATTTGTAAATTCAAGGCCTCAAAACGAACAGATTTGCGAACAAAGCATGAATATGCCAATCGCTTCGATTTATAACATTCTGATCAAGGGAGAATCTCGACTGCTCACGAGGTTTCTCTGTTTAAACATTCGATCGATAAGTTTTCATTAGGCGCTATTTCTACTCTCATATTAGTACGTGCAAACAAATATACAGTGCTAATATTTTTTATTTTATTTGCTTAGATAGTAATGTCAATGGATTTGTAGATAAGTCAAAGATAGAAGATTAAATTCGAATAATCTAAATTTAGAAAATTTAAACTCCAAATGAATACTTAATCAATCTATCAAGTATTAAATGGAAATATGGTTGATGAAAATTTCTCTCTTGAGAATATTTGAACTTTCTACTATGTACAAATGTTAAAATGAAAATTTTACATTAAACTAGTACTGTATATGCAGAAATTATTTTGTTTGCGAGAAAACCATTAATAACTATTTTGTAAACTAGCAAAATTTACCACCTTTGATTTAACAAAAGAAGCCTGAAGCAGTATACTGTAAAAAAATAATGGGGAGAAAAATCCTTTTTGCGCTTTATGTTTCAAATTTTTTTACACCACTTTCTAATTTACTGTTAAAGGGAGAACAAATAATCACCAGACGGATATAATTTCACTAATTTGTTGTCACTTTGATGTTTTTCACGAACAAATCTTTTTTCCTTTTGACTTTAAAGACAAACATATTGATTTGTTAATTATTGTAGGTAGCTACAAAAAACCTGTTGCACTTAATTAAGAAATATTGGAAAAAAACTGATTGTTAAATTGTTATTTTCACAAAAAATGAAAATGAAGAATTAATTTATTATAATTCATTAAGAATTTTCTTTTAAGAAATTTAGTACCAATTTTTTTCTTCTCTCTCTTTATTTTACTTAAATTTTTAATACCGCTCAAAATGCAAATTGCAAAATAGTAGAACAAAGTTATTATTATCCAGTAAGGTTTACATATGCTTTAGTGCAAAAAAGCAATAACTAAAAGTTTTAAACACCTTTTTTTATGTGTATGGATTGCAAGTGGGAAAACATAATTGTTTGATTTATAACCGATGACCTAAACCATGCTCTACTTTAATTACTTTATTAACGTTTAGGTCAATCCCAAAGAGTATTTAAATGGTGCCTCGGATCGTAATCTAGTTTATGCATAGGACAATTTTTTTTTTTTTTTTTTTAATTTTTTTTATTGGAAAGTAAAAAAAAAAAGGAGGCATTACCAGACATGGAAAATTGGATCGTCAGACTAATAAATCATATAAGCATGCAATTCTAGTTTGTATGATAAAAAGCTCGAAGAATAGTTGCTACGTGAAAGTGCGTGGACACATTGTGGAAAGGAAAGATGATTAATGAATCGTGTAGGTGTATTTAGAGCTTTCATACTCGTTCAACACAATGGTAATTGTTTCCCTTCTTTGTAAATAAAGATAACAAATGGATTGTAACACATTTTATTTTCAACGTTCATCTGTAATAATTTTTAAAAAAAGAAGAATGAAGTTGAAAGCTTTTAAAAAGGATAATATTATTTAAATTAAATGTGTCAGAAAAAATGTATTTTTAGTGCTAAATTTTGATAAGAAACTGATTGGATGCCACTATTGATAAAGATAATGTAGTTTCATTTTTTTTATCATTTTGAAATATAAGACATTTAATTTTCAAAGTTGTTTACCACGAACGAACCGCAAGTCCATATGATTATACTAACTATATTCGATAACCAAAGTCGCCTTGCGTTAACTGGGTTATTACAATTATAGTCGAGGTTTTCTAGTTTTTTTTTTTTATGTGCACTTTTGAAAAAGTCACACATAAATTGAAAAATAAAAATAATTACACATCTGTCTATATCAATGAATGAACAATATTTAATTTACATGAATTTATTTTTAGCAAACCAAAATTAGTAAAGTTAACAATTATATCAAAGTAGAGATTATGAAGGTAATAAAAATGTTACATAAGTCTTCTTGTAATCATTTAAACAAAATAAATGTTATCTTTAAAATCTAAAAATTTAAAAGTATTTTAGTTGTATTTTCAATAGACTTTGTATAAATTTGAATCATCGATATTAAAAAAGATTTAGATAAATATTGTAAAATGATTGATTATCATGTTGTATTATTTCTTCAAGTATTTCTTATAAACGTTATACTTTTTATTATTATCGTACGTGTACGAGTATAGAATACTTTCAACAGACTAATATGTTTAATGCTGTACTTAAGATCTTTCTCAAAAGTTTCTAATCTAAGAGGGTTAAAAAAAGCCTAAAAGTCGAAGTTTTTACTTAAAGAGCTCGAGCAACTTTCGAGAGGGAAAGGCGAGAAAGTTAACTTTATTGACTATGAGAAAAAGTTAATTGCTTTTATTTATAAACTTCGTAATTTCTTTTGAAATCAAAGACTTTTATGTGTATAGATAATGTATATATCAAATAAAAGTGTAAACGTCAAAGTTAAATAATTAAAAACATAAATAGTTAACATTTATCGACAAATTATTCTAAGTAAGGTGTTTAATAAAAAATTTATCATCATTCAACTATTAAAAGTTCAATAAAAAAATATTTATTTTCGGTCACATTTATATTATATTGCATCTACTGAATAGCTATCCAAATATTCCTCTCATGTTTATATTGAAGTCAAAACAGATGTTACATCCTTAACAAATTTTTTTCATATTAAAAAAAATTAAAAAATTAAAAATTAAAGAATTACAAAATTGTTATTAAATTAAAAAATTACATACTACAATGTTTGTAAACATACTTTTATTCGAGAGAAATATTTTTTATTTATTTTTTTTTTTTCAAGTAACAGGGCACCATTGCTTTAAAAAGTGAATTTCCAACAATTCAATCACAAATAAAATAACTTTTCAATCAATAGGTTAAAAATGCACGATTTGATTTTTAAAAATCTCAACCATAGCGTTGATTCAAAGTGCATTTAACTGTCGATTGAAAGGCTTTTATTTTTCGCAACAGCGTATATACTGCAATTTTCTTGAATCTAGTTTCACCAGGTTCACAGTACTGCATTCCATTATACGTGTCAATATATTTAAGTTGAGTACAACTTTTTTTTTGTCGTGCTAATAATGCTGCTGAGATTATCGATCAAAGATAGAAAAAGCTTATGGTGAAATTGTTGAGGCGAGTTTTATAATATATTATTTCGATATTTATTAAGTTGTATAAAAAAAATTATTGCTAAAGTAAATATATTTATTTGCTTTACGTTTGAAAATAAAGTGTATACAATGTATTAGAAAGTTTGACGTAAAAGTATTGAAGCACGTATTATTTTATTATCTTTATTAATATCTAAAAGCAAAAGTTTTGTTTAACACAAAGTATTTTAATTTGTATGCAAACGATGTGCATTATAATCGCATATTAAGTTGACGAGGAGAAGAATAGAAAGAGAAAAGATAGAGAAAGATAATATTAGAGAGAATGTAATACAAGCACTGAGTTATTCGGCTCGCGTGGGTGAACGATCGGTACGATGCATGTATATAACAAGAGAAAGAGAATAGACGAGGATGAAGAGAGAGGGGTAAGGTAAAATGTGCACGAGTATAGAGTTAAAACTATGCTTAACGAGGCTGATAATCGATTTTAGGGCATGCCAACAGCATAGCAGACAGATGTACTCGAATTAACGTCTCTTACAAAATCTTTTCAACTAGCTTTTCAATTAAATAAAAGCTTTTTAAATTCAATACCCAAAACGCAGAAGTAATTGCCCACTTTTCTATAAGTAATAAGAATTTAAAAAAATAAAAAAAATCATTTAAAAGACCTCAAAGAAATAGTTAAATACGTTATCGTCATTGAAATGAGCTCGTTGAATTTTTATATTGGCAGGCGGTATTAAAACAATGGAAGCTCTATCGTCAATAATCGATCAGTTGAGGTCGAAGGAAATTGGCACGATGCTTGCAATCGTGTTCGTGGCTTTTGGAATCAAGGATATATGCAAAATATGGGAAAACTTTATATACACGAATGTATATATGGCTCTTAGATAGAGGCATTTTGAGGTAAAGAGAATTGTCCGTTAAATGCTAACCCGTTAGCTTAGATTTCAACATTCACATTCAGTTTATTTAGTCTCACGTGAATAAAAGGATCAAATTAGTTAAGTTTATCGATATAATACTTGGAGAATTAACTTGCCTTTATTTATTAAATTCAATGATCATCGCGATAATATTATATTTAGGTTATAACTGATTTTTAATTGCTTGATTACTATTTTAACACCTTGCTAGATTATTTTATGTATTTTATTGCTCAAGTTATTTAAGAAATAAATAGAAGTTTTTCAACTATTGAAGGATTTTCTGATCATTAAAAGAAACTAATAAAACGAATTGCTAACCCTTTTAAACTAAATAGGCTTTAAAACTTTAAAGATTTTTATCCCAAGAATTTTTAAAATAAATATATGAAATTTTGTACGTATCAAATATTTTTTAAAATACATAAAAAATAATAAAATAAATTTTAAAAAAATGATAAGTCAATTTCGTAAAAAAAATTGTTCTCAATTCCAGGAACGTGTGTTAATAATTGAATGATTGTTTTTTCTAATAATTGAAAATAAATTGTTATATTTTATATAACTTTATGATTTTTCAAAAAATTTCGTTTTAAATTTCCAAAGTTTTTAATTGAAATCGATCGCTTTTTATATCGTTTAATACTTTAAAAAATATTGCAAAATGGTTTTATTCGATATCTCTTGATAACGTAGTTTTGAAATTTAATTGACACGTCAAATATAATACTAATATTTACAAGAATACTCATAAATTTGTTAAATTAAAAAAAAATCAATGAAATAAACAAGATTTCTTGTTATTTAAATAAATTCTCTTTGTAAAAGCATACTATTAAAGCAGTTGATGTTTTTACTGTACGCGCATACATAAATGCATGATTATACGACGTATACAAAACAATAGCGAGCAATTCGTACATGTTATTTAACGCTAAAAATTTATAGAATTTGTCGAAAGCATTTGGTATAGGACAATAGCGATTGGTCGGTAGTTTGGCTAACCGGTACTCCGGGCTGATATTCTGGCTGCAGCAGCAGCAGCAACAGCAGCAGCAGTAGCAGCGGCAAACGCGTTGAGAGTATTGAGCGGGGTGAATGCTCTTGCGCAATGCCGTACGTAGAGCTGAGCACAAAATACCGATCGCGTATAAAGAGTATGGCATGGCGAGCCCCTATAACGACACAACGAAAAGCGGCTGTAGCAGTAGTAGTAGTAACAGCAACAGCAGCAGAACCGAACTTTCGACGCGCCAAGTGCCCTCCTACTTTAACCCCACTATTACGAATACGTCAGGCTTTTGCTTTTGCTTCTATTACTTTGTTCCCTCCCTTCGTTTATAATGTTATAGAATGTGGACGACGAGAGCTACCGCATTTTTATCCGCACATTCTTATATCCTCCTTTTTTTCACTAGATTTTATGTGATTTCGATAAATTTGGCCTTTTACTTTCACCCATATTACAGCAATTTTATGTCACAAATCTTATTTATTTTTGATGTCATGATGAAAAATAACGTATATCATTAGATATTATTTACAGTGACGTTAGAAAATTAATTTCTACATGTTATTTTCATAATTTAGACATTAATGGCTTTACGTTTACTAAGGTAATTTGAAAGATTTAGAATGTTTTTTTTATAAATTTTGTCTTCGGCCTTTTTTTAGGGCAGTACGCTTAAAATGTTGAGGTCACATTCGATTTATCAATAAAAACAAGGTTCTATATATAAAATCAATATTTTTGAACTTATAGGAAGAAATTTCTTGTATTTCAGAACATCAGTAGAATAGAACGAAAATTTTTATCTCATGTTAAATAATTTTCGGATTACCTTTTATAAAATTCAAATGCAAAAGACGCAAATTTCAATCCACTTTAACTCTGACGAATTATGAATAATGTAGAAATCGATAAAATTTATTCAACGTCGATTTTATTCTCTAGTGCAAATGCTACCTACAGGCTATAAAAAAAGCAGCAAAATATCTAATAAGAAAGCAAAAAAAAAGGCAAGTACTGTCAAGCTGTATAAAATGTGCACCAGTCAACCTTCTCGTTTTTTAACACGTTTAAAAGTGAGAGAAAAAGAGAGAGAGAGAGAGAGAGAGACGGAGAGAAAGTGTGCGCGCAAGAAAATAAAAGAAGAGAGAAACGCAAAGAGGTAATCTGCGCGGCTCCAGTGCTGCAGGCTTCAAATTAGAAAAGCGCACACCGCAAAAACAGCGTATATATTTTCGTATTTCAAAAGAGGCCTCTACTATTAGTAAATTGCTCAGAAATTTCGCACTAAGATTATGCTAACCCAGTAGCGATTAGTCGTTGCCCATTTTATGTTTCTTTTTTTTTCGTATTTCTCGTTTCTACCTCCACAGCTCCTATTTTTTTTTTTTTTTTTTTACGAAACTGCAACGTAATGTGTGTGTATGTATACCTGAGCGTTAATGTATTTCGTTTGATAGTGACGACGATCGTGAGAAAGGAAAGGAGTTTCGGCAAAGTTGTAAACGTTACATATGTAATGGAGATAGCGTAAATTACGCTATATAGAAAGTGAATTGCGAATCGAGGTACACAAGACGAAATTTCGTGAAATTTTTTTTTCTAATCAGATTAGTCGTATAAAAAATATATTTATAAATTTCTATCTGCAACGTGGACAAGAAATTATATTTATTTTGCACGTGGGATTTTAGTTTGATATTTATTTCTAAAGTTTACGGATTAAGTAAATCGACTGGTGCAGGTATACAGCCTACGTAATTATGCAATGCTTTAGAAACTGCAAGTTTCACTATTTCTAATCCTACGTTAGATAGTAAATGTCTGGTTGAATAAAAATTAACTCCAGAAAGAAAAAAATTTAATATGATTCTAAAACTGTGCTCAAATTATTCTTTCGTAATACTTTTTTTTTAATTATTAAAAGTAACGTGTAATTTTCCTGCAAACATTGAAGGAGACAGAAAAAACATTGAATACTTTTTCTTTTTATTATCATGAAAAATCCAAAGAATTGAAGAAAAACTAAAGTCATATCTATATTCCAACTTGAAATAAAAGTACTCTTATAGTGTAGCAAAACGTATAATATTCATATGATGCGCCAACAGAAGGGCTATATAGAATCTCCCTTGCTATTTTTCAAACAGACAAAAGTTTCTAGCTTCAGGCAAATAAAAGTCAAAACTTTTAGTTTTTTTCCCCGTATTTCACGTGTATATTTGCGCGTGTGCGAAATATATATATATATAAAAAGAACTTATATAGTCCTCAAGTGAGCTTGAACATACATATACGCCGAGTTCGATTAACCAAACTTGACAATTTTGCCGGAAGCTATGTGCACATATAGCATATTAGCTTGAGGTATACAGTTGAAAAGCTGATAATTCCTCACATCTGAGTTGATGAGTGGAAATTCAAGAGAATCACAGACACATACACGTATATAGGGGCTTTTTGAATTATAGTTAGGTAGACGGTACGCGAATTTCCGCGTGTAAGCTTTAACTTGGCAAAACGCCGAGAATATATAGTTCTGGCTGCTGCAGCTGCAGGATTCTACGAGGCCTTTGGGATTTTACTTTCTCTCTTTCTCACTCTCTACCGTCTCTATACCGCTATTACTAGTCCAGTCCATATACTTTGATGCATATATATAGATACGTACGAATCGTTGTTGCAGGTATTGCGCTAACATATATACACGCATGGATAGACACACGCGCTTCCACATATTGATGGAATCCTGCTAATAAACCAGCCAAGTAGACTAACAACTTTAATGGTTAAGCTTCTGATGTATACATCATGTTTTGCTATATCTTTATCGCATGATAAATATATATTTATACCTAACGAAACAGAAACAAGCATAAGTTTTTAAATGTACAATTAATTGCAAATAATTTGTATATACACATCTGTTGCTTTAACTTCGTTAAATTACTAAGACAGCACGACTGACTTTGAATAAAAGCAAGCTGTTTTATCAAATGAATATTCAGAAATCTAAGAATTTTGTTGAAACTCAGAAAATTGGAAAATTCGTTTGAAGATTAGTATTGATTAAAGGAGACGAGAAATAATCTTGAACGTTATTCAAATGGTTATACGTTTATAAGAGAAAATTTCAAGGTAAAAGGAGGATTAAGCTTATTGTACTTGAACTTTATAATAATTAATACCCATATAAATGAAAATGAAATATCATTTTCTCGAATCAAGCAATTAAACTTGACTGAAAATAAAAAGGGAACTAAGGAAAACTTTTGAGTATTAAGGTAGATAACCGCAAGTATAGAGCTATATAAACGAAAAGTCTTGCGATTGTGTTATCTGACGTATATAAGAAGGTTTTGAAGTAGGACAAGGGAGAAAAGCAAAAGAGCCACACGCGCATGCTTTTCAACTTATACAAAAAAGAAGAAGTGGAGAGAAGTTATTGAAGAAGAAGAAGAAGACGAAGGAGAAGAACAGTAGTAATAGCAGTAGCAGTAGGAGAATTAAAGTAGAAGCAGTGCCGAAGGCTGCGGGCAAAAGTTTCGTAGATGCAGTTGACAAGATGAGGACGAGGACGGGGCGCGGAGAAAGAGAAAGAGAGAGAGAGAGAGAGTCGAGGTCGAAACGTCCTCGAAGGTCTTCTCTCTTTTATTCTTTTGCCTGGCTAGTCTTTTCTATATAACTATTCACTTGCCCTTTCTCTCTTTCTCTCTTAAGAATCTTTTATCTGAGTATGTATCGTATATATAGGTATATACGTTTATACTCGGGGGCTTATCGATTACACGCGCGCGAGCTTTATACGCTTCAAAAGAAGTGTATAATTATGTTATTCTAAATGCGCTGATGGAGGCCTGATTAATGAAACCTCGACAAGTGCAAAATAAGGCGTGTGAATTTCTTTCTTTTTTTTCTTTTCTTTTAAATCAACAATAAGAAACTGTGCAGTTTTTAAATTTTCCATAATTATAAGAAAAAAAACTTTAGCTTTTTTTATCTTCAAGTTGAACACTTGATAATACTTTACTAGTTACTTTTTAATTAAAGAGTCACTATGACTTATTAACTTGAAAAGTTCAAAGTTTTAAGCTTTTACTTCTCAAGTCTTTTCTTGTTATTTCTTTCTCTTCGTTAGATACTTAAGATTGTAATAACTATTTCAAATTCTTATTACTTATGTTCGACTTTTCGGAGATGCGCACTCAATAAAAGAATATTTAAAGTATGAATTATATGCTTCGCTGTAAGTATTTTATTTGAATTGACGTTAGTTACGTCTTATTATGTTTATGACAACAGATTATTAAAACCAAAAATTCATGAAACATTTATAACTGTTTGGAAAAATAAGAGGATATCTAGATTAAAAAATATTTAAAATTTAAATGCAGTAATTAATTATCCAATAATTTTAAAAATAAAAGTGATTCATTAAGGAAATAAATTTAATCGTGAAATTTTTTCTTACAAAAAAAAACAATTTTTCTATAATTTATTCTGTATTAAAAATAAATAACTGATAATGTATTTATAAATTATTTAATGAATTTATTTTTCCGTTCATGCTAGCGTAATTTCAATTGTTATGCTTGCATAAGGTTAAGGTTAAACGCTTCGTAATCGCGTGTCAAAAATACACGCTAAAATGGAAAAATAAAATAATTTGCAAAACAAGAAGGAGAAAGTATTTATGCCGATAAAAAAAAAATAAAAAATCAACAGTAAAATTATTCATTAATTTAATCTAATGATTAGTGTACAAGTATACTTTTATACATACAACAATATGTCATGAACGCATATGTACAGAAAGATGTTTGCCGCATATGCATGCTAACCCTGACACGTGTGGCTAGTTGCGTTGCTATTACAGCCTCGAACCGTAATCCACTATATGACACTAATACATTCTTCGTTTTTACTTTTCTGTGCGTACAAGTTAATACATAATCTTTGATTTATTTTTATTTTTTTTTCACTTTGAGAAGATCTGTTTTACTTTTGTATTCTTTTTTTTTTATTCATATGACACGGGTTGATGCTCTTTTTTGTAAATATTCTTGCCAACGTATACTGTATTAATTAATAGTTTTTTTTGTTGTAAAAGATATTAATAATCATGATGTTTACAGAATGCTTATCTTTGATAAATATTTTTCGTGCCAGTGTTGTAGTTTAAACACTCGTATAAAAGATATTTTATAAGCGAAATGAAATAAATATTCCTATTTTAATCCGTATGCAGTATGTTATATTTAATGTAAAAAATCTAAATGCAAAACATGAAACTGAAATTATGCGCTGGAACTAACCATTAAACGTAGAGAACTAAGTGAATAAAAAATGTTTTCTATATGATGATACTGAACCAAAATTAATTAATGCTAAAATATGACAATTAAAGACCATCAACTTATTTATTGCGACCACTCTACTGCTGCACTCGTATATTTGCTAAGCCTAAAAGGCTAAAGTTTTTAGCTTGATGCATAAAACATGACTATTACTAATAGATTATTAAAAATTTACAGTACAAATACTGGTAAAACAAATAAATTCGCATGTTCCTTGAGAAGAAAATAATGAAAAAAAAGAAACAAAAGGTATGTAAAGAAAAGCTTTGCCATTATGAGGACGAAATTGTTTGTTTGAAGCTTCCACTCAATCCACACAGTCATTTTTTTGAATCCTTCATTTTTCTGAGTTTCTCGACGTACTATTTTTTCTCTTTCTCTTTGTGTTTGTATACGTGTAGATATATACATATATATGCATATCTATAGATTCGAGTAAAACATCCTCATCGTCTGGTCGACGTCGGTTCACCTCCTCCCTACTTCTGACGCGTCAATGGCAGCAAAGCCTGCGAGTCTATATATCCCCTAAAGAGCTTTTTTTTTTCTTTCTCTCTCCTCTTCTCTTTCTCCGTTCGTATTTTATTTTTACACGGGCACAGCAGTGCTCACGTTTAACTCTCCCAACGTTATATATCCTTCGTATCAAGTTCGTCACAAGGGCTCGAGGGGCTTTGTTCAGATTCTCTCTCTATCTCTTCTTTCTCGTGTAAACCCTCGTGGACGAAAGTTTTTTTTTTCTACGCTTCCTTTCTATACTTCGTTCTCTCCGACGAAACTCCACTCTCGAAAACCAGTCTCAAGCTTTAATGTGTATGTACACGTGTATATATACAGATATAAAGCAATGTTTCAATCGCTGCCGACGGCTGCTAACGTTAAAAGGGACTTCGTCGAGAGAGAGAGAGAGAGAGGAGTATACGTCCTGTGCGTGGGACGCATTTATTTTACGTTCCCAACACTGATGGGTTTGCGGCATGCAATACCACAGTTGCTTTGGAGATATATATATATACACACATTCTCTTTGTGTTGTCGTCCTTCTCTTGCACCTTCCCTTTTGCACGTTTACTTCGGAATTGCCATTTGCGAATCGATACGCAATATAGAATAGTAATTTTATTTCTTGTAAATATTTTATTATGCATCCATATTTGTATGTGCAATTTTATAAAATATTTAAAACCTTTTTAAATGTTAAAATGTTTACTCTATCTTTTAATTATAAAAAATACATAATTTTTTTAAAAAGTCGAAAAAATTAAAAAAATTGGTATTATAATAGTTCTACTTTAAAACAAAATCCTTTGAATTAGCATAAACTTTAATGATCGTTATAGATTTTCTCATTAGCCTCCTTATACAATCGAATATTAACAATAAATTATACACTGCATTCAGTAATAAGGACTCGCGTATACCGCACACAGGCACATCAATGTAATATAATGATTTGGCACGCACACGTAAACGCTAACAAATTATGATTTTTTTTTTTTCATTCAATGGCGCTTCTTATGGAGTGTTAGTATGTGCTTTTATAATATGCACACACAACTTGACATCAATATCGGTAAGTCACCTCGGATCGACCTTTTCTTTCATAATAATATTTTTCTATTTTTTTTTTCTTTTGCTTTATTTTATCTTTTGATTATTAAGTACTATTATAAGATATAAATATATATAGGAGTATAAACGCATTTTTATGAATTAGATGAAAATTTCACCGTGTATTATAAAAAGTTAACTTACGATTAGTATATTAATTTGTAATAGAAATTTATTTCTCAAAAAATTAATAGATATACCAACATGTATTAAGAATTTACTTTTTTTATCTAGCTCATGTTAATACTTTAATTAGACATTTTTCTATTTAGATTTTAATTAAACTTTACCTCGGTTTCAACAAGAATTTCTAATATCTTTTGACCTTAAGATGTTCGAAATATGATCTTGCGAAGAAGGGTATCTCAAAGATTTTCTGGTTTCATGAAACTTTCAAAAGATCTCCTTTTTGCGGAAATAAAAGTTTCTTTGTTTTCTTTTTTGTTAAAAATATCATTTAATTGAAAATTATCGCGAAATTATTTTAAAATCTGTAAATGTACTTTACTTCTTTTTGCTTTATTTCACGTAAATAATTACAAAAGAAAAAAAGTTTCTAAATATTACTTCAAAATAATAATATTGGATATCGAAGAATCAATAGGTATCGTAAATCTATTTGTAAAGTCCCATTTCTATTATTATAAATTTCCTGCAATTTGTTTTGTATCTAAATTCGTGTTCATCCAAAGTAATAATAATGAATTTATTTGTGAATAACAGTTATTTCACCAAAATATTATAATTGAATCTAATAAAGAATGTCAATACATTTTTATAAATACTGTAAAGATAAAATATATCATTTTTTTTAACTTTAAAATTTTAAGATCAGCAAAAAAATTAAATTATTGATTTTTTAAAAAACAGAGTTTTTATTAAAGTAACAAGGTCACTTCCATCAATGTCATCCAAAAATAAAAAAAAATTTTATTTTTTATTCCAATTAAGTTGAGTATGCACTATATAGCTCTTGTTTTCTTTTGCACTTGCATTTTCTATGATACTTTGTACATCTTATTCTAATTTGACTTGCATACATATATATGTACACATCCTATTTCTTGTTCGTTGTTGACAAATGAACATAATACGCATTGGCCGAGGACATAAAATGCATATTACAATACATACATATATGTAGAAAACTTGAACGTTGTTTTTAACGCACACGCGCTCTTTTTATTCACCTCGAGATTTTTGTAACGGTTGTTCTTTCTCGCGGTCGCGGTTGATCTATAAAACGTTTTATGTACACGGAAAAATTGAAAGCAACGCTAGGGAAGCCTTCGTTAATGTTTATTGTTTATATATAATAAGATCGAAAAATCACCCACAATGACCTTTATTTACGAGGCTGTTTTACTAATCTTCATTATATACAATCAATTGCATATGTATATATGACTTTCAATGAATTTATTGATGCTGTTAATAAAATCTAATTCTTACATAGGGATTTTCAAATATATTGATAAGGAGAAAAAAATTCTTGCTTTTAAATAAAATGAAATTTAAAATTGTTATATTTTCCACTTATTAAAATCATGATCTTAAGAGCACGTGTACTTTTTTTTTAAACTTACTGATTACTTATGTTTATCTGTTATCATACGTGTATTATTTATAACCAATTCAGTGATACAATAAATTGTAGGTTTAATTTTTTATCAAACAGTAAAACAACAATTGACATTAAATAAAAACCATCTAAAGTCTCTAATAAAAAAGTAATAATTTTTCTTTGTTATAAATTGGAATTCCATAACTGTATGAAATAATTTAATTACAAAATATTAATGAATAAAATCGTAAAATAAATTCAACAAACAAATAGAATGAATTAAACTTTCTAAAATAAATTTCATAAAGATGAAAATAGTCCGGCGAGGCATTTGAAATTTTAATATATACACACATGGTTTAATTGCAACACGAAATTTATTTATCCTTTTAGTGTTCAAGCAGCAAACGTTGCGTATATGCATGTAGATAAATGCTATTTTGCGAGGTCAATCGGACGTTCGTTGCTTTATGAAAATACACCTATACCAAGCACGTGCCCTCTCTTTCAAATTTATTACGTATTGATAATTTAAGCTTTTCTCTGTATTTTCTGCTTCTATACATAGAGCAATATGTATATTTGTGATTTTTTTTTATTAAACTTGCTAATTTTTGGAGGTTAAATTAGGTCAAAACAGTGTCGTTTTCATACAAATTCAATGAGCGTAAATAATCGTAGATTACAAGATATACAATTATAACGGAATATAAATTATGCTGGAAAATATAAGTAAAAGCTCACGACAATAAAATTATCATTTTATGAAGACATTACGACACTTTCTCTTTTTCATATAGTAATAAAAGAAATTTTATTCGTGATACATAAAATTATTGTATAATTTTAATTCTATATTTCTTCTAAAGTCTTCCGTAATGTTCATTAGTAATCAAAATTAACATGAAAAAAAAAGCATTTATGTCCTTAATAATCTCCTATAGTTCATTTGAATTTGAAGCCGTAATTTCAACTTGATCGTTGACGTGCGCCTGAAGTTGTGCGTTTTAACTTGGTGTAAACTTGTCAAATAGCTTTCCAATTAACGATCAAACGTAATTACATTTAAGTTTAAATCTACTATGTATTCTGTCTTTGCAAAATTACTCTTGATTTTATGGAGTTTCAGGCTCAACTAGATTCATTGACGTCTGATGTTAAGCGTTAATTGATTGTATTGATGTCATTTAGTGATTATAAAGAAATTTAAAACTATTTTTAATGTTACACTTTAATGAGACATTAAATTAATTGCTTTCTTAGGTAAGGAATGATTGATAATTTCATATTTAGTCTTGTTTTTGAATTATATACGTATTTTGTTTTTGTGAATTTTCAATAATCAATATAAATTTTGTTTAATCAATACTTCATTTTATGATATTATTAGAATACCAGAAATAAATTTTGTTGAATTAATACTTCATTTTATGATATTATTAGAATACCAGAAATAAATTTTGTTGAATTAATACTTCATTTTATGATATTATTAGAATACCAGAAATAAAATCTGACAATAAAATTTCCATAAGCGAAGATAATTGAACTAAAAATAAATTTTTTGTGCAAACAGCACACTGATAAAAACAATAAATTACTCCTTAAGATAAAGATCGTGTTTTCTTGTTTCTTTTCTTCTTTCAAAATTTCAGGTATACAACATAAACATACATTTTATAGGTATCATTTAACGAGATGATATATGTACATATATCTTCATCAAAGATATAAACAAATCGAAATCACAAAAGCCTGAATCAAGCTTAATAAATAAACAAAAATGAGTATCCAAAGAATAAACAATCCTATAGAACGTTAAACATTAAATTCTCAAGAAATGACTTCTTCTCTTGATTAACAAAAAAAGAAAAAAAATCGAAAAAAAAGAATAAAATACCGGAGTACTCGCGATTGCTTGGAAGAATTGCTGTTTGCTTGCACGCGAGTTTGAGGCACTAATATATGTATACACATATAAGAATTGTGAAATGTATATATATATATACTATGCGCCACTTTCACTATCGCAGCCAACGTTTCATAACTGTTATTATCGAGGACATACGTAGGCCGTATAACTTTGCGTTCACAGTTTTCTTTCTCCTGAAAGGGGCGAGCAGAGAAAGAGAGAGGTGAATATGGATATAAATCTACAGTATGTGTATGTGTGTATAATGCGCTTCTCTTTCGAGTCTTTTGCCCTCGAATTGATGGCCATTGTTACATTGATGCCGTATGCGCTTCGAAATTCACGCGTGAAACAAAGAAAGGCGAGCCGAACCATCAGGTAAAATAATGAAAGTGCATGTATATATATATATACATAAGCTTGTGACTGTTTTTTAGATGCACAAGATTAAAAAAAGTACAAAGCGAAAAGCGCCTCGACATAATTTTAAATGATGCTTACGTAAAAATTTGTTTTTAATTTCGGATCAAGTATTTTTAATTATTGATTTAGGTAAATTTAGATACTATGAATATAAAATATGAAAGAAAAGCAAAAGTTTGTTAGCGAAGTAAATATTAATTAAATCACGGACAAATAAATGTTTACGCGTATAACGAATTTATAAGGTATAAGCTACGTCCTTAGGAAATACGTTTTTACTGTCACTAAGAAAAATTAAAATTTTTTTAAAGATACAGTAACTTGATACATGTTATCCTTGTCTGGAAGAACAAGTACAGTGAGATTTCTACCAGTACACGTTTCAAAACATTTTTCAGCGATATGACTATTTTTTTATTTAATAGAACACTTTGTTTTAAAAAACTCAATCGCCTTGAATCCTTTCAATAATATTCTACGTTTCATTAATGCGTTTAAGTGATTAAAATTAAAAATATATATTTTGTATCAAGTTTATGTTGGTAATATAATAATGGTGCGACGATAATTATCATTGAAACATCTATTCATAAAATAATTAATTTTCAGCAGATGACTTTGGTAAATAATTACTACACAAATTGGTTTGCGTGTCAACGTAACGAGTATATCATTTATTATGCATACACAATGCTTTTCCAACCAATTCTAAAATTACACTGTAATTTAACTTATACTTTCTCAATTTTCAATATCATAACCGCAATATTAAAGTATTCGCATATGAATTTAATCTTACCCTGGTGGAAATTGAAACGTTTTTTTTAACATTTTTTGGCCAGTAGAAATGGAAACGCTTTTTTTAACATTTATTGGCCATTTATTTGGCATTTTTATTACTAATAACCTCAAATTTTTATACACACCATTTTTAATGCTCACATTTCTACCAGGGTACTTAATAAAGATAAAAAAATTCATCAATAAAGAAATAACAAGATAAATTGAAAATTTATGAGCAATTGTTTACGTGCACGTATGCATATAGAATTGTTTAATTTTAGAGCACATGTGCGCGCAATGCTTTAGCACGTATCTCTTTCTTTCTCCTTTTTTGCGCTCACGCTTTTAAACGCGTGCTACGTGTATACTTTACAAAATATCTTATAGGCATAATTCTCCCTATAAAGTTACAAGATTTCTAATCTCGTGGCAAGTATGATTATAAATAGTTTGCATTTTATAAAGTTAGACGTTATGTTTACCCATGGCGGTTAAAATTACAGACCTGGTGTGTATGATAGAAATTTATGCTAATCAATATGGACTTTATTATTGAAAAATTAAGAAAAAATTGCTTTATTTTCAATTTTTACAAGAATTTAGAAATTTTATTTCAATAAAAGAATAAATTAAAAAAGAAAGAAAATTTAAACAAATGTACATATTTATATGAGAAAAATTTTAAGCTATCAATAATCTTTAATTAGGTAATTTCCTCTCACTAGTCACTAATACAGAATTAATTCTTTTTACACTTGAAAATTTTGCTAATTAACACAATATTAAAAAAACTACCAAAGAATTTGATATTTTTACTATTATAAAGAAAATTTAGTTAATTAAAAAAAACGAATATATCTATATTTCACATTTTTAGGCTTGATCACCGATGCAAAATAAAAAAAACTCATACAAACTTTACTTTTTTTAACCTTGCTTCTTATGAAAGAAAAAAATTTTTTTTTGCTGAAATTTGTTTTTTTTATGAACGCTAAATACGTTAATAAAAAAGAGAATAGAAGTGTTAAGCATATTCTTTACAATAAATAAAAACTGGGTGTATAGATATAGTTTGAAGGATATTTATTGTTGTGCTGTTCAAAATATTAAACCTTGCTATACACGCAAAATGAAATTATTTAACTCGTTATTTCTTTCAAAACTCGTGACGAATTGATTTGAAAATTGTATTGAATATTTATTAAAGTATCTATTAATATATTGTACAACTAAAAATATTGTAAGCTGATTTGAATTTATAAAAAGTGAAGAATCAAATAAAAAGGTTGAAGTTAATATACATTAAACTCTTATGAAGTATTTAATCATTTAAATACTATTATAATAAATATAATGAATTAGGTGAATTTTGTATTTTTGATCTATTATTGATGATTACTAATAGAAGTCGATAAATGATTGGATATAGCTACTGTGTTCGTTACATCAATAGCTACGCTATACACAGGTACATGCTAATTCTATACGGAATGATCCTATTTCATGTAATTACTTGGCTGCAAGGGTCCAGTAATTACATCAGAATGCTGGGTCTAACGTAAAGCTAGTTGCAAGCATATGAGCAAGAAGCTCATGCCATCGAGAAAGCCTCACTGCTTTCCTATTTTAGGTGAATTGCATGCCCAAACAGGAGCAACAGCAGCATTATAAACAAAAACGTTACATTACTATGGTTTATGCGCGAGAATCGGAATGTTGTTTACCCGAGATCTTGCTCGCCGCTGCATCAAACTCCGTGAAACATATACTTTTTATTTGAAATTCTATGACTAATTTAAGGAGGTAGTATCGTTTATGCACATAAGAATTGTACACATTAACATTATGCACAAAAAAATAAAAATAAATTTTGATACACAGTACATATTTAATTATGCACAAGGTTAAAAAAAATTTATAATTTAAAATATATATTTTTTGTACATAATTTTTTGTGCACATCATTTTTGGTGCATAACGTTAATGTGTACAATTGTATAGCTTGAAAACCTCACATAAATTCTAGGTGCACAAAAAATCATGTACAAAAAATATATTTTAAATAATAGATTTTTTTTTAAATCTTGTGCATAATTAAATATGTATTGTGTATCAAATTTTGTTTTTATTTTTCTGTGCATAATGTTAATGTGTACAATTTTTATGTGCATAAACCATACTACCTCAATTTAAGTATTTTCATATATATTTAAAACCTTTCAAAACTTGAATTCATTATCAATGTTTAATGGGTTAAACATATTCTGATTAAAATTTTTAAAATTCATTAACATTCGAAAATTAAGACCATAACTGAATCTAAAATTCGGCCAGCTGTTTCAGGGCAATAAAAAGAATCTTTATAAATGATTAGAAAATTTTTGTTAACAAACCTCTCCTCGAAAATCACAAATTTTATAAATTAAATCATTTATCAACCTTCTACAAAAATCTTTTTGATGATATTAAAGAAACCTAAAAATTTATCTTAGACTTTCTTCGATCAGAAATTTAACATATAATCTTTATAAGCTTATAATGATTGGTACAAGGAATAAGTAAGCAAGTACTTATACGTATGACAATGACAAATTGTCAGTTAATGCGTTGCTGCTTATGCGCATACTGTGCCCGCGCCACATGTATTCAACATACGCGTTAAGTTGTTTAAAAACATCTAAAGAAGTGAGAGAGAGAGAGCACACGCGTATCATGTATGCACGTTTAAAACTTATGTTAGGCGTGTGCGCGTCTTTCCATCTCTCCCATGCGACATGTAAAAGTGCTTGAACTGTAATACTTATATGTATATACATATAAAACAGACACGAAATGCTTTTGCTTTGCTCTCTAGAGAATTAAATAAATTTAACGCGTATTTCTCTCTTTATCTTTCTCTTCTTTAGTCTTCTCTCTTTACATTACAGATTTTCCCTCCTCTGGTTCATGGGCGTATGTATATATTTGTTATAGATATCCCCTCGGTTTTGCTTTTCCACAGCTCTCTTAGTCCTTTATATACATATATGCTTTGCGCTTGGGTTATATATCGATCGTTCGCTTACTTTCTCTATTTTACAAAGGACAAAATGTACTTATTGTTGAGGACTTGAAAGTTTGTCAGATTATCAAGAGTCTCATTACATTTTAAGCTAGGCTGCAAATTCTTTTTTTATTATGCTCCATAGAATCTATATTGTTATTCAAATTTTAATCGCTAGTTATGCAATTGCTTTCTCTTTTTTTATAATAAAAATTAATCAAAAGCTGTTTTTTTTTCAGAAATCTTTCATTTATCCAGCAATTTTTATTTATTATTTTTAAATCAAATCCAACCTCATACAGAATTTATATTCATTCTTTAAAATAATTTTTCTTCAAAAATATTTAGAGAGTAGTTCATTTAATAGACATTATGATATTTGAATTTGATAATATAATCCACGATAGCAACCGTAATGATAAATGTACATCTTATTTTGCATGAAGAAAAAAGAAATTATTTTTGTGTAAAAAAAAATAATATTTCATCAATGTTTATTTTAAAAAATTAAAAATATTTTTATGAAATTTTATAAAGTATGCGCCGCTATATTTATTTTTTTATAAAAAATTTCAATAATTTATTAAGTTAAAAATTGTCTCATCCATAAATTATGTATCCTTAAGAAGAAAACAATATTACTACCATAATTTTTTTTCATTGCGAATGTCATATAAATAATAAATGTTTATTGATAAAGCATACCAATTCATTAAAAAGTAAAAAATATATATGACTCAAATACTCGGCATAAAATTCATCAGCGTAAAATAAATTTTCTCGAATAAGATCGAAAATGAAAGATAAGTTAAAAAGTCTTTACTTGCACAGATGTTCAATGGACAGTGGCACAATGCATATATACATATTAAAGGATGCAAGGGAAGAAACTTATCTAAAGTTACACATGATTCGCAAGTCTGAAAGCAATAACTCTAAAGCATATATAAATAACTTTAAGAGTGAAGGAAAACTAAAGAGCAAAGAAGAATTTACACATGCTAAGAATGACGACGGAAATAGAAAGAGAGAAAGAGCTAATCAACAGAATAATGGAAGTGTATAATACAGAAGGCAAATGACACGAGGGTCTTCTAAGTATACATATGTATATGCATTTACACAAGGAGTTTGAAAAGGGAATTTTTCATACTATATAGTTATATGAGGGAAAGCTTTATTTGACAGGGGTGCGACATATTCAGATTTTACTACGGCGTTATAATCGCTTTTGATGCTTGCTTAGTTCCTACATATAGACGTTGAGAATTTTTCGATAATAATTACGATGACTGTTACTAAAAATGTAGGATATCCTGCACTTTTAGATTTTAAAGATATGTAACTTTAATATTATTGAGCACATAGATAAAAATCAAGTTTTTCTAATAATTTTTATTCTAATAGTAGTCATTTTTACAGTACTTTGAAAATTTTTATAGATTCGTCACAATAATTAAAAAGAAATGTCACTGATAGTTTTATACTTTTTATTTCATCGTCAAATTCTCTTATATACATGAACGCACGCAGGTACCGCCCTCACATACACATATATGTTATTTTAAATTAAAAATTTGTTGTTGTTGTTGTTTTGAATCAACATATAAAACTATGAAAGTTGTAAGTATTTTACTTGTCAATTTTCTGCTCAATCAACAATAGTTTGATAAAAAAATACGTGAGCGTTTACTAATTAGAATGAAACGTGAATATTGTGTTAATTTATAAAAAAGAAGTCAATTGATACAATAGTCACAATAACATACAAAAAACGTAAAACTGGTTTAACTACTAAATTTAAAATTTACATATAAAAATTAATTAAAAAGAAAAATACAGCGAATAAAGATAATTTCCGCAGTGTTAAATAAAATAATGATAGACAAAGTTAAAATTTTTTTCACGAAATATAAGGAAAGTAGTTTGAAACCTGAGCTTTGTTCGCACTGATGAATGCTGATGAGGTTAGTTGAGTTTGCAAGGGACTATATCAACTTTGTAAATCTCATTCGTAAAACACTTTTTTTATACAATATTAACTTTTAAAAATCTGCCAAAAAATACATTTATTTTTATTGCTGGGTTTAGTTTAATTTGTATAAGCTTTATTTTAATTCTGTTATTTGATGCAATTAATGTTTGTAAATAAAATATTTCAATACAAAAAGTTGCTTAAAAAGTAAATAATTTCCAATTATTTACTTTTTACGTGCCACTTTTTAAATTTAACAATCAATTAACAACATTAACTCAATTTAGAATATATATATATATATATATATATATATATATATATATGCATGTTATATTTAAATGTTCTGCTATATATCATCGATTAAAATTTTTTCCTATTGTTTACGTATACGTATGATTTATTTCTCCTCTATACGCATGTATATATATATAAAACAAGGAGAAAAAAAAGAAGAGCTTGTAATGCTGGCTCACAACAGATCAGATGAAGAAGCAGAGCAAAGCGGAGTGGGCGCATATAACGGCTTACCGACCTCCATTTGGGGCCCAAAAGCGGAAATGAGTCGCGTCTGTATGCAAATCCTTTGGCGAAATGGCTATGAACGTTCGCCTGGTGATATACCGTAATCTCGTTACAGACTCGTATATATCGGAGCGTCCTCGTCAATCGCGACGCTCTGGCGCTAAGTGAAAAACACTACGTAACCAAAAAGAGCTTTTTACACATTATACTAAAAAATTGAAATTTGTTCAATTTTAAATGTTTTTGTCATAGGAGATATTGAAAGATTGTTTTATTCTATAACCATTGTATTTTAATTTTTCTAATTAGTTTAAACATTTAATATATTTGAAATTGGGATTAAGTTTTTGCTAATTAAATAATTATACAATTTTTTCTCTGTATGTTTAACCTTTACTATTTTTATAAAAGAAAATGAATTACAGACGTATACTTTAATGGACTAATCTTATAAAGAGTTAATCTATGAAATAAATAAGTTTTTAAAAAGTAATATAAATGTAAATCTTTGAAGATCCAATACTATAATACAAAAGAAAGTTCTTACCAGTGTAAAAGATAATTACAAATTCAAAAAGATAAAACTTTTATATAATTCAGATATTGATTTTTTATCTCAAGCTATAAATAACTATATTAATATCAAATAATCATAATGATAAATTTTTAATATTAATTAAGATAATATTTTATAATTTAAATAATATAATGTGGTACATTATACAATTAAGGTATAATGTTATGTATTTCTCCCAATGGTGAAGTTTGCGACCAGAACGAGCTAAGCGAAGGTCGTAATTACCCGAGGAAGAAATAGATTTTACTCCCAAATTGCATAATGAGCTTTATTTCTACTTTAACAGTGGTCATTTTATTATCTTAAAAAAAAGAGCCCAATTGAAAAAAAATTGAAATTTTAATGCAAAAATATTTTGAATTTTATAATACATTAATTTTTATTAAAATTTGATACTTTTCTAATCATTTCTATTAGTTTCTTAAATATTATTAATATTTATTAATGAAATATTAAGTTATAAATTAGCGAGAATAAAGAACTTTATTCCTATTAATTTAAAAAAAATTCAGTAATATCTTTTGGCCGGCTTTTCGAATTGATAAAGTGGCCATTGAGATAGAAATAAAAATGTCTTTTGTTTCTTTATTATAGTATAGCTTATACATTACAAATACATAAACAATAAATGTTAAGTTTAAAATGTTAAAGGTCTAAAGTAATCGATTAGTTTTAATGTCGACCAAGGGTTAATACACTTATATGCTATATGCTGAACGATTGTCAAGCCCCTGACAGTTCGGTAATGACCCGAATTGATGAATGAATTAGTAACTTCAAAACGAAACCACACTTAAGAGACTATATCAGTTTATTTGTTTCGCGTTCTCAACTAAAACCGAGAGAGAGAGAGAGAGAAAGAAAAGAAGAAAAAAAATCGACATTGTACGCTGGAGTGGCACTGCTGTCAAGGACAATGCTGACACGCACACTTCGCGAGAAAGAAAGAGAGACTCTCATGGTCTATCCCTTGACTTCGTCAGAGTTTGTAACACGGTCAGCCAACGTTAATATGATATTGTCCTACATGCCGGACGCACGGAACGAAACAAAAAAAAATATTCACATACACATATTACAGACAAAAACGTTTTTTTTCTTCTTTTTTTATGTATATATAGCGGGATGGAAGCGCGACCCCGATAATTCCACATAATTTCCTGTACACGCCTTTGTCTCTCTGTATTTCTTTTTTTTCCATTTCAATTTTTTAAAATGATACACTCAATGTATTAAAGTACAAAAAATATGTCCGTTTGATCGTTTGATTATACAAATGTATTTTAATTAACATTACGATATGGATTTGACTTTATTAAAAATATATTTTGGTAAGGTATGAACGTGTGAAAAATGATGTTTAAAAATTTTCCAACAGTCATGTATTTGTACAATTTTCATGGCTATAATTTCATTGTTATCGATTAGTTTTTTTTTTATGTGAACCAATTTGTTTAGCGTTACTTTTTCAAGCCGTAATTGTTAGTGCAACTGAGTCAAACGTAAGCTAACAATTCAATGACTTTATATTGTTTGATTTACCGTAACTAGAATAGGCTAGAATAATATGATTTCTTTGTGAATTGAAATTCAAATGTAAATGTAAATTAAAGAAAAATAATCGTCATTATTCAAATTGTACAAAAAATAATAAAAGATAATGATTTTTTATGTATATTATTAAAAGTAGAAAAAGAATATATTACGATAATAGTTATTTAAGAAATAATTTTTTTTTATCTAATAGGGAACTTGCGCACATTAGACAAAAAATAGAAATTGAAAGCTAATAATGAAATAAACAACTTTTATAATCAAGTACTTTTATTTCAAATAAATATTATTTAAAACACGAAATTGGCTTGTTACTTAAAATGGTGTCACGTGATCGTGATGTAAAAGTTCAACCAGAAAAAGCAGTTTTCGTGACGCAAAATTATGACCATCACGTAACACCTAGTAGGATAATATATGTCCATAACGATTATTGATTAAAACGCTGTAAAATACTGTAAATAAGTGTGTGTGTGAACAATGTAGAAAAATGTAAGTGATGTAAAGTACAATAATGTTTTTATTAAAATAAGTAAAAATTAATAATCGTTTAGTTACAATAATCCTTAGAATTTATAATCAACGTTTACAAAGAAAAATTAATTTAAAATTTTTAAACGACACGTGTTCAATATCACATTAGACAACATGTGATACTTGCTTGGTAAAGTGCCTTAAAATTACACTTGTATATTAAACAAATAAGTAATTGGTGCTAACCTCTAGCTGTTATTTAATTAATTTAATTTAATTTTTAAAATCTATTAAAAGAAAGTTTTATTGTTATTACTCTTAACTTTAAAGTAAAATTTTAATGATAAAATGCAAATATTTAAAAAATTTTACAAAAATATGTTTAATTCTTTGAGTTTTTGTAATTACGCGCAAGCTATTAAAATATTAAAAATAGTATAATGGATCATAAAACACAAAATTCGTATGCTGATTAAAATCTTGAAAAATTCAGGTCTATTTAAAATAACTTCTCAGCTATAATTCTTTGACTTTATGGTCTAACTTTTTTATTTGCGAGAAAAAAAAAGATGAACTACATTCTGTATGAACAAGCGCTTACGAAATTTAGTACGAATCGTAATTATTTTATCCTTGCTACCGAATTTGCTGAGAGTGACCAAATTACTACGTTTGCTAGTCAATGCTGAAACTATAATAAAAGCTGCCACGACTACTTAATCATGTTATATTTTACCACAATTATAATCAACAATCATTCATTGTATAATTATTTAGATTTATTTATTTATTTACATAATACACCTTAAAAATTAAATCAATCAAATGGAAATGTTTATTTATATATGAGAAATACGGATAATATTAATTGCACTACTTTTTTTTGTATACATAACAATTGATTTCAATTTCAAATTATATTAACTTTTTTTTTACTGAAATCTTGACACATTTAATTTTATTTTCTCTTTGGCTTTTACGTAACAAAGTATTTTGAATACATATTTTGTCCTGATTAAATTTCCATAAAATTTTGTACAGCTGTTATTTATTTTAAACGAAAACAAAATTCGATTTTAATTGGAGCAAAATTTTCTGTTGAATCATTTTATATCAATATTATATTTTCACTTTAAAAAAAATTAACATTTTTATGTGAAAAAATTGATGCTTGGATAATAAAGCGCACAATTTAATAAAATTTGTATGTATACTATCTAAATTTATTAAGTTTATCACAATTAAAACTTTTTTATATAATATATAAAATTATTTTTTCATTTACTCGATAAATGTATTCGTTAATATTAATCAAGACTTACAAAACATGTATACAAAACGGATGAAGTAAATTAAAATGAAATGAAACAAGTAATAGTTCCAGTGTCAGCTGATACTTGATACTTAATCTTTTACATAAAATGTTATGTTATTCTTTAATTTAATTAATCAATAGGGCTTTTGTTATCTAGAAAGAGCTATTTTGTTTGAAAAATAGTCAATTACGTATACATGAATGTGCACATGCGTGTATATATTGGTAAACATTAAAAAATAATTTTTGTTATCCACGTATGAACGATATTGTTTGATGGATTAATTTTGTTTAGTTTACAAACTCGGTGCCTAACTCTTATTAAAACTTATAATTTCAATATTTATTAAATCTAAAAATATTTAAAAAATTCAAAAGATTGTCCTCCTATTGTCTAAATAAATCTAAATAACTTTGAAATTTAATAATATTGAATTATATTTTATAAAAATCTATTATGTTTAGGGTGAATTTATAGTAATTATTAACTCATCTTATTATACATTACAATGTATCAATAATTATGAAAAATTCTTCTTCATCTTACAATTTAGATTTTTTCAATAAAATTAGATAAACCAGTATATCCGGATTCTTTAAAAATATGTTATAAGAACGCTATAACTCGTGAAAATCCGAGTTTAAATTTTAAGTCGTTCATGTAAACTTCTGAAAAGTAAGACAAGGATTCGAAATGAGCTTTTTTTCTTTCATTGCCACTATTACACTTAACAAAAAATAAAAGAGAAAGAGATACGAAATCTACAAGAATTAGTCGTTTTGGCTGTGATAAATAAATATGCAATTGTATCTATGATAAACAAAAGAAGGATTTCTAAAAACAGTTATTGAGACATAATAGAAATAAAATAGTTACCGATAAACATAAAAGTCTAATTATTGAGTTATAGTTACAATTATATTTAGCAAATCAATACTCCTTAAATATTAATTATATGAAATTGCAGCATTATAATACATTATTATTTTTATGTTATTATATGTAGCAAAAGAAAATCATTTATAACATGTTTGTTCAATTTCAAATATAAACTCAAAGTTTAAATCAAAATATTAAATGACGCAGCTAAAATTAAAAAAAAAAAAGAAAAATACACGAGTTCTCATTGCAGTTCATTAAAGTCGAAAAAGGAAAAGAGCAATGTTAAAATAATGAATATGTATGTAGCTGCACCAAAAATTGAGAACGAATCGAAGCAAATGTCGCAACAGAAATGAAAGAAGAAAAAAAAGAGAAGAAACTTTTTTCGTTATACCTCGCTGCATTTTATTCAACAAGAAGAGGAATGATTTTTAAAAACCAACTTGTGGGAGAGTCAAGTCACAAACGATAAGAAGGATAAATAAAATAAATAAAGAAGAAAAAAAAAACAGTACAGCGTGAAAATTTCTTACGAAGCGAGACACTTCCATTGGCTTTCTCTCATAAGATACGTTTTAAAAAAAAAGTTAACTTTCTTGCCATACTTGATTTTATACAGCTTGCCAAACTCTCTACAGAACAAAAAGTATTTTTGCGAGCTCAGGAGAAATTTCGGTTACTGAACAAATGAGGTAAAGTATTCGTTATATATCATTTACTGAGCTGATGTACACTATACACTATACTATAAAATAAAAAAATATATTTTATAAATAAATGGATTTTTAATTGTTACAGATTTTTAAAAATTGTTTATAAAACTATTTTTATCCTTTAATATGTATTAAAAAATAAAGAATATTCAATATTTACATAACAAAAAAGTATATATAAATAGTCGTCTAATAATTTTTATTAAAACTTTTTTACTTTATTCTTTTTATTTTATCATTTTAGGTTGATTAAAAATATATTTCGTCTTGCTAGATTATCAATTGAAAATTGAATATTGACTGACGGCCATATCAGTCGATTGAGCGTGCAGACATCGATTGATTACTAGTAATGGAGGTATACGCATATATATGTTGCTTGATCGGTAACTTTGATTTTTTTCTGTCCTCTTCAATCTTTTATACGCACGCTCTTTTACTCTTACAAAAGAGGAAGAGAGAGAGAGAGAGAGAAAGAAGTAGAGGACACGACGAATTTACCGGTGAGCTGACATTTGACACGCAGACTAACGGTAATTGCTGAATCGCTTATATACACATACACACGTACTTCTTTGTAAAAGTTAAAAATAAGTATATTTTTCTTTTCAAAAGATAATGTCTTTTTTATCATTTTTAAAATAGCTGCGACATAATTTTATAATTATTATTCATTTATTTTCTTTTTCAAATCCATATTGTCTCATTCAATTTTTAAATACAATAATTAATTCAATGTAAAATGACTTTGCAATATCAGAATAAAAATTACATATACAGTTAAATTATATTTATTGTTTTGTAAATGAAAAAATTTATATCTCTATTACTTTTAGGAATACGAAAGTAATCTCAATATTTAACGCTTAATCAGGTCAAGTATTCTTCATTATCATCAGACGTAATCTAAATAGTCATTGATTCAATAAATAGCACGAGCGTGAATCAAAAAGATTTTTTTTTCGTTAAAATATTAATTTCTAAATTGATAAATTGTTTCAGTAGTTAACATTTATTTCTATCTACACATTTAATTTAATGATTCTAAATACGCATACGTAAAAGTATGCTCACGATAGAACATTTATAAGTCTTTAAAGTAAAAAAAAAAGTAAATGAGCATTCGAATTAAAAGTTAATGATGACATTCGAGTTGAGATAAGAGTATACAAAGTTAGATTTAACGAGAAGATTATGTGCCTAAATGAATTGCGTTAAGACGCCTATTTCGCGATCTCATAATTGGGTTAGAAGATGAAATAAAATGACATTTTTTAAACATTCGTTTAAATGTTTTTTTTTTATTTCTATATGTATATATATATTTTTTTTCTTTCTTTCTTTATTCACTTGGAATACTTTTGATCTGGTTGACTTGACACGGTTTAAATCGAGCGCGATCTTTAGCGTTTCGTGAGCGATTAAAAAGTATGTGAAAAATAATTGGAATAAATGACTCCTTTACATTTGCTTGTGCTACATTTCCTCCTCCCAAACCAGAATCTTTTCTTTTTTTTTAAGTTCATGGACGTATAGAAAAGCAACGCCATCGTGCGGAAAAGTATACAATTTCTAGTAAAGGTACTCAATTGAAAATTTTATACGAAATACATTTTTCAATGTGTACACTGTTTTATCGACATTAATCTTTTTTTTCAATTTTAATTCAATGTATTTTAATAGTAATTTATATGCATGTAAGTAAAATAAAATTTTAATTAAAAAAAATAATGTCAAATAAATAATTAAAATAAAGAATTTATTTTTAAACGTGTGACAATGAAATATGGCAATAAGCACATAACCGAATGATTGCAAACTTCGTGCAATTACAGTCTCGCATGTTACTCGTGTCGGGCCAGGTCATGGTGGTAAAATTTTCAACTTAACTATATATGATTTAATATTGTATTGACACATATATCGTGGCACGTTAACTTTATTTAAATATCTTGAAACATTATTTATTTAATATATTCGCGTTATTTTAATTTATTGAAACAGCCAATTTTTTTGTACTACCTTGATGATGAATTTAAAAGTTTTAATATTATTTCAATGAATATTAATTTTATAAATTTAATTAATTTAAGTTTAAAAAGAATTTAAAAAATATTTTATTTTCAATAATTAAAAAGAATGTTATTAATTATATTAAAGTTAAATATTATATAATTTTACGAGCATCTTTAAATGAAAAGTAAATAATTTTATGTTATATAAAACTAAATACCAAGTAGGTGTAATATACGTACATATAGTCCGTATAGTATATATAGTATGTATATACAGTCTTTGATAAGAATAAACCAACGCTATATTTTTAAGTAAAATGATACTTATGATTAAATTTTATTAAAAACTTTAATTTCTTTAATTAAAGAAATAAGTGTTATTTAAAATAACAATATCTTTTTATATAAGTAAAAAATATCTTAAATGATATTTCTATAAACAACCTAAAAAAAAGAAACAGCTGGTATGAAATCATAGCGAATGCATGTGGTCAAGTTCATTCGATCGTACATAATTATACGTATCAATGATATACAAATAATTGTACAAAAATCCGAAAGTTAAAAAAAGAGGATTGAAAAGAAAAATATTTTCGTTGAAACGTCGCAAAGTATGAGTTATCAGGTTTGGAATTCTTATGCGAGTGTCCCGTTTCGCGGAATGCAACCCGTATATTAGTATATCTAGAGTTTCCTGGGCTTCAAATAAATGTTCGATTTCTTTGAAATCCAAAGCAGCATTCGCAAGTATCGAAAGCGACTTACATAAATATCGACTTTCACAGTTTATTAATTTTATTCTGACTTTGAAATTTTTAATTTAGGATTTTGAAAGTGCATTGAAAATACCGATATGTTAAATTATATTATTTATGTAAGGAATAATACAATGGAAGCATTTGTTAAATATAAATGCATTATCTAATTAACACAAAACGCTTAGATAGATTAAATAATATATGAATATTAAATATGAGATATTTTTTTATCTTATACTTTTACAGATATAAAAACATACACTCATTAGTATATTTTATTTGTCAGATATTTAAATGTATCCAGCAATTTTTAATATCTAAAGGAAGTTATTAAAAAACATTTAAGATATAAGCTTTTAAAATTCCGAAGGTCAGTTGAGTTTAAAAGAATACGACCAATACTAAATTTCGTATTCTATTTCTATAGATATTTAATAGATGCCGTACGTAAACATGACTAAAATTGAGTGGGTGTAAATTGTCATGCAGCAACGACTACGGAGAGCCGCGTCGTCGTCGGTGCCGCTCGAACGCTTTCAATTTTTTTTTCTGTCTCGAATTTCTTTCTTTACATCTTAATTACCGTGCATAATAAGCGAATCATTTGATTGAATGCGATAAAAAAAAAAGAAAATTATTCATAGTAAAGTTTACTCACCAGAAGAGCTTTGTAGACTGAAAATTTTGATATCTTGTTCTTATGTTGACACTGAAAAAAAGTTAAATGATTTTATAAATTATTGTTTAGAGTCCAGACGTTTATATAAACTGTCAAACAAAAAACTTTTACATTTTATTTACATATAAATGACTTCTTATTATTTAACTTTGATTGCATAAAAAAACGTTTTTAATAACAAAAACTATTATATTTAATAATTTATAAAACAAAAATATGAAATTAACTTTCTTTTTATTTAGTAAAAAAAAATACAAAATAACACAAAGTGTATCATGCTCTACATTTCAGTTTGTTTAAAAGTCAACTAAATATTATGGCAAAATGACAATTTCAGAATATCTTTAGTAGTAGTTGTGTAAGTCTTTATGTAAACATCTACTTACATATACAAACTAATGACAAGAAATATTCTTAAATCACTCAAATATTTTAATATTTTTTATCTCAACCAATGAAAAGTCTTATTTATAACTTTAAAATAATGAATAAAACAAAAGCACAAGTCATGATGAAAAATAATTTAAGTAGTTAACAAAAAAAGTTTTGGAGATGCTACATCTGAAGGGGCCAAAGAAAAGCTAGGTTAGCTTTGACTAAAGTATCCCATCAATATTCGGTAATATCTATATTCGATAACCTCTCAAATTTTATAAATCTTTACAAAGTATATAAAGCAAAATAAGAGCTTAAATAAAAGCTTTTGAAAAAAGTCAAGGCCATACCCTTAAGCTTGGCAGAGCAAAAACAAAACACAATAGAACTCACCGACGACCTTGAGGAAGGTGCCGACCATTAGCCGGCCGCCCGCCTCTTCTTTTGCCTTCGTATCTATGTTATATAGATATACTTATGAGCAATACAGAATGCATGTACAGAAAATGTTAAAAAAAAAAATAACTTTTTCTCAATCGTAGCCCGATTATAATTTTATGACTGTGCTTTTACTCTTACACTAAACAGTTGAATACAGTATGGAGTAATATATAATACACACGTTTTCAACAGATCGTATAAACGCGCGCCCCGGTGTGTGGTAATGCGCGAACACCAAACTCAACCCCAAAACCCGCAACATTCGCTAACTCATACACGACCACAAAGGTTGTTTTTATGTTGTTACTTTATTACTTGACCAATTGGTGGGGGAGTTGACTGATGTATATGTATTAGTGCTAAATGCGCTGTTGCTGTTGCGGAGATTATTAAAGGTATAAAATAGTCTAACTGCATTTATTGTATTGAACGTCAAGATTCCCCAAAATATGTCAAATAATCATAGTAATGTGACTCGTAATTTTTGTGAATGACCAATGAAACCTGTTTTGAAAATACAAATTTTAATTTTATTTTAAATAAATAACTTCTTATAATTGTATGGACAAGAATATAAAATATTTAATATTATTATTTAATACAAATTAAAAGTCATTTACAATTAAAGAAACGAAAATTATTCCAATTAAAAACTTAGAAATAACAGATAAACTTGTTAAAGAATAATTTTAATACTGACAATCATAAGAATTAGATTTTAATTTAATATCTGTATACTACTATATGCTTTCATTTTGTTCAAGGAACTGTTTCAATAAAGCATCATCCATTGGAATAATAAGATATTCAACTCCATCAATGATTCTTTTAGTTTTAACAAGTTTATGATCGATAAATTCAGTTAATTGAGTACGTAATGCTTGATCTGAAGAAACAACAAAAGCTTCTCGACATGCATTATATAAATCTTTGAATGGCATTCCTAAAATATGATCAGTTATAATCTTCATGTTCACTGTTTAATTTAAAAAAAGAAAAAGAAAGTATATATTAATACTAACCGTTATAGTTACTTCCATTATTTGCTAGTTGATATTTGGCCAGAAGAATATATAAATCTTTAGTCTTTTGAGTCAAAGAGGCAAATACATTTTGCAATGAAAGCAAAGCCAAAGCTCCACTTTTTTGAACAAGTAATGAACTTTCATAAGAAGTTTCAGCTTCATATGGTAAGAAAGTTGTGGCATCCATCCAATAAAAATTATATTTTGCTCTCTTTGCATTATCCCAAACTAAACAAATTTTTTATTAGACTTTTGCATTAAATAAAATTATTATTGACTTCAAAACTATACATTACTTAAAGGAGCATTAATATGATCCACTGAGGCCAGTACATGAACATTGGGTATGCTTGCCAAACGAGACAATACATCTTGAGCTTTACTTGAACGTAGCATTCCACCATCCAGATTGTGAATTAATAAATATATACGATCTTCTGGACAGGACTTCAATTCTTTTTCAATAATATCAAAACATTCACTTTGACTAGCTACTGCTTCTAATCCCATCAATTCCACAAGTATGTTATCTAGAATCTTAAATGAATTCAGTAAAAATTTTTGTTAATTTTTATAATTTCACACAAAACACATATTATGAGAGTTACCTCTTTAATAGTCAGACTTGGGAAAAATCCATTAATAATTAATGTTGGTTCATTAGGAATTATTTTTTTGAAAAAATTATTTATTAATAATCTTTTTGAACCAAGCCCATAAAGTAAAACAGTAAACCCTTCTCTGAAAAAAAATAAATTTTTAATGTTTTAAAATGAAAAAAAATAAATTTTTAATGTTTTAAAATGAAAAAAATTATTTTCAATAGAGTTTAAAAATTAAAAATCCATTGAATATTTACTCCATTATATGAAGCCACTCTTCATAACGAGGTTCTAAAAGTTTTGATAAATGTTTTATTGCTTCTTGGTGAGGTTTTGAAATGTGAACATTTTTTGCTAATAATTCTTGTAATTTTTCTTCATCTATATGCCTGTGTTTTAATTTACTTAAAGTATGATTTGATGTTATAGACTTTTCTGATTGCTTAGCAAAATACTCTTCTGTTTGTAAATTCTGAAAAAATTAAACAATAATTAATACAATAAAATTTTGAGTTAAAAATGTAATTATTTTAAAATTACATAATCTTTAGTAGCTTTAGTTCTGCTTCTTAATCTTGGTGGTGAAACATTTATTTCTACTTTGTTTTCCTGTACAGGTTCTTCTTTTTCTTGATAATCAAGAACAGAATTTTTATATTTGTTAATATTTAAAAAATTATATAATTTTTTAATTTTCAATTAAAATAAAAGAATAATACATACTTTTTGATTTGGATTTAATATCACATTTTGAAAGACAAACATAAGGTTCTTTTTTTGAATCAGGAGTTGCTGTATTATTTTGATGTCGAGTCTCTTCAACTTTTTTTGACATTGAATTTTTCTTTGGAGAACAAAGATTATACATTTTTCCACCATGTATATCATTTTCATTAAATAATTCTGTAAATTCATTAAATAATTACAATTTGTAAAGCATTACTTTATTATATGCATAATGTTTTATAACTTCATCTGTAACCTGTAGGCTTTTCTTTATTGACTTCTATGTTTTCCAACTCATGTTCAGAATCCTCATTAATCTTTTTTGAAGTTTTATTTGATCTTTTTGAGGTCCCATTACGTAGAGTTGATTGACCTAAAATATTGATTAGAAATCATAAAAATGATATAATATGAAAAAATGGAATCAATTTTTAAAATAAAAAAGAATAACAATAAAAAATTTTTTCAAAAATAATACAGAAATAAAGGTTATAATTAGAGACATTTTTATTGAAATAAAAAATAATTTTCTACCTGACGAACTTGTAATTTTATTTATTTCTGATTTTCTAACTCTTTCAGATCTACGACTTGCTGAAGCCATTGTTTTAAATAAATTAAAAGATATATAAAAATTGAAATATAACTGAGTAACAATACTATGTAATAAAAGGTAAGAAAATACAAATGATAGTAATTCCCGCGCAAATATAGCATGTTTTCATTTTGAGCAAGTATTATGGTGTGTTTGCATAGTTACTAAAAGTTTTGATTGAACCTATATGTTTCTAAACGGTTTAATGTCGGTAAATTTTTTTTAAGTTTTATTTATGACGTTATATGACAAAATGAAATATATATTGGAGGATTTTAAAAAAATATTTATAAGTTACATTTGAAGTAATATAAATATATAAATACAAAAGAAATATTTATAACGAATTTTTAAAAAATTATTATTTATTAAATTATATTTTTTTAATTAAAATTATATTTACATAAATTTATAAAAAATTTTATTCTTTTGAATTAATTTTGTTATCAGCTCGTAGAAATGGTTCATGCAAAACTTTATGCAATCGTTGTGCTTTTTGTGTACCAAATCCAGGACATAACGCTAAAGATCCTACTGGCGCTTTCACAATATCCTGGAATGTTTCGAACGTTGATAAAAGTGTCATAGCATCTGTTTTGTTTACAGATCTCACTGTTGTTAATGCACTTATCAGCTAAAATATAAATAAATAATAAACATTTAGAATAGTGGTATTAATATTAAAACCAAGCTAATAATTTACTTTTTGATCAGGTGCTGTATCAGTTCGTTCCATAATCATTTCAGGTGGCTTATTTTCATATGCTTTGTATGTTTCAATGATTTTTCCAGCTTCTTCTGCATTCCATGCCAGCATCAATGTTAAGTCAGCAAGTATACAAATCCTTGTTAAATGTTTTAATGAATGATGTGGTTCACCTACATCGACCTTTAACACAATTTATAAAACATCAAAAACTAAATTATTCAAAATAATATTTTTAAATATTTTTTTATATTTACTTGTACTAAAAGAACTCGAAGGTTGTAAGAAGAACCCAATGTTTTCAATCGCTCATGTATATAATCAGGATTTAACTGGTGATATTTAAGCGATAAAAATAAAATACAAGAAGTTTTACCTACAACATAATCAGGAACGATATCTGTATATTCATAAGGTACACCAGTAATAAATTTTATTAACGGATTGCCTCTCTAAAAAATCAATATTATTGTTATTGTACATGTTTTATTTAAATTAAAAATTTTTAGTCTAAATTTCTTACTTGTTTTGGATTAATTAAAAGACAGTTTGATTTTGATTGATTTTTAAGTTTTGATGATTCTCCTTTTGTACCTTCTGGAAAATCTTCTTTAAAAAATTCTGATTTTTTTAAATTGCTAAACGCTTCTGTAAAAGTATAATTATAATGAAAGTATAATTTTATTATTTACTGTAACATTAATAATAATAACGATAATAATAATAGCCCCACTTACCTCCAAAATCGTTAGCATCTAATTTTTGTTTCTTCTCTTGTGGTTCATCTTTAGAAGTATCTTTCTCTTCAGTACTCATATTTATTAAGAACTAAAATTACATTTACGTAAAGGTATTTTATTACTATTTAATCTTATTTAAAAACTTTATTTTTAAATATAATTTTATAAATTGCTTTTGAATAAGTGGAACGTATAACATTTGAGTTATCAATGATTTAATTAAGCCTAATGCGGCAAGTTTACGTACTAACAACAGCTGATGAAATTAGTTCAACATCGACTGTCATATTCCACTCCTTGGTATAATCATATTGTCGTCCCATAATCACAATTTGCAATTTAATTTGGCGTCCTTTTTTGGTGTTTTATACACAGATATATTTCTAATGAATAGTAACGTGATTGGATTACGTATATTTACGTTTTTAAATGACTTGAAGTCAGTGTTTGTGTGATCGATTGATAGATATTTACATTTTTTTCCTTCATAACCTAACCTATAAAATACTTTAAAAATGGAAAGAGATATAGATAAAACGGAATCAAAAAATTCAAGGCGAACTTCACAAAATGATATTAAATTGATTCAACCTGAACTTCGATTACAACATTGTTTTGATACTGGAAAAAATTTTCCTTTTGAACTCAACAACTCAATTATGAGGTGAACATTACAATATATTTAAAATTACATTTGCTATAATTATTTTAATAATGTAGTAAATGTAGTAATTTTACATTAATTTTAATTTTCATTCATGCAAATTTTTAGATATTATCGGTCAGGTAAAGAACTAATAAGACAAGCTGATGTTTACATGAAAGAAGGAGATTTAGAGAAAGGATACATTTTGTATATACGATATATTACGTAAGTATAGTTCTTAAAAATTAGTAGAATATATTGATTAAATGATTAAAATAAAAATAAAGAAATTAATTTTTTTTCATAGAATATTTGTAGAAAAATTACAAACTCATCCAGAATATCCGAACATTCCTCCCCAAGATAGAGAGTATATGAAGAATACTTTAAGGGATATATTTCCAAAGACTGAAGCACTTAAAAAGAAATTATTGGAACAATTTAAACAAGAATATGCAAAGCGTAAACAAGAAATTGAAGAGCAAGAAAGGATAGAAGCAGAAAGATTGAAACTTGAAGAAAAGCAAAGGTATATTTGAAATTTTATAATCTTAAGTATACATAGTATCAAATAACAGTTTGATTACAAATTTTATAACTTTAACATTATTTAGACTTAAAGAAGAGGAGGGAAGAAAAAATCAAACAGTTACCTCATCAAATACACCTCAAATTGGAATAATAGCAGGAGCTCTTACTGATGAATTCAGATTGAAAAGACAAACTGTACCTCCTAAAGGTTATGTCACGCCACCTTTTAATGAGCAAGGCCAGTCTTCTAAAGATAGGTAAATAAATAATTTTAAATCAAACACACATGTGTACACATATAAATTGTTTTTCAAATCTACTTTGACTTTCGTACTTTTTAGAAAAATACCTGCAATTGATCGTTCAACAAAACCAACATCATTGGCATCAAGTGATAGATTAAGAGATATAATTATACCTAGTAAATTAATGCAAAACTTTTTAAAACTGGCCTTTAGTAATACAGTTAATAATGTTGAAACTTGTGGGATATTAGCAGGAAGATTAGAACGTAATAGATTATTAGTAACTCATTTTTTAATACCAAAGCAAACTGGGTCTCCTGATTCCTGTGTAACACACAATGAAGAAGAAATTTTTGATTATCAAGATCAGCATGATTTAATAACCCTTGGTTGGATTCATGTATGTATATTAAATTAAAATAATTTATGTATTTAAATTTGAAGAACAAATGGTAAATGTGTTTTTCCAATATTTTTCAGACTCATCCAACTCAAACAGCTTTCCTATCTAGTGTTGACCTTCACACACATTGTGCATACCAGCTTATGATGACTGAAGCAATTGCTATTGTTTGTGCACCTAAATATGATGAGTAAGTAGAAAATTAAATATTTACAAAATAACAAATTAGTATAATTTATTATGACATTTATTTTGTTTTATTGTATTCAATTTTATTAATTAACAGGACAGGTTTTTTCCATTTAACTCCAGATTTTGGTTTAAATTTTATTGCAAATTGTAGAGAAACTGGCTTTCATCCTCATCCAACTGAACCACCGTTATTCACAGTAAGTTATATATTAAACAAATAAATTTTTTATTTTTTAATTCTAAAATATCAAGTAAAATTATTTAAAACTTTTAATTATTTGATATGTATATACTCATTTTATTCTTTAATTTTATTACAGACTGCTAAACACTTTAAATTGGATCCACTCGCATCTATAGAAGCTATTGACTTGCGTAAAAAATGATACAGTACAATAACCAAAGATATTATAACAAATTTCTCAAATGTTAGGATCTAACTCTAAAATTTTGCTCATTTATTAAAACTGGACCATCAATTTAAAGAAAATATTTAAAAATAGAAACAGAGGAATATTTGGTGCATTAAAAAGTAAGATAAGATATTTATGATATTTCAGCAAGTTTTATTATATCGATCAAAATATTCTATGAATTTAAAAAATGGTAATCTAAAAGAGAAGTTAATATTTAAATACAAATTTTATATAAATTTTATAGTAGGGAACAGTAGAAAAATTATATTGCAACATTAAATAATTTAAAAAAATTATAATTATTATTATTATAAAGTTACATAAAAAGTAGAAAACGTTCGGAAAATTATTGATTGGAAATATTTAAAATTTTTTCTTTAAAATAATTGATTTTAAAAATATTTAATGTCTGTTCCCTATTAAAATCTGAACTGCAACTGCTATTGAAGCTTTAAAAAAAATTTTTAATATTATAGTAACTTTGCTTGCGTTTTATATTATCTTAATGATCAAAATTATTGATACTACGTGAATAAAAGTATTTCTGAAAGTAGTAAAGATATTCTTCACAACTAATGCATGTTAAGAAGGCATTTGTAACTATATTTTTTTTATTTTATATTGTTTTACAAAGCTCGACCAACAATTTATGATGCATTTTAAAATCATGAAAAAATTGTTAAAGTAAATTATTGAATGAATTTTTTTAGAACTTTGTCGTGCCTTTGAAGCTGATGATCGTGTTTTTTCCTTCACATTGTAAAACAATGTAAAAAATTAAGGATGCGACTTTCGAGTAAAACACAATATAAGCTTTATGTAAATTTTAATTATTTAATTTAATATAAAAATTTTAGTTTATCTTCGTATAATTTGTGCTAGTCAAAAACAATTTTAACCATTTGGGACATTCCAAATAAACGAGATATTCCATGTTTTCGGTTATCATCATAGCTACACGTGCGCACAAAGAAACTTATACATTCATTATATCACGTTAGAAAAAAGAAACACGTTTTGCAAATGGAATAAAAATATATTTGAAATGTCCCTTAACTTTTGATGTTATATGCTCTGTGAGAATGTAGCTTGCAATAAGTTTGATGCTATCCAATCATGTATTTTTTATTTAATGTCTTAATATTTTATACATATAAATTTGAATACGTAAGAGCTTTTTATGGCAAAAAAAAGAAAAAGTATTTTTCTTTTAATCAATTTATATAGTCACAAGCAATATTTATGAAATTCTTATTATGTATTTAATATCCTTAATTTTACGTATACTTTTATTGTTCATTTTAATTATTTTAGTTAAATTTTTTAAAGCAATTGTACATATATTATACTAGTATTTATCTGCGCCTTACTTCGATAAATTTACAATGTGCATCTTCAATTATTAGCACAAGAGTGTAAAGAAGAAAAAAAATATTTATGTGGTAATAGTTTTATTATAAGTGAGAATGAAAGCAATGCGCCAATCTAAAATTGCTGATATTTTTTCACTGCAAAGATAAAAATAAATAGTTTTATTATAATAATCGAAAAACGTAGATCTTATAACGACTTTGCTAAGGTTAATTTTTGTATATCACCAACTTATCATGTTTTCTTGATTAAAATATAATTTTAATTAAGGAAATTTAAAGTTTACAATTTATTAATACCCATTCTTATATTTTTTAGTAATTAATTATTAATGATCGTTTGTTTATCAATGATGAAAATAGACAATATATTCAGTCTTTATGAATTCATTCCTATATTGATACATGTTATTTAATTATGTATTGACCCTTTAGCTAATGTGATAACGATTTTATATGGTAACTTAATATACAAATTCATGACAGATTTAATAAACTTTGAATAAATTTACGAAACTATTGAATTTAAAAATTAAAGTATTAAATTTACTTTTATATCAGCTATATTTCTAAAAGAAAAATTCTTGATCTACTTAATTTCAAATAATACATAAAAAAATCATTTATTGAATGATAGTAATTATTTTTCCAATTAAAAAAAAAATGAATTCAAACAGCCCGATTTATTTGACCCCTGATTGACTGATATTTAATCCTTAGTTATTAATAAAAAAAAGAAAAACCCCATTTATAGATCAAAATAAAATCTTTTTAAAGCAAAAGCTAAAAATAAAAAAAAAACATTTTTCATTCAAAAAAGATTTATTAATCGTGAATATTTTTTATGAATCAAAAGTTATCAGTTTTACTCAAAATAATTTTTTTATTAAAGAAAAGATCAACAATATCTTTTTTTTTTTAAATAAACTCTACATACTCTATCACAACTATTAGTTACAGTTATTTGTTCGTGATTCTTTGAAAAATTATCAACTCATTTACAATAAAATAAATCTATTTATAACAATAAAAATGATAATTATTCAAATTATCGATAATAATAAAAACTTAATATTATGATAAGCACAATGAACCGCAAACTCATATATATATCTTTGAAAGACGCGTTTTAAGTGAAGCTCACGACTTATGAAAGCTTCGCGTTTGTGCGGTACCTGCTATACATATAATGTACAAATGATAAATCATCGGTAGTCTTCGATTGAGTGCGCGATTGGTACCTCCATTTTAAAAACTATAAGCATTAAGTGCTAATACATCTCTGAAGTATAACGCTCTGTTATTTCCTTTTAATATCATCGCTTAATAATTTGTAACAATTAATATATAGAGACACGCGTTACGTTAATTTTAATAATCAAGTTGTCATTTTTTATTGATGTTTTAGTGTTTTTTTTTCTTTATTTCCTTTGTCGTCAAATTTTCACCTGTAATATCTCAAGTTCAAATTTCTGCCTCGGTACAAAACACAAGTAAGTTTTTAACATTTATAATATTTTTATAGTAATACGAAATTAATGTGGAATTAATAACGCAACTTCATAATAATACGAAATTATTATTTTTCAATTTTTAAGTTAGAATATACACGTGCAAATAAAAAATTTTGAATATAAAATAAAATATCAGTAATTAATAATAATCAATAATTTCGTCATAAAAAATGATCATAGAGATAAGAGATTAAAATTTTAGTAGAAATTTTTTATTCGATACCTCTTAACATCGAACGATGTGTAGAGCTCTTATTTGCTCAGCTGTGTTACATTGATTTTTTTTTTGTTTAAGAAGATTAGCAAAATATTTTTGTCTATTAAACAGGTAGAATTTATGAAATTTAACAAATGATTATACTAGAAGCATTTTTTTTTTAATTTCAGAGTTTAATTTTTAAAAATGTTTTATATAAACAAACGCATAAATTAACAATTACAAATCCTATCTTTACATACGTGATTTTCTTTGGAAATACGCACATTTTTTTTTTTTAAGTATGTCACGTGATATCACATTCTTGCCATATGATTTGGTCGTATGAGAAGTATAATACAAATCATAAGCAAATTATTTTATTATTATTATTATTTGTACGCAGAGAAATTTATATTACGTTTATCATTAAATTATGAATTTGTATTATTATGTTTGCATTTATTAATGAAATCACATATTTCTTTTTGTTTAATTTAACGAAAACTAGAGTTGAAAAATTTAATTAATTCATTATTGCATTATTGCTTATTAAAACGGTGTTTGCATGCAAAAGTTAAAATAAATATACTACATTGTAAACGCGTTCACTCGTATATTTATTAATCATTAAATATTAATAGACATTACAACAATTAAGTTATTCAACTCGTGTGCCGTTATCAATTATACATTTTTACCTTAAAAAGTTAGAAAATATACATTCTCAGTTTGATATCAGGCAAACAAGGTAGATAAAAAAGACGAGGTGAAACATGACGCAATGAAGTCATTGTATAAGACCATATAGCACGCAGCTAATAAACTATTAAATTAACGTGATTTTAATGTTTTCTTTTCAATCTTATAACTTTCATCGTGTTGTAAAGCAAATTTATGATAGAAAAAAAAGTTTTGAATGTTCGCTGCCATTTTTTTCATCAACTATAATAAGAAAAACACCTTATTAAAAAATTCAAAGTAATCAAGTTCATATAACACATATCATTCCTTAGTTATAATAATAAAAAAAAAGTCAGTCAAGCATGGAAAACTAGTGTCGGTCTAATGCATATGTAAATAAGATAAAACGTTTGTAATTAATTTTCAATTATATAAGCATTAGAGATGCATATTAAAATGAAAATAAAAAAATCTGCAGCATCAACGCGTTGTTCTTGAAATAACTTTTTAAAACAGTGTATACACAGATACATAAAATCATTTATTTAAGGAATAAAGGTATGTATATCGTACGTATAGCCTCCTTTTTTTTAAGAAAGAAAAAAAAAATCTTTATACAGGTCGTTAACTATACGACGTCTAACGTACAACGCAAATCTGATTATGTACGCGAACGGCCGATGGATAAATTGAATTTCACTTTATTGACGCCGTGTTATATAGTTGAGGAATATCCAGCGTGTCACACGTCATTTAGTCAACGTGACGTTTGCACGTGTTGTAATATGTTTTATGAAGAGACATATTAAAAAGAAGAAGTGCAAAAAGAAAAAGAAGAAAAAAAAAATAATTAAGATTAAAAAGAAAAAAGAAAAAAAAAATTAAGATAAAACTCTGTCGATCATGTTCAATTGTTGTTCGGTCGAAGAATCGTAAATGTCATTTCTATGTATACAATGTCAAATCTTTGATTCTTGAATTTTAATTCATCACTTTAAACAGGTCTATCTTTATAGTGACATCGAATATCTTTAAATCAAACACGTTGTTTTCCTTTTAAAGTTTAATGTCTTATTATATTTTTGTACTGTTAATATGTATAGAAGTGAAAAGTGAAAAAAATCAATACTAATCAAATCAATGTGTAAATAGTTTACTTTTTTATCAAGTGTAACATATTTTCCATTAATGGTTTATACGAGTTTTTAATTTTTTTTTTCATTCTCATTGCCACTTATATCTATATTTAAAGTCTTTTTTTGATAAAAAAAAACTGAGTAATGTAGCGATAAATATCTAAAACATTAAAATACAGAACGATTGGATGAGGGGTTTGAGTTCTTTCCTTATCTGTTTTTCAGGAATGAAAACCGATATTAACTGATATACATTGATATTGACGAAACGACAGCGTTTTTAGCTCTAGTAAACGTAAATTTAGTTACTCCGTTGGAATATCGAGAATACGACGTTTATTCCATCATGTTTAAAACGTCGTTGAAATATTTTCTAATTACATTTTTTCTTGGTAAGTCCTTTTTTTTCATCTGCATTATGTGTTTGGATAAATTTCATATAAATTTTAATTTATCAAATTTTTTATTTTCTTTTATTCAATAAATTAATTTTTATTTTTATTTCTTGCAATTGAATCTTTATAGTATTAATGAAAAGTTTTAAATGAATAATTATGAAAAAAAATAATATGAATAATATTTAGTTGATCGTAAAAATAACGATTAAAAAACTTAATTAATTTAATTATACTTTTATTATAGCCCATTTATCTGTAAATGGATCAAGCACAACAGAAGAATATATTGGGCAAAAATTTAAAGACTCAAACGAAGAAGATAACAGCGAAAATCATTCTGAAGACACTAAATTAAATGCTACTACTCCAGAACATAACATTACAGATACCAATACGGAAATCGCAAAAATGTCCAATCAAGAATATATTAACAGCCATAGCACAAATAATAGTAATACAAGCAATATCAATATTTCTGTTCTAGGTAAAATTTTCATATTTTATATTTAATATTAAAGAAATACATTTTATTTTATATATATTTCTAAGTAAATGAAGTTTTCTAATTATATCGCGGTGTTAGTTTAAAAAAAAATTATCTTTCTAGAAAAATCTCATTAAAATTTTTAAGTCTTTAGATTTGGAACATAATTAAATTTTTTTAAATGTATTAAATTTACATAAATATCAATTTGAATTTTATTTTTAGAATATAATATCCTTGTAAAATTATTTATTATGTTATTTTTTATAAAGTAATTTTTTTACTGCATCTTTTTATTTAATTCACGCAGATAACAAAAAGACGAATCCAAATGAAACGCAAAGTACAGATGAAACAAAATCAATGGCAAAAAATGAAACCGCTGCAGCGGGATCTATGGTCTCTTCTACTTCTGAAACACCAATTCCCAGTTCTGCTACTGAAAAATCGACACCCACAACTGAAGGTGATAATAAAACAGAAAGTACTTTCGGAACTGAAAGTAGAAATTTTTATTAAAAATAGTTGAAATATTTAGAATAAAGTTAAATAATATTAACGTTAAAAGATATGAATTTTTCTACTATTTTTTATACTTTAATTACAATAATTCATTAATAATATGAATTTCAAATAATATATTTTCTTTAATTAAAAGGGCCATATAAAATATTTAATAAAAATAAAATATTTTCAGAGACAACCACATCATCAGAAGCTTCAACGATAACCGATAAAACTACGGAAAATTCAACTCCAACTAGCTCATCAACAGCATCGTCAACAGAAAAAACAGAACCTACGGAAGCATCATCACCGACAACAACAGTAACAACAAAAGCGACAACGAAAATTGAAACGAGTACAGAAAAATCGACGACAGATAAAAATTCACCAATTGACGAGGCACAAAAATCCGAAGTATCTGCTGAAGCGTCAAAAGACGAGGGCATGTCCTCGGGAATAATAGCATTGGTCATGGCTATTGTTTTTACCGTCGTAGTTATAATTGTCTACGTTGGCCTGTTACTTTGGAGGCGTTATCTCGAGTAAGTGACCAAAACTAATTTGACAAACCTTGATCACATCATTGATAATGCATCGATCGTTTTTACAAATCTTTTACGGTCAAGAAAAAATATTATCTATTGCGGTCATTAAAAATCTCATAAAGTAGCGATAAAGTGATAAATTTTAACGTGATTTTGTAATTTAAGAAAAACGTAGTTTTAATATTTTTATTTTATTATTTAAAATTAGTATTTTTTTGTTTTTAAATAATATTAATAATGTAAATATAATAAATTTAATCAATTTGCTTTTTTACAGGTATCGATATGGTAATCGTGAGTTATTAGTCAACGATTTAGAATTCGATACCAATGATCTGCGTCACTTTGAGGTAAATTTTCCAGTTCAGAAATTTGGAATTAATACAACTCCAACATCACTGTAAATAATACTACTCAATGCGTAGTTTGACGCTCGCGTCCGTGAATCTCGGGCATAGAAAATCTCAACGTTGGAGCTCTCACAAGTCCAACGTCGAGTTGGAGAAGTGTGAAGCTAGTCATTGCAATACTCTGAGATATAAAAACATTTTGTGTGTAAAAAACTAAGTTAAATTTATTCCAATCTCGACTAGACTTATTTCCGATATTTTTCACTTCGTACAATTCTATGTTCGAGTTAGATAAATCAACATTGAAGTTAATTTAATTCCAAATTTCTTTTTGCGTATTTAAATTTCTATGGTTTATTATTATTTTGCTCAAAAGTTAGTTCGATTTTAAGTATTAAAATAGATAATTTTAATTTGAAAATGTTCCAAATTATAAAAAAAAGAAAGATTTAAAAAAGTTTTCTATGATTTTCATAATGAGATGAAACGAGTCATAACATTTTCGATAATACCAAATTATTTTTTCAATTTTTGTTTTTTTTATAATCTGGTATTTCACAATTTACATCGTTTCACTAACTTGCATATCTTCAATTTTTCCTTGAAATTTATTAAATTTTAGTCATTATGGAAAATGAATATTTAATCTTATATTTTCTATTGAAATCTACAATTTATAAAATATTAAAAATACTTAAGTTATTGAATCGTTCAAGGATATTGAATTGAGAAATTAAAACTTTGAAAAATTAAAAACGAAGGAAAAAGAAAATTCGACATAATGGCTCGTTTTACTTTATTTAACAAATCGTAAATTTTTAATTTTTACTTTATATGCAATAAATGAAACAATATCAAATTCAAATAAATATGATTTATTTTGATATTTTTCATTTATTAAAAATTAAAATATTCAAAATCTCGATTTACAATTAAAAAAAAACGATTATTTAAGTCAAGCTAACTTTTTATTTAAATTGTGCAACTAATAAAATTTTGAGAAAAAATTAAATTAAAAATAAGTTTTTATTAATGTTACGTTTAATTTTCAGCTCTGATTCCAGTTGCGATGGATTTAAAAACTTCAAAGCAGAAAAAAACAACAAATGAAACTGATTGTTCTGTGATATTGTAAATGACTCGTTTGTACGCCAATTAAACGTCTTACAGGCGTTAAATTAACCTGCCTTATACGATTACTTCGACGGATCACTTTATTTATTACAAAGTAATAGATAAAATGTAACTGGCTAAAGTCTCCTCTAAATCGTAAATTGTTCTTACGATTTATTTGTAAAATGTTGTATATCAAAGAAAACAATAATTTTTTATGTTTATAGATTAAGGGAGTGTAAAATGCCTATATTACAACTTTTCAAATTTTTTATTCTTAATTCAAAAGTTTTAAATATCTCTATATTATATCTTTCCACTTAAAAAAAAAGTATAACGTTGAGATATTTTAATAAAATTTTTTAATGAAGATAAAAAATTTGATGAACTGCAATGTTGGTAACCATGTATAAATCATATACCTTATTAAATTACCTTAATCACTGTTCGAACAACAATAGAAGTATTATCATTACATGATTATAAATATTAAGCATTATTGTAAGTATATTAATTTTAACTTTTGTGAATAGAAAAAATAACTTATGTACTTTTGTGTAAGAATATATGAAATTTTGTGAAAACTATATTAGTAATTATTACATGCATATCATTTATTCCAAATCAAGTGCAGTACACCTTTTAGAGAAAATATGCAAGATATTACAAGGTTGGCGATCTGTTAACGAAAGTCAGTCTGCCAAATCTAGTTTAAAAAGTTTAAAAAAACATAATTAAAGCTGGTGATACAATTTAAAAAAAAACGTTATCCTTATAATTTTTATACACTTTTAATTAAACAATTAATGTAACAATTTTTCAACCCCATGACTGGAAAATATTTAAAAAAATAAAAATAATCATTTTTAATAAACACAAATGTTTATTCATCATTCTACAGATAATATTCTGAATAAAATGTAAAAAGAATAGATTATTTTACAAAATTAGTTTGTTGAAATTCTACTCTGGCTTCTTTTCAATAAAATCACATCCCAATAAACTATGAAAGGTAGGTAACATGCTGATGAATTAATATTCAACAAAAGATGTTATTATAATACATTATTGAATAACATTTATTTTTTCTTATTGATAACAAGAGGCCCTACATTGTCACCACATGATTCATTGTGTCGACCATGAGCACCATCACAATAAGGCCACTGAAAGTAAATAGATAATATATTAATAAATATTTGAATGTAAAAAATTTATATCTTACTAATACATCTTTCATTTAATATAATCCAAGAACAAAATATATTTACAATAATTAGTAATATTAGTTTTTACTTTGTAATAAAAATAATCACATATGTATTTAAAATTATTATCTTTAAATTTTGCTCATGCTATAAATTTTTTCATGTAATGTAAAGTTGCAGTTGACTTTTATTGTTTTGTGAACATTACAGTTTATGACATTAGAGTAAAGCTGAAATTCTTGATAAAGCAAACTATAATGTTCATGAAATGTTGACGATCAACTGCAACTCTATATGATATAAAATGAAAAAATCACAATATCAAAATCTACAACTACTTTGAGAATGGAAGCCTAAATTTCCATTCTTTTATCTTAATTTTAATTGAATTAAAATTGAGATTAATTTTAATCAAATTTATCTTATCTTTAATCAACTCTCATAATTATTGATGTTTACAAAGTAAAGATTTTGAAATTCTTTTGAGATAAAAAGGTAATAGCAAAAAAAAACTTGAATTTTTAAGCATAAATTTAATCATAAAAAAATAAAACGTAACTTCTAATAATTTTATAAATTTGAAATTTAATTTATGTATTTTCAATAATAAATTTTAATTTATACAAAGACTTTTATTTTATCTTTTCATTTTAAAATATAAATTAATTGCTTTATTGTTGAATTTGATTTCAATTTAAATAATTTAAAAACAAAATTGAAATTTAAATAGAAATTGTAACACCTTTATATGAAGATTTAAATTTAAAACTTACATTTTCACTTCTCCAACAACGGCAGAAGGCTACTTTTTCTGTGATATCTTCAACATCAACTGCATCAACAACTTTATTTGATTCTTTTTTTATTTTCAAGTTCACTTTTCCAGAAGGCTAAAAAAAATTATTTATTTTGAAAATATATTCAAGTAAAAATCATGACTGTATTTATTAAAAATTGTCATTGTCATCTCATGCTTGACACGACAGTGTATTGACTGATTCAGCAAGATATTGATGTGCAATATATATATATATGTATATATTGACAAATTGCACTCATGTATATATAGAACGATCCATTTAAATTTACTGATTTGAGCAGGTGGCTACATACCTCTGGTCTTCCTTTTGGACAAAAAGCTCTATAAGACATATATCCAAGTCCTGCTAAAGCAGCCGTGGGTGGTATTAATGCGAAGAAATCTTTTACTGTAAAAAAGCAATTAAATTTTATGTAATATTATAATTACCATAAATTTTTTTTTCTCATAGCACACTCATAAGAAATAGAGCGGTATGACCTACTAATACATTCGAACGTTTATTTTTACAGTACTTTTTCATGACAAGTAAAAGTTTATTAATTAAAATTAATGATAGTACATATAATATTTACCTCCTAAACGAAACCATCCTCCAATTGAGTCTGGAATTGGTAAACCAGATAAATAATTTGGTACAGAAACTTTCACGAGGTGTGCAATCGGCTCCATATTTACTATTAACTGCAGAGTCAACTGAGAGTCTGGAATCAAATGTTCTTTTCTGCTAGTGTTTAAAATCAGTCTTTTGAAAATAGAATATATTTTAAAACTTTCGAATCTATCAATTTTTTTTATTACGTACGCGTTATAGTGAAATCAAAATTTATTGATTAAAAATTTCTCAATGATTATAAATGTATATATTTTTTTTCATTTTTTACGTACGTACATGAAAAAGCATCAGATATAATAATTAAATATAATTTATATTTATAAATTAAAGAAAAACTGATAAACAATTTACATCAATTAAATTTAAATTAACTTATCACGTTAATACTTTATTATCGCTAGATAATTTGACAAATATAATTAGATAACAGTAAGCAGGAAAAATCGAAAGATATCATATATAACCTTAGCAAGTAAAAAAGGACAAACATAGATTTCAAAAGTATAAAATATATTGATATTTATACACAACTATCGACTAAAAATTAAATAATATAATAATAAATAAATCTTATTAGAATTTATTATTAGTTCCAAAAGAAATACACAATACGAATAAAAAAATTAGTAATTAAAATGTTCAAGATTTCAAACCTGTAAATGTTTTTTCTAAATGTATATTAACTATATGAAGAATGCATACGGCACGGTCTTGTTTCTCAACGATGAGCGTAGTATGGTTGCACAGTGGATAATATATAAGTGAATGTATAGATAGAGAGAACGAGAGTGACAGCGAACGTCGCTTATATGCACCATATAGTAATATAGGGTGAAAGACCGTCTCTCTATATAGGCTTCTTTCTCTTTCTGGCGTCTTTTTCTTTCACTCTATACTGACAAAATTATATTCAGTCCTTGCAGGTGGCGCCATCGCTGCACAGCAACATCATCATATCGCGTATATAAAAGCCTATATAGTTCCAGTTCCAGTTGGGGGATACGTGTATGCGTATAGAGAAAGAGAGAAAAAGAAAGAAGGTATAGTATAGAGAGACACAAGTATGCAGAGGTAGGAAGGTAGGAGAGTTGCTATAGTTGTCAGCACTATAGCACTCTTTTTCAGTTCCCACGAGTGATAGTGTCTCGTCCGTCGCGAGTAAGGAATGAAAAAGAGAAGAAAGAATACCGAATAACCAACAATCAAGAAACAGTTGTTGAACGATCGTTCAAACGTGCGTTATATACTAAAATTTACAAGCATATATTAATATATATCTATTTTTTGTGTGTATACCCTGTATGCATCTGTAACGCGTGAGCGAGTATACTTTTTAATAATAATCAGTAATTGTATTGATATTTTTCTTTACTTTTATACATTTCAAGTGCATTTATTATAAACGTTTTATTATTAAGAAGCCGAGAAAGTCAAAAGGAAAGCAAAGTGTGTATATTATAATATGCAAGAAGTTGCGAATGGCATCTGTAGTATATGCGAATGGAGGTGTTATAGGAACCGGCTTCTTTACCAAGAGGCGTTTCATCAACAGTTTAACCACTAAGTCAAGTAGTATTAAAGAAAGACAGCGACGGCGTCGACGGCGCCTAGGAACTGTATTTTATAAAAACAATAGTTACAGCGACTCGTCTTCATCGTTTGCAGCGCTCGCGCTGAAGGGGAAGAGCGTGCGCGCCGCCTCGCCTCTTCTTCAGTCTTTTACTATATAATATTATACTCGTTTAAAGATTATATCAAGACAAGAAAAAAAAACAACAACGGAAAGCAGAGGTTTTGTTAGTTATTTAATTGTTTGATATTTTTCTGAACATCGCCTTATGAATTTGAACTTGACGTATTTTTTGTGTTTTTGTTGAAATTTTTTTTTGTATGTTGATGGTCGGTTTTATCCGAAGGAAAGAGAGCCTTTTCGTTCGGGGCGCACGCGTGTGCGGGATTAAGCTGCTGGAGAGAGAGACGGAATTAGGAGCGCGCCTTTTTTTTCTTCTCATAGTTCTGGCTCTGTAGTGTGGCTTTACACTGCCCACTGCGCGCAATCAAAGAACGAAATACGGTTGTTCTTTGCAATATATATCTATATATAAAAATACATATATATACGCATATATATATGTATATACATGGTAACATCGTGTAGTGCAGCTGAGCGTTTGATCGCCTTAGTGTTTATATTTAAATGACAGTGTCAAATGGCAGTCGTGCAAAAAGAAGATCAATGAAATTAACAAAGCTGTGAAATATAGTTTTGAGAGAGGAGAGAGTGCGAGGAGAAAGAGAGAGAACATGGCCGAGGAGTTGCTGGTTACATTAAACCGTAGTGACTCGACGGGCTTTGGTTTCTCATTACTTGGTACTGCTGGATTGCCGCATGTCATCTATGATATCGTCGAGAATTCGCCTGCGGCTGATAGCGGCAAGGTAATGATTCTTTATTTTATATATCTATATATATGTATGTATATATATACGCATATATATTTTACTATTTTAAAACCCTCCCTTTATAAGATTTACTTTATTCTTTTTCTCGTTTGACTTTTGCGTTTTTTTATTCTTACCCTTGAATACTTTTTTTACAAAGTTCTTTTTGAACAGAATAAAATCAAAGCTATTTGGAATATTTACTTGCGCGCGAAATACATATACATAGATATAGCAACCAGCCGGTATCGACCCGCCCCCGTTTATATCATGCCTAATACGCGGAAACTGCCAGACAAGATGATCGCGACCCGTTCATTTTCTTTCTCTTTCGTTTATGTGAATTTAATGCCTTTTTTGTCATTTCATTTTTTCTGTTTAACGTTTTGGTCAGGTCAGCAACGATATTCACAGGAGATTTGTTATCTCAAAAAAAATATTGATAAGAGATAAAACTTTTTCTATGATGGATTGTTAATGCATACAGAGAAAATCTTATTTCAAATTTAAATGTTAATATAAATACTTTACATTGTGACTATTTGCGTTTATATAATATTTTACAAGTAGAAAATATTAAATCACTATATTAAGGTACTTTTTTCTTCGTAAAATATAATTTTTTACATTTTTATTAAGTTTATGCATTAGAAAAACTATAAGTCAAGATTTATCTCTAGTCAAACACATTTATTGAATATGCGAGCAGTTAGTTTTCCGCAAAAATCAGGTTTCATTTCCTGCTTTTAACGCCCATCGTATTTTCTTTTTAATTCTATTCCTATATATTCACTACCTGTAACCACGAATAAAACAGGTTATGTTTCATAATATATACTTAAATCTAATCCAACAATAAATGCAAGTTTAATTTTCTGCTTTGAAATTTCGAAATTTCTGGAATATTTAATAAAAGTCGTTTTTTTTCATATTTCTTCTCTTTCAGTACCATTTTAAAGAATTTCATTCTGCCTCCTTTCATACCCTCTCGGAAGCCTCTTCAACTTGGCTTCTTTCGTCTCTTTATTTTTTCAAGATGACTCGATCTTCTCCCCCGTTTTATTCGACTCTTTTTTTCTGTGTTTTTGTTTCCTTTCTTTTCTTTTTTAATTTCTCCGAATTATACTTACTAAACTTGCCGTCTCTTCTTTTCACCCCCTTCCCTCGGCTCCATAGCAGAAGAATGTGGACTATTTTTTTTTAACGTTTACTCTTTAAAAAGTCCTGGTGAAACGGTCATTTATATATATTTGAGTTATAGGCGTATGTTCTAACCGTCACGTATCCAGTGTGTTCATTCATATGTATATGGATTTGTTCTTATGATAGTTTAGGAATTCCTTATCTTTCTTTTTTTTTCACAAAAGAGATTTTTTTTTTTTTCTTTGCTTTTGACTACTATAGATATATGTTTCTTGTCTTAAATCGAATTCTTGACATTAATGCTATATTATGCGGTATCACAAATTGGAACAACACGAATTGAATTATTCAATAGTTTATGTATATAATCATTGATTTAATCAAGCTGTTGTTATTATAAATTATCAAAATTACATTGCAAGCATTATTTATTAATTAAAAATGGATAAATTTTCATATTAAATTTTATCTAATCATTGTAACATAACTTTCGCTATTTACATGTTTTTACTTTTATGTATTTTATGTTATGTAATTATATTTTACAATAAATAAATATAAATAATCTTACATTCACAAAGTTTAATGAATTAGAAAAAAAATAAACCAATTTATATAATTTCTTATGGATCTCGTTATCGTTCAATTGCCAATAATTCGAGAATTCTCCTTTTTTCCAGCAATTATTGCACTCTTTATTTACACAGCATCTTTCTCACTATTTTCCATAAATCGAGTTTTTTGATTTCTCTCTCTCCTACTATTTTTTTTATTAGTAAAGTTACTCTGATTGGTCAGCTTTTTATTTCGTCGCTTTTTCATTCCGTTTATTTTTCTATTCTATATGGCATATGAACGTTCGTACATATATAAAATACTGTCCCGTAACCGCGAGATTCCTTCCTCTTTCCTGTTTGTCCCACTCCTTTATATTCCATCCCATAAGAACCCAAGCAATATACATATACACATAAAAAGAGAGTCGTTATCGTTACATAGCGCGTGTGCGTCGCCGCGTAGGCGACCAGACAAGACCAAAGCTTTCCAAGACGAAACGGAATTAAATTAACATTTGTCGCTTATCTATTGGACTTTTGAGATTTCTTCAATAGACACGCTCACCTTATTTATATTACATATATATATTTATTTTCTTATTTTCCTTGGCTGTTTAGACACTTCGTTTATCTTTACGAAACATTTATCAGTCCTATAAATTTTATGATTTTCGTAAATGACACATTATAATTATGAAATATAGTAGTTTTATACTTCTTCAAGCGCACAAATCTTTTAACGCTAATGTTCTGTGACAGAAAATTTATAAGTTTTAGTTTATTTTTTAAGCGTCTATACATCTTTTTCCAATTATCTTGTAGATAAGAAAATGTCAATAAGATTATACGATTTTGTACTATCATTACGTTGAAGAATTTGTATTTATCTCGAAATACATATTTTAAGTGCACAGTTAAAAAATGAAAAATAAAAATTTTCAGCTTTATAAATATTATAGATGGAAAAAGTTGATCGTGCGTGAATTTAACGATTTATCGTAACGTGTAATCACTTTAAAGCCGTGCAATATTTATGATGCCAAACTGATGCAATAAAGTTACATGTAAGTTGCATCCAAAGAGATAGAGTGACGCTCAGTCGTCGTATATACAATATTAAAAATTTACAAATGGACCACTTGCAAGCACTACCACTTGTATGTACATATACATGGCCTAAAACTCTCTTGAATGACATTTCCTGTGCGTTATATATTATTCCCATGTGGTAAAGCTTCATATATTCCGATACGTAAGAAATTTTTCAACAAAATATTTTTAAAATTTTTTATAGCTAAGAAATGTGATTAAATAATTATATTATTGGGAGATGAGTATAAAACCGTGACTAATTATTTCTTTTTACGCTTAAGCTAATAACGTTTATGGCTTATATAAAACAAGAGTTAATTAAAAAGTATACTATATAAGTTAGACCGTTAATTATAAAACTATCTATTAACTGTTAATTTGTAATTTATAAACTACGTTTAAAAAAGCTTTGATTTTCATCACGCTAGTGCTTTTAATAAAGAAAATGTAATACTACTGTTTGTTTGTATAGTATATTTTTTTTGGAAAATGTCCATTTCGAGTGTTGAGAGTCTTTGCATATTTAAAAGCTTGGAAATGCTCTGCTTACGTCAATTGAAAGTACCATAAAGAGTAAAGGGTATTCGAAATTTCAACCCACAACTGTTAAATTCGACACCATTGTTGATGAGCGAGCTTTTGTTACATTACTAATCTATCAGTTGTCATTTGTACTCATTTCTCTCTATCTCTATCTCTTTGAGTTTCTGTTTCATTTTAAATATGTAATGCATGACAAGGAGTCAAATTATTATTTTACCAAAGATAACATTTTGTCAGTTTAATTAAATTTGAATAATTTAAATTCATTAAAACAAATGTCAACACACAGAGTGAATCAAAGTAGCTTGAAATTTCAATTTATTTATTTATTCGTCAAGAGTGAAATTCAGGGTTCTTGGAAAAATTCCGTTCGTTTTTTCATTTTTCTTTTTTTTATTTAATCTTTTCTTTTAAAGTCCTCGAAATATACAAACATGTCATTATGCACGTGCGTAATGAAAAAGAATTGATATCTTGTGTTTATTTAGGAAGGCTCTTGCTCACTGCTGAATAAAATAATGATTTGACCTTTAGGAAATGAAAAAGAAAAATGAGGGATGAGATTTATTCGGAATTCCATTTACTTTATCGCAAGTACAGCTTTTTGATTTACGTATGGAATATATGCCTCGTACGCATTATGTATTCAAACTGATTTCATAATAATATATGGTGTTGTTTTTGTACAAGTGAACTGATGATAATTTTCAACAAACTATTAAAGTATTTTGATTAAACGCCGTTGTATATGGACTGTATATTGTAATTAAAGAAAGAGTTTAAATGTATATGAAACAAAAACTATAGCCATTTTTGACTATTTATTTCATTAAATAAGGTTACAGTTCAATGCTGATATTCTTGCTTTTGACTCATTTTAACCTAATTTCGAAATAAAATTCTGTCATTTTATTTTCTTGAATATACACACATAAAAGGTATATTTTAAAATTCTTAAAATGTACTTAACAAAATTTGGCTTTTATAATACCACCTTAGGTCAAGGTTCAAAACAATCACTCTGTAGAATTTAAAAACACTTGGCGTTCCTCGTCACTTTTTCTTTAAATAAACAGAATATATTATGCACTATAAAATATTATATGTATATGATAGTTCAATATAATCCATGTAATAATAATAAGATATCAATTACTTCTATTTATAAAATATTTAAAATAGTTCTGTTAAACCTTCATATGCAAAATGTAGAAAATATTTAATTAAAATATTTCAATAAAGTGCAAAACTGATTTATAGGCATTTCTAAATTGGTTTTTAAATATTTTTTTTTTTATTTCAGTTTTTACGAAAAATAAAACAATGAAAATCCTATAGAGATAAAAAAAACATGACCTAATTCGTGAGATTTTTTTTAACAATTCTGAATTTATTTAACGAAAAAGTAGAAACGAAAGAAAAAGCTTATATATCCTAGATAACAAACTGACACCAAGAGGGTTAATGATGTTATAAAATCTATTTTTAACACTATTCCACATTAAATCGCGAACTTAAGATAAAAAGTGAAAGTATTATAAAGCGCTTGAAATTTTGAAATTCGAAAAAATTCAAGGTTTAATCGAAGCTACATAATATTAAAATAAAAAAAAACACATATGATATATAATTAGATCTCCCTTGTAAACTGCAGACAAGTATATTATTGCTGTGTTTAAACTGATCGGTTTTTAGCGAGAAATTGCGTTCACGTCCTTGGAGAAAGGCAAGTATAACGACCTTGCCGATCTTTCGGTGCTGCACTTTCTGTCTCGCGTTATATACACATGGTGATGTTATATATATAAATCTGTAGGCCATGTATACGTAAGCAAACCTTTTTCTTTCAACACCCTCGAGCGTATATTAGGTAATTATCATCGATTCTTTAGAATTTCATTCTAATTTTAATTGGAATTTAACATGACTAAATCCATTAAATTTGGAAAAAAATAATTAATCGAAAATTAATTGATTTTTTTTTAAATTAAATGTTTATTAACGATGATATAGAAAGGTCACAAGTATGATTTGCTCATTAAATTATAATTACATTAGTTTTTCATTAAAGTATAATTGATTCTCATATGAGTACCCTAGTGCTATGTGCTTTTAAAATTTCTTGATAAATTTTATATTGTATTATTTAACATTATGAATTATTTTGATTTGACAGAGTTATGTATATACATATATATTTTTATTACTAATCTATACATTATTAAAAACTTTAATTTTATATATTTTAACAAAAAATGTATCTTTTATGTCAAAACATTTATTATGGTCTTTTACGTTTTAATAATATGTAAAAGCTTTTTTCAATAGAAATTTTTTTAAAAAACGTTCGTGTACGCAACTTTTATATTACATTTCCAATAAGTAAATTAATATTTAATTAAATTGAATATCATAAATTTGTACTTACTAAAAACCTTCTTTTTTTATTTGTCCAATCAAATTAAAGATACGTGTTTATATTCCATTATAATTATAAGGGATATAATGATTTTTATTTTCAATTAGATACACGTGTTCAACAATAGAAATTAATAATCGTAAAGTTAATTTAAAAACTTGTTTTCCTTATTATTATTGAATTATCCTTAGTTTTTAACCAACGATTAAATTTTCGGTAAAGAAAACAAAATTTTATTTTATTTATGGCGTACTTTTACGTTCATTTTTACGAGGATTTTATCATTCACATTTATTCCATAATTGAAATTTGTATTATAAATTAATATGATAAAAAGCAAATTTTATGATTATTTTTTAAATAGGGTTTTATAACGTTAATTCATTGATTTTCTAGTAATGTTCAATGTCAGGTAATATGAAATATTTGAAATGATGTAAAATATTCGATTCAATACACCAGTAGGTCGGAGTTGGAAAATCAATTTGACGTTGAGTTTTATGCCTTGCCCTTTAAAAGCCCATGCTCTACACATGTTACTTCGCTAAAAGCAGACACTTGTCGTCTTTACGATGTGCATTAAATTTTTAAAACATAAAAACTATGTGTATACTACATCGCGTGCAAATTTACTTTCCCCCCAACATCATAGATTAATGAGTTTGAAAAATTTTAACTTTTTTCGAAAAAATATTGTGCATTCAGAAAGGAAAGTAATTGTATTAAAGTATCTGCATAATGTAATCCATAGATTACTTCTTTTTTTTTAATTTTTTACACTTTATGAATATTGCAGGTTCTACGCAATTTTGCTAGTTTTCGTGCTTGCACTTCAACCTTAACGATTATCGTATACTTGCAAACAGTAGCGGTTACACTTGTGCTACTCACTGCTCGTTAAAATCTTTTTTCTTCTCTCTTCTTTCTTTTTTTTCTTTGCTTTATCTGACCCAATTCACAAGTTTTGCTATACTGTAAACTGTACGATCTGAAAATAATTGGCCCAAAAACATTTATTGCAAGTCGTCAATCTTACTTCTTATGCTGTTGAATTTTTTTTTTTTTGTTCCATAAGTGATTTCTTGTCTCTTTGTCGCTTGCCAAAATGCGAGGACTTAATTGTTTTAAGAATCGAATTTTGTATCTTAATTACAAATCGAAATTTTCATTTAAAACAAATTAAAGATTTTTATCAAACTTTGAAATAATATTTTATGCGCCGTGAAAATATTTTGTGAAAGAACATTGTTTTTTTGATTACACCAAATTCATGAAATATTTAAGACCTGAGTCATACGAAGATCGTTTTCTTCAATTATCAAAATAACATTTATTTAAAAAAAGAAAGATTGAAAAACATAATTGGGATTTCAATAAAAATAAAAATAAAAACTCATCAAATCTATTGAATTTTCAGCGCTACGAATGCAGATCACGTTTTTTGATGGCAGCAAATGTGAATGCACAAAAAGTTAAAAGCTCGGGGTCGTGTGAAATAACGCGGGTATAGCTTAAAGTTTACATATATCCACGAATGCATCTGAGTAATGGGTTTGATTCTATAAACGAAAAAGAGTAAGAGAGAGAGAGAGAGAGAAGAAAGCTAAAGAAGAGAAGGGAAGTCAAAAGCAGAGTAGTAGCTTGAAGGCAAATTAAAATTTCTGTCGCGTTATAAATTCCTTTCTGATGGCCATCGTGTTTTGATTAGCCGTGAACTAAAATTCAATCGTTCCCTCGGACGTGCAAGTAAACGATAAACCTCGTAAAGATGCTCCACAACGACGCGGCAAAGAAAAAAAAATAAAGAGAAAAAGAGAGAAAGGATACATTATAACCTGCGTACGGGAATTATGGTAAAGGCATTTTCCATTCGATATCTGTCAATGTCGAAAAATTACCTTTAAAATGAATATTAATTTTTACCAAGTTAAATTAATAAATTATATTGAGATGAGTGATTAATTGACTACAACTATAACTTTAAATACTACTTTTTTAATTTGAATTCTGATTTATTTTGCTAAATGAAAATACATATATCATTTAATTTAACGATCTGAGTGATTCTTGTTTTTATTATTTTTTTTCGTTGATGCCATTCATAAGTTTCGGAATGCATACTTGACCGAGTTACTGCAGCTTATATAAAGAACGCAGGCAATTTTTATCATGTTTCCGAAAAATAAAACTTGATATTTCAAAAATTTTCCATTTCGTTTTATATTTAAAATCATGAAAACAAAATATTTAGTATATAAGAAAACAATATGAGCCTATAACATGGGGTCAAAAATAATTTTAATTTAACTGTAATTATAATTTTAATCGATCTAACAAGAAAAAACGATTTAAAAATTTTTTAAACGTAATTTTCCTATGAATCGTCTATGACACCTTTAAATTATACTACACACACACACACACACACATAGAGAGATCGATAAAGATCAGAAACATCAAATAAACAAGAAAGGAAAAAATGTAGAAATAGAGTAAAGGGAGATGGCTGCATTCATAAAATAGGACCGTTACTCTTTTAGAGCATTAAACTTTACGAGTAGTTTTCTCGTATGCTCAGCTGATGCTGTAAAGCAACGAGCTATTTATTCGGGCATAGTATTGAAGGACACACTATTCCATGAACTGTACACTTGAATTTTACATATAGGCATGCACACATACACAATGGTCCATAGGGATTTTCTTGTGTGAATTTTTTCAAAGACTTTTATTCAAAAACAATATGCGTATATTTTTATATTTCTTAAATATAAAAGAAATAAAAAATCGATTGCTATGAGAAAATATTTAGACAAACTTTATTAAACTCGCGTAAATAAATTATAATCGCTATGTTATAATATGTATATAGGTTCAAATTATTAATTTACGTGGCATACATGCTAATTTATTAACATTTTTGCACGAATAGCTTTCTGCCAATTTATACTTATATACAATTGCCTATTTGTAAAAGCTGTTTAATAATGTTCACAAAATGTATTATTACATATGTACATGATTCAACATGTTAAACTAAGAATTTCAAATAAAGTTTACATAGCCAATCTCGTTAGACAGTTAACTAGCTTACAGCAATGTCAATTTATCAATGTTCTTGAAATTTCTTATTGGCTTGGAAACTTAATTTTTTTAAATAGTTTATTCAGAACTATTTCATATTGTAAAATTGTAAAAAAAATTTTTTGTAATTTTAACACAATAAAGTGTTTTAGCTGAGACATAAATTTTTTAAATTTAAAAATGAAATTTACAATTTTTGTGTAGATTTTAAAATGAAAATTTCAACAAAAACATTTATGAATAATACAAAATTTAAATAATAAAATATACATGAATTCGTGAAAATTTCATGAATTTATGTGTTGAAGTAAAAACATTGTAATAATGTTTATATACGAAAGATAAAAATACAAATTTCTTAGTACCCATTACCTTAAAAAAATTTTTTTATTTATTCGACATCTTACTGATTAATTTTTGTCTGGAAAATGAAATTACATGTGGAATATAAATGCACATTCGCAAAAACGAAAAATATTTTTACGTCCTTCAAACTTCAGTCTGAACTAAAGTCTAAATTATAGTATTGTATTGAGTACAGTATGAAGCATTTTTCTTTAAAGCCAAAATAATTAGATTTCACTGTCACTAAATCAAAATTCTTTTTGCATCTAATTAAAATTTACCTTTGTGTAAAAATGTAAAAATAAGTTGTTTAGTTTTTTATTAGCAAACATGTTCAAGTATCAACTAATTAGTTTGAAATTTCCAAATTTTTTAAATAAACATTGAAAAATTTTTTTTTAACATCGCTGTATTTATGCTATCATTATGATGCTATTTAGCGACTGAGATCGTCAGAGTGTTTGTGAACAAAGCACTTGTATCGTATATACAGTGGTGCTTGTATCGACCGGCCGAGAGTGGGATTCGAACTCAGATCCTCGAGATTACGAATCTATCGCTCTACCGGATGAGCCACTGAGACCTTATGTTCAATATTGTTTGCTTTTCAGTGTATTTTTCAATTTTCTTTTTATTTTAATTTCTATAAAACCTGAAGGATAATTATTTTGATGAACAAATAAAATCAGAATACAATTGTCTAATAAAAAAATATACTTTTTATATATTAGTACAGTTTATTATTTTCAAGTAATCAATATCATGAAATAATCTGTACATCTAATTAATATTTATAAGCAAAAAATATATTATATTACAGTAAAAACTTTAACTTTATTAAATTTTGAAAGTAAGCTCAACATATAACTTTGAGTGTGCTTTATAATCAAAGATGCAATTTAATAATTTAATGTAGACTAACAACGTCTGAAATGATATATTCATAAATCATAATAAACATTTCAGTGCTTAATAGATAATTTATACAAATAAACAGTATAATTTATGTAACCTAGTAGAGAGAAATAGTTTTATGTTCAAAGTTCCGATTTTTTATATAAAATCATAGAACAAGCTACTTTCTTTAGGTCTAATATTCGATTTTTGTATAATTATGAGTAATTTAGTATAAATTTTAAGTTTTTATAGAAAAATTTCTATTTTTTTAAATATCTCAATTGCTTTTGAACTCATTATTTTAGTAAATTTGTATCCAGGAGTATATGAAAATTGACATAAAAATCATATAAACGGCTCAATTTATTCTACAGCTACGAAAAAACAAAAAAAAAGATTACAAAAATTTAGTTTGAATTGTGCATAGGAAATGAATGCTGAATTATACTGTGAATTTTGTTGTTTTTTTATCATATAAAAATGAAAGATATCCGAAAGCTAGAATTAGAAAATCCGAGATCTGAAAAAATAAACATTTGTTTAAAGTCAAATAAAATTATATTTGCTTCATAAAGAATATTAATAAAATTTTATTTAAAAAATTATCTGTTCAAATATTTATGCTAAAAACAATTTTGAAAAATAATTTAATTTTAGTTTTTTTTTGAGAATACATTTGTAAATACCCATTTTAATTAAATGCATGTGGAATTCTACATATGCGGCGCCTAACATTTTGTGGTAACGATCCTTCTTCTTTCTCTCATTTCATTTAAAGAGATTCCTCAGCAATAAATATATGTATATAACGATGTGCTTATAAACATAGACGAGATGTGTTGGTAGTAGGCTGCTTCAGCAAGTGTCATCTAATTCATCATTTAATAACAGCGTTACTCGTTAAGTAATTATTCCGTATTACAGCCCTATGCGTGACACGCAACGACCTTACTCAACATAAAAAAAAATAAAGTTTTACTGTCTATCACACGCATGTCGATTAAATGAAAAATTTCATATTAATGCTTATATGTTTCCGTATTGAATAAATATATATGCTATTTTCTGAATTGAATAACATTATAAAATTAAATTATAAATTTAACTAATATTTTAATCGGTGCTATTGAATGAAAATTTTTAATAAAAATATACATATAACAAAAGCAATCCCTAAATTTTCTAAAATTTATAAGACTTTCATATTGTAATGTTTTCTGAACAATCAAATTCGTATATAAGTTTTTATCACAATCATTATTATGTCACTCGAAAACCGGAAACCATTGATCGATTTCCTATGAATTGGTGTCGAGTGATATTGTGTGGAGAAGCCACGATTGGGGGCACACAATGCCATGTCCATTGTGTAATCAAAAGAGATACTGTTTGTTCCTATACTTACAAAAAAATTGATCAAATTGAGTTATGTCACATTTTAACTTTGTTTATAATAAATATTTATAAACGTAAAAGTTGGTATTAATAAAATTTTGTAAAAGTATATATTTGATGATTCTTTAGTTTTAAAATATAATGATAGTTTTATTGGTTTTGATACGGTTTTCAATTATATATATTATTTTAGTGAATACGACAGATGTACAGAGATTTAACCCGTAGTTTATCATAAAAGTCTATAAATAAATATGCATAGGTGTGAAAGTATGAATGTGTATCTTACTAAATGCTAATGAATATAACTCATCAGCAAGAGCTTTGGGAATAGTCTCTAACATCTTTTTTAAGAGTCAATATTCAGTCCTTTTGATAAAGGTGATGTGAAAAAGTTTAGAAGATTTTCACTTTATGCGACTTATAACATCATAAAATTCTAAATAAAATCGTTAAAAATGTCCTTAGTCATTAAAAATAGAAGCGAAAGGCTGACATGTGCTCGTTTCCTTAAAAATTAGAATTGAAGATTTAATATTTCTACTTCTTGCTAATGAATTCCACTTTAAAATATTAAATGTCGAATAAATTTTAAAAATAAAAAAGAGATGTTTGGAATCTTGATATATTTATTTTTAAGAACTAAAGAATTTTATATTAGAAACTAAATTACCGAATTTTCAGATTAAGCACCCCAATGTTCAAATAATAGCTTATTATCACTGTTTAATTGAAAAGTTGCAACTTGAGCATATTTTAATTTTTTATTAAAGATTTTATTTTTATCAGTCTTGTCCTGTGAATAAATGCAAAATATTTTTTTTTTAAACTAATTGTAAAAAAAAACGATTACACTACTGTAAGTGAAATCAACCATAAATAACTCTGTTGATTCTATAACACTCGTATCTCTCACACAACTTCGAACATTGATATGAAACTTTGATTCAACCCGTAAAGGCTCTCACTTTTGATCATTGCACATAAAATGAAAATACATTTTGAAGGTAAAACTTCAGTGTGTAATGTATAGAAAACATTTTCATATACGATTTGCCTGCATATTCTATAACCTACATAAAGTTTCTAGATCTATCACATCTCGTTCTAAGTTTACATAAACATTTCTTGCAGAAATTCTGTGTATGTGGAAAATAACTTACTACAGGCCCGAGTCACATGAAAATGTAATATAACTTCAGTTTGGATATATTTTTTAAAATTCCATGTAACTTCTATTTTGATCTCGAACTTGCATACTTCGTATATACAATTTTTTATCCGCATGCGCACATATACACATATATATGCTTCTTTTACAGTAGTCTAGCTATATTTAGTAGTACTTATATTTTATATTCATTTTCTATGAGTATTTAATACTTTTTTAGACACCGTATCTAAAATATTTTTAACAATTAAATGAGAATGATATACATTTCAAAAATATATTAATTTAACTCAATGTAAGCAACCAAATGTTTTTTTTTCAAATAAACATTCTTTTGACTGAAACAAATATTTTACTCCTCATTATTTAAAAAAATATTTATTACGTGAAACCAATTTTTTTTGAGTATATCGATGTTAATTTCTTTTTTTAACTATCAAGGCAAGCTTTTGAAGCAGCCCTCTTTGATTTTCTTGAAATTCATGTACGTATTAGAGAAAATGAAAAAGTGTCAATGACACTTATTTTTTTATCGGCTGAATAACTTTTCTGAGAGGTAAAAAAGTCTCTCCAATGTTAATAGCGTTATACGATTCCAAATGACGAAACTGAATATATTTTTTGATATATAGCGTTCAAAATATTCTTTATCTCGAAAGATAAAAAACGCTGTATGCTCTTGATACTTCTCTATAACTTTTAAAAGGCATAGCATCTTTAAATTACTTGAAATTTTTTTAAACTTTCTTGAAAATGTGTTATTAAATAAAATTCAAATTATGTATCTTACCATGAAAGATGAAAAATGCAATTTGCTTTTGTAACTATAATAAATAAGTTCTATACTATATTTTATCAGTCATTTTTCAGAAGTTTTTCAATCAATAAAGAATATTTCTCTTATTTTTTTCCTTATATTTGTGTTGAATGCTTCAGAATAAAATAAGTATATTTCAAAAGATTCCTTTATGAATATACAATAAAAGATTTAAAAGCCATCTCAGTAGGAATAGGAGAAATTAAATTTTTAACAAATGTGCAACTGAAGTCGCACTCGTGAAGAATTGCTGATTTAATGTGCGACATGCTTTGTAGTACTATCATAATACCGCTTTCCCGTTAAGCTCATACAAAAAGTTAGAAAATAATACTTTACAGTGCAACTGTATAAAACAAGAAATTTGTATACAAGTACAATTTGTTACTTAAACCAAGTGCCATTGTCAAAATACTTACCGGCATGGATCATCTATTTTGCGCACGCTTTTCGTATATTATATTTATAACGAGTGCATGGAATATGATTGTATGCCTGTTTGATGTACGAATGCATATTTTCGCACTAGGGCGTGAAATAGGCGTTTTGCACACTGAAAAGAAAATTCCATTTGGATCTCACATTTTCTTCTAACTTTCGCATATTTGTATTAAATAAACTGATGGAAAAAACTGCATTTTGGTCCAACACTCAATGTTTTCAAAGTTATGAGCAGTTTTGTATGAACTTTGAAGCATTTTTTTGTATCTGCTTTCAATAAAAACAAAATTTTCAATTAATATCTTTTAATTGAAAATAAAAATTGCTTAAAATACTCAAACTGTTCGAAAGTTATACAGGGATAGAAATACTGCAAAAATTTAGCTGAAAATGTATAATAACAACTTTTCAACAAATTTTGTATTCTCTCGCACTAATTTTATTCAGTTATTTACTTTTAAACATACGATTAATTTTCAATAATAGGCATTAGTGACAAGTGACAATTGAAAAAAATCCTCAAGTAATGATCATTGATGCGCGCGTAAGTATCATTTTCACAAGCATTCGTTCCTACTTTTCCGCATAAATAAGGCAAACAAACTCATAAAAGCTTAGTAATCATCGAGTATTTGTTTGAAATTCTGGTGTGAGAATGTCGAACAGACGACAGAGACCGCATAGTTAAGTATATATCTACAGACATATATTGAGGAGAAAGAGTAAGTGAGTAAGAGAAAGAGAGAAATGGGCGCGGTCTTGCTTGGCAAGTAATATCGAGCTAGTACTTCGCCTACTATAGCAGCCCTCCTGAACACTACAAGTTTACCTAATGCAGGCTTGCTGCCTCCTGTTTCACGCGATGCAGGTTTATATATGTATAACAGTCTTATAAGTTCAGGTGTATATATATACGTATTCTCGAGCATTGTCGATATAATATTATTTTACCCCTTTGCGAAATTTAGTTTACGCATCAAGGAGTTTGTCTCTTTATTTCGTCAGACTTTATACGTATATGCTTTATATAGTCAAACAGATCAATAGTATGCAACCCTATATATTGCCCTTTTTTTTTCTTCTTTTTATCGCGCTTACTCATAAAATATAAGCCAGGTTCTTGCTTTGTGATAAGAATATTTTTAACTTTAATAAGTTTATTCAAATCTATATGAAGATTAAGATCAAAAGTCATTTTATATTCATTTGCTATTGAAAATTTTATACAATTTTGTTACAATTTAATTATAAATGTCATACTGGAATTATATGTTCATTGATTTTTAATTGTTTTGTAGTTATTACATTAAAATCAAATAAATTTTTATCAGCAATCATTTTTCCATTTGACATATTTTATCGATCAAATGTACTATTTTTTATTACCAGTCCTATTTTTAGAATTTTAATTATGACCATGCACAAAAAAAATAGCTAAAGCATCGATCACATTAGAAAGTTATTAGTAAAATATAATGTGAAAATGAATACAACTACGTTTTTATTGTTACATTACAAAAAAAAAGAAATATATGTAAAGAAATTTCATGTGCTTGCTTTAAGGATTTAGTATGATTTATATCATATAAAAATATAGGTAGATAATACAGAACATAACAAAATATAAAAATCTTTATGAAACATAAATTTTTCATTTGATATTTTCATTTAAGATGTCATAAAATTGCTGCAATAAAACCTTTTTTTCTTGCTAATTCACATTTTTTAAGTTTTTTTTTTTTTTCATATATTATATCCATTATGCGACATCAGTATAGAATTTTCGTTCCATACTAATATCATTTAGCTGTTAGTCATTCGTGTCAGAACAAATTTTTTTCGTATTGAATTTTAAATGTTAATTTCTTTTAAATAATCAGATGACAATTAATTAGGACAGGAAAAAACTTAAATTTTTCATATTAACATATATATGGATAAAAAATATTGATTTTTTTGTCATTTACGCACTATAAAAACTAATATAAATATATCTTTCAAGAATAAATAATATATCATGTTATTTTTTGAACGGATAGTATTTGCATTTCGATAACTATTAAAATTTAAAAATTCAAAAGCATATAAAATCGCTTGGTACATTAATTTATTATTAGTATACATTTCTCCGCTTCATGAATTTCCGTAAATTTCATTCAGAGTAAACCATTAGTCTTAAGAAGTCCAAAGCAATTTCTATATGAAGAGAGACGGGTGTCGGTGGAAGGGGGGATAGGGTAAGAAGAGAAAGACACGTGAGAAAGTCATTATATTCACGAAAGGTCAACGACGTGAATTCTACGGATCAATTCACCCCAAGCATACGTTAAAGCTATTTGCTAGAACGTTTATCCGTCACGCAGATGCAAAGATCCACGAATCGTATATAAAATCATTTAGAGGAAATCGATGAAGAAAAAAAATTGTAATATTAGAACGCATTAACGTTATTGAATAATATATTTTTTTCTTTTATATTTCCTTAAACTATTGACTCACAACTGTTCCGACGAGACAAATCAATACTTTTAAAGAGACTTTTATCTTTAACTTCTAGTACAAGCTTATTGTAAATCATATATTGCTTTTTATTATTACCTTGATATTATTGCATGAACTATTTAATGCCGTCGAATCAATAATAAAAAGATGATTTCATTTTTACAAATTTAATATAAGAAAATAAATAAAACAATGACAGAAAAAAAATTAATTTTTCATCTTCAATTTATTTAATATCATGTCAATCGAAGACGTTTTGACCCAAACAATCTAATATAAATCCGTTGAATGAATCTTTGACTCAATATATTTTGGTGATACTCAAAAATATTTGAGGCATACGAATATAGCATCGTTTATTTGTCTCGAAAGAAAAAAAGATGCAGATATATGTATTTTCATATTGGTTGCAACTCCCACACAGACAAAGTGGACGAACCAGAATTGCAAATATGTTTACGCACGCAGCTTCAAATCTTTGATCTGATTTGCAAACGATGAAAATAAATGAAAAGGAAAAAGTGATCGAGACTTTTATGCAGGATATGAAATAGAAATACTTTTACAAAACAGAAAGCCAATCTACCTTTCACTTTTTTTTATATATATTGACGAGACAAGGGATAAGAAAAGCAATAATGCATATCTATACAAGTGTCTGCTTTTGTTAGAGCACTTTTGATGCTTCACTTTCTTTTGCAACGACAATTTTCCAATTTCTTTACTTATTTTCATTTCATCATATATTAAAAATACAAAATTACTTTTTTTTACGAAGTTAATTGAAAATTTTACTTTTCTATCAAGCTTACCTTTTTATTAAAATAAAAAAAAATTTTCTTTTTTTAGATATTTAATAATGAAGTTAATCTAATCATTCGCTTGACTGCTGTAAATAATTAGGTATAGTAGCAAAAATCATTAAAATTTTATATAATTTATCTAATAGTATAAAAAAATTAAAAATATAAAATTATTCATTTTGAATAAATTCTTAAACTAAAAATAAATAGTACATTATGCAACTAGGGAGTGAAGTCCTATATTTCTCTCGAGGGACAAATTAGATTTTACTTACACTTTTACAAATGTGCTTTATTCCTATCTCAACAATCGTTTAATATTTATATTTAATAAAAAATTCAAATCTATTCAATTTTATAAGTTTTAAAATTATCTGAAAAAATATCCATTTCTCCCGCAAAAGAGGGAGAAATGGTTATTTCTCCCGCAAAATTTTAGAAGCTAGAAATAACTTTCTTTTGGCCCGCTTTTCGAGTTAATAAGGTGGCCTATTTCTTTTGAGGTAGAAATAAAAGATCTTTCTAATCGAGTAAATTTTCTCTCTCGACCTAAGACTAAATGAGTTTAGTTATCGATATCACCTAAAAAGATTTTAACATGAATAAAAGAACATCTATAGAAAAACCCTAGAGTCCCTAATGATTCTGTGGGATTTCCCGTGAATCTTTTGCTCCTCTTTGAAAACATTATGTAGATATGCGTATTTATGAATATACTCATGAAATAAGTAAGAAACGCAATTTGATGTCCATTATTTCTTAATTTTGTTTCCTACGTCATAAAAGAATTTATCTAAATTATTTTAAGCGTTAAATAATTATTTGGTAAATAAATTTCCACTTGAATTTTATTCGCTCTATTTTATCCTTTTAAAAATACACGTTTATTGGATTAATTTTATTTCTACCGTAATATCACTTGACAACTGTTAGATAAATATTTGAATTTAAGCTTCACACAATAGAATAACAGCTTTTCTATTATAAATTTACATTTTGAAGAAGTTTAAGGATAAACTTTCTACATACCTTTTGTAGAATGATTTTTACGATGGTCATGGATTTTTGTCGACTTTTGAGTATCAATTCGTATATCTTAGCGATTTGCAATATATATATGTGGAACATACGAGAGAGAGCTCAACGAATTGTTGTTTTGCCAAGTGTGGGCGGGGTTCATATCGATTTTACTCTCAGGTCTCTGTCGCCGGGGCCAGTTACGCGAGAGAAAAAGAACTTCAGTGCCATGTATGTACTGAAAGAAAAGAAAAAGTAAAAAAAACCATAATATAACTTTGCTCCTTGCAAACTTAAACTATCCTTTTCCGAGAGAAAAAGAAAGAAAGAGATAGAGTAAAAAAGAATTGAAGAAAATCGAAACGAGCCATTAAAAGAGGTCGATGAGATTTGTGACTTCGTTCAAGAGCTTTATTAAGAGCTGCCACAACGTTTCTTCGATCCACTATTCTTTTTCTTTAGTTTTTTTTTTCAATCTTATTATTTTTTTTTAAATTACTATATTTGGCAAGTATGTTTTAGTTATTCATGTCCTAGTTTGGGTGTTTGAAAAAATTGAAGAAGTTTAAAACTGTTCTTTACATTACAATTACCAATCATAACATCATTTTTTCATGTTAACTTTTATCATTTTAAATAACGTACTTATATAAACTCTGAAAATTCTCTGAATAAAAATTACAAAACTCATAATAAATTTAGAGATTAAATTTTTTTCAAATTTTATTGTATCAAGAACAAAGGATTTTTGTTAAGCAAATTTTCTTCGATATGGTTTCATCAAACATTTCCAATAAAAAGTTTGGCATATTGTTAGCGAAAATCTACGTTGCGATATTGGCATATTATATATCTATATGCCTTTATTATGTAGTCAGTATGTGGTAAAACTGAAGTTTTAATGAAATCCAATTTTAAAATTGAGCGCGAAAATTCGTCCTAGGTATATAGTAGACCAAAGTCAAAATGTACTTTTGTGTCGCGCATGCTTTCCTACAGGGGCAAAGGACAAAGTTATTCTAGGAGCTTAGTGGCATTTACAAAAAGCTCATTTCTTAATCTGGCTCGAGTGGAGTGTGAGCACAAGCTTTTTCGAAGCTTTGTAAAGCTAAAAAGGTTGCTTTACAAAAGTTGTGTTTCTGCTAAAACGAATAAATATATAGCAAGGCATGTATATTTGTAAAAAAAACGGGAGCTACATATATATCTATTTTTTTTCTCTCTATTCTTTATTCTTCATTCTCATCTTTTTCTCCTTTGAATCGTAACACGACTACAGATATACACGTATATGACAATGAAGTCGATATATTCATCTCATGGCGCGGTTGAAATACAGAGCCCTCTTTAAAGCCCTCTTTCTATATTTTACTTTTTTTTCTTCTTTTTTCTCTCTTTAGTTTTTTTTTAACTCCTCTTTTTCTGCATTGCGTGAGTTTTCAAGCCCCTCGAGGATAACAATGAGATTGCAACCTTTTTTATTTATGACGTCTGATTATCTCGCCTAGCAGCCGAAAAAAGAGGGATTTCGCGGAAGATTTAGGCTGCTCTCGTTGAACATAGAATATTAAAGATTTGACTTCTATAATAGAAAGAAAGGAAAGATTTTTTCTGCTTCTCTTACATTTCTAAATGATTATCCTGTGAAACTCATAATGTATTTATTAAGAAAAGAAAAAAAAAGCAATTCTCATTTTTTAGTTTTTATTTCTCTATAAACGTTTGGAAACAAATATAAAAAAGGGATAAGAATTTCTTTTGAAGCTCAAAACCCTCTTATTACTTTGTAAAGCTTTCCTCTTATTGCATGACTCGACTTCTTGTACAGTTAGCTGATATATAACTAAGAGCCAAAAAAAAGGAAAAAAAAAATATTAACCTTAATGACCAACAAATTTGTCAATTCATGCTTTGGGACATTGTAAGTCATAGTTTTGTCGTTTTGTTGTTATCAAGGGCGATTTGTCGTTCATGAGCTTTATATATGAACGACATAACAGAAATTTACTTATATACCTTCCCAAGCTTAAACTATATAAGCTGTCTTGGTTTATTTCCGTAGACGATGTCTGCGAAAAATAGAGGCTGGGGTGTTGCGTTATTTGCGAAAGGTATACTTAAAGTCACGCCCCTATGTATATATCTATATATATACATATATATAACGCGAGCATCTCAACAACATGAGATGCCTTAACACACTGGAGCGCGTGTAATTTAGTTTACAAGTTATATCTGATCCTCATACGCTAAATTTACTTCATTACTAAAAATATATGAATGCTCGTAGGATAGGATAATTAAGTAATGCTTTTTTCATAATCTATATAAATTTTCCTTTCATCAACGGAAAAAACTAGTGTCAAATAAAAAAATTAATCCTAAAAATTCAAATTTAATTTCTAATTAGACTAATTAAGTATTATAATATCTAAAAAAATGTTATGACAACTTGCAATCCTTTTATGATAAAAATTATGAATGACATGATAAGCATATTCTGAAAATGACAACATAAAATACCTTAGTAAATCAATGATTCAGAGATCCAATAATAACAATTCTTGCTAAGATCTGCTCTAAAATTCTGATGTACAATTTGATTAAATTTTGAAAATTAATCTAACAATAAGCAATTTAAGACTAGCTTGAGGTCAGTGTAATAGACATTGATGTAGATAGCTCAACAAGATAGTTATGCAATCCCTATAAGTGCTCTGCCCGGTCAACTTTACACTATTACATTTAAATATATATACATCTAACTCTGTTGAACTTATTCGATTGTTCTACATGTCAAAAGAGACAACAGAGAACTTCTCTATGTTGAACAATCCTCAGCATTGCAAAAACAAAAATAAATAAAATTTTCTATGTTTATTTTGACTGTTGTGCACAGAACGTTTGTCCATGCACATTGTATGGGTTACAAATATTTATAGACTTTGAACTTTGTGACACAAGAGTGTTGCATTTTTTTTTCTTCTTTTACATTTACATATATCTATATATACAATCCAAAGTGGATTTTCAAAGCAAATGAAATAATCTGTTTGCGCAAAAGCTATTTAGAGCAAGACAAAATCCTCTTACTGTGTAAGCGAACGAAATCTTATTTTAAGAACTGTATGCTTTGCTCTACATGCAAGACTGGAAAAAATAATGTTTTCCTTTTTATATATACGTTTCACAAGAATCGTTCATTTTTTTTAATTACCATGTCTAAATATACGTTAAATAGTCATTGTGTATTTATAATTTTATTATTAGAGTTTATCAATTTTTATAGCGTTAAGTGTTTTAAAATATCGAATTGCCGTTGTACAAAACGATATTAAAATAATTTTTCATTTTACGCGAAACTAGATCAAACGGAGAATAGGTCATCCTAGGTTAAATGTTACAAAAGTTGTAACTATATGAAAAAAAAAACTTTTTCAGAAACTTTTATATATCAGTTAAAAGTTGAATAAAATATTAATATGATCAATATTATTTAACTTTTAATATTTAACAAATGTATTAGTATTAAAAATAATTTTAAAATTAGAATATCAGATATATATAGATCTTCATTAAATGCAGAAAATTAGCAATGTGTTGTTCAAACAAATCGATCGTATGTATATATGGTAAGAGTGCTATAAGAAGGCTTAGTTCAGCAGGTACCTATATAGATAGCTCTAAAGTAAGAATATTCAATACGCCGACTATCGTAGTAAACTTTAAAAGATGATCAGCCTTCTTGCATCGTAACATACTAAGGCAAACGAGCCATTCACCTCAAGAGTCTTACTTGTATTACTACTACTACTGCTGAGTATCGACGATCACTTCCGACATTTTTTCTTCTTCCTTTTTTCTTTTTTTTTTCATGTCCGATAGAGAGTAAGTTCCCTTCGTATATAATTCTCTACTTGTTTAACATGTATATGTGCTATATCGAACTCTCAATTTTCAATAATTACACTTGAGTTTTATTTGAGTGTTCCGTGCTTATAGCGATCTACTATTAAAAGGTACAAGCGATGATTGCTCAAATTGCATGATTATATTTTATAGTTTTAATTTTTAATTAACATTGTTTATAAACTTCAATTAAGTTTAATTCGCTTTATTTGTTCGTTAGTTAATTCTTTCAACTTAGTATAGAATTGTATAATTAATTGAAGTAATCAATGTTTTTATCTCAATACTTTTGGTTTGATAATTATTGCCAAATTTAAGCTAAAGCAACCAAAAATCCGATTTACAAATTTTTGCTTCGTCAGCGAAAATTCCAGAAACATATTGTTTTTCAATATTCTTCAAAAATTTATGTAAAATATAAAATTTTGAATAAAATCTACAATATTAATATTTTATGGACTAAATTTAACTTAAATAAACAAAAACATTACAGAAATTTATGAAAGACATTATGAAAAAGGTAAAAATAAAATCCAAGCGAAACAGCGAAGTGTTAACATTGCGGTGAAAACAGATTATTAACAAGTTGAGATGGCAGCCAAGTATGTATTGCAAGAGCATTATAAGCAAAGCCAGTTCAATTCGCGGCTGCTAAAGCGCAAGCTGTTAATTAAACATAGTCGCATATAGTTGCAAGGTATGTGCTTAATCTCGCTGTTCCGGTGGTGTGTTGTTGTGTATGCAAAATACGTTTTAATACAAAGTATATATATGTATAAGGAATAACATTTCTACATATCTATATATCAGATTAAAATTAAATATTAGAATAGTCAATGGTTTATATGTGCGAAAATTTTATAACGTTTATAAATTTTTAAATTTTTCATCATGACGAAATAATTAGTTTCTTTTCTCGCTATCTTTATGATACAATAATGTAGGCGTTTTTTTCACCTCTGAAATGTAAATAAAAGTTAATTATTCACGTTTCATTAACGTTTTATTATTCAGCGTTAAAGTAAAATTTAAACGTCTAGACTTCTCTTTTTTTTATCTTTTTATATTAATTACTGCACTTTTGTTTAATTAAAAAAACTGTTATTTAGAAACAAAAGTGAGCGTGGAAAATATATAAGTTTAAAGGGCGTTGAAGCATAATAGCTCGCAAATAGCATGTTTTCTTGCTTATAGAAGTTTAGTAACTAGTCCCAAAGCGACTCTACAAATAATTACTATCCTACAACCCATAGCTTTCAATCTACTAAACGGCTTATACAGAAAGTCTTGTTAAAAACTTTTTTGGCATTTACTTTGTTCAAAATTTTAACATTTTAATTAAAAACCCATTGAATAATAAATTATTTTATATTACGCTCAAATTTATCCAAGACTTAAATTCTTACAAATAATTTAAAGTTGTACATAATAATTTTATATAGTATTATAATATCAAAAATAAGTTTTATTATGTAAGTTCATCTTAACCATGAAAAATAATGTTTCCATAAGGAAAAACTTTTGATATGAACGGTGATGAAGATTGATGGAAAATGAATGGTAAATTCAAGTTTCATTACAAAGATGAGTTTGCCATGTTATTCATTTATTTATTTATTCATATTTTTATTTTAGCCTAAACTCATATAACATCGAATTTGGTCTTAAAAAAGTCATTCATTCGTGAAGGTCAATCAAGTCTTTTATTTGTCCCCTCAAATTTAACTGGAAATAATTCAGAAACTAATTAATATATTATAATAAGTACGCTTAAATATTAATGTGTTAATGAAGTGGTCTAAGAATTTTGCGCCAACATCAATGACATGTGTCTAGGCATGCTCATAAAATATTTGTAACAAGTGCTTTCTTTCACCTCTCCGTAACTTTCCAAAATTATCGGTTCATGCATCAGAGCTTTAATCAACTCTGAAATTAGTTTTTATATCTTATGTATTTTTAATTTAGCTATTCTGTCATTTCTATTACACCTTGTCATTCCTAGCTAATGAATATTATTAATTTATCTTAAATTTTTCAATCAAAAGATGTACAAAATATTTTAAAGTAATACTTAAAAAAGAACCGAAAAAATTCCATAACGGTAGTTTATAAGTTATCGATTGATACATATATATAAAGGTACATAAAAAATTTTGCCGTAAGGGCTTTTCCTTTTTCTTCGTGTTTGCTTACATTTTATATATGTGAGGGGCCACACCTTTTGGTTAAAAGACGTCACACGAGACTAAGAAAGACTTTACCTTTCTTTACCCTCTCTCTTTTCTATAACCACATGCGTAGGTTGAACTTCCGCCCTTTGTCGAGAAACTTGTGATCCTTTTTTTTCATTCGATTTTTTATTGTATATATTCTTATATATGTGTAGTAATATTAATATAACACTTTTATGACCTTCTACATTATTCTTAATTTTTTTTTACTTTTTTTCCAACTATTTTACTTATAAATTTTAGAGAACCTGTATAAAACTTGCGCGCAGCTTCAATACGATAATTCTTTTTTATTCAATACTATTTCTTTATAATTAAATACGAAAGTATTGAAATTATTTCGAAACTTACGCGATTAGTAATACGTATGATGAAATACCATCAATTAATTACGCAACTATATTGTTATTAAATGTGAGGGAAGATTGTTAAATCACTAAAAATCATCTATTGATTAGTACATTACTTTTTCCTGTTAAGACATTTAATTAATTGTTTACACTTTTTTAAACTAACTACGATATTATTTACTATTAAATTAATGACAATATAAATTAGAAGCAAGAATCGTTGAAAATAATTAATTCGATTTTATACGAAATTAATTCTTAAGTAATTAATCATAAAATTTGAGTAACAATGTACTTCAATAATATTAAAAGGTTCTTTTAATAGAATGATTTTTAATATGATTTGGACGTTCTTTATACGAAAGAGCTGCGCTGGTCTTTATATTCTAAACGAATAACTATTCATACTATATAGCTCAAGATTGAAATTTATTCGCTCAATACAATCTCTTCTTACAACTTCACTCAATATAAAGATAATGGCGTATCAAATCATAAATTCAAGAAAGAGCAAAGGCATTGAAATAATAAATCATTGGCAATGTAGTACAATTTAATTAATTTAATAGAGTCGGTCTGTGGCTCATTCGGTAGAGCGTTGGATTCGTAATCTCGAGGTTCTGAGTTCGAATCTCGTTCTCGGCAGCCGATTGATGCAAGCACCACTGTACGTTACATGTGCTTTCTTCACAAACACACTTACGAGCTCCATCGCTGATTAGCATAGCATAAATATAGCGACGTTAAAATAAAAAAAATTAATTAATTTTATGCAAACCTACCAATATTACTGCTAGAAGTTTTAAATTTTTTGTTATTTAATTTTTAACATGATTTAAAATTTTTCATATTATTATGCAATTAAAAAATAACATCGAAAAATTACAGAAAATCATAATTATGATTGAATGAATGTTGAGTTATTAATTACGTTTATATTAGCAAATATACTTTTTAAGAAAGCGGATAAGCCTGAATGCAACAATGAACAATAAAGTATAATCTAAAAGTGCGCAATAACGAATGAGAAAAAGTTACGTGGCGCAAAATTATGCTATAAATATTAAAAATTTTTATTGTAGTGTTGAGTCTAGCGCAAGTTTTATATATCACTCGGGAACTCTTATCTTCGGGAAGTAGTGCTTTCCGATGAGCTCTTCTCTTATACCTACAGTAAAATAGCCTCGAGGTGACTGACAGATGCACACTTTTACCTATTGTATAAGATTTTTCTCTGCTTAAGAAATAAAAAAGCAAAGGATGTGATATAAAAAAATACAACATCCACCTCATTCTATTTTTATTTTCTCATTTTTTTTTTACTATTTCAACACAAAAGATTTCTTTTCTTATTTAATTTGAAAATTGCTTCAATTTTTTTTCTGTTATTTCAAAATAAAAATTTTATTTTAATTTATGATCATTTATCGATTTTTAGTAAATTAAATATTGGATTTAAAACATTCAGAAATTATATTTATTGTTTTTTTAAAAATATCTTAATATTTTTTTCAAATTTGTACAGTACCATAATTTATTGTATCATGATTAGACAATTATGAATGTTATTTAGTTGATTATAAAATAATGAGTTAGACAGCGTAAACAAAATGAAAAAAAAAGTAATACGCACTTCGAAATGGATATAAAACTAGTACATGGCCTGTATGGCCTGAGGCCAGAGATCGGAAATCCGTAGACGAAGTTCACGGGCGAAAATGCCGATGCAATGCCGGAAACATGACTAGAGTGTAAGCAGCCAAAGATATAAACATTCTTCATATCATCGGCGACCCTAACATTTCTTTTCTTTTTACTTCTTCATGTATAAAAATGTGGCTGTATATATGTACATATATTTTTAGTCAACATATATATTCGTCTAGAGTCCTCGATAGAAAACGTTTCAACCCAAATATATTTCTTTAGCAGCAGAAAAATGAATATTGCATTTTGAACAAAAAAAAAAGGGAGAGAGAAACTATTTGAAACTTTTCCAAACGGAATTTTAAAAAGCATATATATTTGTGCAGAGAAAAAATTTAGGTTATTAAAATTGTAAATGTATAAATTTATCCAATAAAGAATGATTTACAAATATTTAAGTTAAATAAACTTGAATTTATTACCGACATTACCAAGTCAATTTAATAATTAAATTAACAAAGCAATATAAATGGCATTAAAGGCGGTACTATTATAAATTAACAGAGTATCCGTTAACATGTGAAATATTTAATAAGATTAAAAATACTTAAGACAAAACGATTAGGCATTTATTTTCGTCAAGCTTTCAAATAATTGTCTTCCTTTAAGATTAACCATTGTCAAATCTATACACCACACTGACAATCTCAAACAAACCAAGACAAACTTTTTGATGCAGAACAAATAGATAGAAAGAAAAAGGAATAAGAAAATAAAAAAAAGAAGAGTAAGAGAATAAGGGGATACGAAAGACAAGTGACAGTTCACAGGAGGCGCCCAGCCGTAGATAATACCCAGGGATATAAATAACTATTATTTTACTCCCACGTGCCAGAGTTAGAGAGTAACATATAAAGCTTTTGTCTTTCTCTTGCATACTGTTCTTGTGTCATGCATGTATACAACTTTAAAAGCGCTTACGCGTGTTATATGTATATGTATACGTGAAAGAGAAACAGAAGGAGAGCGAGCGAGAGAGAGAGAAAAAGCTGATTATTGGATCTGTCACGGGCGCCACGCGACGATGCTCGAGAAATCAACGTCACGCGATACACCGGCTAACTAAAAAACACTGCATATAATATATCCTATATAGCACAAGTTTTGTGCTGTAAGGATGTACTACTATGTATCGTGATATGCATGATTTTATATAAATGCTATGCCTGCCGAGTTTTCTTATATGCTTTTTTTTATCTTATCCTGCCAATGCTTATTTTATTCAAATTTTTTGTTTAGATTCAATTACTAATTTTTTTTATCATATCTCATAAAGTTTTTTTTATTTAAAATATCGCAGAAAATATAGGCTCGCTACGCATGCACACAAATTTAAAGGTTTTTGATTGCCATACGTTGAAAATTCTCGCGTTGAATACTAATCTTAAACCAATCAGTCTTGCATCGAATATAAAACTCGGCCAATCAAAAAGTTTAGAGGTTTCACTTTCTTTTTATATAGAATACAATTAAAAATTTTACACTTATTATTTTCTAAACATTCTTAAGCTTAATGATTTTTAATTAAAGGTTATTTTAAAAATACGTTTGTGAATCCTTAAACGAGGTGTGATGTCACACAACTTGTAAAAAATCGAAAAAACGATATTTAAATATGGTAATAATTCTAATTACATATGTATACGTGTAAATACATATATTTTTTTCGCATAACTTTAATTTTAAAAATAGTTTCTCGCAATAATCAGCATGCAATTGTATATAATCTTGAAATTTTCTTTTTAACTCGGCATGTATAATATTATTTCATATAAATGATCGATTTTAAAGCAAACGTATTTTTATGTTAAAGCTCAGTTATTTATAGCATCTTAATAAATCAATACAGAATGTTTTATGTACTTTTTTAAAAATCTTACTTCTGCGCATTAATTAATATTGATTTGAGTTTTAATTGCATAAAATGTCAAGATTATTTAATGACTGATGATCATTGACATGAAAAATCATAATATTTTCAGACTCATAATCTGAAAAGCTCTCTTTGATAAATAAGTTTCAGTCAATTTATACAAAAGTAAAGAAAAAATTGAATTGACTGAAAATACTTATTTATTATTTAAATACATATATGCAATCTTACCATAATTATAGCATCTTTTATATAAAATTCAGGGGCAACAAAATACAGACAGAATTGCATATAATATAGAAAGTTAGTAAAAGCAGCTCCTATAGACTTCCTCTTTTAGCACTCAAAGCTTCAAGGGGGGCTAAGATATACAGTATTATATATACATATAACGTGAATACAGGAAGGGTTCGCAATGCGCGGGAGTTACGCTAAGAATGAATGAAATGCAAGTAAACTAACCGATCGATAACCGCCGACATATGTGCAAAAAAAAAAGGAAAGAAAAGGGTACTTTTTCCTCTGTTAATAAATGTGTATGTATATATATAGTTTAAGGGAAGATTTAAACGCGTTGTACGGACTTGTGTATGTAGCTTATTTAAAAAAAAACAAGTTCTTTACTCAATATATATACCTATAGTTGACACTGAGTAAAGCTTTCAGGGACACAATAACTACGTGCACATGTATATGGCATATACAAATGATCACATATATTTTCCCCTCCTACGGTGGTGTAACTTTTCTCCTTGAAATGATAGCTAGTGGCTTTTCTATTATATTTTGTTTTTTCTTTTTGTAAGACATGAATATATACTAATTTTTAATTTAATAAGAAGGATGATTATTTCGATGTTATTTCAATTATAAAAGATTACAAATGTATAGAGTTTCACACGAACCCTCTTGTTTCTAGTATATGCAAAAAAATAAGATATATATATGTATAATATATTAACTAAAACTAAGTTTTTTTTTAATTTTATTATACATAGTATTTTATCTTCGGATTTGTATACTTTAAGATTAAAATTTATAATGATTGAAAAAATTCAAATATCCAATGATTTTATTACTATTTGATATATATAAGAACGACATTTAAATTTAGAGGTTATGATAAAGTATTTAAAATACGCGAGCAGTTGAATCATTTGTATGTATATCGCAACCTAAAATTAGTCTCACGTTATTAAAAATTTATAAACCAAAAAAATTAATATTTTTCATCTTCGAATTTCTTACAAAAAGTATAAAAACTATGACAAGATTACATATCTACATTAAATATTTTTAAAACACTCAAACTATGTGCATTAACCGCAAATATGTAAATCCTTCATTCGATATCTTCGATACTTTTAGTTCTTGTCCTTTAAAAAAAAGAAAAAGAATATTATGTTTAAGTATTTCATGTATTAGCTCTAATAAACATAAGAAGCTATCATTACTTATGCTTTAACCAGTATAATATGCTCATATAAATTTACAGATCTGTATTCCTATTTTAAAATTCATAAAAATATATTAATATTTATCGATACGGAAGAGAATTTTTTTATTGTAATTACAAACATATAGATATCATTTAGATAGCGTTCTTAATTAAAAAACTTGTTTTAAAGCTCTTGCATGTAAAATAAAATAATCGCATTTCACCTTTAGTGCGCATGTCATTATATTAGAATATTTTATTGGAACTTTCTTTTTCTCGTTTATGAATCTATTTCAAGGCGTGCAATTTTAATTTTATTGCATTAATGGTAGTCATATTACAAATATAGAAAATCGTCAATACTTTTCAAAAGATTGTTAAAGAAAAATGTTGTATTCGTTAAAGTTTTTATTTTATTTAATTTAGTTATAAAATTAGTGTAACGTACTTAAATATTTAATTAAGTGACTCATAATTTATATGCACGCGTCATCAATGATTCACATAAATGATATACCATCTATTTCGTCGTGTGAGCGTATATAATATAAAGTAAATTTTGATTACAGAGCACTTTTTCTTTCCAACTTTTTTATAAGTACGTATCATTTTTTCAATGATTACACGTTCTGTATAAAATATCCTTAATTTACCGTAGTTTCTTAAAATAAATTGACGTACAAAAGTTTATAAAAGTTCTTTTTTTTAACTTTCTAAAAATACATTCTTTTTTTCGAAAAAATATATAGACGTTTTGTAAAAAAAAAGAATTTAGTTAATCTTGGCGTTTTATAACTTTTAACAATGTTCAAATTTTCTACCAAAATTAGAGCAAATACAAAGTTTAACTAAAAATTGTGAACGTTATAAATTTTAATAGTAAAAACTACCCTTATTAATATTTCATTAAAATGTTAAATGTTCAATGCTAATTGTTCAGCCTGACTATTCTAATGCCATTAACATAACTTTAAATATTAATAAAACTATAATATATTTGTTAAAATGACTTAAAATAAAAAGTTTAATTTTGATTTTCTATTTAAAAATCGGACTTTCTCTATATGCGAGGCGGCGTTTGTTCGAATTCAACTATTTTGCATAGTGTTCATATAAGGAGTTTTACGGGTTGAATTTAAATCCCTGTGTCTGACATAACTTATGTCTACCAACTGAAATTGCACGTTTCACGTAATTTTTGCTAATTCAGAGTGCTTAACACGCAAGTATTCTTTGAAAACGGACCAGTTTTCCAAGTATCAAAAGGATTGCCTTAATTTATGATATTTTAATAAAGGTTAATTTAAACTCCTTTTTATCCACTGCAATGTCTGTACACACAAAGTTAACACTGTTAGATACTATTATTTATTATTTCACAATAGTTATGCCTTTAATATCACTGCGAATTACTTTCTTTTACTTATTGAATTTCAATGTGAACATTTTTCTTTTTATATTCTTTTTATTTATTAAAATAATAATTAATCAATTACCAATTTAGCTTGTATTAAAATGTTTTAAAGAAATGATATGACTATCCCTTTTCTTGAAAGATTAAATAATTTGCTTAATACGTGGGTGGAATTAAGAAAAGGGGTAAATAAAAGAAGAAAAGGAGAAAAAATGGTGGCAGCTGGTTACAGTAGATGGTGTAGTATACCTTGTTCGTACGCTATGAAATTATGTATTTTAAATAGTCGGAAGTGGGTGGTTAACGCGCAGCGGGTCGTGTTACGCAAAAAGAGGAGGTGTCTGGTTGCTTAGTGCTGCGCATCCTCGTTTTATTTTCTTTTTTTTCCTTCCTCTTTTGTTTTCTTTATCAGGTTTATTTTTCGCCTGTTTAGTTTCAAGCTTAAATTTTCTAATATTTTGAATATTTTATCATTTATTGCGTTCTTTTTACTGTATATTACCATTCTTATTTCTATTTTTTGAGTGTACCGAAAGAATCTTTGGTATTTAAAACCATATATACCATATAGTTTAAAAGATACCGCACTCAGAACAATAATTTATAATAAAAAAAATTATATTCTATACGAAAATTTATATCATTTTAAATAGTATTTATATTACAGTGTACATTACTATATTTTGCAATAAATTTATAAAATCTAAAACTATATTTTCAAATTATTTTTTGTTAATTAATATAGTCACTAATATTATAATTTGATGGATTTCACGTTCACCGGCCGAGTCGATCTTAACGTATTACCCCACACCTTTATTTATTCTTATATCTTCCATTTGTTTTTACCCGTCCCATCTTACCCCATTCTATTTCGCATTCGCTCGGGGTTATGCCCGTGAAGAGGGGAAAATATATTTTATGATGATTTTGTAGTAATAACTAGCATATTTTTTTTCTTAGTGTAGAAAAATAAATTTCATCTTGAACTTCAGTTGTTATAAATATTTAATAGAAACTCTTCAATTTACAGGATTTTTTTCTGAAAGTTGTATCCATGAAATTCAGTGAAAATTAATGAATATTTATGATACTTTAATATTCATCAATTCACTTGCCCAGAAAATTTAAAATATACGTAAAATTTTGAATTTTTTGTTGCATAAAAACCAATGTGACATGCAAAAATAATGTTAAGAAAATTGGCGCAAACATTATTATATAAATAATAATTATTAACAATGATTTTTTTTCTATAAAGAAACGGTAATAAATTTCCAAGAATTATTAAATTAAATAATGTTTAAAAAATAGTTTTGCTATATTATTAACAAAATTGTATACAGCAATAATAGAAAGAAAAAAAATCTCTTAAACTCTTGATTATGAAAATTTAAAGTTAAGAAAAACGTCTATTTTATCAAACCTTTATTAACCGCACGCATATAGTTAAAGAGAGAAAGAGAGAGAAGAGAAAAATATTCGTCACGCAAACCTTTTTCGTGCAAGTCAAGTTGAGAAAAAGAATCTTTAAATAAGGAAGCGTACCTTTTTTTTTAATAACATAGCACTGAAATAACATTAAATATTTATCGATTTGTGTTCGATTGTATATGATAAAATTCAAGAGCTTTTTATATGAAAATTTTAAATTAATTACATCGTTGTTACAATTGAACGTTAGTTGTGTTATGAGAAAAAAATCATTTGGTATAATCACATTTAAATGGCATTAATTCTAGCGTAAATATTTATATTATCATCTGGAACAGTCATTCGAATGGCAAGATCTTAAAAGTAAAGCAAGATGGGCAAAATGTATATTTTTGTTTATTTTTTGACTGTCAAAAGATAATTACATCAAAGCAAAATAAAAAAATGAATAAAAATTAAAATTGAAAATACCCAATAAGAATTCTACAAAAAACATCATTACAGTATGTAAAAGCATCAGATACTGTCGGTTTAAGAAAGGATTACTATCGCTTTTTAAATGCAAAATAATACTAACTCAGTGTCTTGAGCACTGTCTTAGTACTCACATATGTATATAAAACATTTTTCATCGTTTAGTTTTACATTATTTTAGTTCTGACTTAACATAATGGATGATTATTATTAATATTTGCGATACATAATATTTTAATTAATATATCAAAAAATAACTATTAATTAGGATTTTCAGAATTCTATAAAGTTTTGATCACTTTAACTTTGATCTAATTAAAAATCTTTTTAGTAATTTTTATTTCGTGATATATATTTAATTGCAAATAAAATTTTTTTACAAATACTGAACTTTAACCTTTCTCTTAAAAGTAAAATGTACTTTAATTATATGCAGTTAGTGAAACTTAAAAATGTTTTGAGCATTTAACAAATATTCAAAGTAAAAAAGTACATAATTCATGGTTTATGGATGTAGAAAAATTTTTCATTGGAATATTGAAAATTACTTTCCTATTTATAAAGTTGTAAAAATGTCTTTTCCCAATTACAGGCTAACCCTAAGTTATAAAAACAGTAAAAAAGTATTTTTATAATTGTTACTAATTATTTAAATAAAGGTGATTAATTAAAAATATATTAATTTGTAAGAATACATCTTATATTATTTTAATATAAAAAAATTATTTTTGAACTTTAAAAACAGCTGTTTGAAGAAAAAAATCCATTTCGAAATTAAAATTTTTATTGATTTAATCGAAATTAGAGTTAAAATAGCTATTCTTTACATAGCTCCCTCTATATAAAGAAAAATGTACTATATAAGTAGTATACATACAATTTATTAAATACTTGATTTGTTAAATTACTATAGAATATTCAAGTATAGTTATTTGTCTAAATATTTATCTATATATTCACTTTTTCTTTTCGATATCCATTATTTGTTCTCAACTACTCATTTTATAAAGTAATTCAAATTTCAATCGATAAAACAGTTTTCCATCCCTCGTTTGAAATTTCATATTTTATCATTTTAAATATACTCTCTCACTCAATAAAATAAATTAAAATGAATGTTATTTCATGCGATCACTTATCTAATGAAATTTTAAAAAAGTTAATGTAATATGAGGGGGTAATGTTTACAATGTAATATATAAACTCTGTCACCATTAATAAAGCATACTCAAATAGATATCTGTATAAGTAAAAGTCTTATTACATTGAAGTACTCGTACGACCTGTCCGTCTATAAGCTAAAAATAACTTCACATATGCTCGACAGAGCAGACATAGACCATCAGCAGCGTAGTAAGCACTTGATGCGCCCTCGTGTCATATATATGCTATAACAAAGTCAATGTCGTGTTTAGATAAAAATAAATAATTGGCTGCCAAGTTTGAGTTTAAGAGAATTGCTAAAAGAGTAAGTCGCAAATTAAAACCAGTTGATGTACACTGAGCGATTCGTCCATTTATATTGTTTATCAAAAAAGAGAAGAAAAAAAAATATTGATATCGAGAAAAAAGGGTCGTCACATTGTTGTCGCAATTTTTGTTTACCTGTCTGTTTGTTTATTTGTGTAATATGAAAGTGTTTGATTATTGTTGCGGCTGTTGTTTTTTTCTACGTAACTGGGCTGAATTTAGAAATAATCATTATACCTTCGATTACGTCAAGTATGCGCCCTTGAAACAAGAGGTAAAAGGAGAAATAGAGAGAAAGTAAAATACAAGATATTATATATAAGACATTAACGCAATCTCGTCGCGGCATGCAATTCGTCGCGTGCTTTCGATGCTTTATGATAGTTCAATCTTTCGTTGCGTTTGTTTGTATATCGAGTTTACATTTAATACTGAATCTTTTATAACAAGTTTCTTTTCCTTTTTTTTCAATAAAACTGAATAGATTTTGTTTATTATGAAATAACAAGGTAAAATTTTAATAAACTTATTTAAACTTGTTTCTTAAAAATAAAAATAACCTTTTTATAATAAATAATAATATACGAGTCATTCATTTTACGTAGTGCACATAACAATTAAGTTCGGTTACATGAATATTTCTAACTTCGTTAAAAAAAAAAGATTTTAAACATTTCTGATTTAATTTAAGATAATTTGAAAAAAAATTCATTAAAAACATTATAAATAAACTTTTTTTATTTCTTCTTGGCAACTAATAAACTGATGGACATCTGGTACGTCAACATCAAGTAATAAAGATATAAGATACAACTAGTAATCAGTAGTGCATAAGCTGAAAACAAAACTTGATTTATGAAACTTTTGAATGTTCAACCAATTGGAGGATGAAATGATTTTTGTTGCATTCGTATATATATAGAAATATATGTCCTTTGAAAAGTTAAATCGACCGAATTGTATTTTCTATCTCTTTTTTGCCTCTCTTACATTCAGTCTTCCGTAATAACTAATTTCATGCGCTTCGATTCGTTCACATTCAATAAAGTTAAAGAACAAATTATTTTCTCTTCTCTCGACAATATTTTTCTTTTTTTTCTATTATAAAATCATATTGACATATGTATTTTTATTCCCATCATTCATTGTTAATATTTCTTATTTATCATGTACTAATGTATTATACTTTAATCAATAAATGAAAGAAAAAAATTTCGTAACAAAATAATGTAACAGTGCAAAAAATTGATGTAAGATTTATATATAGTTACATATTATACGTCAATGTCACCAATAATAAAAGAAAAACTTTTTTTATTTTTAATAATTTTCACTACACGTTGAAGTAGTATTGAAAAAAAATATGGTGAAAGTCAATAGTTCCAAATGCAGTAAGCAATCAACTGATTATATAAATTACTTCCGCAAGAATTGCCTTATGCGCTTTCATGTGCAACTGATTGAGTGGCAATAGAAATAAATCAAATCGCGACATTTATTTCGCTTAACTAAAATAAACATAAAAGCCAAACTCTTCACCGAGATATAATATATTTACAATATTATTTCATATTCTTTTAATTTCTTTTTCAGTTTACAAACATTTTCATTTTATATTGTATATTGATACTTTTTATTGTACATGGCAATTAATTAATAAAGCAAACATCGAACGACAAAAAGAAATTAGTTTTGTCAACATATACACGAACGATCATTAAATTCTTACCAATTAATTAATTTTTTTTGTTTTTTTTTCTTTTACAGGTCGAGGCTGGCGATGTTATACTCAGGGTAAACGAAGTCGATGTCAATCGTTTCACCACTAAAGAAGGTAAATAATCATCCATCAAATTTTATTTTTAGTTATAAAAAAATCTTGCTAACGAAGCTTATCTTTTGCAATCTATCTATTCATAAATTGTATAACATAAAACAACAATACTCTACACGCAATAGAAAGTATGAACTTGTTATCGAAAGCGGATATTCGTACCAGAAAAGATAAGTACAGTCACTAACCTTGCAGAATATCTAATACTCAAAACGTTGATGTACTAGCTAATTCACAAAAAGTACACTAACTGCGTAAATTTGCGCATGAAGCGTGTATCAGAACCTAGTAACAATACTTAAAAAACGTAAACGCTACCTGTGAGAGCGTACCGTTTGTCTTCAAGTTTTGAGTTTTCTCGATTTTTTTGTAACGCACCATACATATCGATGGGGGTATTGTTATTATTACAGAGTGATGGAGTTGGCTATACAAAAATTTCCTTTCAATGTAGGCGCACAAAGATTTAAAAATATAATGCGTTTCATATGCAGTTCAGTATCTGGATAGTTCCACAGTTAACGCATGAAGAGAGAAATTTTCTGTGAATTATTGTTTCTTCTGTAGAGCTTTCTAGAGCTTGCAACGAGATTCTGCTCACATGCTCTCAATAGTTCTAGCAGTAAAATACGAATTTGTGTATGCAAATTGTTGTTGCGGAAAGAAAAAGCATCTATTTACTGTTTCGTCGTTTTGAACTGAAAATTGCAACTTTGTTACTCTTTTTTGGCTGTCATGGTAAAAAATACTATTCGCAACTTGTGTGAAAAGGCTTTTTGAATACTTGTAGCTCTCACTCTTGATTCAGACCATAATACTCTTGTTTCGTAAATTCAGTCTTTCGACTTCTATTGTAATACTATTCTTTATTATTTTTTAAAAACTTTCAATAAAAATTATCTAATTTTCATCGCTAGTACAAAAAAGGCGCTCTTATTAGCTTTTTGAAGCTTCATTTAATTGATAACGATTTTGGAACTATCAAAAATGCTGGTGGACAATTGTAGTGAATCAAGTTTAGGTATTTTGTGGGGGGAGCATTTGAACGCAATTGAGGGAGAGGGGGTGGAATCACTAGGTATGGAATTATCGGCAGAGTGAACTGTACATATTCAATATTTACTATAATATATTCTCATTACAAGTTTTAAATTTAATATACTTTCTTAATAATGCAATAAGATAACACTCGAATACACGAAGAAAAAGAAAAGAATGTTATTAAATAAAGTGAAAGTTAAGAAACAGAAAAAACGAGGAAAATAATAAGGGACATGAATAAAGTATCCCAGTTTTAGATGTAACTCTACTTTCTTTTGTCGCTTAGTACATTCCACTTTTTTTTTTTCTTTTTCTTATTCTTTAAGAAGAAGAGGGTAAAAAAGCTTTAAGCTCTAAACTCCAAAGTGACTTTTGAGTCTGTTGCACAAACGCCTCTATTTTCGATTCAACACGAGGAGATCCTCCAGAAGTGTTTCCGTTATATATAAACATATATGTATATATTAAGGAGATGAATTGTAATTTTAGCATCCCACCAACAGTCGTGAAAAAACTTTGCACACATGATATGGTGTATTTCGTTGTATTTTTCAAGCTCTTTTTCTTATGCATTATTGTTAATTATCGAGGCTTTTATTGTCTGTGTATTATCCATTATGCGTTCACATTGACGTAAAATATTTTTAAAAATCAATGCTTGATTCTAGATTATTGTCCAATGAAAAAACCAATGATTTACAGTTAAAATTTTTATACTAATTGTTGCAAAGTTTTATTTTATATTTGAATAATCGTAATTTTTAACTATTAAGAACTTGGATTAAAAGTTTAGATATGAACAGCTGCAGATAACCAAACGATAAAAGAATACACAATATTTAAATCAACGCTAGCTTATATATTGCGTTTAAATAAAAAAATAATTAAATAAATTTTGTAATTGTATATATATTTCTGTAAACCGCCGATTTTATGTCAATAAAAATCTGAGCTTTTTATATCTATAAATTATTTTTCATAAATTAATGAATTAAAATTTCTTTAAGTTAAGAAAAAAAATTAATATACGCTCAAAAAATCAAAAAGATTTTCTTTTTTTTATTTTCAATTTATACTAATAGTTTCAAATTAATTTAATAAAAAATATTTAAATATGTGGGATTTTAATATATAGAATCATATTCACTTTTATAAAACATTTCTTTAAATCATCTTAAAATATCTAATCTAATTAATCTTTTAAAACTTCAATTTAAACCAAAATGCGCTGATCATAAATTTCTGCGGTAATCAATCTGACAATGTTTATTAGAAAGTCAATCATACATTCTAATTAATAATATTAAACTTCTTACAGATACATTTATCAATATTAATATTTATGTATCATGTATAATTGACATTTACGTTTCAAGCTGTTAAAACTAATACAAAATTAAAAATAAAAAAGAAATATAAAAGGAAAAAAACACTTTAGAAAATTGGATACTAGATGTTTGCTCATGTTACGCGCTATAATAAAAGTTAACATGTAAAAAGCCCGTCTTAAAGTAGCCCTAGCGCAATTGAAATATAAAAAAAGGAAAAAGTTCGCACGAGTTATCTGTTTTACAAAAAAAAAAAGAAACTGTCGATATAGTTTTCAGACTTAAAGGAAAGAAAAGCTTTCAAATCGATCGATCGAGTTCGTTGTCATATAAAAGTGTCTCGACCATCCATTTTCGGCTTATACAAAACTTGCTGAGTTTTCGAAAGACCGAGATTATACAGTTTCGACTCTTCAGAAAGCATCGCTGCTCATTTCACTCTAGACTCATTTCCTTTATATTATGCTATACTTTTTCATAACTATAAGCAGTCTTTTACGTATATACATGTACTCATACATATACCTTATAATACGCTGACGCGTACAAAACTCTTATTTAAAATATCTTTCAAATGAATAATTAAATTTGGTATTATTTAATAAATATAAATTTGATAATTTTATTTGAATTACTCAACATAGAACAACTGCAGTACCGATGGAATGCATTGTTAAGATTTTAAACGAACATAGTTAATGTGATGAATGATATAAGTATAACTCTGTGCTTTTTATCATACTTGTCAATTGTAGTTAAAACTTTTTTTTTCTTTTTACAATAGACATAAAAATATATATTGCATAAAACAAGAAGTGTCGCGATAACGTTTTTTTTTACAATAGTCAGAGTAAAGAATATAACAATGATTATTCAGATTTTCATTTTATAATACTGATGCATAATGCACGCGTAAGCTCGATAGCGAAACAAATAATATTATATTAAACTTTTTGATGTAAAAATAATTAAATATTTTATTAATTTTATTTGATTAAATAATATCAATTACAGATTGCAAAAGATAATTACTTTATATAATATTCAATTTAATCACTAGCTTTTATAAAAGGTATATTCTTGGTTTATTTTTTATGTTTTGTTAAAAGTATGGGTCAGTTTTCGCGCCAATGAAACAGTTAATTTAACTTAAAATGACAAAATAGCCCTCCTCGTCGCTTTTGTTATATATACACAAAAGCACAGTGCTGTTACGGCACTGACTTCTATCTTGAACTCTTCTATGTACTTACTTTTAAAAGAGAGAAAAAAGGAGGGATAAGAGGAGGCGAGGCTCTTTAGTTTAAACCACAAAGCATATCTTCTATATATTTGCTTCTGTTTCAGTTCTAAAATGTCTACGGCTCTCGTCGGATCCCGTCACGTTAAAATTAAGAAGGGGTAAGTCTATATAACCTAATATTTTCTTCATTCTTTCGTTTTATTCTTTTTTATTTTCCACACTATTCTTATTTTAAAACGTTTATAAGTTCTACTTTTTCTTACTCCGATGGTACGTTTAATTTTCCTCTTTTTGTTTTATCGTCGTTGAGCTTCAGTTTAAAAAACGTTTTATTGTGCGCACTTAATCGATCTTTTAATAGATCTTATTTTTAATTTATTTTTTTAAACGTTTTTATATTGTAAATTTAATTGAAAAACTATTAAACCGATATAAAAACAAAGAAAAAAAAAGAGAATAAATAATGTTAAAACTTAGAAGCAATAGTATTATTCTTGTAACTTTATTAAGATTGAATTGAAAGCATAGAACTTAATAGTGCTGTCGATCAGAAGCTCATCTATAAAGCATTGTATAACTTTATGAAGGTTCGTAAAATTTGCATCGAATGTTTGGTTGATGTCATCTCTTTGAATTGCATAATCTTTCATGTAACGTGTTTCTGTCATTAAACCGGTTTAAAAAAAATAAACTATGCCTTGGTAATTTGCTTGTATACAATGAACAAGAATTTCAACTGTTTCTTTTTAAATAAATATTACAACGTAAAAAGAAGTATTTATTAAAACAAAAATAAAATGAAGCCAGTGCAGCAAGCTTGTGCAGCTCTCGTACCTAAAAATGTATAATACACCTGTAAATCTTTAAAAAATTTTTTGAAAAACTCTATTTATGTTATATGCAGTAATATATTTAAAATTTGTAGATCCAGAAATCAAAGCTCACGTCAGAAGGTTGTTATCGCCAGCAGAAAATTGCGAAGAGCTCGAATTTCATAAAGAGAGCATTCGTTCATCATCGCGCAGTAAATCGTCATCAGTATCTCCTGAGCTCTCTATAAGTCCGCCACAATCATCTCAACAAAATCAATATTCACAATCATCGTCACAACAACAGCAGCAACAATCACAAGCTCAACAATCGCAGCAACAGATATTAACAACAACAACGACAACAACAAGCTACAGCTCGCATTCACGTAGTAATGGATCTTGTAGCGATGCTTCAGGCTCATCGGATCTCGAGCAACTTTTACCTCAACAACATGATAGTTTTAAAGAAGAAGAACGCGAACAGTGGGAACCTCTTGCTGGTGATAAATTTGCACGACAGAAAAATCCGCCTAGGTACATTTAATCTTATTCCTTGGATCGTTGTATTTACTTTTTAAATCATTTTTTAAAATTAAAGTTTGCATTTAACTATATACGCATATACAGGAAAAGGTTGAATAGTATGGCTACATTTACAGTTCGTCCATCTGCGTGTTCTTTTTTTCTGCATTAGATAAAATAACTTGTGATGTAAATATTTTTTAATGGTGTAATATTATAGAACATAATTTGCATCGTTTCAAATGCAAAATTTTAAATTCCCATAGAAAAAGTGCGTTTGTTTACTTTTAACTTTTCAAAAGATATTTTTGTTAGAATATAATAAAAATAAATGAAAAAGTAGTAAAAACTCTTACAATAATATTACTATTAATATTATATACAATTATATTACTATGGTTAAAATATATTCTGTAAGATTTTATTTTTAGACCAGCTAGTTAAAAATATTCTATACATATTTATAATTAGTCACTTTTTTAAAAAAAGCAAAAAACTTCATTTTTATTTGTATTAGATTTTTTCGACAATTTCGGATTTTCAAATTGTAATCGGTATCCAAATTTTCGTCAAGAGTTATATAGTTAAAATAGTTAAATGTAGCCATACTGTATTATTTTTCTCTAAGGTTACAGTACTTATATGGATTAACCTTATAGACTAAAATCTATTTCACAGCGTATGCAAATATTGTATAATTTTTAAAAATTTTCACTCAAAATAAAATTATAAATTAAATAATAAGTATTTTTAAATTTCCGCATTTATTTTTAATTTTGAAAATATTTAAAGTTTAATAAGATGAGAATTATTAATATATAACTAAATAAATCCGGACTCTATCATACATTCTTATATTGCTTTTTAATTGTGAATATCTCTATGGGTATGGTACAAAATCGCGTGGTCAATGCTTATAACATGGTAAAAGGTATTTTTTTTTGTCTATGAAAAAAAAAAATTCGAAAACCTTATGTTTATTTATGTAGGATAGAAACACAAAAAAGAGGCATGTAAACTTCGTGTGACAGTGTAGGTATTTAAATGTGAAATTTTTGGTTTACCTATTTGCATTTATTATTTTTCGTTCATCTAAAACTTAATGGAAATTATTAATTTTCCTTGATTCTTAATAGTTTAAATAAACATTTTTTCTATTTTTTATATAATTGTTCAAAAGCTTTAAGACGCTGTTAGAATGATAGTATTGCTTTAATACTATCAAATCAGTTATTTCGATTTAAATTAAACTTCATCAATATAAACTTTATAATTGCATGATAAATTAAAATTGCAGTTAGTTTGGATAGATATTTTAAGATTTTAATGTTTAAAACCTTTTGTAATTTGAAAACATTTCTTTTTTAATATTAATTTTTTTTAGTGTTAATATTAATATTTTTATTGTTATATTTCTTGCGTCATTTTAATAATCTTTAATTGTGTCAATAATATTAGTTATTTTCATTTATATTAATTATAGCATTGTATACACCATTGTTTATTACAAATTTCCATAAATTTTAATGTTTTCAAATATTTTATTAGCATCTCTAATATTGATGTATTTTTGATTTCTAAAGGAAATTTTCCGTAAAATTTCTTAAAAATATCTTGATTTCCAACAATTTTTTTTAAAATATTACTTTGGATATAATATTAAAACTTATCATTCAACTGTATGCATTTCACCTACTCAAATATTTTATTTCGCATACTCTTTTATTTATAAGTGGCACTGACTGCAATCTCATTTAAAAATTTCTTCAATTATCCAAAATTAGATGATCTATTATTTAATTATCTTGGGCACGATTTGTATATCACTTTTTTGAATATATAAATACATTATACTATTGAAAAATATGAGGAAAAAAGTATTTTTGAGTAGCTAAAATGACTAGAATGAAGATCACAAGTTTTATTTTAGATAGTATTTTAAAAAAAAATATTAAATATCTATTTTTTTAATATGATGGAAAAATCCCCTTGTTATAATTATGATTAAATTAAAAAATTATGTTATAAAATAAAAAATGTTTTTTTTGTATATTTAATAATCGAATTATAAATTTCTTAGTAAAAATTATAGTTACTTGTGCGCTTAACATAAACGGTTAATTTCTAACAATAACGAATGTACTTAAATTAAAAGACTTTCTTAAACAACAATTATAACTTTTATTTATTTTTAAATATTAACATGCAGAATTAGTTGATAATAAATTTATTTTTATTTTGTTTCTTAATGAAATAGTACATACTCAATAGACACTTAATAAGTTAAGCTAGAAAAATATAAAATTTGTGCAAATATTAATTATTGAAAATTAAAAGTTTTTATTGCGCATCTCTTTTGCAAATTAATTTCTTCGATGTTATTTTGTTTTCTTTCCTATTTAAATTTATCAAAAAAAAAAAAAAAATAAATGAAATATGTTGAGTGTTAACCTTAATGTAACTATAGTTAAGTTACTTTAAAAATTAGTACATTTTTCGTAGGTTTGAATTTGATATCAGAACCTAGTATGTAGGTAAAAACGTTCAATGATTTAATGTGTGTATAAAGCCGGAAAATATGAAAGATAACATTGAAACAATAGCATGCACGAGTTAGAGGTTGAATAAAAAAAAATTATTAAATCGAATTGTTAATAAAATAATGAATTTTTGAAATATGCTTTTTAACAGATTCGAGGCGTACATGATGACGGGTGATTTAATGTTAAATCTATCACGAACACAACAGAGCAGTGGTTTCCTGCCAAAATATCAGAAGAAAGTGGATTCGTTGAGGTACAACAATCATCATACCCACTACCATAACCATCATAATAACCACCACTATCATCATAACTCGGTACCCACAAGTCCTAACGAAACGCTGAGCCAGCGACGGGCCGGCGGAGGCAGTGGTGCAATAGTCGGAGGTAGCGGCAGTGGTAATTGTAGTACTGCGGGTAATTCAAGCTCAGCAAGTACATCACCAGTGGGTATGAGTAAACGCGAAGCTCAGAGTTCAAGCGATAAAGCAGGATTTCAAACAGCTGCTGGTGGTTATACATCAAATTTCGTCCGTACCTCAAGATCTGAGGATCATTTACAGTTCCAAAAAGATCCATCCATGTCGACCGTTGATATTGATATTGACGACGACGTTACTTCCTCGCTGAATACCTTATTGGATACTCGAGCTGAAAGTTGTGGTGCTGGCCTCTCAAGCGAACGTATTGTTTGGACATATAACGCCCCTGTCAGCTCGGCTTCCGCGGGTTCCCATTCGTCCGAGGCCGGCTCCCGCTCCTCATCCCATTCATCCAGTAGTTCGGGTTCCTCGACCGAGGGCACTAGTCCTCAACGTTCCTTATCACCTGCTTCTCCAACCTCAGTTTCTTCTTCCGTCATGTCCTCCAATTCTGGCTCCCGCAGGTTCTCCTTGGCTGCATCTCAACCTCAGCATCAGCAACAGTGTCAGTCGATGTCGTCTACAGGATATTCTGGCATTCAACAGTCAAATTCACATCAGCAGTCTTTCCTTGCAACTAACGGTGATCTCAGTCAATCCGAAGCGATCAGCAATATGTCTAGTCCGGATTATAACGATGAAGAAACTATGGATATACTTAGCGCTCGTGATATTATGATGGTTAGTGATCCTAGCGACAGTGATTCCACTATTCTTGCAAGCGAGCCACCTCAGCGTCGTCTCAAACAGCAGCACCAACAACAGCAGCAGCAGCAGCAACAACAACAACAGCAGCAGCAGCAACAGCAACAACAGCAACAAGATGAGCAACATAGGATAGTTATACAAGTTAAAGGTCCGGAAAAAGATGCAGCAAATCTAAGGCACGCAAGCCCAAGGCAAAATAGACGAAGATCCGGCAGCGCTGATTCTGATTCAGAAAAGCTATCGCATTCTCAACAATCACCAACTGCACAACGAAATAATGGCTTGGTGCCTGAGTATTCTTGTTATCAAGTTAGTTATAAAAACCAATATCTTCTTTTCTATTCTTTGTATTCCTTATGATTTTATATTTTAATTTTCTTTTAAAGGAATTAGAAGACGATAGAGAACAATATGGCATAGCCAGCTATGAAGATCAAAAACAAAGTGGAGTATCCCCGCCGCATTCTGCTGATGATGAAAGCGATATTGAAAGTTTGCACAGTTTCCATTACAGTCCCAAAGCAGTTGATTTGCCTTCTGCCGTCAGATTGGCTAAGAGATTATATTCGCTCGATGGTTTCAAAAAATCCGATGTCTCAAGGCATTTAAGCAAAAAGTATACTTATTTTGTTTCTTGCTTAAATATTATTTTATGTATATTATAAAAGTAATTATAATAGAAAATTTTAATTTTACAGTAACGATTTCAGTAGAGCTGTTGCTGAAGAATACTTAAGGTATTTTAATTTCGAACGAGACACGCTGGACGTAGCTCTTCGAAAGTTCCTTGCTCAGTTTTCATTAACTGGAGAGACACAAGAACGGGAACGTGTTCTTGTGCATTTCTCTAAGAGGTATCTTGATTGTAATCCAGGATCTTTTAATTCTCAAGGTACTTTCGTAAGTTAATTAAATAAAAAGAAATTGTTGGCACAAGCTAATTTTTCTATGGATATTATTTTTTAGATGCCGTTCATACACTAACGTGTGCTATTATGTTGTTAAATACGGATCTTCACGGTCAGAATATTGGCAGAAAAATGTCATGTTCAGAGTTTATAGAAAATCTTTCGGAACTCAATGACGGTGATAATTTTCCACGAGAAATTTTAAAGCAATTATACAATGCCATTAAATCATTTCCTTTGGAATGGGCTCTGTAAGAAAAAATAAATGAGTAAATAAAATTGTTATTTAAAAAAATTTTTATTAATAACAATCTTCATTGTGTTTCAGTGATGAAGAAGGAGACGAGGTTGCATCTCAAGCAATGCAACAGGGTGACGGTCCAGTGATAGCTGCTGGTAATCCATTTCTTGATGTGCCAAACGTTACTGGCGCTACAGAGTTCAAAAAGGGCTACGTTATGCGCAAGTGTTGTTATGATGCTAATGGGAAAAAGAGTTCGTTTTTATTTTATCTATAATATTAAAATTAAAATATATAAGAAAATTTTCAAATAACTTGAAACTTTAATTTTTCTAGCTCCATTTGGAAAGAGAGGATGGAAAATGTATTATTGTACATTAAGAGAACTTGTATTATATTTGCACAAAGATGAACATGGCTTCCGAAGTGATAGTTTGCACAATGCCATACGTATTCACCACGCATTGGCGACAAAAGCGTCTGATTACACAAAAAAACAACATGTGTTTAGATTACAGACTGCTGATCAAGCCGAATACCTCTTTCAAACTAGGTAAAATATATCTATATAATTTATAGTAACATATCAATTAATTTTTGTAATCATAAACTATTTTTTAAATATTTTAATAATATTTTATTGCGAAAAACAGCGATTCCAAAGAACTTCAGTCCTGGATAGATACAATTAACTTCGTTTGTGCCAGCTTTTCCTGTCAGCCGCTTGCCGGCGCGGTAGGTTCACAACGAAAGTTTCAACGGCCTTTGCTTCCATGCAGTCATACAAAATTAAGTCCAGTGAGTAGTGCGCAATTCGCTATGACCCCCTCCCCTTAGGTTTAATTTTTTTTTTCTCTTTTTTTTTACAATAATATATTGATAAAATTTTTACAAATTCATTCAGAGAGAACAACTACGTGATCATGAGGAAAGAGTAAGCAAATTAGAAGCGGAGCTAGATGAACATAGACGACATCCGCCAGAAAGAGGTTCTAAAGCTCTTACAATTCAGAATTATAAAGAAAAGGATTCTTATTTACATTATGAGGTAATTTGTTCAATTCTAATTGTAGTAACAATTAAATTCACACTAATAATCAAAGTGTTATAATCTAACATTTAATATACGATTTTATTTAGAAAGCAGAAAATCATTTATTATTTCAGCTAAAAAGGTACAAAACGTACGCGTATCTATTACGTTCGAGGTTGACATTCATGGAAATTGAGCCATCTCTACTGAAAAGCAGAATTGGAGAGGTGGACGAAAGTAGTGGTGCTTTTATGAATATGGATGTGGCATTGGTACCACCTCCAGTACCAGATCGACCAGCTACAAATAGGTATAGTTACAGGGCTGCCATTTACAATCGTAATCTTTTAAATGGTCAGGACTACAGTGGGGACATTGGTTGACATGTAATGGGTGTCTTTTCAGCATGTGTGGTCTAGTCTTTTCTACGTACGCAGGTGTTTAACCAGTAGCAGTCCTTTTAAAATATAAATTTTTTATGAAATTTTTTTTGTAATATTTTAAAATCTAATAGTTTGCACATTTAAAAAAAAAACTTACGAGACTGCCAAATCATTCATAAAGTATCATTGTAAACTGTACTGATTTTTTATAACGAACGAAGAAAGTTCTTGCAGCGGAAATCAAAAGTATATTAAAAAAAACTGCATCTGGATTCTTCTGTGTATTTGAATTTCTAGTCCAACATGCCGACGATTAATGGTGAACGGATCAGGGCTTAGAACTAATACAATTCAGTATTGTACATTGATTACTAATAAAATTTAACAAATTAATATATCATTGATACACATTTAGGCTTCTCGCCTCACAAAGCATACGAAATATCAGAATTTCTAAATTTATTTAAATCTACCTGCGTGTAAACAATGTTACTGACATTTATGTAACAACATTTGTTTCATTAAAATAATTGATAAAATCTCAAGTTTTTAAAGTACTAATCATTAATTATAATAACAGTCCGATTGAACGCGATTTTCAACAAAATAATTCCTTTAGAAAAAGTCCATTTCTGCATTTTCTGACTTCTGTTTAAGTTTACGTGACTTTTAGATAACTTTTTGTAATTCAATTTCTGTAATGTGTTTTTGTAAAAACTTATTTATAACTGGGCTTCCATAGTTTAAAGAAATCTATCAAAAACACAGGATTTTATTTTTATTTTTTCTTCTCGTAAACTCCACATATTTTTGAATTTTTTTATATTAAGTCAAAGCTTCTTATTTATAATTAGTTTATTAGAAAGTGAATAAATTTATTTTAGTTTTTGAAGTCACGTTCTGCTTTTATAATTTACATAATCTTTCAACGCGAAAAAATATTCATATTATAAAGTGCAAAAACTTTTTGTTGAATGGCATCAAACTATGATTAATGAAAATCAGTATTAAACTTTTTCTAATTGTAATTTCAAGATCAATGTATAATCGAAGTTAACTATTCGAAATAATTTATAAGATCGTCTAAAAGACATTGAAAATTAGTTAAAAATAATAACTTTCTAATAAAAAATGATTAAGCAGCTAATGTCCCCTAAAATATTTTTGTTTAAAAAGACGTAAATCAGTTTGGCAAATCATACAAAAATATGACATTAGTTTAATTATATAACAATTCTTAATTTTTACTTGAAGAAGAATTTCATTCTTTTTTTTTCACGCAATGTTTTAAGAAAATATGTTATTTTATAATACGGTTATTGAAATATTTTTGAATACTGAATTCTTTAAATTTAGTATTGAGATTATAAGCTTTTAATGTAATGTATTTTTTACATGTTTAAGTTAAGATGGCTGTGTAAAGTTTTTCATTTTCAAAAAAGGCAAATTTTATATATCAATTTGTTGGGTTTAAACTAAAACTTGCTATCCAAAGCATATTTTTAAAAATCTAGTAATAAGGAAAAAGTCAATGTATGCTTTTAAAATTTTTTTAGTATAATTAGTTTTGTGTTATTTTTAGAATATTTCTTTTAGTAAAAATCACGTGAGCCAAAGTTTCTCTTAAGACTTTAGTTAATTGTAATAAAAGTTAAGACTGGATTAGTACTTGAGCGGTTACGAAAGCGATTGTTTGTTGCTGTATATTTTTTTTAAATCTTTAAAATAACAATATAACATTTGCGTCCAATTTGTTAGAAAAAAATAATAAAAGTGTATGTTAAGTTTTATGAAAAATTTGTTCAACTGATTATTCGTCCAGCAGACATACGTTTTCGCGTGTAGTAGCTATTAAATAGTAACAGTATGCAAGAAAATTTGGTTGATTTCCATAAAGATAGTAAGGTGGATATTTTTATCAAAGTAGTTAAACTATTTTCAATTTATTCAAAAACTAATATTTTTTTTTACAAAGTTAAACAGTAAATTGTTCAGGTTGATGAGAAATTGAAAACTGAAAGTAGTTTAATGCAAGTTAGAAATTTATGACCACTGTAAAAGAAAAATTTCAGTGAATAAATCGCCATAAATTTCTACAGTATACAGCTTAATATGAACTATTTTATTAATTTTAAATTAGGTCATAACTTTTGCAACTGTTAATCTTTCGTACTTTAAATATAAGAATTAAATTAGTAAATTATTACTGTTCCCTCGTTACCAACAACTTTACATTAAGTTTTTCGGTTATAATACGCGTAGTAGTAATATTAATAATAATAATTATTAATAAAATTATTTTTATTACATTTATTTATTTAAACTTAAGTTTGTCTGTAATCAATATCTTGTCTTAATATTCCGTGGAGATTATTTTAATAAAATAGTTTAAAATCTTTTAAGGCTTAACATTCAATAACAAATAAATAATATTTTTCTTTTGAAAGTTATAATAAAGTTGAATAAGCATTAGCTAAATTTGATAACGGGCCTGAAGGATTATGAAGTAGCATAATTTAATTATGACCTTTATTATAAATAACTAGTCCAAAGCAAAACCATATGTGCTATAGATAGGACATAGTTCAAAGAAAATGAAAAAAAATATTTAAGATAACTTATGGCTGCCCTGTTTTTGCATTTCTGCGTTGTATAATTTTGTAATTATGTATAAGTTGTCGCGTGGCTAAGCCTTCGATATACTTTGCTTGTTATTATCTACATACATATACTATTATTTAATTTGTATAAGCTCGACAAATTTTTTTTTCAGTAATTGCGATCTATAGTTTATAGTGAAACCCTTGTATATAAAATTGTAATATATGTGGATAATATATTATGAAATAAAGATCAAACTTCAAATTATGCAGATATTTTACGTTTATGTTACGTGACCTACGATATTTTTACTTCTGCTTATTTTTAATGGCACTCTGTAGATATTCTTCCACGCTTATGTTTTAAATTATCTTCATCTTAGTTTATAATATTTAATTGCATGAAAACAATTAACAAAGCATGCGCATGTCTTAATATGCACTAACTCTGATATTATCAAGCACTTTTGATGCTGTACAAACTTCAATAAATGTTTATATTTATTACTTTTTTTAAATAATAGGAAATTGTATTGATAAAATATTAGAATATAGTAAATAATTAATCCATTAAATTGCACATTTTATAATTGTAATTCTAAGAATTTTTAACACAAATTTTATAATTAAAATAGAAAAAAAGAATTGTTTTTAGCACGGCAATCAATACTGTGATTTAAATGAAGTTATAGTTGTGCACAATGTTAGAACTGAAAATATTTGCATTTCAATAGTCTGCTCAATTATGAATAATGTTGATAATACATATTAAATTACATTTATTATTAGAGCTGCTGAAATATTTGCATATTCTAATATTCTAATGTATGTGAATGTTCAAAAAGTAAACTAATTGGCATAATTATATTTAAATGGAAATGGTAAAATAATATATATTGATAAATATATTATAAACTTAAAAATTTGTGTTATTGACAAAAAAATGTATAAATTATTGCAATTTAAATGTTTGAAAATTTGGAATGAAAAAATGACGTTTTAATAAAAATATGACTTCATCTAGGAAATAAATAAAAATTATCTCAACGTTTTACCTACAATAAAAATAAAAAAGTTGTGTAGAATATAAAATGAAGCAAAAAATTCATTACTCGCGTGAATCATGAAAATGAATTATACAATTCATTTGACAATGTTTATTTCTTACGTGCAACAGGGTTGACTCGGCAACGACTTGAGCAAACAACATTCAAGCCGTTTCTCTCTCTTTCAAGTCAGGGGATTTGTCTACGCACCCCTCAACCGTTCTACGTGGTATAATAGTCCAATGACGCGACAGATATTTAAATAAATAAATTAAAAAAAAACAATATTATTCGTCAATAATCAATTTGACGAATACATTCGTAAAAATTTAAGCTTTCTCATAGTTCTAGCCAATTACCTATTAGACTTTTTTGGATGTTTGGATGTGAAAAAAAAACAAATTTTGCATCCATATTTTAATTGAGATCGTAAAATGACATTTTTTAATGCATAACTTTAAAACATACATTACCTATATAAAAAAGTGCAATGAGATTTAATTTTAACTAACATTAATTAAAAGCATAGTTAATTACAAGGTAATTGTTACTATTGCTATATGGAAATTACATTGACGAATATGAAAAATTAAAAAAAGAATTATAAGATATATCAATGAATTATCCAAACGTAATTAAATTAAGACTTACTGTATTATAGTCGACTGCTTGTATTTAAGTACGTTTAATTTAAGTATTGTAATACTTTATATCTTTGTACAAAGATGCGTGAGTTGTGAAGAATTCATCGATTGTTAATTATAGCATGTATTAATGCCAAAGAATTGCATTTAAATCCGTCTTTTTTTATATATGAATTGTAGCTATATTTTGTATATCTACTTATTCATTAACTTAATTGAATAGATAACAAAAGACTTGTGTAATATTTAATTATGTTGTCTTTTAATTTTATTTTGAAATTGTCTTCAGCATTAAGATGATTTTCCATATTATAGTAGAATATTCGAACAAACTGAAACCAATATGTTCCTGGTGCTTAAGTAGTTCAAAAATCGTCCTCCTGATTATGTAAATAATTGTTATTGTAAAGTATTTCTCTTTTTTTTTTTATAAAAATGTACTTCGAATCATAATCCCTTAGAGCATAATATTCCTTAATTGTGTAATTAAATTTACACATGTACAGCGTACGTTTTTGTATATAATTATTGTAAAAGATCAATTAAAAACGAATGAAAGCAACTGCTTACATGTTATTATTTACAAACCTGTCTATTATCTTCCTTCATTAAGCCTTTCTTTATTTGTTACAAAAATAAATTAGGAGTATAGTAATAAAAAGAAAAAATTTTAAATTATTATTAAATTTTATACGGATTTATTTTCGTATAGTCGTGTACAATGCTATATTAGAGTACTTGTTATTTTACATAATTTTTTTTTTCTGGTGGCTCAAAATAATGTATGTCTTCTACTTATGTACATTTATGGTGCTGTATATATGCAATAATACTTAATAAATTTCTATATTACAACAAGGTCAACATCGTCGACTCCATTTAACATACAAAGATACAAACTTTTCTAGTATACACATACACAATCATCAGTTTATTCTGCGCATAAACTGCGTCGTGCTTTTATTTCATTTTTCCTTCCAAGATCCTGATATTAATATACAGATAATTCATTTTTCGTTTTGATATAAAGTAAAACTAATATTGTACAACTTTGGAGGAATGTCGTGATGGCGTAGCACCAACTTCACTATAAAATTGTTTAATTGAACCGCAATGGCACTTTACAAATTAAATAATGCCTATTTTATATATTTATATATTTATATATATATATATATATTTTTTTTTCTCCATGTAAAACCTACCCAATAACGTAGCAACAATAACAACGGTGGATCAGACTTTTTAGTTCATCCACTTGCGGCAGTTAGGCGCTCCACACGCGCATGCTATCTTGTGCTGGTCATCTTCTATATCGAATTTGTAGTCATATGCCAGCTATAAAAATTCCAAAATATTTTATTATAAAAAAAATGTAATTCTAAAAATTAGTTTTAAAGAATTAAATTGTATAAGTCCCATACCTCTTCACCACGTGAGATTCGTCGCTTTGTAAAAATAATTATCCTAAGATCACGTTCGACTTCAACAATTTCAGCAACACAGTTTGGATTACAGGAGTGATTGATATAGCGAGCAAGACCTCCACATAAAGTTGCGTCAACCACTCGATCTTCGTCCAGTCGAAACATATAAATTCCACGATTCTGAAACATTAAATATGAATTGAAAATAATTTATATTGGTATTATGAATTTGGTATGAATACGAAATGTTTATTTTTTCTTACTCTAGCTTCATACTGTTTTTCTCTGGTTTCCGCCAATTCAGTACGAATTATTTCTCCAATATATTCTATAACCATAGTATGTTTTTCTAAATCACGCGCAGCATAAAGTCCCAAACCTTGAATTTTCGATCTAGCTAAGTAAACATTATTGCGCCAATCTTGTTTCATCTTTTTGTACTGTGAACTCTTGGAGTGAACAAATTGTTTAGTATATGGACAGGCAAGTTCACCAGAACTATTAGAAGCAGGTGCATAAGTAGCACGTCCTGAAGAAGCAGTTCTTTGAGTGTGTGGTCTTTTCCAAGGTAGCTGATTCTTTAGGCGCGGCTCCGTTCTTGCACAACCACTTGGATTAATTGCCAATGGTAACTCAAGTAAAGGATTTCGACCATATTTAAATCTATAATCTGTTAGTGTTTCAATGCCTGGAAGACTTTCGAGGACTCGTACAACTGCAGGTTCCGTCAATCCAAAAAGATCTTCACCGGTGACATAGCGTGGAAATAATTGAACACTATTAGTATTTCTACGGAGTTCTGCTAGTGGTTCGAGAATTCGATTCCAAACAGCACGTGGTGATGCATCTCGAAGCTCCATATCTTCTTGTGATGGTTCTTGTACAAGGACGCGAAATTCGGGCCGCCCGGATACATCGTGAATTGAGCAAACATATCGACAACGTTTATTTGGTCTCCTCATACTCCAATAAAATCGAATAATTTTGTAGCCAACTGGATATATGTGATTAGGTGTGTGAAAATTAGCTAATTGGTGAGGAAGTAGTTGACCAACACTAAGAAAAATTAGACTCCCTACTCGAAGAAGATTATTGTGATCCGAATGATGCATAACAGCGGCCACTTGTTTGTTTTCATCGCGATTCACATAAACTTTTCGATAAACTGATAACGTCGTTAATTCATTATCTTTTTCATTCTTCGGCACGTGTTGTGGACAATAAATACTCTATAAAAATGAAGGAAATGTTATACTAAATTTTGAAATTAATAGTGATTCAAAGCAATTATAAATAATTTTAGTACCTTATTTTTATAAAATATACAACCATCTCTGACTGCACATCCGAGGTGATAATGGCCATTGCAGCGATGTTTAAAACATTTGACACTAGCGCCAGATTGTTTACAAACAATGCAAGTTGTATTTTTAGCAGATTGTAATGCTAAATCTAAGTTCATTAATGCTCCATTGGTAGTTTCGTACACATTGTCTGACCATAAGGCGCAATTAAGATGTACCCATTTGTCAACATCAAAATTTAAAAGTCTTGCAGTACCATCAGAGGCACCGTCTCCGGCGTTTTGACAAAAAATGCAACGACGAGTGTCATCCGTATTCAAAGGAAACGAGACAGTGACTCCCATTCGAAACAGCATCTGAAAATTTAATGTATATATTATTTTATTAAAATGAATTTTTAAAACTATTTATTTTCATTTTCAATAAAATATCGATAATCGATAAAATATACCTCAGTAATTTCACGGTCTGTTGTTTTCTTAAACTTTGAAGATGGTTGCATTACACCAATTGCCCATGATTTGTAACGGAGACCTCTCCAAATTTTAGGTGGAGGTTGAGGTTCCATAGAATCAGAACATGGCTCTTCAGAGGCCGGATGTTTCTTTGGCCTCTTCTCGTCAGAAAAGCTATCTCTACTATGTTGTGATTCAAGATCATCTTTTTCATGCTTTATTCTGTTTTCAGGATCCATTTCTATAGACTCAATATCCATTGCCTCAACTAGTCCAATAGATTGTTTAATTGAGAATTTCTTTTCCTGTATTTTTTTCAGACCTTCTTCCAAAAGCTTAGTTTCTGACTTCGAACAAACGTGGTCAACAATTGCAGCAGCCTAGCATAAAATTTAAATATAATTTATAGAAATAAAATAATTTATACTTGTTCAAAGAGCTTGATGTTTTTAAAAATTAACTTACTTTATCGTGAGAATTATTTGAACTTCTATGCATTAACGCAAATTGTATGTAGCAAGATCTCGAACAAAAACAAAGTTCATCGCCGGGTTCTGTTTCTTCCTTACTTAGAAAAGGAAAATCTGAGACTTTTTTACGTATTAAACTATTAAGAATAACAACATCACAGTGACGACAAAATTTAGCTGCACCATTTAATATACTTTGAATATCAATTGGTACACCCTCTTTCCCATCTTTTCCTTTTATTCTGTATAAACCTAATTTTTGACTTGGTGGCGTAGTGGTGCGTTCAATAATTTGATAACCTGTTGGAGGAGCGATGTTTAGAATATTGGCCAAGTCTTTAAGGACTCCCATTATATCATCTGCTGCTTGACTGTTAAGAGTTAACGTTACAGTAACATTTCCATTTTCTGTTAAAGTTGCTGGTGACGATTTGCTAAGCCTAAAGAATTTATTATTTAACATTTAATATATATTTGATAATATTTATCTAGTAATAACAAATAATTATTACCTATTGATTCCCACGTTTTCTTTATCTTGTTTAGCAACGTCTTTAAGATGACCAGGTTTTAAACGTATAGGGATTGGAGAAATGATAGGTATAACAGGTGATATACGTTTTAACCAGTCAGACTCTTCATCTGATTCTTCATCAATTAATTTTAAGCCCGGATATCGATGCATAAATTCTGGAATAACGCATTCTGGTGACGAAGAACTTACGATTGTATCGGGAGTATCGATATCCCGTCCTGTTATAGAATTTTCTTTCTTGTCATCAGCTAATAATAAAAAATTATATTAATATTTGTATTAAATAACATCAAATACAGTATATAGAAATGCTTACAATCATCTAGTTTTAGCGGTGGGAATTCTTGATCATAGAAACTACGTTGAGTTGATACAGGTGGAAGTGGGGGAAGTGGTTCTGATTCACCAAATGGTTGCGTATTATAATGATCTGATATTCCTGCGAGACGAGCATTTCCGTAGGTGCCAGTAAGCTCTCCAGTCCTAGTATTATATTCTACCGGACCGCCAAATTTTGATAAATCTCCCGAACCAAAAATTGGACATACACCATAATTTTTGCCTAAAAGAGGTTCTAAAACTGCCATTGGTTGAAGTTGTCGTAATTGTACCATAAGATTGTCAATAAATGTATCATAGTCCTCATCCAAGCGAGACACCTTTCTTGACCTTTTCTTTTGAGGTGCTATAGAGGCATCTTTTCCTTGACTTTGCCTCCGCTTTTGTTGATATTGGCGTCTTTTTAACTTTTTGAGATCTATTGGAAAAAAAAAATAGTATAAATAAGTTATTTTCGATTTTTACAAAAAGTATAATTTAAAATTTTTTAAATTGAATTTTATTTGTTCAGTATTTATAAGAATATAGTTTTTTATTTTAAAATTACCAGTTTTATCGTCGATAGAGCCATCGATGGGTTCTTCTTTGGCAGATATAAAGTCTTTGGTATCGGTTAATTGTACAGAAGTACCGCTGGAGAGGACGTCGTCTAGTAGTTCCTTCTTAACTTCGTTTAAAGGCACTGTTTGTTGCGTGATTGTACCCTGTGGCAGCTGAGCTTGACGACTCATCGTTTGAGTCATCGTTTGAGGCACTGACGGTTGTATTGTATTTATCTGTTGAGGCGATTTATTTGGCTCAACAGATCCTATATTTGCTACTGTGTTAGGTGATTTTTGAATTACAGGTGAAATTGATTTAGGATGTGAAACCGATCCCGCGACGACATTGCTTTGTTGAGGACTCTGACTTGGTGTTATATCTCTAGTTTCACTGCTTGTAGCTACTTGCTGTGACTGAGGCTGTCTTTGCTGTTGTAACTGTTGTTGTAACTGTTGTTGCGGCAATTGTTGCTGCTGCAATGGTTGTTGTTGCTGCTGTTGCTGAGACTGTTGTGATTGCAATTGAAACTGTTGCTGAGGCTGATGTTGCTGTGGCAACTGTTGTGATTGTTGCTGTTCTTGTACAAGAGTTCGTACTGCAGAGACAGGAATTGGTAATTGCTGTTGTTGCTGTTGCTGTACTTGAGGAATATTAGATGTTGATAATTCCACGTTTGGCTTAACTTGAGACTGAGATACAGTTGCTTCTTGCGTTGTTGGTAGCTTGTCAGTACATGTAATAGGTGATGGTAAAATAGTTGTTGGTTTTTGAGCTACTGAAACAACAGACTGTTGAGTAGTCGTTACGGGAGATAATTTGCCTTGTTGATCAAAAGTATCAACTAATGGTTTTGTCAAAGTTGTCAATAATGGCGAAGTAACAGCAGGGGTTGATTTTGTAGATTCTTCCTTATTTACTGAAGTCTGTGATTTAACGGCATGAGACAAAAAAGATGTTTCTCTACTTAAAATTTGTTTTGTACTAGGTGGTTTTGTTACGGGAATCTCATCAAGGTTTGGCGGTATCAAAGATGACGGTGTTGGAGGAACGGGTCTTGCCAACTGAGCTTCCAATGAGGGCACATTTGGAAAGCTTGCGGTTGGCGTAGAATTGCTCGCTCCAGAGGTAGGTGTGCTGGCTGTATTTTGTAATAATTGTTTTAAAAGAACATTTTGTGACTCTTCCATTCTGTGCGAAGCAACATTGGTTTTATTATCCGAATCCATTTTCAATGCCGTAGATTTTTCGCTAGGAAGTCCTTTTAATAAAAGTCCTTCCACATCTTTCTTTACTGAAGAACTTTTATTTGTTGCTGCGAATCACAAACAAATTTTTTTTTAAATTAGCTTTTATTAAATTATTATGTACATAAATATTATAATGTAAAAAACTTTTATTAAATTACATAAATTATCAACAGCATATCTATTCAATTAATATGTCTAAAATTTGGAAAATTAATTTTAAAAAATTATTATTTTATAAAATTTAATGATTTTAAAGTTGAATGTTTGTACAAAAACATAATGATTTTGTAAAATATTCCTGATAAAAAGTTATTCAGATTTTCTTGTTTCATAAATTTCATTTTGCACGAAAATTTTCATCAATTTATGAAAGTTTAAATTTCACTGTATTTATTTCATTTTCATAAATAATTTTTTACTTGATTAAAAAATCGTGTAATATCTACATTACCTTGACTAAAAAAATTAAAAATATTGAAAATAAATTGAAAATAAAATTGATTTAATGATTCTCAAAACTGAAAGTTTAAAAAAAATAACATAATAAATTTTGTAATAATTTATGATGCATTATTTTTAAAATTATCTAATTAATATTTTATGATGATTTCACAACTGATTTTTGTCTTAAATTTAAATAAAGTATGTAATAGAATCTTAATAAAAATTTTAACAATATTAAAAAACAGGAGACTATTTACCCGAAGAATCTGCATCCGTACTTTTATTATCTATGGGCAAGCTCCCGGTGGTCTTGTACTGCGAGGACCCAGCCGTGAGTTGTGTGTGAAGAAGAGTCGATGCCTGCAACAACGTGGATTGAAGAATACTCGTAGTTAAATGTATAGTATTAGTGACAGTTCTGGCATTGGGTTGTGTTGTTGAAGGACTTGTCACATTGATTAAAAGACGTGAAGCTGATGCTGAAGAACTTGTACTCACTTGTAGTATGGAAGACTGAGATGCAACGGAATTGTGCAAGCTACTGCTCGGGGTAAGTATTGTATTAGTCCGCAGGCCTCCAGCAATTGATGACTTGGGCGAACTATTACTTGAGAGCATTGCATTTAACATGGCATTGGAAGTTATCGTTACGGTATTGGAATTAGTAGTTCGATTGGCAACTATACTTGAAGCTTTAGATAAATTTGATACTGTCGTTACTATAGTTGTATTATTATCTTTATTATTACTGCTCGAAATAGTTTCAATTTTGTTTACAGAAGACGTAGAACTAGGCGTGCTTTGTTGTCGATTACTTAAAGAAGCTGGAGTAGCTGTTGTCTCTACATTAGACTGTACAATAGTGTACGATAATAATGTTCGTAACTGATCGTTCGCGTTATCAGCGTTTGATTTTATTTCCGTAGGCTGAGAAAGAGGTGAAAGATGAGGTACTGTTGTTGTATTTTGCAATTGAGTAACTGTACTTGCGGCAATTGCTTGTGTTGTTTGTGCTATTAAAGTTTTTTTCGTGGATCCTGATGATTGCTGAACATGTGCATTGCTTTTTACAAAAGTAAGAGATTTCTTTTCACTTTCTAATACTGATCTCGATTCGTTCATTATTGGCTCTTGTTCTAAATCGGCTAGTGAATCTTGTAATATATTTAATGGTAAAGATTCGAGCGGAGCTTCCAATTGATAAACTAAATTTGATTTTTGTGATTTATCATCTTGCATCTCTGGTTTAGATGATATTATTTTTTGTAACATATCAAGAAGATCATCTGATGATTCTTCCATAATACCTTTTTCTTCAGAAATTCTAGATTCTACAAAGAATTTATTACTTTCAGATTCAGATTCAATTAAGTTTTGTAATTGTATTTTTTCACTAGTTGTAATGTTACTTGAATCGTGTGCTGTAGATTCTGGAATATTTAACTGTTCTCCAATTTTATCCGTTTTATTTATTTTCCGAGTTTGTAAATTATCATTAGAGTCTTCTTTAATATCATTTTGAGTAACAGTTTCAGCATCATTTTCTAAAATATTTACCAAAGATATCTCAGTCACAGGAGACATTCTTTTCAATGTATGTATATCAGTTTTGTCTTTACTTGCATTTTTCTCACAATTCATTGTATTTTCGTCATCCGGATTATGCATAGCTTCCAACATACTTTCTAATTCATCTGTTGTATTTAAATTTTCTATCTTTTTCTCATCAGTAATAGTAACATTTTGCGATGTAATAGTAGAACTAGTTTCAACAGAAGGTTTATTCATTGTTTTCTTCTCTTTTGCAATTTCCGAAACAGTATCATCTTTTTTCTTTATTTCACTCGCTGCTGCTAGACTATTAATAGATTTTGCTACCGTAATCTCTTGTTTCGACAATTCTGTTGCAGCCGTTTTTGAAGTTGCAAGTGAGGCTGAAGTGGGTGGAACAGTTAATTTTAATTGTGAAGTATTACTTTTACTTTTTTCAGTAGGTTTTAAGGCAGTCGAAAATTTTGATTGTAATATTTGACTTGGTAACGTAGAGCTTACAGTACTTATTTTTTCTGTTAAATTTAAAGAAGGTTGACAAACAATGGCTGATATTGTTGTAGTAACTGCTTTTTCAGATAATTTTATTGATGATTTAGATAATTCAGTAGTAGAAAGCTTTGTTGCAGTTTCTTCAAATTTTGACACGCTTTTTCCACTATGACTCATGTTGATAGCTGTACTAATAGGAGTACTTTGACTAAGTTTAGTAGCGGTTTTAACATCCGCTACAATATTTGATATTGTCAATGGTGTATTAATTTGTTTTTGATTTTCTATTGTTGTAGTAGTTAATAATTCTTGAATTATATTTGAAGTAGGTGCTACAGCGGGATTTGCAAGAGATTTAACTGTTGTTGTAACTGTGTCAGTTACAAGTGTTGATTTTGCAGTATTAACAGAATAAGTTGATGTGGGCTTAGTAACATTAAGTACTCCACTGCTTGTTTGATGCATGCTCGATGAAGAGCTTTGATTAAATTTTTCTTGGAACGAGAATGATGAGTAGGTCTTTTTCTCTTTTGTTTCTTCAGCAATTAAAATTTCCTCACTAACTGTTTTAGATATAACGGTAGAATCAGCGATAGTAGTTATTGGTTCAACTTTTGTTTTATTCATCTCTGTTGAATTAGCATCTAAACTTTCTTCATCGCAAGTTATTTTGGTTATATTATCGGGTGATTTTGATCCCGAATCAATGATTACAATTTCTGATTCACTAAGTGAAACTAAAACATTTTCAACCGGTGATTGCTCGAGATAAAAACTTGATGAAGGATCAACATTAAGATCTTCTTGATCTGGTGAATCTGGAGTATCTGTTACAGTTACTATTCTTTTTCCAACTGGCATTGTCCTTACAATATCAAGATTTAAACTTTTTTTATTTCTATTACCTTGGGACGGTAAAAGTTCATCAAAAGTTGTATCTTCGCTTAACGGTTCTGAATGTTCGAATTCTAAAATTTGAACGACGTCATGACCTTCATTGTTATCGTTGACTAAAGCATTACTTAAGGAATCATTACTGTCTACAGATAATACCATGTCTGATTCAAAAAGTACATATTCTTCTTGCATTTCTGATTCTAAACTTCCTCCTATAACATCTAGTTCTGGATCTCCAAAACTTTCAATGACTGGAATATCGTCATTGTCTTTTTGAGCTGTCGAACTAAGCGTAACTTCCGTATTAATTATCGTTTTGTCATCATCGTAATCAGTTGTATCTGGAAGTGACTCTACTTTATCGCTGGGACTTCCTAAACTCATAACAGTACTATTTGTTATTGAGGACGATGTTGCTTTTGGTTCGATTGTCGTAGGTGGAGTTTGTGGTGGTGTATGGGAATCATCATCAAAATCATTATAATCAGCACATACTAATGAATTAATTTTTGATTGAGAAATACCAGTTTTGCGATGGACAGACGAAGTATTTGGTTTGTCCTCGGAATTACCTAATTGTCCTTCTCCTGTTTTACCCTTGCTTGATTCAGGTTTGGAAGACCACATAGGCGAACCTCCTCTCAGGCCTAATCTAAAAAAACCATACCTTCCAAATAGGACTGGTAAAGGTATTGGGTTATTTGGATTATGTGGATTTCCACCTCCTCTGTTTTGATCCATCATCATATTTGATTCTTGTTGACCTTGTTGCATTTGTTGCAAATTTTGAGAATTTTGTTGTTGCATGTGTTGTTGATCATTTGTTGAATGATTGCTTGAATTCTGCGAACTATAAGCAGAATGTGGTGTATGAGGTGTATGAGGAGTTCTAGGCGTTCCAGGATTTTCAACACTTTGAGGGCGATCAGGCATAGCTGGACTATTACCAGTAGATTGTCTACGCTGCATTTGCATCGGTGAACCGCCAACCATTGGACTACGAGGCATAGGTGAATTTGGTGTTTGGCAAGGAGGAGGGTGATGAGCCGTTGTCATCTGATGTAGCATAGGAGATGTTGAAGGGTGATTTCTTGCCATTGGACTAGGTGGTTGATATTGAGATACCATTGGAGAGCTTGGTGGATGATTTTGAACTCTTGTATTCATTGGACTGGATGGTTGAGACGATTGACTAAGTTGTTGCTGCAACATTGGCGAACCCATTGTTTGTTGAACCATAGGACTACGAGGATGTGGAGAAGTGGGTTGTTGACCATAATTTTGTTGCATCTGTTGATGAAGTTGTGGACTTGGTGAAGATGCTGGTTGTGAGACCATTGGAGATGTAGGTGGTTTTTGCATTATTTGTTGCTGTTGTTGAGGTTGTTGCAAAGATTGTTGTCTCTGAACCATTTGAATGTTTCGTTGGTTAATCATATTTTGATTTTCTTGTGAAATAACGTCATGTTGCTGTTGAATCATTTGTTGTCGTTGAAGCATTTGTTGATGTTGTTGTTGTGTCATCATAGACTGCTGATTTGGTTGAGGGCTTCCAAGAGGAGAGCGTTGTCCATACAGCATTGCACCTTGTAATTGTGTTCTTGGGCGTTGCCCAGCATCGTTAATTGCATTTGGACGTACAAATCTTTGAGGAAGAGCGTGCATTTGTTGAGGCATCCTTATTTGTTGTGAATCGGGTGCAAATCCAGGACTTGTAGTAAGTCTACCATTAGCAACAGCTCGATGTTGTGGCGAAGTCATTCTCTGAGCCGCCGGTGAAGGCATTGTGCCAGGACTGAAAGGACTTTCTTCAGGTTGAGAATGTGGTGTACCTATCCTTGGAGACGATTGCATGTTGCTGTGAGGTGACATTGTGCCTGGATTAGAATGTGGATTGCCTGGACTATGTTGTACCATAGTAGCTGCGGGTGAATGTTGTAACATAGTAGGAGGGACGCTACCCGGACCGGGACTTTGTGACATAAGCGCTGCTGGACTATGCATCGGTGAAGAATGTTGCGAAGGTGACATAAGCGGCGAACAAGATTCATTTGTTGATTGAGCTTGTTTCTGTTGCTGCTGTTGTTGTTTGTTGCGATATTCTTGTAAAATTATTCCATGCTGCCTGCTTTGTTTACGACTTGTATCTAAATGTTTCTGAAATATTGCTTGTTCACTTGAGATTCTTTGAAGTTCTGCTGCATCATTTTCAGGCAATTCGTTACCAGATTTTCGACACTGTCTCTGTTTGCTGTTAAGAGACTGTTAAAAAAATAATAAAAATTACAACAATATCTTACTATGTAAAAATGTTATTAATAAAAAGAAGCTAAATAAAATTGAAATAAAAAACATTTACTAGTCAAGACACTATATTTGTCAAGCACACACAAAAACCATGACTCACTTTTCTAACCTTCCGAAGTTTTTGAACTTCCGTTTCATAATACTTTAATTGTTGTGTAAGAATTTGATGTTGATGATTCAACCATTGTTCATATTGAAGTTGCATGTTACGATCTTGCTCTGTAACAATGTTATCTGGAGGCACAGGTGGAGCTGGTAATGTAGGTGTATTAAACATTGGAATTCTCGCTATAATAAAAATATATATTTGTCTTTTTATTAACAAGTATGTAAAATATATCATAAAATGTAATAAAGATGTTATATTGGATTGGCTAGAAAGATAGGGTAAAAAATTTTTAAAAAGCATTTCATGAGTTTTTAAGAGTACTATTGTTTAAAATTATAATAATTGTGTTATTTTTTAAATAATAATATTAAAAAGAAAAAAATTTTTATTTATGTATCTATATTTGAATTCAATAAAGTTTTTTAATCATATTTAAATTCTTAATGAAAAAAAAAATTAATCTACTTTATATTTACAGTACTGGTCAATTGCTTTTGCCCATCCTAGAGTAAAATTTATCAAAGATTTTTGACCAATCTTTCAAACGCCATTTGGATTTTGAAGATGCGATCATTAGTTCCGAAGATATAAAACTTTTTATTCTGATAAATTTTACTCTAAGGTGGGCAAAAGCAATTGACCAGTACTGTATTTTATGTAGATTAGATAGCCAACCAATTCATAAGAGTAATAAATCAAAGTAAAAATTAAAAAAAAATAAAAAAATTAAACCAACGTTCTGTAGTGGTTTGTGTCGTGTGCGTGGGTGCCCTCTGAGGTTGAACAACAACTTTACCAGGATCAGCAGGTGGTTGCTGCCAATTTTGAACTGGGCCAACTGTTGGTCTAACAGGACCTGGTGGTCTGATTGTATTAATAGTAGTAGGAACGACAGTCATGCCTTGAGATGGCGAGGATAACGGTGCTGAACCTAGCACATCGGCATGTAATCGTTCAAATTCAATATCGCTAAGTAATGATCCAGCTGGCGTTGTTGTGTCAGCCTGTTGTTGTTGTTGCTGTTGTTGTTTTTCTTGTTCACGCTTTTCTTGTTCCAATAACTCCTCCAGAAGCAATGGTTGTTCCTGTGAACATGACTGCTGACCGTTAAGGTCTAAACTTCACAACTAAATTTATAGGATGCAAGGGAGGAAAAAACCAAAATACTAGCAAGAATAAATGATACAGGATTAAATTAGGCCTACTACAATATAGTTTTGACAATAACTAATTTTTCTTATATCAACAAAAGTAGATTTAAATAAATGAAAATCATGCAATATTTTGTAAGAATAATTTATTAATTGTAATTGAAATAATTTGGTTAATTTTAAAAATTTATATTTACTTTTTTATAAAATTTTTCATTTTTTTTATTTACTCTTTATTAAATTTAGAGAAGATAGGTATTATGGGACATGTATTTTTTAACTCCTAGTTAAAAAAATATTACTAACTTGAAACTTATTAAATATTATTTTCATTTGATAATCACTATGTTTCAGAAAAATAAATATATCAAGCATCAAGTCAATAAAAAAGCCATAATTGATTATTTTATTTAAACAAAAATCAAAGCAATAATAAAATGACAAAAAAGAATGCGATTTCTGAAATTGTTTATTTTTCTCTTTAATACCCCAGAATTTGCTCACCTGCAGAAGCAAGGGTCTTCGGTGAGGGTGGGGTGTCATTGATGACGTACCAGTATGAACCATAGGGGTCATCGATGGACCTGGCACGGGTACAGAATGCCCCATGTGCATTTGGGGTCGCGGCATACCCTGATCACCCGGGCATAGCCCCATCTATAGACATGCACCAACACCAACGCATTGCATACACCCAGACCAAATAATAACACCATATTGCCAACCAAATACTAACTTATAAATATCAACTCATCTACTCTTTTATTCTCAAATTTTTAATTTTATTTTGCTCAATTTTTTTATTTTATAAAAAATACTAATTTTTAAATTAACATCTTTTGAAAATTTAATCAGTTTTCTACTATAAGAACAATAAACTATATCATTCAATCATATAAGGTATTTCAAAACAATTTATTTTCAATTCTAGATATATTATATATATATATATATATATATATATATATATATATATATATATATTTATATATATATATAATAAAGTATGAAAAAATAACTTAACGAAATTCTTTATAATCCTAATTAAATTTAAAAAATAATAAAAATTGAAAAAAATTTTTTTTTTACAAATAATGAATAATTCAACTATAAATATCTATTTTAATGAACATTTTTTTTTATTTATGATTAACATTTCTTGTATGTTAATCAAGATTTACAATAAAGATTAAATCATATTCTTTCTATTTTATTATGTAGAAAAAATAAAATTATTATTTTAGTAAAAATAAAAGCAACTAGAAAATAGATTCTTAATCAATATAAAAAAATTATAAATAATCATTAATAAAACACCTTATACAATTTAAAGATATATCTTTTTAATTAAAAAGATTAATAAACGATTGTTCAGAAATATAATAACAAATTTTTTTAAATTTAATTTATGTTATAAGCAGTGTTTGTGTGAAGTCACAAACGATGTGAATCCGTTAAATGTTAAATTAATCATGGACAATTAAAATATTTTTGTATTTGGAAAGCAATCTATAAATAACCACAAATTTCGACAATAAAAAACAAAAACGTACCTGTATAGGTCCTGGATAAGGTGGTGGAGGTCCTGGATACGGAGGAGGAGGAGGAGGTGGTGCCAACGGCATTCTTGGGCCAACCATATGTCCAACTGATACAACTCTTCCAGCAACATTGGGAACACCCGGAAGTCTCATGCCCATACGCTGATGTTGTTGAACTATGAAAATTTAAAAATGATTTATATATATTAGTTTGTCATATTATATTATAAAATTTAATAACTTCTTTAAAATGTATATTATTTTGAAAAAAAATGTTTAAAAGTTACATGAAATTTTAAATATTTATTATTATTTATATGAATTCACCTTGCATATGTGGTTGCGGTATCCGTTGTGGTGGATGATTAGGAAAAGTGGAAGGATAACTGACAGTCACGGTATTAGTTGATGTTACAACACCTACTGCTCCATCCGAAGTAAGTAATCTAGTTCCTGGTGCTATTGGTCTTCCCATAGCTGCAGATTGTTGTACATGTTGTTGCATTTGCTGCTGTACTGCAACAGCTTGGGGATGAGGAGCTTGAGGCATCATAGGAGTTTGAGATTGTGTTGGTGGCGTAGATTGAATTGGTACCATAGGTTGAGCTGGCGTTAATACATTTGATGTTGCAGTTGAAGTTTGCATTGTACTAATTACGTTTGTCTCAGTATTATTGGAAATATTTGAAATGTTAAGATTTTTTGACTTTCGCTCTTCTTCTTTGATATCTTTTTTCTGTTTTTCTTCTTTAGTTTCCACTTCATCTTGTTCAAGATCCAAATCAAGAATGTTAGTTTTTTCACCACCAGTTAATTGATCTAATTCTGGATCAGCATACTCAAGAATATTGAAGTCAGCACCCATTTCAGCTATAACATTTTAAGATATTATTAAAATGTTAAAATATAATTAACCTAAATCTATTGCTTGGATGAAATGAAATTATAGCTTACCTAAAAGTTCATCGTCATCATCGGCGAGATCTCCTAATATTGCACTTACATTTTCAACTTCTACCATAGGTGCGCCTTCTTGTTCAAGCTTTTCTAACTCAGCTGTTACGTTATCTGGTATTTCAGATGTCTCTGACATTGTAACATTAGCCTCGCTAACAGTTGGTAAGATTGGTGGTCTCACCATTCCTGCTGTACTTATCATACGTACTCCTTGATTTACAATATTCTGACCAGGTCGTATAAGGCGTTGACCTAGATTTTGCCCTTGATTTGGATCTGCAAAATTGTTTTATATATTATTTTTACATCATTTCATATTTGAAGTTTAATTATATAATTTTAAGTTATATTTACCTGGAAAACGTTGTAAGACTTCATATTGTTCTGGTATTTGATTCCTTGGTCCAGCCATACGCTGCATAATTTGATTATTCTGGAATTGTTGAGCAACACTGACAGGCACTTGTGGTCTTTGTAAAATCATTCTTGTTCTTGGATCTAATCCTTGTAACCTAGCTGCATCAATATTTGTAATACCTGGATGCCTCGGAGTCACTAATGAAAATAATTTTTTAATTTTTTATGTTTCAATAATTTTTTTTTTCATATATAAACAAAATACTTTTACTTAATTATTGTAAAAATTAATAAAATAATACGCTATTAATTACCCATAGTATTTCTTATCAAAACATTTTGTTGTACTGGCATTCGCGGTCTGGCACTTGGTGGAAGTGGTTGTCTGAAAGTACCTTCTGAATTATTTGGTGGCTGTTGAGAATGCTGTGGCATTTGTACATGGCTGGCATCAAATTGTTGCTGAGGTTGTTCAGATGCAGGTTGACCATCTAGAAAAATAACATAATTATTTTTAATATTTACATTTCAACTATTTTATACATTGCTATAAAAATAAAAAAATTTATTCAAAATATATTTAGTCTAAGAGAGAAAAAATAGATACCCTGATTCCAATTTTGATTAATTGGTTTCATATCCTTATTAAATTGTTGTTGCCTTTGAAGTAGATCCCTTAATTGCCTATTAACTTCTGGCTGTTGATTAAAGAGTTCGTTCGGTTGAGATACAGGACTTTGTTCTTGTCTTGGTGACAGATAACTCGGTACTGGACTAGGTGTTGCCGAAGTTGGGGTAGGAGGTTGTTGAGGTTGTTGTTGCTGCTGCGGTTGTTGTTGAGGTGTCGCAAAGGATTCAGGAGTACGTGAAGGAGCATAAACATGTGTTGCAGGTCGAGCTGCTGGTGTACTAAAGATGGGCCGTGGTGTACCAGGTGGTTGCGGGAAGACATCGCTTCGCGGAGATGTAGAATACGAAGGAGTAGATCTGGCTTGACTTTGAGATGTCGGACCAAATCCTTCTGCATTTTCGAAACGCTGAAAATGCTCAGGTTGAGGCTGCGACTGGGATGCCGGGGACTGTGGAAAATCATGAGGGGATTGAGGAGCTTGCGGTGAAAAGGGTGAAGGAGGTTGTTGTACGAAGCTACCAGGTATCCCAGGTCTAGCAACCCCAGGCATTGGCCGACCAACTTGTGTAGTTTGAACAGTTGGTTGTGGTTGCTGCTGTTGTTGACTAACTAACCTGACGGGCATGCCTGGATGTGAATTTGGCGCTGGCATTCCTCGTCCTACTTTCATTGCTGGGGCGGCAAATTGATTCCGTGAACCAGGTTGGGATAACGTTCCAGATACCACCTGATTTAATGGACTTCCATCCTAAAAAGAAGTATCTTTATATTTTTCCCGCCTATTTTTTCCACATTGTTATCGCAACATTATACATTATATTGAAAATACGATAATATTCATAAAGACTTACTTGTGATGGAGAAACCATCTGCGTATTCATTGTTGATGTATTTTCATTACTTAATGTAGAAGTGCCGTCTTCACTAAGTTGTCGGTGAACTCTAGCTATAGCTATAATAAGATAAAACATTTTTTTAATAATTTAACAGAATTTTTATTTGAAATTATCATTATCAATAATTCCCTATATTTTACCATGCGCACGCTGATCATGAATGACTAATTGTTGCATATGAGCTTGTTGCTGTCGCAAAGCTTGAAGTTGTTTCCACTGACGTTCTTGTTCAGCTTCTCTAGTAGATCGATCTCTATTGGCAATTTTATCTTGTTCCTGTAGAAATATATTTGATTATAATTCAACTATATTTAAACATTATAAAACACTGCATCTTCAAAATCAAATACGCATTCAATATCAAAATATTCTTCATTAATGTTATAAAAAATTAAAAAATTCGTAAAATCTTAATTAAAGATGCAATGTTTTCCATTCTTTTTTTTTTCTTTCATAAGAAAAACAAAAATTATTAGGCTTTTGAAAAATCAGCCAATTACACATCAAGTCGCAACGATTACAGAAGGCAGCAGTTAATGTAATGCTAAATAAAACCAAAAGATTATTTAGTGCATTAAAATATGAGTAATTGACCAGCCACCATCCAAAAACAGAAACACAATTTTTTATGAAAAAAAGTATGCTTATAATTTATATAGAAGCTCTGAAAGTATTTTTACATGCAAATGACTTAAAAGTATTACAAATTACTAAAATTTAAAAAATATAAAATGCATAATAATTTTTTAATATTTACTAATGTTGCATTAGTGCTGTTATTATATATGTTCAAATTACGTTAGTATTTTGTAAAACTTTAAAATCAAAAATATTTGAAAATTTTTATCTTATTTTTATGAATTATGTTAGTAAATTTCAATTATTTACGTAAATACATTATCTATTTAGAGATTTTGTTTATATTTTGTACACTTTTAATGATAAATGTAGAGACTGAAAAGATTTATTTTTATTTTTGTTGAGAAGAAATAAGAGAAAATTTGAGTATTTTAATTAAATTGTTTACAATATACACATTCAAATAAATACTACGCACACACACACACCGTTTACACTCTGATTATAATAAGATAAGAAGCAGTAAAAACGTTGGCAACCGATTAAACATACTACAATACACATTAGAATAACCATATCCACCAATTAAAAATATTACAATAGAATGAACTGATATAGGATTGTTTGATAAAAGGAATATAAGGATTAAAATGATTGATAAATAATTAGGATTTTAATGAATGAATTTCGGATGGACGGAAAAATTGATGTTATGGAGATTATCATCATGCCACATTAAAACTGAAAAATTGGAAAAAAAATGTTTGTTGGTCAAAAAATAAATCGGGATCAGGTATGGTCAATGTCCCAATTGCTACTCACGAACCTATTACTAGCCGTTCATTGTTAAAAATTTTTTTTTGTATCTAAATAACATTGAGCGGTTAGTAATAGGTTCATTTCTAACAGCGAGTAGCAATTGGGACATTGACCATATTTCATGTTGTACATGAAGGGTTTTTAATCAATCAACAGCCACGTAGAAAGAAAGAAAGAGCGCGATTCTTTTAAAGGGCAAATCATTCCAAATAATAATATTATCTGTATAAAATAAATACAGCGATGCACACAATATATAAATTTTCTTTGTAAAAATAATTTTATAACCAAATCGTTGTCGCAGCAATCCTAAACTTTAAGTACATAGTACATATCACGTTTAAATAAAAATACATAAAATAGCTAAAAGAGCACTTGAATCAGAGATAAATATTGATGATTGAAATAATTTTAAAATTACTATTTTGAAAATACAGAACTAGCTTGCCATTCTAGTTCAAAAATTTGTAGAAAGTTGGTCTACGTAAGTATAATAAAAAATAATAAAATATTATCATGCAATAACTACAATTTATTTTGAATTTGACATTTTACTTAAATACTAGAAGTCAAAGCGCTTCTTATGTCTAAAAACCAGTCTTATAATTTTTTAAATCTTACGAAAATGACTATTTTTATATGAAAGTACATTACACTTTTTTTAGAGCGCTATAACTTCTTGAAACAAAAAAAAAATATATATATATATATAATAAGAAATAATATTTCCAAAACTCTGATTCAATGTATACGAGAATAAAACGACACTACCGTCAATAGAACTGCAGTATAAATAATAATAAAAATAATAATAATAAAAAAAGGACACTAATAAAAATGTTGACTGCAGTAGTGAAAAATAAGAATATGAAAATATATTGATATGAAAATACACGTGGCAATAATAAACATACGAAGTAATAATAATAATAATAATAGTAAAAGGCAAGACACTAGAGGCAGAGTGAAGGTGGCTCACCATAACCGGGGACTGTACAGGTACAGTGTGAATAATTGCAGTGGGTGGCGGATCGTAGTGCTCCTGGCAGAGGGAAGGAAGGGTGCGCATTATTTCGGACGGAGTGAGCACTCTAATTTGATGGTCTACCGAGGAAAAATGTCGAGCAGAAGCATTAACAGTAGTAGTTGAAGTTGTTACTACTACCGTATTACTTTGTGAGTTGACCTGTTGACTATTATTATTAGAAATACTACCACTCGATAGTGATTGTTGTGCTTGAGGATTACGTACAGGTATTTGTGCTTGTAATTGTGTATGTAAATGTGGCTGTGACTGTGACTGTGGCTGTGGCTGTGGCTGTGATTGTAATAGCAGTGATATTGTTGCTACTGATGATGATTGTGCTATTGGTGGTTGTGGTGGCGGTGGTGGTGGAGTTTCATGCCGATGACTATCACCGGCAGTTAAAAGTGAATCACAACAAGAAGAATTGGAAGAGGTAGATGATGATGAAGAAGAAGAAGAAGATGAAGATGAAGAAGAAGCGCTTGCCAGCTCGCTTGTACGGTGATGATTGTTGATAGGATTGTTATTATTGGCAAGAGTTGATAAAGGTCTAGGTGAACAAGAAGGTGGCGTGGAATTTGGGGAAGAGCTTGGAGAGCGAGATGTTAGCCTCCGTTGCGCCTGTACTCCTCCCTGCACCGCACACACCTCCGCTAATTGTGTTGGGGTAGCCGACGACGACGATGACGACGATGTTGATGTAATTGATGCTACTGCCGCTGCCTGTGCTGCTGCTGCTTGGGCTGCTGCAACTGCTGTAGCTACGACTGCTGCTGGATTTGGTTGACCACCATTTTTCTCTAGACTCACTTGTTTATCCTTTAGTTCGGAATTCAATAGCCCAACTGCAGGCTTTTGGCTCGTTGCCATTACAACTACCGGTGGCATCGAATTTGACCCTTTCGTTAAGATGCCAGTTGCATTTGTCGAAGTCGCGGGCTTCGTATTCGCTAACTCCTTCGGTATCTGTTAAGGGTTAACGTCCAACCAACACGTTCACACAATTGTTTTATATATACTTTTTTTATATACATGCACACTCTTACATGGCGCATTAATATTTTACTACATGTGATTTTTAAAATTACATTCTTTGATCCTTTATTACAATTCGAATATTGGAGAATCGTACGAGCCAATGAATTTTTCTCACACTATCTTAGTATCAATATATTTGTCCTAATGCAGATTGCACTTCTACTGAGTAACGAGTCACACATCATATTTTATAGTAAAAGCAGACTATTTTTTGTACCTTTTTTTTATTGGCTGGTGTATTTTTTTCATAAAGAATTTGTTAAGAAATAAAATTTAAAGATATTTGAATAAAATTGATACACAAGGTTTAGTATTAGTGATGTTAAACATATAACAATTAAATTATGTAAGGTCATTAGTTGATTTAGAATATCTATTAAAATTTAAAAATGGATACATAAATTCTAAAAAAAATATTTTATGATTTATAATCACGAAGACACCAGCCTTTTTTAGGCTAACCAGAGTACTATCGATATATGTTAAATATTTGACGCATTGTTAGTTTGTTTTATTTTGTTAGCAACAAGACACCCTCGACAATGAGTATGACTGCATTTCATCAAGTAGAAAAACAATGTCACCAGATATTTTGTTGTGAACATTTAAACACATTGAGTCCTTTAGAAAAAAGAAATAAATTACCTGCTGCGCCTTTTTCATGCGAATTGCTGCTCTGTTTTCACGAGCATGAGTCACATATGGAGCTTTCTTATCACCGGGTAAAGAGCGCCACTTTTTTACAATTTGTTTGTAACGTTCTGACCAGACTGAAATATAAAAACATTGTTTATACTTGGAAATAAAGACAAAACTCAATTATAATTCATAAAAGTGAATGAAATATAATTACCTGGATATTCTGTTTTCCATTCTGGATGATTCATATTCGCGTACAATACGGAAGCTGTTGTAGCTGCGCTACCTAGTGCTTCATCAGCTTCCATTTTTATACTAGTTCTTTGGTTGTAAGTAATAGCCGCTGGACCACTCGTGGGAGCACTACCTTCATCTTCAGGATTTACCCACGGGCTTGGTGGTTCCGAAAACGCAGGACTAAATTGAGGGCTGCTATATTTAACGTGAAAAAATTTAAGTTATATTTTAATTAAAAATCAAATAATCGATATTTTTTTTCATAAAAATGTAGTAAATTACTTACTTGCTATATTCGGAATGATAAGGCGATGGTGGTGGAAAGCTCATTGGAGAATTTAAATTTGCCTGACCAACAGATGGCAAATTTGCCGGTATTTGTGGCCTTGCCAATGGTAAATTGACTGGTTGAATGTTTGCTAAAGAAACAAAAATTATTTTCCAATAAAAATCAAGAAAAATACAAAAGTTTAATAATAAAATATTTTAACTAACCTGGATGAGGAGATGGAGATACCATTGGAGTAGTGGAAGACGGTGCTTGAGGAGTTTGTGCTTGTGCAGAATAACCACATGATTCTCGAGATTCTTGAGATTCATCTGTAAGAACTCCCTTAAATATTTCTTCTACATCTTGGCTAGCCATATTGGGTAATCCTAAAAAGAAAATCATAAAATTAGGTAAACTTAATTTAAAAATTTTTTTTAAACAAAATATATATAGCAGCAAAATTAATATATGTACCAGTATCTCGGACCATGGATTCTATATTAAAATGAGGACTGAGAATATCTGGTAATTCATCTTTAGTCGACTCTGGTGCTTGATCAAGTTCATCCCAACCTTCAGTCGCTTTAGCTAAATCTTCATCAGGTTCATTCATTATTGTATTAACCAGATCACTATCAAGTAAATCGCTGGAAATCGGCAGAATGTCATCAAGTGCCTCGGTATCACTGCCCTCTTCTTTAACAATTTCTTCTCGTTTAATCGGTGCTTCTCTTGTTGGTTGTTCCTCATCTTTTTCTTGTTTAGCCTTTACTTGTTCCATCGCTTGTAATTCATCCCGAGACAATTGAATAGTATCTGCTTTACCTGAGGTATTCTTTTCGCTCTCAGAATCGCTACTACTGTCCAGATCCTTATCTTTGGTAGTATCCATTAGATCTCTGCCAAAAAATGCCTCCTGCATGTAAACGGGGAAGCACTCGGCAAGTTTAGTCTTTGGTTTTCTACGCTGAGGCTTCCTACGTGGTTTATCATCATTTATAATTAACAGACTTTCGCTTATTCCTGGAGTATCAGGCTCGTCATCTTTTTCTTTACGTGTACCTCTAAGCCTGACAACAAATCCACCAATACCAAGTTTTTGTAAATTGCGTTGACGCTTACGCCTTAACACTGTTACTCCATTTTCGGTTGTGTAAAGACTAAAACCATCAGGAGGTGGCTGATCCCCGCGAGGTGTCCATACCATTCCTTCTTTATAAATCTGGGTAGGCTCATCTTTAGAATCGATCAATTCTAATTTTCCATTATCCTCGAGCGAGTTGTCTAAACTACCACCCGCTACGACCGATTCTATAGTAGCCATTATGTCAGCATCTTTATCTAAAATAGCAGCTAATTTTCTTCTCTTTTTTCGTGTGATTTGATGCTCAGACATAAGAGATTTTATGTGATTCATGCCTGCTTCAGACAAAATAATTCCTTCTACCAAAAAATTTTGCTGAGGTGGTTTCTCCAGTTCAGGACTTTGAATAACTGGAGGTGGCGTTCGTGGTTGCTGTTGAAATTTAGTAGGTTGCGCTTTTGTTAAATTGCACAAAATATGAGGAGGCGGCACATCCCTTGGACGACAAAGAATACAATTATAGCCTTCCTCGGCACACTTTTCGGCTTCTGCTTCAGTCTTAATTGAGTCACATAAGCAATGTAGCCATCTTTCACACTGTATACACTGAATTATAAGATCGCCCTCAGAATAAGCTTCGTTACAGGCAGCACAAGCGGTATGAGACGCACATGGACCACACTGCGTATAATTTTTTTGCCAGTTGCTATTAAATCCTGGGTCATTAGTACCACAAGTCTGACACTGAGCACACCACTTGCACTTCCACGTTCCTTGAGGCACATATTCTAAAGGAGGGTCCATACAATATATGTGATAACTAATATCACAATCGTCACAAAGTATTAACCGTCCCTCATCGTTACGTTCACCACATCCTTCACACACTGTGCAATCAAGACATCTCCAACCTTTTTGCAAAATTATTTTTGTAACCTTAACATTAACACAGTATGGGTGATAACATTGTCCACACTGAGCACAAGCAATTAAACAACCTTCTTGATCAGTGCCTATTGCACCGCACATAACACAAATATCTTGTGACAATACAAATTTATCTTTTGATGAACACAGAACTAATCTGTTTTCAAAGCCAGGTTCTTCTTCTTTTGAAGATGAATCTGATACAGGTCTCTAAAATAAGTAAAATTAAAAATGAAAACAATTATTTTTAAATTACATAATTTAATTAAATTATTATTACATTTTTTTAGCATTATATGATTTAATATGAAATATTTTAATTGAACTTTGAGTTCATTTTTCAAAAATCACAAAATTTAATATTTTTATTACCTGTAATCCTACACCCGGAACACCGAAAATTCCTCTCATTTTAGCTTTTGGACCTCTTTTTCTTCCGAATTCCGTCATTTTTTGTCGCTTTTGGTAACCCACTTTTCCTATACCTTTTGGTCGACCGACTAAACCTCCAGCAAGGCCAAGTCTCTTCTTCGCTATTTTTGAGGCACAAAAAGGTTTACCTTTTCCTAATCCTACTGAATAGAATGCGTCTTCAGAACTTCCCTGATAATCCATTTCGGACGAATCACCATCTCCATACAAGCTTTCTTGTGATGCTGTTAAACTAGATTCTCCGCCATAATCTTCAACGCTATCTTTTCGTTTGATAAGAGCTACGTTTTTACAATGAAGACAAATATAATCGTAATCTGGTTTAGCCTCTTTACGATGTTGATAAGTCAATGGATCTGCTTCAGGGTCACACGTACCATGAACAAACTTTTTACATGAACTACACTGAACCATTTCTCTATAAGCAGCTGCTCTATAAGCTTTTCTACATAATGGACAAGAGAAACCTTTATTACGCTGTTGATAACACGAATCGCACACTGTGTAATGAGAGTGCCAACGCGATGAAAGTCCTGCACCAGGTGTTCGTGAACCGCAATCTGTACAAACTCGACAACACTTACATTTCCAGCCGTATTTAGGTATAGAAGTTACAATTGGTCTTAGACAACTAGGGTGATAAGCTTTGTCGCATCGCTCACAAGTCATTACTTTAGCTAGCTCTTCAGGCTGGCGGCATACTTGACATAAACGACAATTGGCGCATTGCCATCCAGAACGAACACTTGGTAACAGAGCTAATCCAACGCATACACCATGATAATGTTGTCCACAAATTGAACACATTACCAAATTAGCGACATCTCCCATTGCATAGCAATGCATACATTTTACGTTATCTCCATCACCATTTACTAAAAAGAAAATTTTCATTTAAAATTAAAAATTTTAAACTGATTGTATATTATGTAAAAATCACTTACGTATTAAAGGAACTTGTCCTAAATGTTGACTACAAAATAAAGACAAGCTCTTAACATCTTGAAAACAGCTAGCAGCAGCTGCACATGGATAATGAAAATAACGATTACACGATTGCACCTACAAATTAAACAATATAGATTATTATAATATTTAATAATTATAGATTGAATAATTTTTATTAATAATTATAAATTAAATAATTTTTTTTTAATTTAAATTGTATTTACTTTGCAAGATGTGCCAGCCCCATAATGGGAACAGTAGGCACATCGTCTGATTGAAACTTGAACAATAGCTGCACTAATAATATCTGGAGCCATGTCCTGATTACAACTTGCCCAAAGAGCGCAAGCTTGGTGAACATAATAATGACCTGTTGGTTCAAAAATCATTCCTAAATCAGGTTCTTCCAAATAACCTACTATAGTTAATTCTTCAACAGGCTCAGAAAAATTTGTTAGACTAGGATTTCTATAAAAAAAATATAAATATTTAGAATTTAATCTTCATAGATAAATTTTAAAAATTATTCTTAAAAATAGATTTCATACCTGCACTTAGCTAAACTTTTTTGCCTGCGACATGTGACAGCTCCAAGAGTATTACTTGTACGAGGGCTTTTATCCCCAGTTGCAGGCACATCAATAAGACTTTCTGAATTATCTTCCCGATTACTAATTTTTTCAGGATTGAAGTCTTCAGGTACTGAAAGCTTTAGAAGCTCTCCTTGACCTAACTGACTTCTTTCACTTAAATTGCACAGGGCACAAACTTTTCCTGGCCTGCAAAGTAATACATATTATGATGTGAATTTCAACTATGTTTGTCTCACTTATTGTTACAACATTAACAATAAATTACATATCTAATCACTTTGCTAATTTTAATATATACATATAACATATATGTGTATATATAAGTAATAAATTGAAGTAAATAAATATAAAAATACCATTGCTCTGGAAAATATGGAGGTTCCTCTGGTGCTGGCATATTTCTCTCCAGACCAGAACCATCTCCATCAATTGAATCATCTGTTATTCGTAGAGGACTTGGTGATTCCGAATGTATATCCTCATCTTTGCTTTTTGTTCGACGGGGTATACCCCTCCCATAACCAAATCTAAATTTTATCAAAACAAATTCATAATTTTTTTAAAATATGTAATTAAATCTTCTAAATATGTATTTGATGTTTAATTTTTAGAATAATACTATCTTAAATATTAAAATTTATTCATATACATAATTAAATTTACACATCACAATAATAACAAATAATTTAATAACACACCCTTTGCCTCTTGTGGATCCTCTTCCAAATCCTCTACGTATACCACTACCACGTGGAGCTCCTGGAGGACGTTCTTTTCTTGGCCGACCAGGTCCACGCCTAATATGTAAAGGCTTTCCTCCTGGAAGAGGAAATTTTTGATATCGCAGAGGATCGTTGTAAACCTCTTCTGGAGTAACTACAGTAAAAAAAATTTTTTCATATTAAAAATAGATATTATGAGTTGCATAAATGTTTCAAGTCACCATATTATGATTCTCTATTTTGTTCTGAGCAATTACAATGCGAATTAGTACACGAAAATAATTATAATGAATTATTACATTAATTGAGGGTTCTATAATTCATAATTTTTGTAATATGAATATTGGTGTAATAAATGAAATGTATTTATGAGAGTTTTGATATTAATTGTAAATTTCATAATAGATGTAACTTTAGAAGTATAAAATAAAAAGATCAAATTACTATTGTATGCATCTCGAGCATTACTATTTAAACTTTCTGCAAAACTGAGGCATTGACTTGTGCTTGGAGTGGTTGGTATAGAACCAAGCAACTGGTCAGAATTTGCTGGAGAAACAGGTATTCCTGAATTATCATCTTCATCATCTTCACCTTCAGAAGCTTCATCAAGCTCCATTTCCTCCTCCCCTTCCAGTCGCTCTTCATCATCCATGGCACTTCCTTCTCACGTAACGATTTTTCACCCTATAGTGTTAAATAATTTTTAAATAGTCATTAACTATTATTCTAATTTTTCTTCAAAAACGTATATTAAACAGTTTCTCCTGATATTTTTATTACTTTTAACCTAGCTTTAATTTTAAAAATAAATTATAATTGTATATAAAACATAATGCTTTAATTATTAAATACAGTTTAGATTTACTTTCTTTTAAATAAAATAAATAAAAAAATATTAAAAATTATTTAAAAAAAGAAAAAATAATAATAACAATAATAATAAATATGAGCATACAAACAATGAACTTTTTTAAAATACAACAAAATATTATTAAAAATTTAAAAACTATTAAAAATATAACAACTATACTTGAGCATTGTTCGTGTGTATGTAAACTCAGTGCCGGATGCAGCTGTATATCATGCTCCGAAATGACCGATCGTGGGCTCCAAAAAAGTCAAACTTTACCAAAATTATCGTAAAAACTTTGAACGTTATAATAGATGAAAAAAAGGGAACAAATTAAAAATTTGAATATATTATTCCAACATTTGCAATTGAAAAACGTCGATTATCGACATTATAGTTCATTTTACTCGACGTCCATATATCCCCGTAGCATAAAAGCGCCGCGTTCGCCGATCGACGGTAAACGCGATCGTGACTTATAATGCCGCTTGTCTTTATAGTATAATCATTTACTCCTGCATATAAATCTCAATGAAATATAAAAGATAACAAATTTTTAAAATTATAAAAAGTTAATAAAAAAGTAAACAAATAAAAATATTAAATTAAAGAAGCAGAAGTTAGAAGAGGGCGGCGCGTCGCGCGCGCGTCCCTCCGTCGCTCGTGGCTTTTTAGCAGCTAATCCGTTTCCTTTCCTTACATCCGAACTGGCCAGACTCTCTCTTTCTTGCACTATTAGCGCGAGAACAAGCGAACAAACTTTTAAACTCGCACAATAAGTGACTGTTAACAATTACACTTGGTCAATTAAACAAACAGAAGCGGCATCGAGATATGTATTTATTGACTTGTCAGATGATTAGATCTGAGTATCTCCTAGAGTGCTAAAACGAAAACACGCCATTGCCCTGCTGCGCTTCACAGGCCCGTCACAGGGTTTTATAGGCTATAAACATACACACGTACTCAAATACATAACACATTGAATTTAAAAAGATGTTATAATTAACACGAGTAATTAAAAAAAAATGAAATTTTTTTAATAAACTTTGACTATGATGGCAACCGGCCGTAGTTAATGAATATAGACGAAGTGGACAAGTAGGTGTAATACCTGTGGCGTCTACTGCTGTCTTCTTAATGGCCTCATGGCCGAGTCGTCGTGTTTCCAATAATCCTGGTACTCAAACTTCCACGAACAATTTAATCTCGCAAACATTTTCATTTCTTTATATATTATTATATTATAAGGTAAAAAAAAGAAACTTGCACACACAAGAGAAAAGGAATAACTGAAAAAATAAAAACTAAGTCACTAAATGAAGCTTTCGCTTTCGGTGTGTGTTTCCTTTAACCCAAGTTGCACTCCGCCGCGCGCGAGTCGCCCCTCGGGTGTGTAGAGAGACACGCACACACATATACGCACATACAATTTATCGTCGCCGGGGGAGGCGCGGACGACGACGACAAGTAGACAAGATATACAATAGTCGAACTAGACAGAACCCCACACACACACTGTGGCTAGCACACCACAAAAGCAAAACTAGGCACGAGCCAAGCAAACTCGCGGTTACTATATTCAATAGAATCTATTTTCCACGCATACACATACATATATAGGAATGGAGCGCGGCGATGTTACTCCACTTGCTATCTATAACTATACGAAACGGGTTAAGTTGTCCAGTTTTTCAACGAATGGTAGAGCGTGAGAGAACGCTTACGTCAAGCGTCAACTGATCTTGGCCTTATGATTGGTTGTTTGTATCGAATAACAGAACTTTAGGGAGTAGCTAGCTGCTTAAAATGTTGCTTTTCAATGTGACGATTTTCTTTGATAATGTTAGGTATTGGCGCAATTTTTAAATTAGTATTGTATTAGTTTTTTTTATATTTTATCAAATGGTAATTTAATAACTGTTCAATTTTATCAATTATATAAGCACATATTATTTATTGTAAGTCATTAAAATACAAATAAACTTTTTAAAATATATCTTTTTATTTTAATATTATTTCATAGTACAAAATACTTATAAATATTAAGAAATATAATTACAAACTAAAACGTATAAATTATTATTATGACATATACAGTTACAAAAATTTTAAGAAAATTCTTGAAACTTAATTGAAAAGCTTCTTCAGAATATCACAATCACTTAAATTTTAATTTCATTGCGTATTTCTTTTTTTAATTTAGAAAGACTTTCCAAATTGACATTATTTTCTGTCATCATAGTTTTTAAAACAAGTAATTTATGTTTTACAAATCTATGTTGTTCAGGTGTTAAATGTATTTGATTATTTTTGCTTGGTAATGGATCTCGCAAGTAATTTTTTATTAAACACCATATTCCCTCGTCATTTTTGTAAGTGATAAGATCCGTGGTAAAGTATAATGCAGATGTTAAATTTGGAATTGTAATTGGCATCTGAACAATAGTATGCTTATCTTCGACTCTTTTCATGGCAAAAATACTTTTACCTTTATGTTTCAACATTTTTACAATAACAGTACTCACAGGTAGAACATCTTTAAAATTTGATATCAAAAATATTTGATTCAATAATCTTTGAACTGTATCTTCAGAACAATATACAAGATGCTGCTTGTTAATAAATATATTTATTCTTTTAAGTCGATCTTCTTTTTCTATCATTTTTTTATGGAATTCATATAGTTCAGAAGTTTTATCAGTAATAACTTCAACTATATTGTTTATCCCATTTAGCATATTTTGTGCTAATTTTATAAAATCACCAGGACTTTGTTCATTTAATAAATTGTTCAAATAATCTACATTTATTTGAAATAGTTCTTTCGATGGCTTTAGATAAACAATAAATTTCGATTGGTAGATGATGAAATTTTCATAATATGTTTCTTCTGTTCTAATTTCTTTATTTAAATTTTCATTTATATTTCTTCTTGTATAATAAGTATTTGTATTATCCGAGTATACAAGTAGTAATTTATCATTTGAATTTATACTACCACATACATTTTTGACGTCAACATTGAGAAAAATTTTATCATAATATAATTTATTTTTTTTGACATGCATAAAAATTAATACGTTTTTATCAGTTTGTAAAATTAGACCAGCGATTTTCCCAAATTTTTCAACTGGCTTTATTTTTTTTATTAAATTATCACAGCTGTATATGATTTTAGTGGTTTGATCATACATTTTAAACAATTTTTTGCCATAAGCAAATATACACAAGTTTACATTGCTAGTGTCATCAAATAATATCCTACACAGCATTTCATCAACATCATTGTTATTCAATGGTAAGACATATAATAAATCATTAGTAGAAGTTGCAGAAATAATTTTCCGAATACTTTTATGTTTTTTATCTTCTAGAACAAGCATATCATTACTTAATGTAAATACTTCACTAAAGTTAGCACCTAATTCAATGCCAGATTTGCTTAAAATAGCAAACTCCCAATTTTCAGTAAATTTGTAAATTCCACTTGGAGAACAAAGAATAAAGATTCTTTCCTTATAACTACGAAAATCTTTAATTTTTTTAGGAGCTTTTAAAACTTTAGTTGTTTCTGTTAAGTTTTTTATTGAATACGGAAAACAAATAAATTCATTTTTCCTCCATGCAAAACACATATCTTCACCATAAAAATTCAGAATCGCGAAATTTTTTGGATAAAAATTCTCAGGATCTGTATAAATTATCATCTTGATTTAATTAATATTAATTCTAATACTTAGATAATAAAATCATAGTCATGTATATCTGCTATTTTTAATTGTAATCTAATCTACATTAGTTTACTATCACTTAACAATTACAAAGAGAACATATCGTGCTCGGCGCTAACCTTTCAATAACCGTTTCAAATAAGAATATAAAGTTATTTACCTATACGTAATAACGTATAATACAGATTATCATATGTTCGACTGAAAATTAAATTATGGAACAAATCAGGACCGATTCCTCTGATCCGGCTCCATTTTAAAACCGGTTATTTAAAAATTTTGGGCGTTGCAAATCCAATTTAATTATTTTAAAAAAATGAAAAAATTAAATTTCCATTTTTTATTCCAAATTGCAACTTTATCTAATTACTTAAAATTTAAGCCAGTGTATAAGAAATAAATGAATCATCGTAAACAATATTTTTTTATAAATAAATTTTTTTTTTATGGCCAAACTATAAAATACAATATAAAAATCAGATTTCTTACAAATCAAATGAGGTGATAAAAAAGGGATTGTTTCTATGTTGTATGTAAGAAATGTTACATAAAAATTAAATTTATTGTTTTTATAAAAATTATATGTTATTGCTAAAATGAGCTCCAAAGCCCTCTTAAGTTTGATGCGCGCTTATGGTCAACATGCCCTCAGCCCTGTTGTCAAAGGGCGCTTCTTGGCACTATATAGATGTCTCGTTTCTCCTCGTGCCGTCCCATTTATATGGGAAATATGACACTATATATACCGGGTGACAGTGCGAGAGTGGTGGCTAAGTTTTGAGTATGATAATTTATTTTTTTATTAACTAACACCATGGTTTTAAGGGTTTTCGGGGCCAAGGAATCCAATGGTCAAGTTATTTTCGTTGTAAAATTAATATTTCGAAAAATAAAAAATTTATTTTTTGAAAAAATTAACGAATCTTGGTTTTAATTAATATTATCGAAAGCTGATTAAATTTAACGACGATACGACCTTTGCTGCCTTAAATTTAATGTTTTTAAGTATTTTTAATTAATTGTTAAAAGTTGATATTTTAGAGTGACTGATATTCCGTGAAAAATTTACGGAATGGAATTTTTCAAATCAAGCAGCAACTTCACGGCGAGTTTTGACATTTAAATGAACTGCTCGAAAAGCGGGTTATGTTGATGCTATTGTTTACGAATATAATTCGTAGTCGTCGATCATAGATGGCAATGCTAGTTCCTTTAGAACTATTATTTATAAAAATAGTGTAATGGCTGTGTAATATATTTTGGTGGCCAATAAAAAGAAATAATAATAATAATATTATTTATAAAGATTTTTATTATAATAAGAATAAAGACGATTAAAATATTATAAATTTACATGAAGTTAATTTATTTAATGATTTATTTAATCGATATAAGTTTATATTTCTAATTTAAACAAAATAAAATAATAAAATGAATGAAATTTTTATTTTTTACTGATAATACGCAAATGTCCTATTGTCATAAGTTATTTAAAAATTTCAATACTCGAAAATACGTGTCAATTTTTATGATTATTATTTGAAAAATAATAATTTGAGCATATAATAAAAATTGACTACAACAATATTATTTAGTACTGTTTTTTTTATAATTTTTATTTTTTTTATTTGTATTATTTGAAAATACATGTAAAAAGTAATAAGAGCAATTCTCAAAGCTTTTTTAAAAATTTATTTATTTTTTGCAAATAAATTGAAAATTCTATTTTAAATTCATTAAATTTGTTATAATAATGACAATATTATTGAATTTTAAATATTTCATTTAATATGTAATATTTCATAACCGTGACGGTCACAACAGCAAGCACAAAAGAAATTCAAATTATTTTATAAGTGAAGAACAATGATGTGTATGTAACTCCATTTTGTTCTTTTCTTTTGATGTGTATCGTTTGCATTCTATAACTTAATTCATAGATGGCGATAGCAGGTTATAAGAAAGAGTGTATGCATAGAAAGATGTTAATGAGTAATTGTGATTCCTTAAATAGATTTTCGGCGCCCGTTTTGTGTGACTAAAATACCACATTCTCACAGTGAGGAAATGTGGTATTTTGCTAAAAATCGGATTCCGCTCACCTTGTTGGTAAAAATTCTATACCCCACCCATGGCAAAATAGGTTCCCCACTCTTTTATTTGTCACTCTTGCTACGCTTGAGTGGGGGAATGACTTGTAAGGGAACGACTCATTTTGCTCACTAGTAGAGTAATGTACTATTTTTAACTGTTTCTTATGTAAGATTTGGGCGGGGGTATTATCAATAAAAATCGACATCTACACGAAAATGACACTTGCACACAACTAACCGGCTTATGTATATGTGTGCTATACGCATCCATTAGCAACGGACACATTTACTATATTATATTTGCACATGAGTAAACATAATATTGATAGTTGTTCGTGCTTAGCCTCAATTTTTATTTCATATTATATAATTATTATAACTTAAGATATTTATTTTAATAAATTCATTATTAATAAAAAAATTTGTAATCATTAGATCGCTATTTTTTAGTCCGAAAAAAGTCTTCTTATAAAGAAATTCTTTTTATAATAAGTCTGCCTTAAAGTCTGGCAAGAAGACTAAAGAACAGAATTGCTAAGTATCTAAATCTGGTAAAAGTCTGACTTCATGTCTAACAGTCTTAAAGTTTGGTAGACAGTCTTGCTTTTAGTTAGACTAACAGCTGGTTAAATAAACATTTAAAAGCATGTCAAAAAATCTGGCTGTAAGCCTTGCAGAAAATCAGGTAAAAAGTCTGGCATAAGTTCTTGTGAAAAGACGGGCAGAATAGCTATCAAAGAGTCCAGCTAGAGTCTGGCGAAAAGTTTGTCATAAAGTCTAGCTACAGATTTAGTAAAAAGTCTGGCAAAAATCTGGCAGTAGGCCGTGTAAAGTCTGGTAAAAGTCTGGCAAAAATCTGGCAGTAGGCCGTGTAAAGTCTGGTAAAAGTCTGGCTAATCTCTGACAACTCTGGCTAAGGGTCTGGTTAAAAGTATAGGGAAAAATCTGTCAGCAAGCCATTCAAGAAGTCTGGTGAAAAGCCTGCCTAAAAGTCTTGCCTACAGTATATCGAAAAGTTAAGCTATAACTGTCGCAAACGGGCTGACTAAATAACTACCGGAAATTCTGGTATAAATTCTTGTAAAAAGTCTGGAATAATAGCTAGCTAAGAGTCCAGCTAGAGTCCGGCGAAAAGTTTGTAATAAAGTCTAGCTACAGATTTAGTAAAAAGTCTGGCAAAAATCTGGCAGTAGGCCGTGTAAAGTCTGGTAAAAGTCTGGCTAAAAGTTTTTCAAAAAGTCTGATAAAAAGTGTTGCGAAAAGTCTGTCGAAACGTCTGACAAAAAGTCTGGCCATGAGTGCAAAAAAAAAACATGGTGAAAAGTCTAGCAAAAAGTCTGGTAGAAAGTCTTGCAAAAAATCTGGCAAGACGTCTTGCAAAAAATCTGGCAAGACGTCTTGCAAAAAGTCTGGAAAAGAGTCTTACATAAAGTCTAACATTAACTTTTTCAAAAAGTCTGGTGAAAAGTGTTGCGAAAAGTCTGTCGAAACTTCTGGCAAGAGGTCTGGTGATGAGTCTACGAAAAAGTTTGTCGAAAAGTCTAGCAAACAGTCTGGTAGAAAGACTTGCAGGATATCTGGCAAAACGTCTTGCAAAAAGTCTAGCAGAACGTATTGTAAATAGTCTGGCAAAAAGTCTTGCGTAAAGTCTGGCAAAGAGTTTTTCAAAAAGTCTGGTAAAAAGTGTGGCGGAAAGTTTGTCGAAACGTATGACAAAAGATCTAGCGACGAGTCTAGGAAAAAGTTTGGCGAAAAGTATAGCAAAACGTTTGGTAGAAAGTCTTGCAGGAAGTCTGGCTAAACGTCTTGCAAAAAGTCTAGCAGAACGTCTGGCGAATAGTCTAGAAAAAGTCTTGCACAAAGTCTAACAAAAACTTTTTCAAAGAGTCTGGTGAGAAATGTGGCAAAAAGTCTGTTGGAACGTCTGGCAAAAAGTTTTTTTAAAAAGTCTGGAAAAAGTGTTGCAGAAAGTCTGGTAGAAAGTCTTTCAGGAAGTCTGGCTAAACGTCTTGCGGATGGTCTAAAGAGTGTTGCGTAAATTCTGGCAAGAAGTTTTCCAAGAAGTCTCGTAAAAAGTATTGCGGAAAGTCTGTCGAAATGCTAGCAAAAGGTCTGGCGATAAGTATAGAAAAAAGTCTGGCGAAAAGTCTAACAAAAAGTCTGGTAGAAAGTCTTGCAGGAAGTCTGGCTAAACGTCTTGCAAAAAGTCTAGCAGAACGTCTTGCGGATAGACTCGCGAAAAATCTTGCGTAAAGTCTGGCCAAAAGTTTTTCAAAAAGTCTGGTGAGAAGTGTGGTGGAAAGTCTATCGAAACGTCTAGAAAAAGGTCTGGCGATGAGTCTACGAAAAAGTCTGGCGAAAAGTATAGCAAAACGTCTGGTAGAAAGTCTTGCAGGAAGTCTGGCTAAACGTCTTGCGGATAGTCTGAAGAGTCTTGCGTGCATTCTGGCAACAAGTTTTGCAAAAAGTCTCGTAAAAAGTATTGCATAATTCTGTCGAAACGTCCGGCGAAAGGTCTGGCGATGAGTCTAGAAAAAGTCTGGCAAAAAGTCTAACAAAAAGTCTGGTAGAAAGTCTTGCAAGAAGTCTGGCTAAACGTCTTGCGGATGGTCTGAAGAGTCTTGCGTAAATTCTGGCAAGAAGTTTTCCAAGAAGTCTCGTAAAAAGTATTGCGGAAAGTCTGTCGAAATGCTAGCAAAAGGTCTGGCGATAAGTATAGAAAAAATTCTGGCGAAAAGTCTAACAAAAAGTCTGGTAGAAAGTCTTGCAGGAAGTCTGGCTAAACGTCTTGCGGATGGTCTGAAGAGTCTTGCGTAAATTCTGGCAAGAAGTTTTCCAAAAATTCTCGTAAAAAGTATTGCGGAAAGTCTGTCGAAATGCTAGCAAAAGGTCTGGCGATAAGTATAGAAAAAGTCTGGCGAAAAGTCTAACAAAAAGTCTGGTAGAAAGTCTTGCAGGAAGTCTGGCTAAACGTCTTGCAAAAAGTCTAGCAGAACGTCTTGCGGATAGTCTTGCGAAAAGTCTTGCGTAAAGTCTGGCCAAAAGTTTTTCTAAAAGTCTGGTGAAAAGTATTGCGAAAAGTCTATTGAAACTTCTATCCAAAGGTCTGCCGATGAGTCTTGGAAAAAGTCTGGCGAAAAGTCCAACAAAAAGTCTGGTAGAAAGTCTTGCAGGAAGTCTGGCTAAACGTCTTGCGGATGGTCTGAAGAGTCTTGCGTAAATTCTGGCAAGAAGTTTTCCAAAAATTCTCGTAAAAAGTATTGCGGAAAGTCTGTCGAAATGCTAGCAAAAGGTCTGGCGATAAGTATAGAAAAAAGTCTGGCGAAAAGTCTAACAAAAAGTCTGGTAGAAAGTCTTGCAGGAAGTCTGGCTAAACGTCTTGCAAAAAGTCTAGCAGAATGTCTTGCGAATAGTCTGGCAAAAAGTCTTGCGCAAAGTCTGGCCAAAAGTTTTTCGAAAAGTCTGGTGAAAAGTATTGCAAAAAATCTATTGAAACGTCTATCCAAAGGTCTGCCGATGAGTCTAGGAAAAAGTCTGACGTAAAGTCTAACAAAAAGTCTGGTAGAAAGTCTTGCATCAAGTCTGGCTAAACGTCTTGCGGATAGTCTGAAGAGTCTTACGTGCATTCTGGCAACAAGTTTTGCAAAAAGTCTCGTAAAAAGTATTGCATAATTCTGTCAAAACGTCTAGCAAAAGGTCTGGCGATAAGTATAGAAAAAAGTCTGGCGAAAAGTCTAACAAAAAGTCTGGTAGAAAGTCTTGCAGAAAGTCTGGCTAAACGTCTTGCAAAAAGTCTAGCAGAACGTCTTGCGGATAGTCTCGCAAAAAGTCTTGCGTAAAGTCTGGCCAAAAGTTTTTCAAAACGTCTGGTGATAAGTGTGGCGGAAAGTCTATCGAAACGTCTAGATAAAGGTCTGGCGATGAGTCTAGGAAAAAGTCTGGCGAAAAGTATACCGAAACGTCTGGTAGAAAGTTTTGCAGGATATCTGGCTAAAGGTCTTGCAGAATGTCCAGCAGTACGTGATGCAAATAGTTTGGCAAAAAGTCTTGCGTGAAGTCTGGCCACAAGTTTTTTAGAAAATCTGGTGAAAAGTGATGCGAAAAGTTTGTCGAAACGTCTGGCAAAAGATCTAGCGACGAGTTTAGAAAAAGTTTGAATAAAAGTATAGCAAAACGTCTGGTAGAAAGTCTTGCAGGAAGTCTGGCTAAACGTCTTGCAAAAAGTCTAGCAGAACGTCTGGCGAATAGTCTAGCAAAAAGTCTTGCGAAAAGTCTAACAAAAACTTTTTCAAAAAGTCTGGTGAGAAGTGTGGCGAAAAGTCTGTTAAAACGTCTGGCAAAAAGTTTTTTAAAAAGTCTGCAAAACAGTGTTGCATAAAGTCTATCGAAACATGTGGCAAAAGATCTAGCGATGAGTCTTGGAAAAAGTCTGGCGAAAAGTCTAACAAAAAGTCTGGCTAAACATCTTGCAAAAAGTCTAGCAGAACGTCTTGCGAATAGTCTGGTAAAATCTGTTGCATAAAGTCTAACAAGAACTTTTTCAAAAAGTCTGGTGAAATGTGTGGCGAAAAGTCTGTTGAAACGTCTGGCAAAAAGTTTTTCAAAAAGTCTGGGAAAAAGTGTTGCGAATAAATTGTCGAAACGTCTGGTAAAAGGTCTGGCGATGAGTCTAGAAAACAATCTGTCGAAAAGTCTAGCAAAAAGTCTGGTTGAAAGTCTTGCAGAAAGTCTGGCTAAACGTCTTCAAAAAAGTCTAGCGGAACGTCTTACGTATAGTCTGGCAAAAAGTGTGGCGAAAAGTCTGTCGGAAAGGTATTTACTGTAAAAGTGTTTCTTTTATGGTAAATATTAATTGTGTTTGCTCAAGCATGCTTAAAATAATGTCAACTTTTTTCTGAGAACAAAAGGCGATATACATTGTTAAATACAAGTCATTTAATCTAACAAACAATAGTTCTATACTATATAATAGTTGCTTTTTTTGGCTGAAAATACTAAAATTGATGGAACGCTTGCATTGTGTAACTATTCTCCTGTAAAAAGACGATATCGTTGAAAACTTTCTAAAACACTAATTCTGAACTTGAACTTGTAATAAATTATGCGCTATCATTAGAAATTACGATGTCGATGCTATCTAGATCTTTTGGAACCGTTAAAACTTATTTCTAGCAATTCTAGCAGACAAGATCCTCAAATATAAGAGTATTTATTCAACGAAAGATTGGACCGACTAGCATAGATGTTGCTTTTTTGGATATTGTCTTTTCAAATCGAAATACACTTACAAAGCCTTTATAATATTGTTTCCTGGCAATAATCAACTGATACCAAATTTTAGTAGTAGAAAGTTCTTGGTCAATATAAGGTTACTTTTCTGGAAAGTCTTATGCGAGTATAGCGGTATAGATTTTCAAATATAAAACATTCATTCCAACAAACAATACTTTAACTTTACACAATTATTGCTCTTCTGGCTAATACACTACAATCGATGATACACCCACATTGTGTAGTTTTCTTATTGTTAGAAATACTGAATCACTGAATATTTTCCAAGACCATATTCCTAAACTTGAGACTGATAATAAATTATGTTTATTTTTCAAAAGTTTTTACTTTGATGCAATTTCAGATTTGTCAGAGCTGACATAAATTATTTCTTGCAATAATAGCAGACTATACTCTCGAGTATAAGACTACCGATTTAGAAAACGATGGTTAGCCCACAAATAGACGTTGCTTTTTTGGATATTGTATTTTTGAATCAAAATGCACTTAGTGAACCAAACTACTACTGTCTTTTTATAAGTCAAACTATTCTGCGGACAATAAACTAAGTCCAAATTTTAGGAGTAAGCTTTCTCGGATGCCTATCGGGTTTCTTTTATGGTAAATCTTATTTGTATTCGCTCAAGCGTATCAAAAATAATGTCAACTTTGTCCGGGAAAAAAAGACAATACACATCGTTAAATATAAAGTATTCTATCTGAAAAACAATAGTCCTACCCTATATAGTTGTTGCTTCTTTGGATAATGATAGTACAATCGATAAAACACTTGCATTGTGTAACTATTCTCTTGTAAAAAGACTGATTCGCGAAAAACTTTCCAAGACACTAATTCTGAACTTTCACTCGTGATAGATTGTTTTCATCATTAGAAATCTGGATGTTAATGCGATCTAGATCTTTTAGGACCGTTAAAACTTATTTCTGGCAATCCTAGCAGACAAGATCCTCGAATATAAGAGTATTTATTCAACGAACGATTGGTCCGCCTTGCACAGATGTTGCTTTTTTTGAATCTTGTTTTTTCAATTCAAAATACACTTACAAAGCCATTATGATATTGTTTCTTGGCAATAAGGCTATGTTGCGAATAATCAACTGTTACCAAATTTTAGTACTAGATAGTTCTTGGTCAATATAAGGTTACTTTTTTGGAAAGTCTTATGTGCAATCGCACAAACATAATCATAAACGTGGAAACTTTTTTTATGCGAGTATAGCGGTATAGATTTTCAAATATAAGACAATTATTTCAACAAACAATACTTTAACTGTACACAATTGTTGCTCTTCTGGCTAATACACTGCAATCGATGATACACCTACATTGTGTAATTTTCTTATCGTTAGAAATACTGAATCACTGAATATTTTCCATGACCATATTCCTAAATTCGAGACTGATAATAAATTAGGTTTCTTTTTCAAAAGTTTTTACTTTGATGTAATTTCAGATTTGTCAAGGCTGTCATAAATTATTTCTTGCAATAATAGCAGACTATATTCTCGAGTATAAGACTACCGATTTTGAAAACGATCGTTTGGCCACAAATGGACGTTGCTTTTTTGGATATTGTATTTTTGAATCAAAATGCACTCAGTAAACCAAACTACTACTGTCTTTTTGTAATCTAAACTATTTTGCGGACAATGAACTAAGTCCAAATTTTAGGAATAAGCTTTTTGGGATATCTATAGTGTTGCTTTTATGAAGAATTTTATTTGTGTTCGCTCAAGCGTATCAAAAATAATGTCAACTTTTTTCTGGGAAAGAAAGACAATACACATTGTTAAATATAAAGTATTCTATCAAAAAAACAATAGTCCTACCCTAAATAATGTTTGCTTCTTTGGGTAATGATAGTAGAATCGATAAAACACTTGCATTGTGTAACTATTCTCTTGTGAAAAGACTGATTCGCGAACAACTTTCCAAGACACTAATTCTGAACTGTTACTCGTGATAGCTTATTTTTATCATTGGAAATCTGGATGTCAATGCGATCTAGATCTTTTGGAACCGTTGAAACTTATTTCTGGCAATCCTAGCAGACGAGATTCTCGAATATAAGAGTATTTATTCAACGAACAATTGGTCCGCCTTCCATAGATGTTGCTTTTTTTTATCTTGTCTTTTCAATTCAAAATACACTCACGAAGCCATTACGATATTGTTTCTTGGCAATAAGGCTATGTTGCGAATAATCAACTGATACCAAATTTTAGTACTAGATAGTTCTTGGTCAATATAAGGTTACTTTTTTGGAAAGTCTTATGTGCAATCACACAAACATAATCATAAAAGTGGAAACTTTTTTTATGCGAGTATAGCGGTATAGATTTTCAAATATAAGACATATATTCCAACAAACAATACTTTAACTGTACAAAATTGTTGCTCTTCTGGCTAATACACTGCAATCGATGATACACCTACATTGTGTAGTTTTCTTATTGTTAGAAATACTAAATCACTGAATATTTTCCAAGACCATATTCCTAAATTCGAGACTGATAATAAATTAGGATTCTTTATCAAATGTTTTTACTTTCATGCAATTTCAGATTTGTCAGAGCTGACATAAATTATTTCTTGCAATAAAAGCAGACTATATTCTCGAGTATAAGACTACCGATTTAGAAAACGATCGTTTGGCCACAAATGGACGTTGCTTTTTTGGATATTGTAACTTTGAATCAAAATGCACTCAGTAAACCAAACTACTACTGTCTTTCTGTAAGCTAAACTATTTTGCGGACAATGAACTAAGGCCAAATTTTAGGAGTAAGCTTTTTGGGATATCTATAGTGTTGCTTTTATGGAGAATTTTATTTGTGTTCGCTTAAGCGTATCAAAAATAATGTCACCTTTTTCTGGGAAAGAAAGACAATACACACTGTTAAATATAAAGTATTCTATCTAAAAAACAATAGTCCTACCCTAAATAGTTGTTGCTTCTTTGGGTAATGATAGTACAATCGATAAAACACTTGCATTGTGTAACTATTCTCTTGTAAAAAGACTGATTCGCGAACAACTTTCCAAGACACTAATTCTGAACTGTTACTCGTGATAGATTATTTTTATCATTGGAAATCTGGATGTCAATGCGATCTAGATCTTTTGGAACCGCTAAAACTTATTTCTGGCAATCCTAGCAGACGAGATTCTCGAATATAAGAGTATTTATTCAACGAACGATTGGTCCGCCTTGCATAGATGTCGCTTTTTTTGGATCTTGTTTTTTCAATTCAAAATACACTTACGAAGCCATTATGATATTGTTTCTTGGCAATAAGGCTATGTTGCGAATAATCAACTGATACCAAATTTTAGTACTAGATAGTTCTTGGTCAATATAAGGTTACTTTTTTGGGAAGTCTTATGTGCAATCGCACAAACATAATCATAAACGTGGAAACTTTTTTTATGCGAGTATAGCGGTATAGATTTTCAAATATAAGACAATTATTCCAACAAACAATACTTTAACTGTACAAAATTGTTGCTCTTCTGGCTAATACACTGCAATCGATGATACACCTACATTGTGTAGTTTTCTTATTGTTAGAAATACTAAATCACTGAATATTTTCCAAGACCATATTCCTAAATTCGAGACTGATAATAAATTAGGTTTCTTCTTCAAATGTTTTTACTTTGATGCAATTTCAGATTTGTCAGAGCTTACATAAATTATTTCTTGCAATAAAAGCAGACTATATTCTCGAGTATAAGACTACCGATTTAGAAAACGATCGTTTGGCCACAAATAGTCGTTGCTTTTTTGGATATTGTATTTTTGAATCAAAATGCACTTAGTAAACCAATTTACTACTGTCTTTTTGTAAGTTAAACTATTTTGCAGACAATGAACTAAGTCCAAATTTTAGGAGTAAGCTTTTTGCGATATCTATAGTGTTTCTTTTATGGAGAATTTTATTTGTGTTCGCTCAAGCGTATCAAAAATAATGTCAACTTTTTTCTGGAAACGAAAGACAATACACATTATTAAATATAAAGTATTCTATCTAAAAAACAATAGTCCTACCCTAAATAGTGTTTGCTTCTTTGGGTAATGATAGTACTATCGATAAAACACTTGCATTGTGTAACTATTCTCTTGTAAAAAGACTGATTCGCGAACAAGTTTCCAAGACACTAATTCTGAACTTTTACTCGTGATAGATTATTTTTATCATTAAAAATCTGGATGCCAATGCGATATAGATCTTTTGGGACCGTTAAAACTTATTTCTGGCAATCCTAGCAGACGAGATTCTCGAATAAAAGAGTATTTATTTAACGAACGATTGGTCCGCCTTGCATAGATGTTGCTTTTTTGGATCTTTTTTTTTCAATTCAAAATACACTTACAAAGCCATTATGATATTGTTTCTTGGCAATAAGGCTATGTTGCGAATAATCAACTGATACCAAATTTTAGTACTAGATAGTTCTTGGTCAATATGAGGTTACTTTTTGGAAAGTCTTATGTGCAATCGCACAAACATAATCATAAACGTGGAAACTTTTTTTATGCGAGTATAGCGGTATAGATTTTCAAATATAAGACATATATTCCAACAAACAATACTTTAACTGTACACAATTGTTGCTCTTCTAGCTAATACACTGCAATCGATGATACACCTACATTGTGTAATTTTCTTATCGTTAAAAATACTAAATCACTGAATATTTTCCAAGACCATATTCCTAAACTTGAGACTGATAATAAATTATGTTTATTTTTCAAAAGTTTTTACTTTGATGCAATTTTAGATTTGTCAGGGCTGTCATAAATTATTCCTTTCAATAATAGCAGACTAAATTCTCGAGTATAAGACTACCGATTTAGAAAACGATCGTTTGGCCACAAATAGTCGTTGCTTTTTTGGATATTGTATTTTTGAATCAAAATGCACTTAGTAAACCAATTTACTACTGTCTTTTTGTAAGTTAAACTATTTTGCAGACAATGAACTAAGTCCAAATTTTAGGAGTAAGCTTTTTGCGATATCTATAGTGTTTCTTTTATGGAGAATTTTATTTGTGTTCGCTCAAGCGTATCAAAAATAATGTCAACTTTTTTCTGGGAACGAAAGACAATACACATTATTAAATATAAAGTATTCTATCTAAAAAACAATAGTCCTACCCTAAATAGTGTTTGCTTCTTTGGGTGATGATAGTACTATCGATAAAACACTTGCATTGTGTAACTATTCTCTTGTAAAAAGACTGATTCGCGAACAAGTTTCGAAGACACTAATTCTGAACTTTTACTCGTGATAGATTATTTTTATCATTAAAAATCTGGATGCCAATGCGATATAGATCTTTTGGGACTGTTAAAACTTATTTCTGGCAATCCTAGCAGACGAGATTCTCGAATATAAGAGTATTTATTTAACGAACGATTGGCCCGCCTTGCATAGATGTTGCTTTTTTGGATCTTGTTTTTTCAATTCAAAATACACTTACAAAGCCATTATGATATTGTTTCTTGGCAATAACGGCTATTTTGCGAATAATCAACTGATACCAAATTTTAGTACTAGATAGTTCTTGGTCAATATAAGGTTACTTTTTTGGAAAGTCTTATGTGCAATCGCACAAACATAATCATAAACGTGGAAACTTTTTTTATGCGAGTATAGCGGTATAGATTTTCAAATATAAGACATATATTCCAACAAACAATACTTTAACTGTACACAATTGTTGCTCTTCTAGCTAATACACTGCAATCGATGATACACCTACATTGTGTAGTTTTCTTATTGTTAGAAATACTAAATCACTGAATATTTTCCAAGACCATATTCCTAAATTCGAGACTGATAATAAATTAGGATTCTTTATCAAATGTTTTTACTTTCATGCAATTTCAGATTTGTCAGTGCTGACATAAATTATTTCTTGCAATAAAAGCAGACTATATTCTCGAGTATAAGACTACCGATTTAGAAAACGATCGTTTGGCCACAAATGGACATTGCTTTTTTGGATATTGTAACTTTGAATCAAAATGCACTCAGTAAACCAAACTACTACTGTCTTTTTGTAAGCTAAACTATTTTGCGGACAATGAACTAAGGCCAAATTTTAGGAGTAAGCTTTTTGGGATATCTATAGTGTTGCTTTTATGGAGAATTTTATTTGTGTTCGCTTAAGCGTATCAAAAATAATGTCACCTTTTTCTGGGAAAGAAAGACAATACACACTGTTAAATATAAAGTATTCTATCTAAAAACAATAGTCCTACCCTAAATAGTTGTTGCTTCTTTGGGTAATGATAGTACAATCGATAAAACACTTGCATTGTGTAACTATTCTCTTGTAAAAAGACTGATTCGCGAACAACTTTCCAAGACACTAATTCTGAACTGTTACTCGTGATAGATTATTTTTATCATTGGAAATCTGGATGTCAATGCGATCTAGATCTTTTGGAACCGCTAAAACTTATTTCTGGCAATCCTAGCAGACGCGATTCTCGAATATAAGAGTATTTATTCAACGAACGATTGGTCCGCCTTGCATAGATGTCGCTTTTTTGGATCTTGTTTTTTCAATTCAAAATACACTTACGAAGCCATTATGATATTGTTTCTTGGCAATAAGGCTATGTTGCGAATAATCAACTGATACCAAATTTTAGTACTAGATAGTTCTTGGTCAATATAAGGTTACTTTTTTGGAAAGTCTTATGTGCAATCGCACAAACATAATCATAAACGTGGAAACTTTTTTTATGCGAGTATAGCGGTATAGATTTTCAAATATAAGACAATTATTCCAACAAACAATACTTTAACTGTACAAAATTGTTGCTCTTCTGGCTAATACACTGCAATCGATGATACACCTACATTGTGTAGTTTTCTTATTGTTAGAAATACTAAATCACTGAATATTTTCCAAGACCATATTCCTAAATTCGAGACTGATAATAAATTAGGTTTCTTCTTCAAATGTTTTTACTTTGATGCAATTTCAGATTTGTCAGAGCTTACATAAATTATTTCTTGCAATAAAAGCAGACTATATTCTCGAGTATAAGACTACCGATTTAGAAAACGATCGTTTGGCCACAAATAGTCGTTGCTTTTTTGGATATTGTATTTTTGAATCAAAATGCACTTAGTAAACCAATTTACTACTGTCTTTTTGTAAGTTAAACTATTTTGCAGACAATGAACTAAGTCCAAATTTTAGGAGTAAGCTTTTTGCGATATCTATAGTGTTTCTTTTATGGAGAATTTTATTTGTGTTCGCTCAAGCGTATCAAAAATAATGTCAACTTTTTTCTGGGAACGAAAGACAATACACATTATTAAATATAAAGTATTCTATCTAAAAAACAATAGTCCTACCCTAAATAGTGTTTGCTTCTTTGGGTAATGATAGTACTATCGATAAAACACTTGCATTTTGTAACTATTCTCTTGTAAAAAGACTGATTCGCGAACAAGTTTCCAAGACACTAATTCTGAACTTTTACTCGTGATAGATTATTTTTATCATTAAAAATCTGGATGCCAATGCGATATAGATCTTTTGGGACCGTTAAAACTTATTTCTGGCAATCCTAGCAGACGAGATTCTCGAATATAAGAGTATTTATTTAACGAACGATTGGTCCGCCTTGCATAGATGTTGCTTTTTTGGATCTTTTTTTTTCAATTCAAAATACACTTACAAAGCCATTATGATATTGTTTCTTGGCAATAAGGCTATGTTGCGAATAATCAACTGATACCAAATTTTAGTACTAGATAGTTCTTGGTCAATATGAGGTTACTTTTTTGGAAAGTCTTATGTGCAATCGCACAAACATAATCATAAACGTGGAAACTTTTTTTATGCGAGTATAGCGGTATAGATTTTCAAATATAAGACATATATTCCAACAAACAATACTTTAACTGTACACAATTGTTGCTCTTCTAGCTAATACACTGCAATCGATGATACACCTACATTGTGTAATTTTCTTATCGTTAAAAATACTAAATCACTGAATATTTTCCAAGACCATATTCCTAAACTTGAGACTGATAATAAATTATGTTTATTTTTCAAAAGTTTTTACTTTGATGCAATTTTAGATTTGTCAGGGCTGTCATAAATTATTCCTTTCAATAATAGCAGACTAAATTCTCGAGTATAAGACTACCGATTTAGAAAACGATCGTTTGGCCACAAATAGTCGTTGCTTTTTTGGATATTGTATTTTTGAATCAAAATGCACTTAGTAAACCAATTTACTACTGTCTTTTGTAAGTTAAACTATTTTGCAGACAATGAACTAAGTCCAAATTTTAGGAGTAAGCTTTTTGCGATATCTATAGTGTTTCTTTTATGGAGAATTTTATTTGTGTTCGCTCAAGCGTATCAAAAATAATGTCAACTTTTTTTCTGGGAACGAAAGACAATACACATTATTAAATATAAAGTATTCTGTCTAAAAAACAATAGTCCTACCCTAAATAGTGTTTGCTTCTTTTGGGTAATGATAGTACTATCGATAAAACACTTGCATTGTGTAACTATTCTCTTGTAAAAAGACTGATTCGCGAACAAGTTTCCAAGACACTAATTCTGAACTTTTACTCGTGATAGATTATTTTTATCATTAAAAATCTGGATGCCAATGCGATATAGATCTTTTGGGACCGTTAAAACTTATTTCTGGCAATCCTAGCAGACGAGATTCTCGAATATAAGAGTATTTATTTAACGAACGATTGGTCCGCCTTGCATAGATGTTGCTTTTTTGGATCTTGTTTTTTCAATTCAAAATACACTTACAAAGCCATTATGATATTGTTTCTTGGCAATAAGGCTATGTTGCGAATAATCAACTGATACCAAATTTTAGTACTAGATAGTTCTTGGTCAATATAAGGTTACTTTTTTGGAAAGTCTTATGTGCAATCGCACAAACATAATCATAAACGTGGAAACTTTTTTTATGCGAGTATAGCGGTATAGATTTTCAAATATAAGACATATATTCCAACAAACAATACTTTAACTGTACACAATTGTTGCTCTTCTAGCTAATACACTGCAATCGATGATACACCTACATTGTGTAGTTTTCTTATTGTTAGAAATACTAAATCACTGAATATTTTCCAAGACCATATTCCTAAATTCGAGACTGATAATAAATTAGGATTCTTTATCAAATGTTTTTACTTTCATGCAATTTCAGATTTGTCAGTGCTGACATAAATTATTTCTTGCAATAAAAGCAGACTATATTCTCGAGTATAAGACTACCGATTTAGAAAACGATCGTTTGGCCACAAATGGACGTTGCTTTTTGGATATTGTAACTTTGAATCAAAATGCACTCAGTAAACCAAACTACTACTGTCTTTTTGTAAGCTAAACTATTTTGCGGACAATGAACTAAGGCCAAATTTTAGGAGTAAGCTTTTTGGGATATCTATAGTGTTGCTTTTATGGAGAATTTTATTTGTGTTCGCTTAAGCGTATCAAAAATAATGTCACCTTTTTCTGGGAAAGAAAGACAATACACACTGTTAAATATAAAGTATTCTATCTAAAAAACAATAGTCCTACTCTAAATAGTTGTTGCTTCTTTGGGTAATGATAGTACAATCGATAAAACACTTGCATTGTGTAACTATTCTCTTGTAAAAAGACTGATTCGCGAACAACTTTCCAAGACACTAATTCTGAACTGTTACTCGTGATAGATTATTTTTATCATTGGAAATCTGGATGTCAATGCGATCTAGATCTTTTGGAACCGCTAAAACTTATTTCTGGCAATCCTAGCAGACACGATTCTCGAATATAAGAGTATTTATTCAACGAACGATTGGTCCGCCTTGCATAGATGTCGCTTTTTTGGATCTTGTTTTTTCAATTCAAAATACACTTACGAAGCCATTATGATATTGTTTCTTGGCAATAAGGCTATGTTGCGAATAATCAACTGATACCAAATTTTAGTACTAGATAGTTCTTGGTCAATATAAGGTTACTTTTTTGGAAAGTCTTATGTGCAATCGCACAAACATAATCATAAACGTGGAAACTTTTTTTATGCGAGTATAGCGGTATAGATTTTCAAATATAAGACAATTATTCCAACAAACAATACTTTAACTGTACAAAATTGTTGCTCTTCTGGCTAATATACTGCAATCGATGATACACCTACATTGTGTAGTTTTCTTATTGTTAGAAATACTAAATCACTGAATATTTTCCAAGACCATATTCCTAAATTCGAGACTGATAATAAATTAGGTTTCTTCTTCAAATGTTTTTACTTTGATGCAATTTCAGATTTGTCAGAGCTTACATAAATTATTTCTTGCAATAAAAGCAGACTATATTCTCGAGTATAAGACTACCGATTTAGAAAACGATCGTTTGGCCACAAATAGTCGTTGCTTTTTTGGATATTGTATTTTTGAATCAAAATGCACTTAGTAAACCAATTTACTACTGTCTTTTTGTAAGTTAAACTATTTTGCAGACAATGAACTAAGTCCAAATTTTAGGAGTAAGCTTTTTGCGATATCTATAGTGTTTCTTTTATGGAGAATTTTATTTGTGTTCGCTCAAGCGTATCAAAAATAATGTCAACTTTTTTCTGGGAACGAAAGACAATACACATTATTAAATATAAAGTATTCTGTCTAAAAACAATAGTCCTACCCTAAATAGTGTTTGCTTCTTTGGGTAATGATAGTACTATCGATAAAACACTTGCATTGTGTAACTATTCTCTTGTAAAAAGACTGATTCGCGAACAAGTTTCCAAGACACTAATTCTGAACTTTTACTCGTGATAGATTATTTTTATCATTAAAAATCTGGATGCCAATGCGATATAGATCTTTTGGGACCGTTAAAACTTATTTCTGGCAATCCTAGCAAACGAGATTCTCGAATATAAGAGTATTTATTTAACGAACGATTGGTCCGCCTTGCATAGATGTTGCTTTTTTGGATCTTGTTTTTTCAATTCAAAATACACTTACAAAGCCATTATGATATTGTTTCTTGGCAATAAGGCTATGTTGCGAATAATCAACTGATACCAAATTTTAGTACTAGATAGTTCTTGGTCAATATAAGGTTACTTTTTTGGAAAGTCTTATGTGCAATCGCACAAACATAATCATAAACGTGGAAACTTTTTTTATGCGAGTATAGCGGTATAGATTTTCAAATATAAGACAATTATTCCAACAAACAATACTTTAACTGTACACAATTGTTGCTCTTCTGGCTAATACACTGCAATCGATGATACACCTACATTGTGTAGTTTTCTTATTGTTAGAAATACTAAATCACTGAATATTTTCCAAGACCATATTCCTAAATTCGAGACTGATAATAAATTAGGTTTCTTCTTCAAATGTTTTTACTTTGATGCAATTTCAGATTTGTCAGAGCTTACATAAATTATTTCTTGCAATAAAAGCAGACTATATTCTCGAGTATAAGACTACCGATTTAGAAAACGATCGTTTGGCCACAAATAGTCGTTGCTTTTTTGGATATTGTATTTTTGAATCAAAATGCACTTAGTAAACCAATTTACTACTGTCTTTTTGTAAGTTAAACTATTTTGCAGACAATGAACTAAGTCCAAATTTTAGGAGTAAGCTTTTTGCGATATCTATAGTGTTTCTTTTATGGAGAATTTTATTTGTGTTCGCTCAAGCGTATCAAAAATAATGTCAACTTTTTTCTGGGAACGAAAGACAATACACATTATTAAATATAAAGTATTCTATCTAAAAAACAATAGTCCTACCCTAAATAGGGTTTGCTTCTTTGGGTAATGATAGTACTATCGATAAAACACTTGCATTGTGTAACTATTCTCTTGTAAAAAGACTGATTCGCGAACAAGTTTCCAAGACACTAATTCTGAACTTTTACTCGTGATAGATTATTTTTATCATTAAAAATCTGGATGCCAATGCGATATAGATCTTTTGGGACCGTTAAAACTTATTTCTGGCAATCCTAGCAGACGAGATTCTCGAATATAAGAGTATTTATTCAACGAACAATTTGTTCGCCTTCCATAGATGTTGCTTTTTTTTATCTTGTCTTTTCAATTTAAAATACACTTACGAAGCCATTATGATATTGTTTCTTGGCAATAAGGCTATGTTGCGAATAATTAACTGATACCAAATTTTAGTACAAAATAGTTCTTGGTCAATATAAGGTTACTTTTTTGGAAAGTCTTATGTGCAATCACACAAACATAATCATAAAAGTGGAAACTTTTTTTATGCGAGTATAGCGGTATAGATTTTCAAATATAAGACATTTATTTCAACAAACAATACTTTAACTGTACAAAATTGTTGCTCTCCTGGCTAATACACTGCAATCGATGATACACCTACATTGTGTAGTTTTCTTATTGTTAGAAATACTAAATCACTGAATATTTTCCAAGACCATATTCCTAAACTTGAGACTGATAATAAATTATGTTTATTTTTCAAAAGTTTTTACTTTGATGCAATTTCAGATTTGTCAGGGCTGTCATAAATTATTTCTTGCAATAATAGCAGACTATATTCTCGAGTATAAGACTACCGATTTAGAAAACGATCGTTTGGCCACAAATGGACGTTGCTTTTTTGGATATTGTATTTTTGAATCAAAATGCACTCAGTAAACCAAACTACTACTGTCTTTTTGTAAGCTAAACTATTTTGCGGACAATGAACTAAGTCCAAATTTTAGGAATAAGCTTTTTGGGATACCTATAGTGTTGCTTTTATGGAGAATTTTATTTGTGTTTGCTCAAGCGTATCAAAAATAATGTCAACTTTTTTCTGGGAAAGAAAGACAATACACATTGTTAAATATAAAGTATTCTATCTAAAAACAATAGTCCTACCCTAAATAGTTGTTGCTTCTTTGGGTAATGATAGTACAATCGATAAAACACTTGCATTGTGTAACTATTCTCTTGTAAGAAGACTGATTGGCGAACAACTTTCCGAGACACTAATTCTGAACTTTTACTCGTGATAGATTATTTTTATCATTGGAAATCTGGACGTCAATGCGATATAGATCTTTTGGAACCGTTAAAACTTATTTCTGGCAATCCTAGCAGACGAGATTCTCGAATATAAGAGTATTTATTCAACGAACGGTTGGTCTGCCTTGCATAGATGTTGCTTTGTTGGATCTTGTCTTTTCAATTCAAAATACACTTACGAAGCCATTATGATATTGTTTCTTGGCAATAAGGCTATGTTGCGAATAATCAACTGATACTAAATTTTAGTAGTAGATAGTTCTTCGTCAATATAAGGTTACTTTTTTGGAAAGTCTTATGTGTAATCGCACAAACATAATCATAAAAAGGAACCTTTTTTTATGCGAGTATAGCGGTATAGATTTTCAAATATAAGACATTCATTCCAACAAACAATACTTCAACTTTACACAACTGTCGCTTTTTTGGCTAATACACTACAATCGATGATACACCCATATTGTGTAGTTTTTTTATTGTTAGAAATACTGAATCACTGAATATTTTCCAAGACCATATTCCTAAACTTAAGACTGATAATAAATTATGTTTCTTTTTTAAAAGTTTTTACTTTGATGCAATTTCAGATTTGTCAGAGCTGACATAAATTATTTCTTGAAATAAAAGCAGACTATATTCTCGAGTATAAGACTACCGATTTAGAAAACGATCGTTTGGCCACAAATAGACGTTGCTTTTTTGGATATTGTATTTTTGAATCAAAATGCACTTAGTAAATTAATTAACTACTGTCTTTTGTAAGTTAAACTATTTGGCGGACAATGAACTAAGTCCAAATTTTAGGAGTAAGCTTTTTGGGATATGTATAGTGATTCTTTTATGGTGAATTTTATTTGTGTTCGCTCAAGCGTATCAAAAATAATGTCAACTTTTTTCTGGGAAAGAAAGACAATACACATTGTTAAATATAAAGTATTCTATCTAAAAACAATAGTCCTACCCTAAATAGTATTTGCTTCTTTGGGTAATGATAGTACAATCGATAAAACACTTGCATTGTGTAAATATTTTCTTGTAAAAAGACTAATACGCGAACAACTTTCTAAGACACTAATTCTGAACTTTCGCTCGTGATAGATTATTTCCATCATAGGAAATCTCGATGTCAATGCGTCCTGGATCTTTCGGTATCGTAAAAACCTAATTTAGCACTTCTACCAGTCAAGATCCTCGAGTAAAAGTGTATTTATATAACGAACGATTGTTCCGCCTTGTATAGATGTTGCTTTTTTGCATATTGTCTCTGCAAATCGAAATACACTTACGAAGCCTTCATGATATTGTTTTTTGGCAATAAGGCTATGTCGCGAATAATCAACTGATACCAAATTGTAGTGGTAGAAAGTTCTTGGTCAATATAAGGTTACTTTTTTGGAAAATCTTATGTGTAATCGCACAAACATAATCATAAAAGTGGAACATTGTTTTATGCGAGTATAGCGGTATAGATTTTCAAATATAAGACATTCATTCCAACAAACAATACTTTTACTTTACACAGTGTTCGCTTTTCTGGCTAATATAGTACAATCAATAATACACCCACATTGTGTAGTTTTCTTATTGTTAGAAAGACTATATCACGAAATATTTTCCAAGACCATATTTCTAAACTTAAGACTGGATAATAAATTATTTGTCTTTTTTAAATGTTTTTACTTCAATGCAATTTCAGATTTGACAGAGCTGTCATAACTTATTTCTTGCAATAAAAGCAGACTATCCCTGGTAGAAAATTAAGGATAAGATATGCTTAGATTACTTACTGTTGGCTATATCTCGTGGCTACGCAGTCGCGATAAGTGACCGATAAATACACGATCATATATTAAAGACTACAGTGTTGATATAGAATACCAATCTAATAGATTGGCCTAATATAAAAAATCAAATTTATAATTTTATAAATATTTAAAATTTTTTAATTTTATTATAATCATTCTCCATAGTTTATTAAAAATTATAATAGTACATTGTTAATTAAGGGAGTAAAATAGGTGATTTTTGGCCGAGTTGAGTTTGACACCCGAACGAAGTGAGGGCGACAATAAAGACGAGGGCAAAAATACCTTTACTTCCGTGGATAACATATTACTTTTTCATACACGAAGGGCGTCCAATTCAACCACATTGAATATAAATTCATTCATAATACATAAAGTAACGACATTAACAGATCATAAAATCAAAATGAAAATGTGAAAATAATACTCCGCCCATCAACCCATCAACAAGTTCATCTATACGCTCATCAACCCATCAACAAAATCGTTTATCCGCCCATTAACCCATCATCAAAATCATATATCCGCCCATCAACCCATCGACCATTTCATCGATCCACCCATCAGTCCATCAACCCATCGATTTATTAACCTATCGACATATTCATTTATCGACCCATCGACATAATTATTTATTCGCCCATCGACCCATCGTCATATTTATCGACCCGCCCATCGAACCATTGAGTCGTCATTTCATCGTCCCATGAATCCACCCATGAATTCATTGAACCACGAACCCATTACTTAATTTATACATCGACTCATCCACCATTTAGTACAACTTTAAGACACGAAAATTAAATTTCTTATTGGGAACAGGGTAAAAATCAATTACGCTTATGAGAAAACTACTTTTTTTCCCTTGGGTAAAAAAGAGCTATTTTAGCCTCTAAGAATAGCCATCAATAATTGAATTTCACGCCCTGAGTGTGAAATAGTAAATTTCTTATTGGAAACTGGTTAAAAATCAATCACGCTTATGAGAAAACTACTTTTTTGCCCTCGGGTAAAAAGAGCTATTTTAGCCTCTAAGAATAGACATCAAAAATTTAATTTCACGCCCTGAGTGTGAAAATAGTATTTTTCGATACTAGTGCGTGGGAGTGATTTTTTTACTCGTGTGGCGGTTTGCGCCCGAGCGAAGCGAATCACTTTCTCGCACGAGTATCGAACAATATTTTTGACACTTCGTGCGCGAAGCTCAATTTCGCGCACGCTGTACAATGTGACACGTGCGAAAATGGAGCTTCTTACACGTCGTGTCAAAAATATTGTTCGATACTCGTGCGAGAAAGTGATTTCTTCCTCGTTTGACCTTTTCACCCTCGCTTCGCTCGAGCGCAAACCGCCACACGAGTAAAAAATCACTCTCACGCACTAGTATCGAAAAATACTATTTTGACACGACGTGTAAGAAGCTCTATTTTTGCACGTGTCACTTTATACAGCGTGCGCAAAATTGAGCTTCGCGCACGGAGTGTCAAAAAATAAATTGCTAGTTATTATTTGATTAATAAACTTCAAATTCAACGAAAATAAAGAACTGATTAACTATTGCTAATTTCATTATATTCTTTATTATTGCAATATTAAAAAATAACTGACTTAAAAGTTATTGAAATATTGACAATATAATAGTTGTTGGAAGAATTTTAAAATAGCTAAAAATGTATAAAAACAATCCTCATTAGGCTGTATTTAAGGAATCACAATTTTTCATTAACGTCTTTCTATGCGTACACTCTTTCTTATAACCTGCTATCGCCATCTATGAACTGAGTTATAGAATTCAAACGATAAACATCGAAAGAACTGAACAAAATGGAGTTACATACATATCATTATTCTTTAGTTATAAAATAATTTGAATTTCTTGTGCTCGCTGTTGTGACCATCACAGTTATGAAATATGTCATACTAAATAAAATATTTAAAATTTAATAATATGGTCATTGTTATAACAAATTTATCATTAATAACCTTATGAATTTAAAATAGAATTTTCAACTTATTTCCAAAAATAAATAAATTAAAAAAAAAATTAGAAAATTGCTTTTATTAGTATTTATTAACATGTATTTTTAAATAATAAAAATAAAAAAAAATAATAAAAAAACAGTACTAAATTACATTATTGTAGTCAAATTTTTATTATATGCTCAAATTATTAATATTTTCAAAATAATAATCATGAAACTTAAAGAGTTATAATAATCGAATCTGATTTTCTACATTCATTGTCTCAATGATAAGTAATTTGTAGAAAAATTAATTAGGACACATAATTTCGAGTATTTAAATTTTTAAATAACTTATGACTGTAGGACATTTGCGTATTATCAGTAAAAATAAAAATTTCATTCATTTTATTATTATATCTTGTTTAAATTAGAAAAATAAACTTATATTGATTAAATAAATCATTAAATAAATTAACTTTATGTAAATTTTATAATATTTTAATCGTCTTTATTCTTATTATAATAAAAATCTTTATAAATAATAGTTCTAAAGGAACTAGTATTGCCATCTATGATCGACGACTACGAATTATATTCGTAAACAATAGGATCAACATAACCCGCTTTTCGAGCAGTTCATTTAAATGTCAAAACTCGCCGTGAAGTTGCTGCTTGATTTGAAAAATTCCATTCCGTAAATTTTTCACGGAATATCAGTCACTCTAAAATATCAACTTTTAACAATTAATTAAAAATACTTAAAAACATTAAATTTAAGGCAGCAAAGGTCGTATCGTCGTTAAATTTAATCAGCTTTCGATAATATTAATTAAAACCAAGATTCGTTAATTTTTTCAAAAAATAAATTTTTTATTTTTCGAAATATTAATTTTACAACGAAAATAACTTGACCATTGGATTCCTTGGCCCCGAAAACCCTTAAAACCATGGTGTTAGTTAATAAAAAAATAAATTATCATACTCAAAACTTAGCCACCACTCTCGCACTGTCACCCGGTATATATATAGCTATCCAAGATGGCTTTTGATAATCGGAAAAAAAATAGAGCCAGACTCGAAGTATTTTTATTATAAGGTTTTCAACAACTTTGCGTTGCAAAACTTTTTGTGTTTGGATCTTTATTTTTTTTTGCATGTAGATTATAAATTTTAAATAAATAAAATTTCTAGTATAAATGATACACTGAATAATTCTAGTTTTGTATTATTTTTTAATTAGTTTTCAATATTCCTACATTTATTCTTTACTAAAATTGAATTTATTCTATTCAAACATATAATTCATACATAATTATTAATTCAGTAATTATAAATTAATTTAAGTTTTTTGCTGAAAAATTTTGTAAAATTGTCACATTATTTACTTGTTAGATATTTTGTTGCCAACATCAAGCTCCATTTATGAATTTGAAGTACACAAAACTTGTACATTTATTATAAATAAGGAATATTCATATAAATTTTTAAATTTTAATAAATATTTTTTTTTATGATACTAAGTGCTTCTTGAAGGTTTTTGTCCTCTGTATATACAAATATTATCAAACAGTTACAGAATTATATTTAAAAAATTTTCTAATTCTCCAATAAAACAATAGTAAACGTTTAAAATTTTTTTTTATTTTATTGAAAAGTCAAATGAAAAATAAAAATAAGTTAGTAAATATAACACTTATTTTCAAAATACCTTAACATTATTTATTCACATTATAGATTCATACATTCTTTTTAACATTTAAAATATAATTAAAATGTACAATATATCAATATCAAATTTTTGTGACAATAGTATTTGATTCATCTCAACATTATTGATTAAATATGCTTGGTCAGTTTAAAGATAAATGACTTTTTGCATTGTTGCTTTATATGAAAAATTACTAATATTTAGCTATTTCATTCGGGTACTGATAAAGTAGAAAAATACTGTACAGACTGCAGTGCTGTTGAAATTACTAAATTATACACAGGATGTATCATTTGAACAGCATTAATCTGTTGTGGTCCAATTATTAAAGGCTGTGGAGAATTTTGTGCCACTGATAATCCACTTAAACCATAACAAGTATGGTAAACATCACAATTTCTAAAAAAAAATCAAAATATAGTATACATAATTAAAATATTTTTTATTAAATTATATTTCTTACTTTCCAGGTTTATCTATCAATCCTCCAAAAGGATGTTGACAACAAATTAATAAGTATTCTTGCAAAGCTTTTTGATCAAACAGCCAATGGTCTAAAAAAATATTTTTCTCTTTTGCTAAAAGTGTATGTATTAAAGGAAATGCACCTCCTTGCCAAAATGAATAACATCCATCAACTAATTTATTTGTTCGACCTTGAAATCCACCCTCCAAACGCATTTGTCTGTTAACAATCCATCGCTATAAAAATAAAAATTATTAAAAACTGTTTGAACTAATTTTTAAAGTATTATTAAAGAATAATACTATTGTTTTTTTTACCAAAAAAGTAGATAAATTAAAAGCATCAGTCTTTCCTAATAAAACAAGGGAAGCTAGTCCACAATAAGCATATCCTCCATGAGCTTCCATACCTGGGCAACCACTAAATCCTCCTTCCCAAGTTTGGCATTTTCCTATCCACTTTTCTGTATCTTTGAATAAGTTAGGAGAATAAATATTTGTAAGTTTAGCTACTACCAAAGCACAATATACTCCTCTTATATCTATTTCACCATCTATATGCATACAAAAACTTCCATCAGGGTTACGCAATGATTTTAGGAATCGAGAGAGTGCTTCCCTAAAAAATAATAGCATCTATTACATATAAAAATAAATTGAAACCATAATTATAAAGGCAAAAATAAAATATTTTCAATTATTATAGATTTCTGTGGAGATAGAAAGAAAATAAGTATTTGAAATTAGTTTTAAATTAAAAAAATATATTAACTTTGATGAACCACTTATAATTTTAAAATATTTACCTATTGATTACATTATAGGCCTCTTCTGTACCAATAATACAGAGTGCATTAACTGCTGCGTAAGTAGAGGCTAAGTGAGATATTTGCCCTGGACCACCCCCAAAACCTCCCTCTGGAGCTTGGCATTTATCTAGAAAACGAGCAATTTTTGAATAGTCTTCATCTTCTAATCTTCCACCTAAAATATGAAGTGAATGTAAAATCCAGTAACACAGCCATGGTCTGCTAGAATCTAAACACTGAAAACATTTAATGTAATAATTATAACATATAACGTAAAGAAAAATAACTTGATGTTTTACATACTTCGTAGTTTTCAGAAAGATGAGTCAATGCATTTTTTAAAAAGTGAATGTGTCTGTATTTATCTAATATAGGCTCCCTAAGGAGTCTATACATTTCTAATACATTATTTTCTACTTTTTCCTAAAAAAAAAAACAATATTTTTAACAATTTCAGAAATTGTTTTTTAAGAGTATAAGAATTTATTTTATTTCAATTACCTGTTCAATGGAAGATGCTGTTACAAACTCTGCATTTTGTTTTTCTTTTAAAACGTCAGAATAACTTCTAGTAGACTCTATTTCATTATTATCGTCAATCTCCATATCTGACATGATCTAAAATTGTTATTATACAAAAATATAAAATAATTTTACAAATATATGATAAAAAAAAATTTGTATTAAAAATTTAGTTAAAGATACTTACTTTTTATAAATACATAAATATTTTAATTGTTTCCATTAATTACCATTTTTTTAAAAAGTATAAGTTATTATTTTTAATCTCCATTCTTAGCAAATAGAAAACGTGTTATTTTTTTGCCTCTGTATATTTGCTCTGATATTGTTTATGTCTTATTTTCATAAGACTACGAAACTTATAACCTACAAAGGTTTCTATTGGCTATTGGTCGAAAATATTTTGCCGAAATTTTAACTAAACAAAAATAAAATTGATATATTAAATTCAAATTAGAATATGATGAAAATATGAAAAATTACTTTCAAATTAAATTACTGAATGGTAATAGCAAATTATAAAATAAAAAAGATAAAATGCATTTTCCTGTATATGTTTAAAGATTCTTTTTTTAAAAATTTACAATTCATAATAAAACTAATGAAATAAAAAAAACTATTTTTTGTGATTATATGTTTAACTCTGTATTATATGTTTAACACTCTTCAAACGTTGATAAACAACTTTAAGAATGAACTTTTGCAGTACTCTTTGTCATTACGACATTACGACATAACAGCTGATCGCCCTTAGAGCGAGCAGTCCGCAAATTTAATTTAAATTAAGCTTCACGTGCACTCTGTTTGAAAATTGTAAGTTGTTAATCAATAATCGCGTAATAATGTTTTTAATATTAAATATTTTTGTAATGCGTAAATTTTTTAATTGACCAAATTATAAGAATCGCAATTATTTCAAAATATTGCATGATAGAATTTCTAAAGTTTTTGTGTAGGGAGGTTAGAATACATTTAAGTAATTAGAAGGTTTTAGATAATATAAATATATACATATTAATAAAATAATTTTTTGTGTTTAGGAATTAGGAGTATTTAAACAAATATGGCAAAATACCTAGTACAAATAATTGTGCTAGGCACACAAATGGTTGGTCGGGCATTTACTCGAGCTCTTAAGCAAGAAATAGCTGCTAGTCAAGAAGCTGCACGTAGAGCAGGTGGTGGTAGACAAGGATCTCGGCATGTAGCCGCTAATGCTAAAACTGGTTTAACTTTAGATGAAGCTTTAAAAATTTTAAATGTTGAACGACCAGATCAACAAGAAGAAATTCAACGTAATTATGAATATCTCATGAAAGCAAATGACAAATCGAAAGGAGGTTCTTTCTATTTACAATCTAAAGTTGTTAGAGCTAAAGAACGAGTCGATGAGGAATTGAAGGATACAAAATCTACACCACCACCCCCAAAATCAGAAACTACAAAACAAGAATCAACTATGTCACATTGACAATTTGGTCATGATTAGTTTAAATTCATTGGTTGCCTAATAAGATTCTGTACATATTTTTACAATAATTAAAATTGATATAAATAAATTTAATATAGCTTAAGGTCAAGAAACTATTATATTTATAATAATTATCTTAATGTACACATGTGTAAAAAGGATTTGCGTTGAAATGAAAACAAATATACTTTGTTAAAAGTAAGAAAAATATTTCTGTTTCAATTTATTAAATAATAAATATTATAAATTTATAATTCAGTCTTGCAAAAATAAGTACTCGCTCTTATACAAGTACTTTTTTTTCAAATACAAGTTTATATACATTTATTTAATCAACTATCAGTTGCAATACCAGCTATTTTTGCGTCTGATGGTTCTATCCTATTTTGTGTTTGACGAATATTTAAACGTTCTTGATTATGAGAAACAGACCACAACTCTGGTAAATAATTAGGCTTCATTGTATTTAAAAAATGCTCTCTCCATAATTTTTCTAATTCAACAAGACCACCTTCCTTATTTTCATAATATTGCACAACCTGAAATAGATAAATAAAACTTATTTTTAACAATACTTTTAACATAATTTAATAAATTTCAAATTAGAAAAATCATACCTTAAGACCATGTGGTTGACACTTTGTTGGAGAGGGAGAAGATGATTTTTTCGTTCGATCTCGTATAAAATGAGCTTTTAAAGGTGACCTAGTTGTTAATTGTTCAGCCAAAACATTAAGTAATGTTGGAGTAATTTCTTGATATTGAGTAACTTTCATAATGTACGCTTCTAATTCTTTCCGCCTTTCCAAAGGTAGTGGGGTTCCATTTTTAAGTACTTTTACAGCTGATTGTAACATTCGCCGACCTCTGGGAATCTCATCACGTTTATGCGATAATGGTCCTGATAATGGTGCATCACAGGTATCTGCTAGTTTTTTTCTAAGTTGCAGATCATGAGAATTACTTATTTCATGACATGGTGGACACAATAACAAAACATCATGTGATTGATGTGATTTCATGACCACTAAAAATTATAAAATTTTTCAATGTATAATAAAATTATTTTTAAATTTAAAAGTAAATTTAATTTTAATTACTCACAAGGAAAATATTTACGATATTCTCTAGGAACAACATTTTTCCTAATAAATTTATCAGAATTTCCACAAACAACACATTGATTTAATTTAACTTGTGTATAATATTTTCCAACTTCTCCCAAAGCACGTCCAGATGGTTCAAATTTTAATTTCACAGTAAATGGATCTTCTTTGACGATTTCTCCTAATTGCTTTGCGACGTACCATTCAGCCTTTTTTTTATCACATGTGCATAGAATATCATCATCAGGTGCTTGCAAATAACAATTGTGATAAAGTGGTTTATTTCTAGCTGGTACACTACTTTTATATTCAGGATTACTATTTCTATTAATAATTTGATTAATTTTATTGTTATTACTTTTAACAGAAATATTTGAACTGTAATTGGTTTTATAATTCAAATCCTTGAACCTACAAAGATAAAAGTAAATTTATAAAAGTTTTACAAATTACATTTGAATTTGAATATAAAATATTTAACCTCATATCGATTACTTCTTTAGGTAAATCGAAAGATCTTTCACCCTTACAGCTACTTGGCAAACTCTTGATGTAGTACATTAATCTCTCCCATGAAGAGCGTCTTTCTCTTGCCTCTTGTAATATCTAAAAAAAAATATGTATTAAATAAAAGAATAAATAAATATTATTTTTTATCATTATTACCTGATGATAGATAAGGATAGAAGCATAAGCATCATATGATGCATAACTAATTTGTTCATCTGTAAGAGTATCAGCATTCCAATCGCTACATCTTACTTCTGGAACCTTATCTATTTCAATTCCCAAATACTCCACACAAAGAGCTGCTAAGCTTTTTGGACTAGGCAATGAAAAACTATTTGCTAATGTTCGCAAATCAACAGTTCCAATAATTTGACAGTCATAATCTTTAGCTACTTTCTTTCCATCCTCATACGAAGCTACACCAACTTTCAATACATCCTTTGTAGTTAATAATTCCTAAAATGATATAAAGATTTAAAATAATTTTGAAAAATTTTCTATTTATAAAATGTTTATATTTACTTTGAGTTTAGAAGGAATATAGCCAATCTTGCCTAAGCGAAACAGTGCACAAACACCATTGTGAGTAGCAAGTTGAAGCAGGGAAACAGCTCCGTCAGTTACCCATTCGCAATCAAATCCTAATACTCCATCTGATAAGTTGCTGTACAAATAGTATTGAATATTAATGTTTACATAGTTATAAGCATACAGATATTAAACCAATATTGTAATGAAGAACCTATTGCTCATTTAGTCAATATTATTTTGATATTCAACTGACTTTGAGAATCATTAATTCTCATATAAATGAAAAAGTGTTTACAAATATAAAGCTTACCAGCGAATACGTTGAACAGCGTAATCACATTTTTCTGGTGAGTCAGCCAGAATAACTTCATCTAATGAAACTTTTAATTCTTTTCTCTTGTCATTGTCTTCACTATTCTTTTGATTTTTAGATTTATTTTTTTTTTTCGTTACACTGTGGCACAATTGCTTAACACTCTCAAGTACGTTATTGCGATACTTGGAGGCCAGCAGGACAAGGCCTACAGTTACGCACATAAAAAACATGTTATTTTTTGGCATTTGATGCATTAGTTGTTTTAATTATTTCGATAAATATATTTACAAATCTTATATACAATTCAATAATAAACGTTTGTGTTTTAGACAAAATTAAACCGTTACAAACGATAAACAAATTAATAAATAAATAACAAATACACCATATATTTGAAAAAAAAAGAAGACAATTATATTGACTTTCGACGCGTGTACATTTAACAATACTGACAAAAATTATACAAAAAAAATAAACTTTGAAAATTAAATTATCCGCTCATAATGTGAAAACACAACAAAATATATTTCTTATTTTTTGCATAAAATACATTACTTTATTTTATTATTTTTAATAGAGTTATCTATTAATTCGTACGAGGTTCAAGGATCCCCGTAGCAAAACATTGAAAAGAGAAAAGTGTTAACCGTCAAACGCGGCTACGGGATTTCACGCAAGACTGATTGTAATTCGGTCTTTCTAACATTTTATATAAAATTTCATTTTGATTCGAGTCATTTGAAAAATCCAGTAAACTATAGATGGAAAAACGGCACTGGTCACTAGCCTGGCCCAATCGAATATCAGTAAATATACACGCATACACATTTGTGTATATATATATATGTATATAACCCCCGCCGCATCCAATTTTGAACGCGTCGTGACGTCATGTAGCACCGGCTAATGTTGCGATTGCGATTAAATTTATAATTATAGACAAAAGAAATGTTTTAATAAGTTATTTTGAAAATATCGAAAGTATTATTAATTGTATGATTATCCTAAACATCAAATATTTATAATTATGAAAAAATTTCAAATTATGTTATACGAAGTCGTAAACTTAATATTTAATTATTGTATTTTCAAATAGAAAATAATAATAGCAAACTTTTATTAAAAATCAACAACTCAACAATTAAATTAATATTTTATTCGAACAAACAATTGAATTTTAAAAGAATCTTTTACAATATATTTAATATATATTGTATACATTTAATATGTATATTGTATATATTTAATATATACAATATATTTAATAAAAAATTATGAGAAAATTTATTTTTTGTTTTCATCTCAAAAATTAAATATGCTATCGAAAAATAATAAAAATATCCATATTATAAAATGTATTAAAATATTGATTTGTAGTGAGATGTATTTGTGACTTATGCTCTATAATTTATATCAATCGATTAATTTTAAAATCATTAAATTAAAAAAAAAATTTTTTTAATAAATAATATTAACATTGTTTGTATTATTTTACCTTTTTCTTTAGATTGAAAAAAAAAAAATATAGTATATACCATGATAAATTAATCAAGGGAATATTAATTTATACTCAAATTATAAAATTTTTTGAATTATGCCATCTACTTTGTCATAGAGTATGCGAGGTTGAATTTCATCTATAAACTTTTGATGCTGTTATTCGCCTGTAATTACGGTGTGAAAGGCAATGAGCCAGACTGTCGGAGAATACACGGCGACAGTCTCACAACGAGGTCGTGTCTCCCCGACCAATTTGGAGTCCACGTTTTGTTTTTGACAAGTGAGCTAATTTTATATTTCTTTTTTTTTATATTAATTCTGTTATCAACTTGATTATTTTAAATGTTATTCATAACTATTTAATTGTTACTTAAACATAAATTTTAATTTTGGAGTAGACATTCATGTGGTTTAAAGATAGGTTAGAATATAAGAGGTACATCACGCAAGCAACCAGATGTATAAGTTAGAAAAGTATTTGAAACATTTTAGCGATAATCGAATATTTTTAATAGATTTATAAAAATACCTTCTAATGTCTACTTATATTCAAAATTTATTTTGATTAAAAAAAATTATTTATAAATTTTTATAAATTATTTTCACTTATTTTAATAAGCAATATAAAATATGTTTTATTATTACTTAAAGTTAACATAAAAGTTATTTACAATATATTTTTTATTTCAGAGCTTAGCATAATTTGTTAATAAGATGCCTCCAAAACGCGCAACAGAAGAAACTGATCGATTAACTCGAATAGCTATTGTTAATACTGATAAATGTAAGCCAAAAAGATGTAGGCAAGAATGTAAAAGATCTTGTCCTGTTGTGCGAATGGGAAAACTTTGTATAGAAGTTACTCCTAATAGTAAAATAGCTTCTATTTCTGAAGAATTATGTATTGGTTGTGGTATTTGTGTTAAGGTAATGAAATTATTTTTAATATATACTTATTAATTTTACTAAAACATTATTAATATATTTATTATGTTTAGAAATGTCCATTTGAGGCAATATCAATCATTAATCTTCCAAGTAATTTGGAAAAAGAAACAACACATCGTTACTCTAAAAATTCATTTAAACTACATAGACTTCCAATACCACGCCCTGGAGAGGTATTAGGACTTGTAGGAACTAATGGAATTGGAAAATCCACTGCTTTGAAAATATTAGCTGGTAAACAAAAACCTAATTTAGGACGTTTTACTGTAAGTTTAATTAATATGTTTGATTTAAACTGATATTCATATAAATTTATTAAATAATTATTTTTTTTAATAATTTTTTAGGATCCACCAGATTGGACTGAAATTTTAAGTCATTTTAGAGGTAGTGAACTGCAAAATTATTTCACTAAAATCCTTGAAGATGATTTAAAAGCCCTTATTAAACCACAATATGTTGATCAAATCCCAAAAGCAGTTAAGGGGACGGTTCAACAATTATTAGATAAAAAAGATGAAATGAATAATCAAAAAAAAATTTGTGAGATGCTTGGTATGTACTATTTTTTTTTATTATTGTTATTAATATTTCTCTATAATCTCAGATATTTTAGTTAAAAGTATTTTGGAATATTTAGCTTTTCATTTAAAAAAATTTATTTAATTTTTTATATTTGATTAAATTTATAAAATCAAACCATAAAGAAAAAATATAAAAAACAATTTGTAAAAAGAAATCTTTTTTTAAGTTTATTCTAACGTTTCTTAACTTTGATAATCATTAGCATTTTTCTATCCTTATCTAGTATTTATAAAATCATTCTTCATTCAAATTTTTAAATTTAACAATTTATCAAAATGATTATTTTCATCAGAATATTTAATAATTTGAATTTCAGATCTAACTCATATAAAAGATAGAAGCATTGAAGCTTTATCGGGTGGAGAACTTCAAAGATTTGCTTGTGCTATGGTGTGCATTCAAGATGGAGATATTTTTATGTTTGATGAGCCATCTTCATACCTTGATGTTAAGCAACGTTTAAATGCTGCTGTTACAATTAGATCTCTTATCCATCCAGATAAGTCAGTGATTTGAAATGATACGTTATTAAAGTTGACATTTCTTAAAATATATAAAAAAAATTTTTCTTATTTTAGATTTATTATAGTAGTAGAGCATGATCTTTCAGTCCTGGATTATCTTTCTGATTTCATTTGTTGTCTATATGGAGTTCCTGGTGCTTATGGAGTTGTCACTATGCCCTTTTCTGTAAGAGAAGGAATTAATATATTTCTTGATGGTTTTGTTCCAACGGAAAATTTGCGCTTCCGTGAAGAATCATTAGTGTTTAAGGTAGCAGAAAGTGCTACAGAAGAAGAAGTTAAAAGAATGAGTCACTATGAATATCCTGCAATGGTTAAAACAATGGGTTCATTCACTTTGCATGTTGAAAAAGGACAATTTACTGATTCTGAAATTCTTGTATTATTGGGAGAAAATGGTACAGGAAAAACAACCTTTATCAGAATGTTGGCTGGTAATTTACCTCCAGATGATGGCTCAGGTAATGTTTTTATAACAATTTGCGTGATTAACAATAATTTATTCATAAGAAAATCAATAATTTTAAATAATTTTTGTTCAGGTAATATTCCACAATTGCATATTAGTTACAAACCACAAAAGATTAGTCCAAAATCTCAAGGTATTGTTAGACAATTGTTGCATGAAAAAATTCGAGATGCATATGTTCATCCACAGTTCATTACGGATGTAATGAAACCATTGAAAATTGATGATATAATCGACCAAGAGGTGCAGAATTTATCTGGAGGTGAATTACAGCGTGTTGCATTAGCTCTTTGTCTGGGAAAACCAGCAGATGTATATCTTATTGATGAGCCGTCAGCTTATTTAGATTCTGAACAACGTTTAGTTGCAGCTAAAGTTATAAAAAGGTAATATTTTTGAAAGAAAAATCATAAACACAAATATTGAATTTCAACTTTTATATAACGAACTTTTTTAAACAACTATTTTTAGATTTATATTACACGCAAAGAAAACTGGTTTTGTGGTTGAGCACGATTTTATTATGGCAACATATTTAGCAGATCGTGTAATTGTATTTTCTGGCACTCCATCATTAGAGACAGTTGCGCATAGTCCGCAATCTCTATTAAATGGAATGAATAGATTTTTGGAATTACTAGGCATCACATTCAGACGGGATCCAAATAATTTTAGACCTCGTATAAACAAAAATCAATCTGTTAAGGTAATACAATATAAAATAAAATATTCAAAGAATTATATAAGGATTAAATTTCCGAAAGTTTCATTTTTTTTTTCGTTTTTAGGATTTGGATCAAAAAAGAGCAGGACAGTATTTCTTTTTAGAAGAATAGATGCGCTAATAGCGCTTATATGAAACGTGAATGGTTTAACTGTGCAAATATTAAATCGCCACAAAAAAACGTGTCAGTTTTTATATTTTATTCATGTATTTAATAAAACAAAATCGGATACTCTTTATGTAATTGGCAAATTATTATACATAGTTAAAAATTATAAAACATTTTACTGGTAATAATTCAAAAAAAAAAAAATAATGCATTTAAATTTTTTTAATATTTAATATCAATTTTATAATTATTTGCACATTGTAATAAATTGTTTTTATAAAATTACTATGAATTTGAAGAATTATTCAATTTGGTACACATATTAGTTATTTACCTTAATATTAAATAAAAAGAAATGAAGAAAGTCAAAATAATTTTTAAAATGAAAATTTTTAATTTTTATTCGAAACATAATATTTAAATTAAGTATACTTCTTTCATTTACACAAAAATATTAACAATTTAGGTTAAAAAAAACTCGCATTTATCTTGTATTATATTGTTTCAAATAATTTACATATAGAGACAACTTTTTTTAACATGATATTTGAGGTAACAACATCGTGAAATAAATATATCGTATAAAATACATATTTGAAAATATGAAATAGATCCGCTAATAATGTTGTTCAGATATGAACAACCTTTAATTGCAACTGGTGTGACTATTTTCTAAATCAACACAACAGTTGAGTCACAACGTAACTTTGAACGTAGAAGTTAAACGTTCTTTCTCATCAAATTATAAATTATCTTTTTTTTTACGTTTTTAATGAGAAACTTTGGATGTATTTAGTTGTCTAATTCATTTGGCATTTTAAAATATTTCTTGTCTTAACGACGGATTAAATCGTAGTTTCACCGCTACCGTTTCCAGAAAGAGCCATTTTTGAAAGACTAGAAAGGCTTCGACGTGGACTACTACCACCTAAAAAACTTCCACTTGTTTCTGAGAAGATTTTTCTGAAACTATATAGATCATAATTTTAAAAATCAATTTCATTTTATATAATTACTATAATTTTTCGTAATAAAAGAAAAAGTATATTACAATTTGCGTATTCCAGATTCAGAGGCTTTCTTCCATGGAGCATCATCTGGTTCATATGGCAACGGACCTTGAACTGGAGCATCTTTCTCATCTTCTGGCCTTAAAATGACATATAAATCATTAAAATTAAGTATTTAAAACCTATTTTAAAAAATTTTCAAATTGTTTTTTCTTACTGTTCTGTTTTTGGGCGATACATCTCTAGTTCGTCTTCCAAATCAGAAACTCTAGCTTTTAATTCATTTCTCTCATGTAAAATTTCTTTAAGCTCTGCTGTTGTAAACCTTGGCCTATCTGGATCGTCTAAATCATAAACGGCTTTATTTGTAAGATCTGGATATGCTTGAGAGCTTTTTGATAAGTCATCATTCTCTTTTCTTGCAAGACCAAGCCGCGCTCGAATATTAATAAGTTCTCGATTTTGATCTTGCAATTGTGCTAGAAAATCTGCTCGTTCCTCTACCAAACCTCGAGCTTGCATTTGCGCTTGTCGCTGTTTACGTTTTAATTCTCTTCCAACCACAGTTAATTTATCCACTTGGTTATTTAACTATTTAAAACAAAACATTTCTATATTTTTTAAATTTAATTAAATATATAAATGATAAAAATTTTTTTTAGTAACTACTCCAATTATAATATCAAAATTTAAGTAAAATTTAAAAATGAAATTTTAAATTTAGTTAACTTATGTTAAATTTACATTTTCAATTTCTGCATTTTTTTGAGAAAGTTCTCTATCGCGACTTCGAATTTGTTCTCTTTGTGTATCAATCATTGTTCTCAAACGCTGCAGTACCGCAATATCAACTTCTTGACTTGTTGTGAAACCTTAAAAAAAAGAGATGATTAAGATTTTTATTAAGATGTTTTTTATCAAATTTATTTTTGATAAAAGAAAACTTAATTAAATATTTTGTTAGTATTGCCATACAATATCTGTTAGAAAGTTTGATAGTACTTTGTTTACCACTATCTTCGCTATCGCTTCGCGTTTCTTGGACAGCAGCAGCTAATCGTCTATTTTCTTCCTGTAATCTATTGACCATCTCCAATAAATCGCGGGATTCTTGTCTCCAATGTTCTTCAATTTGTTCCAATTCCTGAAAAACAAAGATACAGAAATTTAATTGTTTTCTTTTAATATTGTCATTACTTTTTTTTCTTTTGGAGCAAGTCAGATAAACACGGAGCAATTTAATTTTTACTTGAAAAATTGATTGTTTCCTAAATAATAGAAGTTGAATTTTTTTATTATTCAGAAATAATATTAAAATAAATATTTGGAAAAAAATGTTACAATTAAATCATATAAAGCAAACTGCAAATAAGATTAATAAATTCGTTAAGACAAACAAGTTTAAATATAGATTTTAAAAAATACGGGAATTTTTTCTCATTTTACATCCAAAACCAAATATAAAAATTAAAAAAAAAAAATTTATTATTGAGAAAATGAAATAAGAAGTATGATTAATATACCTTTTCAAAACGTTGTCTATCTTCAGCTTTACCAATTTTGTCGGATTCCAATTGAGAAATTTTAGCCCTAAGTTCTTGTACAGTAGTATTTTCTCGTTCATTTTTAGTTGCCAAATTTTCCAATAATTCAAGGGCATTAATAACTTTTGGCATGAGATTTGTTATTGAATCGGCACCATAAGAATCAATAAGTTTTTCACATTCTTTGCCGATTTCAGATGCTATATCGTAAACGTCTACGACGGAAACCTCCGATTGTTCGGAGAACTCCTCCATCGTTGATAATGATCGAGGATCAAGTCGTAAATGAAAAGGCATTTAAAATTTTACTTTATTATTTTTAAAAAAATTGTGCAATCCTTTTTCTTGTCTTTTATTTTAGCCGGCTTCGTATATAATAAACAATACCACCAATAAATCATCAAAATATTTGACTAATTATTCAAACTAACTGTTCGTTAATAATCTATGATACTTTAAGTAACGTACCTAACTGTTTGTTCATCAATTGAGCGTTAATTCAATTGTCAGTACTCTCTTTTTTTTCTCTCTATTCTATAAGCGCGCGCACGGAGATGCTATGCTAAATCTTCCAAAGCAGCTGGTTAAAACATATTGAAGCATCTAAAATTCTTGTATCCAATTTATATTACTTTCTTTATTTTTCTCTTTAAACTTTATTTTTACTTAATCAAATATAATCAACGCAATTTATATTGCTATATATATAACTGTGCGATAAAGAATATAAATTTCAATTCAAGAGCACTGCTCCAAAATTTTATTGTAAAGAGTTTCTCTGTCAGTCATTGGACGAATAACATTTGCGATGAATCACTAAACATTATACATATTTCAGCACATATCATTAAATCTAACCACTCTTTTTTTAAAATTAAAAATTTACATTGAGTATAATTTAACGACAAAGAAAAATACCTTACAATATTTAAAATGGCACGAATTTATTTCGCTTTATTTTTATTTTTTAAATTGTCGGACGATATATAATAATAATAATAATAATAAATGGCACTATATATTTGCGCCGCACCGTCGATGACAATTATATATATGTTACATATCTTCAAAAGGGTGTGCTGTAAGGAATAGCAAAGTATCTTTACTGATTTATATACTGCATTCCTTCTTTCATGTACGTTTCTTTTCTTTTTTTTTATAATCGTGCTAGCGCTAGCTTTAAATAGCTAGTCGCTGCACGACGACGACGACAGCGACGACGACGTGCCGTCATGTGCACGGTTGCAACGCTCGATAAAACTCATAACTAGCCGAAAAAATTGATCAGAAACTAACAACGACGCAAGTCTTTTCCTCTTCTGGAGCCTAAAGTGAGATAGAACAAGAATATATACATATGTTCAAAACGATATCCTGCGCTCGACCTCTGCGCCCACTTTTGCGTTACATTATATGTACTGTACAAACTGAGCTCCCCTCTCAACAGATTATATTTGCGTTTTCCAACCTGTGCCTATATAACTGCCTACAGCACATTTATATACACACACACATATAAACGTATATATATCCGATATTAAGTACTCTGTACATGCGCGCAAAAGACTTGACTTCTCTCAATTGCGTGTGCGCGCGTCAAAATGCTGCTGGAAAGAAATATATGCTTAATATTACTATGTAGTGTAGTAGCTTATGTAGGCAGGTATCGTAGATGTAGGCGCAAAGACGTCAAGTCTCATTTGATATAAGCTGACTTTATAATATGTCACTGGAGAAATTCAGTCATTTACTAATTCAATTTATTGATGATTTTTTCATGTGATAGAAAAATATAAATTAAAATTTATCTTTAATTGTTTTTTAAAAACATTACGAAATTAAAAGAAATTTTTATATAATACAAATGTTTTATCTATTCGATATTTTTATTTATTTAATCTTATACCTATTTATTATTGATTATTTTACTATTGACATCAATTTTTCTTTAAACAAAAAGGATTAAAAGATTTAGTTGCATGTTTCATTTTTTTCAAATATAAAAAAGTTTATATGAAATAAAAATAGTCATACACAATACGTATTTTAATATTCGTTTTATTAAAATTAAAATCATATTTAAAATAATTTTATAACGTCGATAAAAATTTAAGCATACTTTTTTTAAAGAATTTGCTTATGAATATATTTATTATCAATAACACAACACTTTCTCGTAATCTGCTATATGATAGCGACTAGACGGCGAAATTTCATCTTTGGCTCATATACTCTAAATATAGATAAATTTTGATATTATTTAAAGCATTCCTTATGTTAATCAATATGGCAATAAAAAGCTTCGTATAAAAACATTGTCATGGCAAACGATATTTTTCTTCGTTTTTTTTAGTAATTCGCATATTTTTTGCGAAATATTTGTACTGTACAAATTTGTTCAATATTTAATCAAATGAACTGTTTTTAAAGATCTTCTCTTTCGCCAAGTTCATTTGTCGGTTCATCAGATAATATGACTGAATTTTCAGTATCACTTATGTATCCACTTTCGCCGGTATAGTGAGTCGGAAACAAAACAAGTGGTTCCGCTGATAAAGTTATTAAATCTCTATTTTCAAAAAATGATTTCCAATCGTCCCTTGAAAAAAAAACAATATCAAAATTTTATATTTATACATATGTTTAATTGCTAACAGTTAAAATTCAATAACGAAATGAGATTTTCATAATTAAATAAAATAATTAACTACAAAAAATGGAACATATTAAATTTAAATAATTAAACAATTTTTTAACTAAAATTTTTTATAAAAAAAAAGATAATTACCTAGGATGTTTGTCATACATGATAGGTAAATATTCATCAACAGGAATTAAATTTTCCAGAGGTTTAGCATCTATTAGTTTTTTCGCGCCTTTAGCTGATATCATGTAACCAACAGTCCAATAACTGTATGCTGCATAAACCAAATATCGCGAATTTTCAACCCATTCCTCTGGATCTTTATCCATGCGTTTTCTTCCAAGATATCTACATCGAAATATATGTTCAAGATTAAAAATTTCATAACTTATAAAATAAATTTATGTATAAATTCTTACACAAGATCCCAATCTGGTTTATATTTTTCTAATTCTTGTAAAATAAATTTTACTTTTTGTTTAAAATATGGCTCAAACTTTACATCATCTTCTAAAACTAAACCATTTTTGTGACCATCTTCAACAATCTAAAAATGTAACGAATTTTTTATTAAATTATAAAATTATTATTTACAAAATAAATAGATATTTACCCTATTCCAAACAATATAGTGGCTTAAAAAGCATCCTACTTCTCCCATTGTCATAGGTCTATAAGTTAAGGCACATAATGAGATTTTTATAATTTTTTATGAAATTTCTAATAAATAAAAAATATTTTACCTTTTATGATAAGGATCTTTATATCCAGGCATCATTTTTATATTCCATGAACTTAAAAGGGTTTCATTCAAAGTTCTATAAATAAAATGAATTATTTAAAATAGAATTTATTTTAGAATTAAAAATTATATTTATAATTTTATAATTGAAATAAAAAACTTGATAATTAGAATACAAGTAAGAAATAATTGAAAGCAGAAATTTTTAAATTAATGATTTATCTTAATTATCTTGACATCAAACTTAGAGATACAAAAAAAAAATTCTTTGATTGTAGCATCTAAAATATACAGTTATAAATCCAATGTGTAGTTGAAAACCATCTATATGATGAAAAAAAATCGGGAATAACTGAGTAATATTCTACAAAAGTAAATTAACGTACTAAAAATTAATTAAAAAATATTTGAAGATTAAACACAACCCTAAAATCTCATTACAAGTAGTGCAAGAGTTAGTTTCATATATATTTTTTAATAAAACGTAAAAATAGTATATTTTTCACCTAGGGAAAAAAAGTAAAGAATGTTCGAAATCGTATGTAAATTGTCACCCGAGCCGAAGGCGAGGAGGGCAAATATACGATTTAAGACATTCTTTTTTTTCGAAAATTGAAGGCATTCTTTTTTTTTCGAAGGCGAAAATGCGATTTTTTTTCAACACCGGGCCGAAAATACCACTTTTTTTTGGCGCTATGTAAAAAAGTGGTACTTTTTGGCCAGGTGGTGAAAAAAATAAATTACTTATATAAAATAAAATCGAAATTAAATTTTGTGTTTTTTGTTAATTTAATAATTAATCAAATATTTAAATTGACATAGTAGAATTTCGTCTTTTATTTTAGTTTCTATAAGTAACGGTTTAGATAATACAATTAATAATTTTTTTCAGTATACTTTCATATTGCACTATTGATTTTTTAATTTTAATTTTTACCTGCCATCAACAGCATCAACAATTTCAGGCTCAATTCCAAGTTCATCAAAACAAGCTTGCATCCTTCTTCGACGTTCAGGTCTCCTTAATAAATTAATCATGTACACATTGTCAAATCCCAAGGTATCTTTTTCAGGATAAATGACAAAACGTTTCATAGTTTTTGATAATTGAATGAATTCTTGATCAGCTATTTAATGAAAATAAAAATTATGAAATATTGAAAGCTACTTAATACAATTTACAATAATGAGTAAGAAATTTAATTTTTTTTTACCAGCAGCCAATATTTCAAGTTTTATATTGGTAAGTTGCTGATAATCATGTTCAATTTTGTCTTGATTTTCTAAAGGTACTGTTATGAAACCATAATTTTCATCATTACAAATATGCAATGGGATTCCTTTAATAAGAATAAAATATATAAATAAATAGATTAATGTATGTAAAATTTACTTAAGATTCATAATATCTTTACCTGAATATTGTGCACCAAGTGCAAAAGTAATAATATCATCTCTTGGTCCATCGTAGGAATTTAAATTTTTTGAGTCATAAGTTAAGTGGTCACTTTCCTCTCTTCGAAGATCAATTAGTATTGCACTGTGAACCATAGGTACAGGAAAACAACCAGTAGTTTCTCGAATCAAAATTGGTTCATATTCATCTGTTCTTTTATAATAATAATCATCTGACATTCCAGCCCAGAAATTACTATACATTCCATCTGATTTTAATAAAGGTGCCACAATTGTTTTATTTTTTGAAATTAATAATTCAAGTGTATTTGGATTAGTTAAAAATATGTCTGCATCTAACATCTAAATAAAAACATAAATAAATAAGAAAATTACAAGGATTTAAAAAAATATAATCATATAATTGTATATAATATAATTATAGTAATAAATAATATAATTATATTATTTATAAAAATTTAATAAACAAACTATGATATTATTTTATTAGATATCACTTAAAGAATTTATTATTAATTATAATTACATAATTTACTCTAAAAATTATGTTATTATAATGAATAAAAATATACATACAAATATAAAATCAGCCCACATTTTTCTGGCATAATTAAGTACTTCCTCTCTTAATTTAATTACATGTTCAAATCTAGTTGATGTCCAATCTGCAATGCCGTTCTCATCTTCATGTCCGTGTGTTTTATCATCTAATGTTGCATTAACAGAAAAATAGTTATTACTTTCTTCTTTCAACCATGTATTTAGTACTTCTATGGTGTTATCTACATTGTTATCGCTATATATCCTATAAAGTCAAAATTACAGATAAAAACGTTTGCAGATAAAAAAATTAAAATGTATTACTTTTTAAATATTTATTTACTTACCAAAGTGATATTCTATCTTTGGGATAATCCAATTTTTCTAAAAAACTTAATGTATAAGGCAAAGTGTGCGCTTTATTTCTTGCTAAAATACCAATTAGAACACTTGGTTTCTTAAAGACGTTATCACAATAAATTATTTTTGTAATACTAAATAAAACAATAAAAAATTCACAGATACTGTGGCACTTCATATTTCAATAATAATAAAGCTTTTGCATATTTTATAAAAAAATTAGTAGGTAAAAAATCACCTTTTTAAATTGTATAAATAAAAAAGTTAGGTTAAATGTTGAACACCGTTGTACTTGTACCAAATAAGATATTGTATCACATAAAAGAAATCTGTGTCAACTCTATTAACTTTATACCCGGTTAATAGATAATCGAATTATTCCAATACAGAAGAAATTGTGCCTCATTTGCGCCTTCGATTATCGTATGAATCATAATTGTACGTCTTTTCGTTTTTCTTTAAATTCAAAATAATTTTTGAAATGATTTATTCAGTATTTATTGAGTCTACACCCATATTTTGATTACGGCAATTGCGGTCATCTGTGCTTTAAAATAATTTATTGAAAGCTCGGTTAGTGGATTAATAAACATTTTATTAAATAATTTAATATTTTTGTTAGTACAATAATAAGAAATACCAAATTTGTAAGCCCGAGCGTATGACATCATTCGATCAGTGAGTTTGAAAAACCAATCTGCATTGCGTTGACTGGGGACTAAATGATAATTTTTTATAAACAATCATTTGCACTAGTAAAAGCATATTAATTATAATGGGATCTATACTAATAATTCCGAATATTTAAAAGTGGCAACGGTAATAAATTTGCTTTAATAAATCATTTAAAACTATAGAAAGATAAATAAATGACTTTACAAACAATCAATACGACAAAATCTGATTTTTTAATAAATAATATATAAAAATTGAAAAATGTATTTACAAAATAATTTTTTAATAGCATTAGAATACGAAACAAAAAGGTTTTGGCATATTTCGATACAAGTGTGCGTGGTAGGCGATTTTTGCACGGGTGTAGTTTTTCACCCGAGCGAAACAAGTTTCGTGATTAAAAAATTATTTTGTTAATAAATTTTTCATTTTTTATGTATAAATCTAGCTGTTAAAAATTCAGAGTTGTCTTGATTACTTGTGCACAGTCTTTTATTCAATTTCTATAATTTTAAATGATTTATTAAAACAGATCTATTGCCGTTCTTAAGTTTTAAATCTTCGAAATCATTATTATCTTGCTTTTATATGTTAAGTGATTGTTAATAGAAAATTATTTAACGCAATGCAGATTGGTTTTTTAAAATTACCGATCGAATGACGTCATGCGCTTGCGTATCGCCCATTTTCTTATTATTGTAATGTTAGAAAAATTAAATGATTTATTAAAACATTAATTGTTTACTGACCAAGTTATTGACAATATTATTTTAAAGCAAAAATGACGCGCAATTCATTTTCGTAATTGAAACAAATATTAATTCAATAACTGTTAAATAAATTAATTTTTAAATTATACGAACACTCAGTACACTCACTTTCGATTTACAAAACAATTATGATTCATGCGGGAATCAAAGGTGCAGGGTGCAGGCGAAGCACAATTACTTATGTGTTGAGTTAATTAGGTTATCCGTCAACTGGGTGTGTGTGAATTTTTTATAAATGTATAACGTATAAAAAGAAAGAAAAATTTTTTTGAACTTTCGTATTAATTTTCAATAAAGTGTAATTTTTTGTATGCATAAGTAATCACAATGTTTAGAATAACCTTACTTAACTTCTCTTGACGCTTTGTTGTCATTAACAAAGTTTATTGTAAACACTGTGTCCGACTCACAGTTAAAAAATTTTATAACAATTTTTATATAAAAGATAGGAGCATCGTAGTGAACACTAAAACTATACCAGGATGATCCTGATTAAGTCATTGTTACTTTTAAGTTCTGTGAACTTAATATATGGACAACAAAGTATAGGGTGCTTCAAAAGTACTGTCTTAGAGCCAGATTTATTAAATTTAGTGGCAAAACGAGTTGATTCACACAACGCCTGCATTCAAGAATGCAAATCGCGATATTACATGTAAGCATAACAAAGTTTTATATGATTGTAATTTAGCTTTTGTTTACTTTGTATTGAAAAAAATGTAAATAAGATGTATTGTAACAAATTATCATTTATATGAATAACTAAAAATTTCATGAGTATTTTTCTTCTTTTGAAATACAATTTTGACCCTTTAATTTCAACACTGTATTATAGAGAATTTATGAAAATCTTTAAAAACAATTATTATATTCAAAAGATAATAAAATGAAATATTTATCAATGGAATGATCAATAAAAATACTTTTCAATTAAATGATTGAAGAATATATTTTAATTAACATTTATATTTGAAATATAGCTTTTATTAATTAAGAATATAAAAATAAACTTAATATAAGTAACAAAAATATTTATATATGGATAGTGAAATCTGTATCCTGGTTAAACAATTAATTTTGTTCTATAGGTTTTCGGGCATAATGAATGGTCATCAATGCTATTGTGATAGTCATTATGGAGCTTATGGACCATCAGATGAATGTAAAACTCCATGCATAGATGATCCCACTATACTTTGTGGTTCTGATGAAGCAATTAATGTTTATTCTACAGGACAAAAAGGTTAATTGAAATTATTTAATTTAAGTTAATATTTAAGTATAATAAATTTTGTAATTTTTAAATTAAAAATCATAAGTATTTACAAATATATAATATTTGTTATAGGTCCAAGTCCTCCAAGGAGATTAACAGTTGTTAATCAAACACAAAACTCATTAGAATTAATATGGCAACCACCAGATATATTGAATGGCAAAATTGTTTCTTACACATTCACAGCTAATGCTATAGAAACTAAAGCTTCTTACCCATTACCTCCAATAGAAACCGGAGTTCTGGGTGAATCTTCTAATACTACAATTTTATATGGATTACATCCTGGTACAAAGTACAATATAACTATTATTGCAACTAATACTCAAGGACATAGTGATGAAGCTTATACATTATCTTGGACTCGCATTGGTCCACCTGACCAACCTAAAATTCCAAAAATTTTAGAAAAAGGTGATAAAACAGTAACAATCGAAATTCCACTAGGACACAGTGAAAATGGGCCATTAAGTTACTATCAAGTTGTAGTTGTGCAACCTGGAACTATCCCTCCGACTGGGCCTGATGTTTTATATGAAAATTATGAAAAATCTAGCAAAGAAGGTTTAGGTTATTATATTACTGGAAGATTTGATGTTTCTGATCATCCTCAATATAAACGATTTGTAGTAGGAGATGGAAGAATGATAGGAGGGTATCACAATGCACCATTAGATAGAAAATTAGGACAACCTCAAGTAAAAATATAATTAAAAATATTGGTTTTACAACAAATGTAAAATCTTTTATCATTAATGCAAATTATTTTTGTTATTTTTTAATTATAGATAGGAATTGTTCATGAATCCAGGGCAAGAGGGGAAGTTCATTATAGTTATTCCGATTTAACAACAACAGGTGTTCATAAAATTCATACTCGTAATAGTCGAGAATCTTCAGCTAGTGCAGCTAATATTATACTTTGGATTTTGATTGTACTTGTGGGCCTTTTACTTATAGCTTCAGTGCTAACTTTCGTAATGTTACGCAAAAGATTTCAAAATGTAAAAATATATTTTATACAAAATATGTATATTTATAAATGTATTTTATACTAAATCTTTTTGAAATACTGATAGATACTATAAGTATTTTAAATTTATTCTAGATGCAAATGCATAGGTTACCGGAGCAACAGGAACTGACACTTCAGGGACCATTATATGAAATTGACAATATGGCCTATATTCCAGAAGATGTACCAGAAAGAACAAATCATTATCAAGAATTAAAAAGTAAAGTCTGGAGTATACCTCAAAATCTCTTAAATTTTAATTCAGACTCAATGCTGAGGGGACGTTTTGGCACTATACACATGGGAATAGTTCAAAGGGATTCAATCCCAATAGACGTAGCTGTTCACAAAATCTCAGATACTCAGCTTAAAGGTTCTGAAAAAAGACAAATGTTACGTGAATTAGATATCTGTATAAAAGCTGGTAGCTCAAAGTATCTGGCAAGTTTAATAGGAAACTGTGAAACTCCAGATACATTGTTTGTTGTTTTAGAGATGCCACCACAAACATTAAAAGCACGTCTGTTAGCTGCAAGATCAGGTGATCATTTCCCATATGAACAGATTCCACGAATTGGTGCTTGCGTTGCAGATGCATTACGTCACTTAAATAGCCTTAAGATTGTACATAGCTGTGTATGTGCCAGAAGCGTTGGATTATGCAATGATTGGATACCAAAACTTATGGGTCATGGTGAGTATTAATTTTAATTTCTATAAAATAAAGAATCTATTCCTATGTGATATTATTAACTATTATAAATAAAATATTGACTGTCTATTTTAACGTGAATTATAATGATAAAATATTTTTCATTATTTGAATATTTAAAAAACATTAAAAGTAAATTTCAAATACCAATATTTAAAAATTTAAATAAAAGTTGAATTCAATTTAATTTTTTATTCTCAGGTATATCAAAGTATGAGCTTAAAGATTTGAAATATGCACGTTGGACAGCGATTGAATGTTTCAGCAATCAAAAAAAGCACAATCCAGGTGTTGTATGGGCTTATGGTGTACTTCTTTGGGAAATGTTCAGCATGGGTGGTACACCATATTCATCTTTAAAAATGGACAGTGACGTCGAGAATGCAATAAATGATGGTGTTAGGCTTGAACATCTTCAAGATATACCAGATCCTATTTATGAAGTCATGAGTTCTTGCTGGCTTGTTGATCCTGAGGAAAGGCCTTCTTTTGATGAACTCATTAGATTGGTAAGAAATATAATTATTATATTCATTTTGATCCAAAGCTTATTGTTAAATATATGTAACTAATCAAAAGTTATATTTATAATAATATGGTTAACATCAAATATTAATAATATTTTCCATTTTAGGATACATTGTCAGTTTATCCAATCACATCAATCACGGAACCTTATATACCAGAATTTGAATTGAATGAGTATCAATAATTTCAATTTTTTGGGTTGAATTTGTATCAAAAGAAACTAAGGAACAACTGTTTGTACTTAAGTGAAACTCAAATCAGTAATCAAACGGTTTCTCGATTGCGTTTGCATTTGAGTTCAAAAGATTTATTTTAAGAATAGTAATTACTTTAGTTACCAAGTATGATTTTTACAGTATGACCAAATGAGATTTTTATATCTAATGTTTTTATATGTTTCATACTTTTATCTTTTTTTTATATTTAAATGATCTGATTTTTTGTAATTATTAGAAACTTTTTTTATCGTACTTTTATTATTTAAATTTTCACAGAAAGAATCTCAAGCAATTGCAGGAAAATGAAATTTTCCATAGTATTATTCCCGTCCATTTTTATAATATTAAGCTGTAAAAATTTTTTAATATACTTGTTTTTATCTTAATAATTTAAAATCAAATTTAAGAAATTTTGTATAGACTGATTTATTTTCTGAAATATGTACTTTTAGAAAATAAGATTTTTTAAAAGCCAAATCTTTTTATAAATGTTATCAATGCATTTCTACTATAACTAGCCTTATATCATTTTTAATGTATTGACAAATATAAATTTTACATATTGTATTTATTGAATGACTATTTGTTTATTTCCTCAATATGTCTTAAAAAACAATAATTCATTATTTAAGTTTTAGTTTATCATGCTTATAAAATTAAAAATTAACAATTTCTTCAATAATTTTTAAAAAAAATATGAGAAGAATTTTTATACTGAATCGTTTTAAAAAATCAAATTTAAATAATTATGTACGTATGTGTGTACATCCATTTAGTAAGTTACAGCACTGGAAATAAAATTATTTTAATATTAAAAACTACTTTATGAATATGCTCCAAATTTTGCATACAAGTTGTGTTTAAATATCACAAGGGTGCAAATATATAATATGCTTACGCACACGTTTGTACGAAGTTCAAAAACTAAACAAAGTGTTGAAGTAAAAATTTAAATAAACTCATAATATTAATTGTAATTGACATTCGCATTTAATGTATATGCCATAATGGCAATAATATGTTTATTAAATTTACAAAAAATATTTTTCATAAAAAGTTATATTTATGATTTTTTCTTTTTTTGTAATATTTTATCAATTTGTTTAATTTATGGAAAAAATTAAAATTATAATTCATAAATTTCATCCTAAAAATTTTTTATTATTATTAATTTTCAATTCTGAAATTAGATAATTTCAAAAATTAAAATTCGTGTAATAAATTGGGCGCAAATTTTTAAATAAAATTTGAAATGATAACAGTCATTTTTATGAATAAAATTACCCTATGCTTTAATAAATTGAAAAATTAATAATCTTTGTTTACTTTAATTTTATTTTCAAATATTAAAATAAATATAAAATCATATTGCAACAGAATTAAGATTTCTTTAAACCATTAAAATAGCGATCTATAGAAGTTTATCAATTCTTTATGACCAATTTAATTTTGTTTTCTACATTAATTATTTTTGATATAGAAATAAAAGTTTTTAATTGAATACTCATTTAAAAATTCTTATTAGTTTCATAACTTTTTTTTCTGAAAGAAAAATAGTAATAGCAATAATTAGTAAATAGACTGTAATATAATTATATTGAAAATATATAAAATTTATTGTTAGAAATATATGTACATTTTTACAAATTTCAAAATATATTGACTTAAATACATTTTTTAAAAAGTTACATCAAACATAAGACTTATTTAATTATAAAATATAAAGCAATGTCTTAAAAATATATTTTTTCATATATGCAATTCTTAAACTAGATTGCTTCAGCATTTTCTGTACTTATTATAATATTTTGTAAATCATTATTATCTAAATAATATAAAATTTTTTCTAAACAAGCATCTGGTAATGAAATGATTGTTAAAATATTTAATGATCTTTTAGAAATTTCCAATAGAGGTTTTCTGGTTAATCCTTTTTTGAATTGCAATTTCAGTAAAAAACCATATATAGGAAATACTTCATGTAAGCTTTTAGAATTTATGATTTTTTGGAAAGTAGCATTCTCACTATGCAATGCTAGATTATTAGCACTTTTATATAATATGTCACGTAGTGTTGTGTAATTATCAATATGTATATTGACCATCTGCTGAACTTCTTTCAAACACTGTTGAGAAAACTCAATTTCTTTGTAATAACCTTTGAGTTGGCATTTTTCTAATAAAGCACGATAAGCTTTTTCATTTTTTTTATTAACATAGTAGTGAACAATTTTTAATTTTCTTATATGCTTCAATATTTCAGCAGCAGATATAAGTTTATCATGACAAGACTCAGAGCAGGATTCAATTAACATTAATGGAGTTTCACCTTCATCATTTGCTATATTTATGTCAGCGCCATATTCCAATAACAATCTGATTTTTAAAGGAATAATTCCAGCATCTGCTATTTCACCACAGCAAGTTTTATATAGTGCAGTTTCATTATATATATTGATTGCATTCACATCAACACCTTCATTTAATAATATTCTAACATTTTCTGTACCATAATTTTCTTGTGTACAATGAAGAGGTGTATTTAATTCAGCATCCCTAGCATGTATATTAGCACCATTTTTTATAAGTATTTTAACTATTTTATCATAAACAGAAACAGTGTCAACTGCTAAATGAAGCGGAGTTTTACCATTATTTTTAAAATGAGTCGATCTTATTGGTTCATTAACATTAACACCGTGATCAAGAAAATATTCTACAGCTTCAATATTACCGATAAGACAGGCAATATGAAAATGTGAATAGTCATTGCTTCCTATAGGATTATCATTGGTAAATATTAATCTAGTTTCTCCAACATCAGCAAAATGTGATGCATTATAAGCAACATGAACTGGTGTATCACCTGCACCATTTTTAACAGAGATATTAGCTCCTTTGTCAATAAGAATTTCAATAGCTGGTATATTACACCAGTGAGCTGCTAAGTGAAGTGGTGTGAACCCTGACCACTCTGAATCAATCCAACTGATGGGTTTATCAATAGTTTCTGGATAACTATCTAAAATATTTTTTAAAGTATTCATATTAAAATCTGTACTGGCTACATGAAGAAGAGTAAATCCTCTATCATCAAAAGAATCAAATTTCCCATTAGATGAAGTTGATTGGACTGATAAATGTGATAAAATTGAATGAATAATATCAAATTCATCAGTTTTAAGAATCATAAAACGTTTATTAGAATCAAGAGAGTTGATTGCTATATCAAGAGGTGTTAAGCCAATTCCATTTTTTATTGTAACATCAGCATCATGTTTTAAAAGTATCTGTACTACATCTTTTTCTTCAAATTCAGTTGCAAAATGCAATGGAGTGTAATTTGACCAAAAAATAGAATTAGAATCCACAGTCTTGTTAACATTCACACCATTTTGCAAAAAAAAATTGATTGTTTTTAAATTATCTCTTGTGCACGCTATATGAAAATGTGATAAACCTTCATTATCAGTTGGATTTTCATTAACATTTACATGTGCAGATAAAATAATATCTACTATGGTCCACTGTTTAGTTTCAAAAGCAAAATGTAACGAAGTCTTCCCTTTAACATCTTTAATTGTAATAATATTTGCATAATGCTGCAAAAGCAATCTAACTGCTTCTACACATTGATTTTTAATGGCTATATGTAAAGGTGTACAATTAGCCCATAACGGTAATTCTGATTTCAAAAATTTTTTTGACAAAATAAAAGGAATTGAATTTTCTATTTTAACTAGATTTTTTTGTTTGCATGCATTATTAAAGTCTGAATATTGTCTTATTTTTTTTGCATTGCTTCTCTTTTTTTTTGTTTTTTGAATTTTTTCTTTGGACAAAAGTATGTTAATAATGTCTTTATTTCCTATTCTATAAGCATATTCTACTGAACTTTCATTAACAAAGACTTTATATAATAAAAGTAATCTTAAAACATCTGTACATTCATAATATATAGCAAAATTTATAGGTGTACAATTTGTCCAATTCAACGAAATTGGATAAACTTGCATATCAATATCTACCCCTTGTTGAAGAAAGCATTCAACGATAGATGGATTGTTTCTTGTGCATGCAATATGAAAATGTGATAATCCCTCTGAATTTACAGGATTTGATATAGTATACTGATGTACTGATAAAATCATATCGATAATAGTTTCATTTCGTACTATATCAGCATAATGAAGTGGTGTCAACTGTTTTGCGTCTTCTATTGTAATGTCAGCTCCACAACTAAGAAGAAATTCTACTGTTTCCACGCATTGATAATGTGCAGCAAAGTGTAATGGTGTAAATCCAGGCCAATGTAAAGAGTTGGGTTTGATAGTTTGATTAATTTTGGCTCCTTGTTGTATTAATTTTTTTACAACATCTACTTTGTTTCTCATACAAGCAATATGCATGTGACTTAAATTTTCCTTGTTTGATAAATTTGTTTGATCGGTTACTGAGAGCAAATAATCAGCTATTAAATTTTTTCCCATTTTTGCTGCCATAATAAGTGGTGTTTCACAGTTAACATTTTCTACATTGACATTTGCCTTTTTATCTAACAATAATTTAACGATTTCTGGACATCCTAACGTTACTGCTAAGTGCAATGGTGTAGACACTTTATAGACTTCAGGAATTTTATTTACTCTTATATCATTTTGTAAAAGACACTTGACTTCTTCTTTTTTCCCTTGTTGAAGGGCCTTCATTAATTGATTATAATCTTCCCAATCAGAACTCATTTTTAATCCGATTAAATTCGATTAAAGACATCAATTTTTATTTATTATTTTAACTATAACCAAAAACATTATTAATTAACTTTTTTGTTTAAAATTAATTATAAATATACGATAACGTTTAGAAAAATTACCGAATGAAATTACTCTTCGAGTGAACTCAAAAATTTTTACAAAGTATACCTATTACGTAAAATATTTTGAAATGCGTAATGTTTTGTTTTGTTTTGTTTTGGAAACACTGAAAAAACAAACACCGAATTAAAATAATGATAATTTCTTACTGTACACATTTATAATCTAACAGGCCCGGATGGCATCTATTTATTAAATATTAATTCTTATAATTTTGTGTATATGGCAACATTGGTAACCATGATGATCATTTAAAAAGTATAACGCGCGAAAGTAAATTTATGTATTTTGGAGCAAAATGCTTATTTATACCTAGTATAAAAATTTCTTAATTTTCAATTTAATACTTTTAAATACAAATATGCAAAATAAAATAGATGTTTAAATATAACAATGAATACTTTAAAATATATATATATATGTACCATTTTTTGTTTATATTTTATTAAAATTAATATAAAGTACAATCATAAAAATTATTAGATAATTTTTTTTATTTAATTAGAATAATTGTTAATAAATTTTAGTTTTATAAAAATTTTATTAATTTTTTGCAATTTTTAAATGGTTAATATTATTTTAAAACAATACAAAGTTTTATATAATATTCAAGTATTTTGTTTTTTGTAATGACAAAATGTATATAAAAAAATGCACAATCAAAATTTAAAAAATTTATTGTAAAAATATTTTTTCATTGAAAAATTGATTTATACAATTATATTTCTAACAAAAGCATGATGCATAAGTAACAATTTCTATTGTAAGTCATTAAATTATATTACATATTTTACAAATATGTACACAGCCTATGAAAGTTAATTTAAAAATAATCAACTGGTACTTTTGTATTTTCAAATTTTGATCTCTTCTTTTCTGCATAACTCAGACTAGATTTATCAAATTCAAGAATCATGATTCCTAAATCACCACTGTATCTATTTTTGGCTACCTTGTAACATAAAATAAATTAAAATTAATTGTTTTTTGTTAAATTAATTTTTTAAATGAACTATGGTTATATTATCAGCAAACATACTTGTAAAAACTTTTTTCCTTTAATACTTGTTAATCTTTTGTCTTGAACAATCAAAACATTATCTGCTTCTTGACTTGCTTTAGCTCCACCAAAAATAGAGGCAGTTGTTAAGTCTCCATCTTCTTTTTCTTTTCTTGGATGGATAACTAACGAAACATGGCAATTGAATTTTGTAGCAAAAGATCTGAAAGCTGAAATGATTTTATCTTGCCTCCAAAACCTATCTATATGTTTTGATTCATCTGACATTCCCATCATAAATTGAACATTATCAATAATTACGTGAGCAATATCATAAACGTAGGTTGCATGTTCAACTGCCTAAAATATATTTGTATTTAAAATTTTTTTTTTCATTAATTGTTGGTTTTGGCTATGCTTACCTCCATTACAACTTTGATACTTTGTTGACCATGAAAAGTCATAAAATAAATTGGAAGTTTTTCAAATTCATCTGCGTATGAGTCAAATTTATCTATATGTTCATCTAATGGTAAACCAACCATTTGTTGTAACATAGTTTTTGCTAATCTAGCATTCCTTATTTCAAAACTACCCCATAAGGTGTTAACTCCTTGCATCGCTAAATCCAAAGAATACTCACTCATAAATGTAGTTTTTCCACAACCTTGAAAATATTTTTAACTTTCAATTATAAAATATATATTTTTTTCCATTAAGTAATATCATGCTCACCTGTTGGTCCGGTAAGTACTGTGAATTCACCTCTTCTGTGACCTTTTAAAATTTTATTTAAAGCTGGATATCTTGTCCATTTTATACCTTGTACCTTATCTACATTTTGCAAATCACTTAAAACATCTTCGCGTAAACTTCGAAAAGTTGTTATACTTTTATGCCAAATTGGTTGAGCATTTTGAATAATTTCTTTCAAATCAAATCCTAACTTTGCTGCAATTGTTGGACTAGGCTGATTATCTGTTGGTCTTACAAAATAACATCTTTTTTCATCAAGCTTTTTTGCAAAGTGTCTTGCAGAATCCCAGCTTGGTTCATCATTTCCAAACCATAATATAAGTTTTTTATAAATTTCTAAACTTGGCAATATTTGTTGAGGTATATTTTGTAAACCATAAGGAAGACATATGATTACAGGAGCAGCTTTCATTGAAGCTAAAATTAAAAGATCTTCTACATTTGGTACCAAAATCACAGTTCCATCAGTTTTTACATTTCTTTGTTTATAAATAATTACACCACTAGCATTCATCTCAGGAACAGTTTTTGTTAAATTCGAATCAACTGATAGTGTTTTATATCCAGCTATTAAATTACGAAACATTATTAAAGGAAAATATAAAGTTTGTGATGACTCTTGATAAAGTAAATTCATTTGAGACATAATTTCTTGTGGTACATACTACAAAAACAATAAAAATAAAAATTTAAATAATAATTTTATAATAAATAAAAAAAAATAATTAATTACCTCTAAATTAAGTTTTCCAGTCATATTTGTATATAAATCAGTGGGCATACTTTCTACTAGTAGAGAATTTTTTTTTAATTCATCCCATTTATTATTAAAATTTGGTAAAATTTCAATAGACTTTTGGAAATGGACTAATTCGTCAGTTGCTTTTTTAGTTTTTTTTGGTTGCATAAATCTTTGTAATGTATTCCAAGGTCCAACTCGTTGACAATTTTCACACATAAAGAAGCCTAAAAATTTATTCCATAATGAAGTGCTGGTTTTATATTAAAATAAAAATTTAAATATGTACCTGTCATTTTATTTATATGTATTTTACACTCTTTTCGTTTAACATCTTGGCATAATGAGAAATTAGTCAAAAGACAAGCATGACCTTCTAAATAAGATTGATCAATAGATTTTAAAAAACGTTTCATTTCTAATAAAGGCACTGTAATTACTTCATCATTAAGACTGTGATAAAATCTATTACTGTGATGTATTGTTTTTGATAATAAATTTTTTAAATACAATTTTAAGATCATTTTTAAATTTATAAAAACAATTTTCAATTTAATTAATTACACTATTTAAAACTTTTTTCAAAAAAATTTTCATCAACATATTTGCAAAAATAAAAAAAACGTTTTTAATCTCATTATTCCATAAACAAATATAGAACCGGTATTATGTGGGCGCTTAGTTTAAACATCATTCTATGCACCATAACCTAACATTATCCACATGCAATAAAACTATAAACTGGTTTGTTATAATTAACATGTCATGTTGAACAATCAAGGCTTTGTATATAATAATAGGATACAAATCTTTTGTTAAATGTTATTAATTTGAAGAATAATTTTTTTCTATAATATTTCTATAATATTTGTAAAAACTCCGCTGCTTGTCTTGCGTTTGCACTTGTTTGAATTTAGGAGCACGTGATAATTTTAAAATTTAATAATCTAATAGTATACTTTATTATTTCCCGAGTAGAAATGCAATTACGGCGTACATCCGTCCCGGATCCGGAGCCTGAAGATTATTGTCCGATCCGGATCCGGTTATTCCCCCCAATGTCACCAGGGGAGGTTCCGGTCCGGATACTAGTATCCTTATTTCAGGAAAAACTTATCGATACCGGAGTGGTACCGTAATATTTCGCCATTTATATTTATAACCTAATTTGTGAAATTTTTATAAAACACTTATTAACATATTTTTATCGTTTAAATGAACAATTGCTTTATTTATTTTGAATAAAATACTTAAATTATTACTTTGGAAACAAAATATGAGCTAATTATATGTTTTATAAAAATAAAAAAAAAAAGTCGTTTACAGGCGCTACACAGGCACTTATCAGTTGAACCTGAAATAAGGATTTTAGTGGCCGGCACGGATCTTTCCCTGGTGACAGACCCTTATTTAAATCTTAAGTTTAGCCGGATAAGGTACTGATTACAAGTACGGTTGGCCTTTATACGTTTCTACTCGGGTTGATGATTTATTATAACTGGAAACAATCATGGTTGTATATATGATACTATGAAATTCATATGGTTGTTGTTTATAACACAATACAAATGTGATTTTTTTAAGAAATATAAAATTTTCTAATTTTCTATTTACTACTTTTCACTTTTTTATTTAAAAAATATATTTTTATGAGAGTATTAGATTATCTAATCATAAATAAGAAAGCAGTTTTATTTTTTTCATTTTTTAACATAAATTTTTTATAGTATTGATTATAATAATTGTAAGAAACTTAATAATTAAAATTTTCAAATTTGGAAGTAATAACGATATATTCGAATTGAGCGTGTAATGATTTTAGATTTTTATATTTATTAAAATAATATAAATAAATTAGATTATTAGAAATTTAATAACTGCAGGAAAAAAGCTGATCTCGTGGATAGGTTCGTTTATTTTTTATTAAATAGTTTATTAATCTGATATTATAAATTATAAAAATATGATAAATTGTTTATTTAGGTTCATATAAGTCTAAAAAAAATTATAGTCTTAAATCAATTATTTTACTATAAATTATTTGAAAAATTTTTTAAATTATTATTATTATTATTATTATTATTATTATTAGTATTTATAACTTGTCAAAAATAAATAATATTATTGTTTTAATTTTAATTAAAATAAATAATATTATTGTTTTAATTTTAATTAAAATTAATAATATTTAAATTTTAATTAATATTTTTTAAGCGCAGGCGCAGTTAGGACAGAGAGAGAGAAGGAGATATAGAAAGGGTATACGTTCCACCTCGGGATTGCGCACCAGTAATCCTCAGTGGATTTAGAGATTTGTGTATACAGAAATCCACTGCGCATAACTGGTGCGCAATCCTGTAATAGCCGACACGAGTGTTAGTGTTAATAACTAAGTTACCTAAACCTTAACCTAGAAAAACAACTTGAGAAACAAAATTAATAAAAAATATTTTTGCAAATTTTTATTTTTTTTAATAATAATTAATTATAATATCAACATAATCTTGTACATTCATATGTACATTTAAAAACAAAAGAAATTATATCATTAAAGGAATCTTACAAGCAACTGAAGTTCATGAAGTGTAAATTGTTATTTGTATTTATAATTTTAACAAAATGCCTTTAAATAGTAAATATAAGGAAAACTCTTCTAGTGATGATTTCGATAGTGAAGAAGAACGACAAAAAAAGGATATCAAAGAAAGAGATGAGTTCTCTGAACGTCTTAAAAAGAAAGATGAAAGTAAAAAGCGAAAAGTTGTTTTCGCTGCTGGTTCTGGAGCAGCTGAAGCAGCAAAAAGACTTAAGATCATGGAAGAAGAGTCGAAAGAAAAACTTGTACCAAAATTACGTATAGAATCTCGTAGAAAATATTTAGAGAAACGCAAAGAAGACAAAGTTGCTGAATTAGAAGAAGATATATTAGATGATGAATACTTGTTTGATGAATCAATGTTAACAGAAAAAGAAAAAAGAGAAAGAGCTCATAAAAAAGAACTACTTCGAATAGCAAAAGAACATGAACAAGCTAGAGAACTTGAGCGCATTCAAAGGTATCATATGCCACTTGAAAATGATAAAAAGACTGAACCAGAACAAGAATATCCGGATAAAGTTCCAAATCAATCAGAACAAAGTAAATGGGAATCAGATCAAATGTCTTCTGCAGTATTTAAATTTGGAGCAAAGGACAAGAAAGCTCAAGAAGAGTATGAATTACTGTTGGATGACGAGATTGAATTTGTTCAAGCGTTGCAGATGCCTGGTGACAAGAAAGAAAAAAGAAAGGCTGAAAAAATATCTGAAGTTGAGCATAAATTAACAAGTATTGAAGAGACTCAAAAAAGTTTACCTATATATCCTTTCAAAAAAGACTTAATTCAAGCAATCAAAGATCATCAGATATTGATTATAAAAGGGGAAACTGGATCTGGTAAAACAACACAAATACCACAATATTTGTATCAAGCTGGATTCACAGAAGGTGATAAATTAATAGGTTGTACTCAGCCTCGTAGGGTTGCGGCTATGTCTGTTGCTGCCAGAGTGGCTCATGAAATGGGAGTGAAATTAGGAAATGAAGTTGGTTATGCTATCAGGTTTGAAGATTGCACATCTCATCGTACGCGTATAAAATACATGACAGATGGAACACTGCATAGAGAATTCCTTCGTGAACCAGATTTAGCATCTTACAGTGTAATGATTATCGATGAAGCTCACGAAAGAACGTTACACACTGATATTCTTTTTGGTTTAGTAAAAGATATAGCGCGTTTTCGTCCAGATTTGAAATTACTTATTTCATCTGCAACATTAGATGCAACTAAATTCAGTGAATTTTTTGATGATGCGCCAATTTTTCAAGTACCTGGTAGAAGATATCCAGTAGATATATTTTATACTAAAGCTCCAGAAGCTGATTACATAGATGCAGCAGTTGTATCTATTTTACAAATTCATGCAACTCAACCTTTTGGAGATATCCTTGTGTTTTTAACTGGTCAAGAAGAAATTGAAACTTGTTTGGAAATGCTTCAGGAAAGAGTTCGAAGGTTGGGTAATAAATTAGGAGAACTTTTAATTTTGCCAGTTTATGCAAATCTTCCAAGTGATATGCAAGCTAAAATTTTTTTGCCTACTCCTCCTGGAGCTAGGAAAGTAGTTTTAGCAACAAATATAGCAGAAACTTCATTGACTATTGATAATATAATTTATGTTATTGATCCTGGATTTGCAAAACAAAACAATTTTAATTCTCGTACAGGTATGGAAAGTTTAACGGTTGTACCAATCAGTAAAGCATCAGCAAATCAGCGCGCAGGAAGGGCTGGTCGGGTGGCTCCTGGAAAATGTTTTAGATTATATACAGCATGGGCTTACCAGCATGAATTAGAAGAAAATACAGTACCAGAAATACAAAGGATTAATTTAGGGAATGCAGTTTTAACTTTAAAAGCATTAGGTATAGATGATTTAATAAATTTTGAGTTTTTGGATCCACCTCCCAAAGAAACATTAGTATTAGCATTAGAGCAATTGTATGCTCTGGGAGCATTAAATCAACGTGGTCAACTGACGAAGCTGGGAAGAAGAATGGCTGAGTTCCCAGTAGATCCAATGATGGCTAAAATGTTATTAGCGAGTGAAAAATATTGTTGTTCCGAAGAAATAGCAACTATTGCTGCTATGTTGTCTGTAAATGGAGCAATATTTTATAGGCCTAAAGATAAAATCATTCATGCAGATACTGCTCGTAAAAATTTTAACCTTCCAGGTGGAGATCATTTAGTTCTTCTAAATGTTTATAATCAATGGCAACAGAGTGATTTCAGCACACAATGGTGTTATGAAAATTTTATTCAGCATAAATCAATGAAAAGAGCACGAGATGTAAGAGAACAGTTAGTCAATTTAATGCAACGTGTTGAAATAGAACTTGTATCTAACATTACAGAAACAGTTAACATTCGAAAAGCAATCACAGCTGGTTATTTTTATCATGTTGCCAGATTATCAAAAGAAGGAAATTACAAAACGGCAAAACATAATCAAACTGTATCAATATATCCAAGCAGTTCACTATTTCAAGAATTACCAAGATGGGTTCTGTACCATCAGTTAGTGTTGACGGCAAAGGAATTTATGCGTCAGGTTACTGAAATCGAATCAAAATGGCTTTTAGAAGTAGCTCCACATTATTACAAACCTAAAGAACTGGAAGATTCAACTAACAAAAAAATGCCAAAAGTAGCAGGACGTGCTCATTTAGATGGTACAAATTAATATTTTGTATATATGAATAATGAAGAATTTTCACCAAAGGTTGCATTTCAGTATAATAGAAAAATTGCTATTGATGAGGAAACAAGCAAAAATATAAAGTTGAATTAAATTATAAATGATGGAAACTCAAAACATTATGAATAAGATAAAGACAAAAAAGTATCAAGGAAATATGTAAATTCAAAATTCCAATATACTATAATATATTATAATATAATTTGTAATATTTTAAACTAATTTTTTGTACATATTAAATCTGTTATTATTTTCGTAATACTTGTACATATATTATAAATCTAAAATGACTTTGTAATTTAATAAATAAAAAATAGTTTGTAAATTGTAAACTTGTATCTTATCATTTTTATTGAAACCCTTCAATGTATATTTTCATTATTCTTTACAAACAAAATTTAACTTTTACAAAATATCTTTTAACATATATGTTATCATTAATCTGACTTTAAGATGGATAAAAATATTTTCCAATAAAAAAAAAATATTACTGCATTAAACGAAATATTCAGCTAAACAGCAATTAAATATAGAAATTTAAAAGAAAAAAAATATTAAAACTTTATTTTTTAAATTATATGATAATTTTAAGCTATTCTCTATACTTTTTAGTCCATATATATTCGGACCTGAAGAGTTAGATAAAATAACGATTTGAGCGGTTATTTTAGAGAGCCCCTAATGCATATAAATCCTCAAAGAGCGAATGATCGTCTTTGTGATTAAAAATTCTTAATAAATACTAAAGTAGGGCTCCGAAGACGTTATTTTATTCAGCCTTGGTGGAGCAAAGACTGAGAAATAAAAAATAGAATCTCTATTCTTTATTGCTTTAACATATTTTGCATCCATCTGATCGTATCCTAATAGATATAAAATGTTTTCATAATTTTAGTTAAAAAATTTAAATCAATGACAACCTATTTGAATTTGAAAAGAATCAGCTATTTAGAAATTTTCAAGCTTTTATAAAAATTTCAATTAAATATTTTTTTGTAGCTCTGCATATTTATTTATAAATATGAGCCTCCTTATTTTTTGTTCAAGAATGTTTGTAAATCATTGATATCAATTGTCTGTCCTCAATTTAATTTATTAATAAATGATTAATTATTATCTTAAAAAAAATTTTTATACTGGATTTGTATAGATATTGAAAATGCGCGCTTAAATCTATAGCAACGCAGGCGCATATGCAATTTAAAAAATGTCGCATTTTTTTACAAAATAATTATTATTTGATTAATAATCCAAATATTTATGTCTCCAAAATTGCATTATTTTTCTCAATAAATTTGCAAACGATCAGAATCAACTATCTACACTTTACGTATTTAATTTACTAAAAAACCGAGATTTTTTAATTAAAATCTGCTAAGGTCAAAATTGTTCGTTTTTATTATTTTTGTAAATAATCCAAAATTTAAGATACTATTTGCAAACGATTCTATACGCACTATCGGTGTTTCATCCGGTTTCATCAACGTAAAAAATAAGCTTTTTTTCATTATATTCTCGACAACGTAATATACTCGAAGGGTTGATCAGTCTTGTGCAATTATATTGTGTTTGTGAAAATAATTTGTAATTATTTTTTAATATCTTTAATGCTACTTTAATTATTACGGTAAATAAGGCATGCACTTATAATTATTAGTTTATCTTTTATTTGACGTATAAGATCAATTCATTTATTACCTTTGAATCAATAACGCATTAGTGTTTTTCCCAAATACGGAATCATTTGTAACAACAATATTGAAGTGTTTTTATTTTTTATTGTCTATAATAATATTGATAGTTTAAAATTCTTTAATAAAATTTATGAAATTTTATTTAGTTCATGGAAAATATTTTTTTTTATATTATGTAATCAATAAATAAACATATATAACCTCAAAATTCTTTTAATATTTCTATAAAATTTTATAAGTACTATAAATTTTCAAAATTATATATAAATGTCACTATTTTAATGAATTTCATTATTGTAGATTAATGAGTGCTTCTACTTTTGGACAATTGTACAAAAGGTACGCAGCTTCTGTGGTATTTCCAACTATTTTATTTTCTATTATATATTTGGATTGGAATCACACACGGAAGTGGAAAGCTAGTTTACAGGAAAAGAATCAATTAGAGCAATCTTCATAATGATAACCACTAAGGCTGCTTTTTTCCGTCAATACATCCCAATGTTTTTCATAGGTACTTTTGGGATTCTTATCGGTTTGCAATTAGATAGAATGGAAGACGAAAGACTATCACGTTTTAGAGATAAATCAGCTCTTTATAGAACAGACCCTCCACCTGCTGAACCTTCATGGTAAAAATAGTTTTCAAGCTGTTTAAGTAATAATTAATTATACATGTTATTAGCTTATTTAATTATTGAATAAAAAATGTTAAAAAATACATAATTCTTGTAATTTTCTTGAACAAACAAAATATTGTACACTTTGGTAAACAATTTATTTAGATTTTTTTAACATTTGAAAGCTGTTTAAAATAATCACAACAATAAATTATATTATAAAAATAATTATATTTACTTTATTTATTTCTAAACTATACATTATTGTGAAAGGAAAATTTTGAACTTACAGATAAACTTATGTACAACTAACGAAATATGGAAAATTTTTTTTGTGTTTTCTCTTTTTTCTTTGTTATTTTCAAAGATTTATTTGTTTTCAATTCTTTTTCAAAATTTTCTTTTTCAGCTAGATTTCCAACTGTAGTTTTTTTTATTGATAAGTTATAAGCTTGTCTTTTCTTTTTTAACCAATCATCTGCATCTTCACTCCAAGAACTTGGTCTATCTTTTGTAGACATTTTTGATTTTATTGTATTATTTACAGATTCCAAATTTAGATAAGAAAATCTTTTTTGATTACTAAATTCTTCCTTAATAGAAGTTTTGTCATTTGTTATACAATTTTTATCAATGAGCCCATAATTCAAAAACTTAGTTTCTTGATTTTGAGAAGCAAGAATATTTTCACTAATTTTTTTCAGTGTTTTTCCCTCTATAACTTCTGGGAAATTGCTTGCATTTTCATTTTTTTCAAGCAAACTATCAAGTCTTAATGAATTTACTTGTGGCTCAATTTTTGGTCTTCTTTCACTTACAGATCGAACAAATGCTGCTGGCTTTTTAAAAGTCATAGGATCAAATTTTTTTGAAGTTACTATAAAAGATGAATCACCAATATCTGCAGATAAAGTTGAATCTAAATCATCATATCTTATTTTTTGACGAGGTCTTGATCTTGATCTTACACTACCAATTCTGTTACTTAATCTATCTGTAGTGGAAGAACATCTTGAATTAGGTGGATTATTAATACTTCTTTCTTGACTTCCTAAAAAAACTTTTGAATTATTCTTTAATTCTAAACTTGATGCATTTGATAAACTCTCAGATTTAATATGGTCTTTTGAACAGTTAGAAGATCTTGATTCTAAGTTACATTCATTATTCGAAACACTTTCAGAACTTAAAGATTTTTTATAACGTTTAGCATATAATTCTGCTTGTTTCATTTTATCTTTTACCAGTCTTTCTAAAATCCTTAATTCCTTTTCCTTTTTGAATAAAAGTCTCTCTCGTGATTGTAAGGCAATTTCTTTGTCTTTTAATAACATTTCTAATTTTCTCAAAGCATCTAATCTTTGCATCCAATTTTCTTTAAAAATATCTTCACTGATATCTTCTGGACGTTCATTACTAATCATACAGCCATTTTTACGTCCATGACTACAAATTTCTAACAAACTATCATCTAAAGTTTCAATATCTTCAACAATTGACATTAAACTACTTGATCTTTTTGGTAATTTTGGAGCAACTATTCCAAATCGTCGGTATTTTGAATTTGCTAATGTCCATCGAGTTTGAGGTACATCATAAATATTGGAATCACCATTTTTATCTAATTTTATTAAATTACCTACAAATGGTTCATCATAAATAGGTTCATCAATTTTAAAAAATGCTTTAGTATATTCAATATTATTTTCTTTTTCATGATTTATCTTTTTATTATTTTTTTTTTTATTTTCTGGAAGCATTATTTCATCATAAATGTGTTCATTGATTTCAAAAAAGACTTCCGAAAATTCTGATGAACTTTTTTCATAATCTCGATTTTCACTGCACAAACTTGTTGTTGAATCATTAAGATTTTCATCTTTAGCCTCTTCAACAATACTACGTACTTTTAATTCTTCTAATGAAGTAAAAGATTGATCTTTTAATTTATTTGCTAACTTGACATCATCAATTTGATTAGGATCTTCCTTATTTTTACAATTACTGGGAATTATAAATGCTTCTACTCTATATTTTTTCACTTCCATAATATTTTTTATTACCTAAAATTAAATTAATTTATGGTTGAATATAGAAAATTATTTTATTATTAAAAACAATTTTTTTCATTTAAATTCTTACCTATGCTTTTTCAAATTTACATTTTTCTGTAATTCATGTTTGCTTATATTAAAATATTAAAAAATATTTTTTTTTAAATCAAATATTTTCATTTATTCTTCAAATTATGAACCCACAATACATATTCTAGATTCTTATTTATCTTTCATGGAAATTGATTAAAAAATATATACTTGCACAATTATTAAAACGATTATTTTTTGTATTTAACGATTTCTATTAATTTAAAAGAAATAAATATTTGAAAACACCTTAACATCAGGTGCACGTTGAAAGACTACTACTTGAGCTCAGCCTATACATTATAAAGCGTAACGGTCTTATTTATCTTGTACGACGCTATATAACACTGGACCCTTTTCAAATTTCTGCAGCAGGCGCGCCGCAGGTAGCCACGCAGGTGAAGGAATTTAAACGTCTTAAAGATGTATGTATATATATGTATATATATATATATATATATACATATTTGCTTACGTGCGGTTAAAAAAATTTCTTTTTGCTTTGATCTTAGGCGCTTTAGTCTTTACTATTTAAGTCTTTGAAGGAAAATGATTCAGTAAAATATTTCTTAAGATATAATGATTTTTCTCCAGATTTTAAATCTTTACCTCTTTTACAAACTTATATTAAAATTTATGAAAATTTTAATATTTACACGAATTGTTTGAATCATCATTAAAAAATTACCAAGGAATTAAAAATAAAAATTGTAAATTATTTGAAGACTTAGAACAACTTGTGCGAATTTCTAAATTTATATTTCACAAGTTTGTTATTAAAATGTATATAATAAATTTAAAAATAACATGATATAAATATAAATCTTGGCCAATTTCTTTGATAAATAAATATTTGTAAACTATTACAGTACATATTATTATTTATTGAATGTATTTTTTAGCATTTACTTAGCAAGTGTTAATTAGTAAATTTATTTTTTTTAAATAATTCAAATTTTATTAATGGATGTAATCATTGCATAATTTAATTTAACTCAATTACTCAATAATAATAATCGTTTATAAAAAGCTTGGATTTAGAAATTTCCAAAATGAGTTTTTAAAGACAACCTATCTGAATTAGTAAAAAAATATGTTCCTATCAGTGGTTTAAAAGTATTAAATATTTAAATTTTATTCTATGATAAAATATCAATTTGATTGTAAAACATACATTTATATGAGATAATTCATGAGATTGAAAAAGTTTTTATCTACAATGAAATATAATCACACTCGAATAAATTTTATTAATTTTATATTTGAATGCTATAAATAAAAATGATAAAAAAAACTAAATTGTTTATTTCATAAATTGTGAAAAATGAATAGATGGCGCTATTAATAAGAATGCACGAAGACGTCATGCAGATGTATAGTATTATCGCATTATGCGTCAGTTTTTATAACTATACACTATACAGTTCCCCCAGAAATTTCTTGTGCCTCAATTCGAAGCAATCCTAAGCTTAACATAGCCGCCATTTTGTCCCTTTTCAACGTTCATTTTCTAGTAAGTAAAAAAAAAGGCCTAATCGGTAATCTGAGAAATGAATTTTAGTGTTTTGATAAAAATAGTTAAAGTATTCTAGGGAGTTAACTTTCTCTTCTAGAATCGAAGAAAATATTGTTTATTAAATGGTCAACATAAAATATGAACAACTGCAACCAAAATGCACAAGTCTGACGATTTAGGAAAATTTTCTTTCTCTAGATACCTAGTACCAAGTTAATTCTAACTATTTCAGCACGATTCAGTAACATAAAAAAAACTATTATTTACATGGTGATTCTAGAATAGTTAGAAATTTGAATTGTACTTTTTTACTTTTGTGCCAATTGCTAAATTTAATTATGGAAGAGAGTAAAACGATAATAGATAATGTTGGAAAGGTTATTGAAGTTAAAGCAAAAGATGAACCGATTGATACCTCTGATGTGGTAGTACGTTTAACACCGACCGGAAAAATTAGCCATGCTAAAACACGAGTATATACACAACGATATCGTAAAGAATGGGAATATATGCCAGATTTTCAGGGTAATGTTTTTTCAATATTTATACATGTATAAATATATGCAAGTTTGCATCTATATAATTCTTATTATTTTACAAATAATTAAATTTATTTATATTATTTTTTTTACAGACTGGTTAACTTCAGTGCCTAATGAAGCAACAAGAGCTTTTTGTAAATTTTGTCAAAGAAATTTACATGCTCATCGATTATCTTTGTTGAAGCACATGTGTACTTTGAAACATCAAAGAGCAGCAGTACAGTATAGCAATGTACGACTTAGCCTGATCTTAAATGTATCTCTTGCTTGATAATAATAATAATAATATAGTTTTATTTTTCTGTAATTTATGAAAATTTAATATTTTATTTAAACTTTTTAAACAGAAATCAGAAACCGAAACTGTTGGAGAAACATTTGTAATTGAAAGAGTAGAAGAGGAATATGAAGAAGATGATGATGTAAATTACGATGAAACAATGTGTTCTCAAGAAGAGGGAGAAGAAATGAGTTTAGAAGATGAAGTTCAAGACCAAATGGTTGAGGAATCAGAAAGTGATACTGAATTACCAGTATTGAAAAAGATTCGATATCAAAAAGTAATGTTAAGAAATTTTTAAATTTTTTAATTTAGTTTAAATTTATTTAAATAATTATTATCTTTGTGTACAATAGGAACCAAATCAAGACACTTTAGCACAAGCTATGGCTCATGTTGAACAAGAATATGAAGAAGAAAATAATGAAGAAAATATTCACCATTTGCAGATGGTGGTTGATTCTGATAATGACAATGATGAAGATGAATCAAATACATATCAGATAATAAAAGAATCTGATGTACAAAATGAAGATACAGATAAAAATCACAAACTTAATTCAGTAAGTTTTATTTTAAAACTTGATTAAAATGATTTTATTTTTAATAAATTTAATAACTTTTTAAATACTTTATAGGAAGTAATAAAAAAAATTATGAATGATTCTGAAGAAAATATAAGACCTATCACTGTATCAGAATTTAAAAATTCTTCTGAAAATCAAAAAAAATTTTATTTTTTTTCTACGGGTGGAAAATCATATACTTTAGTTAAAAGTAAACTTCCACAGACTGTTATGAATCAGTTAAATGATAAAAATTTTACTGTTGTTGCCAAAGCTGTAAAAAATGATATGAAAAATGATAAAGAAACAAATGAAGTTACTACTACCATTACTCCAAGTACTAGTCGCGACTCATCAAATATGGTATTTAAAAAAATTTTACTTTTAATAAATTAAAAATCTATAAATTTATTGGATTTTAAAATCATATATGAATTTCTTTTAAGAGTCCTACTGTTACAAATACATCTACTATTGTAAAATCTACAATATTGAAAAAACCAACGATCAGTACACATATTCTAGAAACTAGTAAAGGAATTCCTGTTAGTGGATTACAAGTTAGTCTTTACAAATTACAAGATGGTAGATGGACATTCATCCATGAAAGGTATAAGATCAATATTTTTATAGTATTTAATATGAGTATCCAATATTAATGCTTAATTAATAAAAATTTATATTTATGTTAAGTACAACAACAACAAGTGGTAATTGCAATGATTTTTGTGCTATTAATAAAACTCATCTCACGACTGGACGTTATAAATTTCATTATGATGTTGAAAAATATTATTCCATGAAGAAAACTGCAACTATTTATCCATTCATAGAAATCGTTTTTGATATAAAAGATCCAAATGCATCTTACCATATTCCTTTACTGTTAAGTCCATTCAGTTATAGTACATACAAAGATTCAAATAGATGAACTCATTTATTCAAATTTTTTACAAATTTAAAACTCTTAAGTTGTACAAAATGTACAATCTGTATATGTAATAATATAATATAGAATAAGCTTGTTACCAATATTAGTAACTTTTATTTTTGATAATATTAGTATTATTATTAGAATAAAATATTTTAAATAAATAATAGTTAGGAAATTTTGTAAAAACTGTAAATAATTTTGCGAATGTTAATAACTCAATATAAGTATAAATCATGAATAAATAATTATAAAATTATAAATGGAATATTTCATTTAATATCAAGTTGGTAATAAAACACATATGTATATATAAAGTGTAAGTTACTTGAAAACTATTGATATCATTTAGTTATACTTAAAATTGATGATAAAACATTCCAACCTAAAAGCGGTTTTTCGATAATCAAAAATATATATAGTGTTTGTAAATTTTTAAATTAAATTTTTGTTTGAATAATTTCAATTTTTAATTTTGCTCAAAACTTCATTATGAGTTCATCTAATTTTAAAATATCAACACACATATTGGATACAAATAAAGGGCTTCCAGTATCTAATATTCCAGTAAAACTTTATAAATTGAACAATGAAAATGAATGGATACTTATTAATGAAGGGTAATTAATTTTAATAAATTATAATATATTAAATATTTTATTTTATTCTATGTCAATAAAAAAAAATTTTTTTTTCAGAAAAACAACAATTAATGGTCGGTATGCTGATTTTATTGTTGGTAATACTGAATATCGTGCTGGCATTTATAAATTGAATTTTCAAACGAAACAATACTACGATTCAACAAATGTAAAAACAATGTATCCATTCATTGATGTTGTTTTTGAAGTTGATAAATTGGAACATTATCATATTCCATTGTTATTGAATGCATTCGGATTTTCAACTTATCGTGGATCATAATTTTTTGTAAAGTATGCAAAGGAATCATATTTTTTTTACGTATTTTGATAAAAACAAAATTGTCATAATTTTTACTGTAAATCAAAGTTTTATTAATTTTCAATCATGTGAAATATTTTTCAAATAAAATTTTTATAAATTTGAAAAAACTAATTGTTGATTAAAATTCTTTTACTGCCTTCAATTTTCAAATTAATTTTTACACTATCAATTTTTAAATTTTTTATTTTTTTCCGAATCAACAGACCTTGATTAAAAGAATTTATTAATTTTTCACAACTTATTTTCTACATTAAAACTTTAATGAATTTAAAAATAATATTTTTGATAATCAAGTACAAACAATAAAAAAAATTTATTTTTTACAAAAAAAAATCTACATTTAATCGTAACTTAACTAGGAGGTAAATATTTTCTATCTCCATCTCCACCAGCACCTCCTCCACCACCTCGTCCTCCTCCAGCACCACCGCCACCACTACCACCACCACCACCGCCACTAGGTCTTTGTGATCCTGGTCTTGATCCTCCTCCTCCTCCTCCTCCACCACCGCCTCCTCCGGCTGCAGTTCCAATTGAAAAACTGGCTTTATTTCCATTTTCATCGGCCATGTATCTTTAAAATAATGAAATATGTCATATTTTATTCTTATTAGGTTTTCAGTTTATTTTTAATAATAATTTTTTATTTTAAGAATCGTAAATAAATTATTTATTATGGATACAATGAAAAGTGTTGAGATAAAAAAGCGTATGATATCAATATTTAGCTTCATTAAGTTTCAATAAAACTATTTCGAAAATTATGAAAATGTTTAAAAATTTATTTTTTTCTTCTGAAAATAATAGTTTTTATTCTTTTTTTTTTAATTTTTAAAACTAATTGAAATTTTATAAAATCTTTACAATTTTAGTTCAAAATCATTGTATAATAACATTTATAATTTAACGACTTATATTTTAAGGGTATAATCTCAGTACGCAAAAAAAGTCTTTCACGAAGAACAAAATATTCTATTTTGCTTTTAATTTTTATCATTAGTATGCAAAACCTGATTCTATGCGTGAGTAAACACCTATACGCACAAAGAAAATCGTATTTTAAGCATAATTAAAAACAATTCATTGACACTTTTTTGTAGAATTTTTAAAAGTAATATATAATAAAAATATTTTATCCATAAATAAAATTTATTTTATAATTATATTTTATAAATTTTTTTAATGAAATTTTTCCTATGAAAAAGTTTCTGGAATAGAGAAACAAAGAAATATATCATTTGCAATAAGACTGACTTGAAAGAAACTGGTAAACCCTCAGGACTTTGATAAGCATAATTTCCAACGACAACTCGAACGGTTTCACCATTAACTTCTTTGAAAGATACCATTTCTTCTCTTTGAACGCCATCCTCTTGAGGTGCCGAAGGAGCAGCAGCAGGTGGTGATGGCTTAGCACCACCTGGTTGTAAACGACCAACATTCGCTGGAGTTTGACCACCAGAAGGCAATCCAAGTGCTCTACCTGCTGAACTACGCGCATGAGCTGGAGCTTTTTGATTTGGTGATAATAAATCCGGGAATGCCAAATTTTTCGAGATCAGGAGATACATTATCTAATTAAATATCATTTTATTAATATTTTTCTTCCACTAAATATAGAATTTATTCAATTAGCAAAGTATCAATTTTCATGTTTGTTTTAGAAAATAACGCGTTATTTATATTGAAGAATCTTAAGAACTTAAGTTGTTTAAACACTAAACAAAAAAAATTTGAATTTATTATTTTTTTTTTCAATTTATTAATAACTGAATAGTTAATCATGTTTAGATAAAAATTAACAATTTTTAGATTTATATTATAGTTTAACATTATAATATAATATTATAACTTTAAAATGTCATTTTTAACTAAGAAATATTAAATTAGCCACTGTAATATTATTTTAGTAAATCAAGATAATTGATTCGTTAATCAATTGTTTTCAACTATCGTAATTGAATATTTTTTTCCAAATTTTTCTAATTCAATTTCATTTTAATTTTTATATTATAATAACTATAAAAATTCAATTTCTTTTTTAATGAATTCAATAAATTTTTTATTTCTTTTTTTAAAATTTTAAAATAAAACAAAGCGTATTTTCGGTTTAATTTGAATTAATAAAAATTTATGTATCACTAAACTGTCATTTATAAATTCACTAAAAAAAAACCATCGCAAAATATACCGTAATTTGAAAAAGTTGTCGAATGATCAGCGTTAAAGCCATAATTAAAAAACTTAATAAAATAAAAAAGAAAGATTATCTAACGAATAAAGGTATATCACTTAAGTTTCATGTTCTAATGATTCAACGACGTTTGCACCTGCGATTCTAACAAAGTTTGTTATACCAAGGCGTTTATATATAAAAGACAAGGAGCTCCCCCGCAAAAGACGTTATTTTTTTCCTTTTTTTTTGTTAAGGGACTTTTAAAAGTCTTTCTCTTATAAGATGTTAACGGATTCCTTCACTTGTATATTACCCTATAGCATTCTTCTTAAGGCTTGGCGTATACATTGGATGTATCAACTTTTCTACATATATAAAACTATTACTTCTATGGGTTTTTGATATGTATCTTTTAAACATTTCTTAGCGCTTATACGAGTCAATTCCATTTTCGAATCACGATTTTCTCTATATAAGTATTATATGTGTTATAAAAGTATTGGAAGATGCATTCGCTACCTTACTTTTTTTTCTCTCTTTTTCTTTTTTTTATTTACTTATTCTTATGTAAGCAATGTATATGGCAATTAGCAGTTTATGTGTGCTACTACTTGTAAATATCGCGTACATTGATAAATAAATATAAAAAAAGAAGAAGAAAAATTTTTGGTATTAATACCAATCGCTGTCATCTAATAAAAAGCTGGTATTTGCTGGTATCGACAAAAAGATTTCAATGTGAATTCTATATAATTTATAGAGTTTTCGAAATGCATATACTGGCATAATGTTTTAATGTATATAAATAAAAAGCTAATGTGTTTATCTAATTAATTCAATTTTAAACATTTTAACGATTTAGTGTGTGAAATTTTATCTTTCATTAAAATTTATAAAATATAATGTTTGATCGTTTTGAAAAATATTGAAAAAGTTTTTTCTATTTATGGCAATACGTTTTAGTTAAAGATTAGATGATAAAATCAAGTATTCATAATTCAAGAATCGAAGAAAATGTACTTAATATATATGTGTATATAAATGTGAAAATAAAATTTTTTTCTGGATATTTTAAAGTAACGTCTATTTCATCGATTTAACATTTGATTAACTGTGAAAGCATTGTTTATTACAATTTGCTTTCGCATAAAGTATTGCCAAAGTTAATTGTTTAATCATTGTTTATTATAGCGCATCTGCTTCAAATAAATAAATAAAGTTACATGGCAGATAAAGAAAAGCGAATATAGACAAAATTTAATCCGCGCATAAAACATTTTTTCCAGTCAATTATTTTTTTTTTATTGTCTCCGCTCGAACAAAGATAATACAAAATGATATTAAGTTAATAAAATAAAAAGAATCTTTTGCGATGACGAGAGAAAATTTTAAAGATTTTATCTTGGATCATTGTCTCTTTAGTTATGTTATATACATATGAAGCGTATACGCAAATATATATATGCATATATACATGACATCGTATACGGTTGCAATAATTATTCGTCGGGATCTCTTTGACATCAAGTGAATTTATTGTCTTTGTCAGCTAATTGTATACATCTCTGACTATGATGACCTTTGAACCTTTTTTATGTTTTTTTTTTTTTTTCTAATAGGATGCGTTTTACAAAACTCGTTGACACATCCCTCAATCACATATATTGCACTGCAACATTCCCGCATTGCAATTTATGGGTCTTTTGCATACCTTTTAAAAACTACCATATGTGAAGGGGAGTACATTTCATTCCTTTCTTATTATTTTTCTGTTTTTTTTTTCATTTCTTTTCTTTCTTTATTGTGAATGAGAACGTTGTATATGGCATAATATGTTTACCTATTTTTATCGTAAACGATTAAACCGTACTGCATTTCGTTAATTGGCTTCTTTCGATTTATGGGAGCTATTATAGGAATTATAAACCCATTAAATGTATTAGCTGAAAACCAGAACAATACTGCTATAATTCAAAACTTTTCAATTCAATCCTTTTTATCTGACATTATTTCAATTTTTTTTTCATCTCTTTAATGCACAGTCAAGTGAATTACAAAGGTACGAGCGTCGATAGATTTGGTTATTTTTTTTCTTAAAGACTTTATTGCGCGCGATATTATATTGTTCGAACGCCAATGTCTCTATCAGATCAAAATCTTGGTGACAGGTATATTCTTATAGGTAATAATAATATTTTTTTAAATCTTCAATGACTGCAATAAATAATCGAAACTATTTAAAAATTTATATCATTAGAAAAATATAAAATATTATGCTATTTTCATATTTGTCGAATGAAAAAATTATAGCTTTTCTATTTTTAGATTGGCAGACGTATTTGTACAAAAGTTTAATGTTAAAGTAAATTCTTAAAATGTATATAGAAATTTGAAAATAAATTACAAAGAAAAAAAAAATTTCGAGGTATTCAATTTAATAGAAATAGTTCACAATGTAGAGTGCATTGAACAAAGAAAGTGTGCACAAAAATTTCTTTTCAAAGCATAATATTCGTGACTCTTGAGTAAAAATTTCAATAGGATAGGTGTGTTTGTATAACAAGTGCATTCAAGCTTAAAAATATATATATCTTTATGTATATATGTTTGGTGAAAAAAAAAGAAAAAAATATATATATAAGACGATCCCTCCAATACCTAGCCTTACATTTTTTCGATACTTGACCCTATAGTAAAGAAGGCTCGTGACTTTTACTTTAACTCTTCTTTGGTATAACTAAGTAAGCATTACATTACCTGAGCCTTTCCTTAATCTTGATTTATTCACGAAAGGCTTTTTATATTATACCTTCCAAGACACGATGGTGCGAACTGATTTACTTACACAATTTAATTTATATCCATTGTCTAACGATTATTTTCTTTCGTCACTTCTATTACATTCTTCAAACAATATAATGTAAGGATTCAGAATATTTTATTTTTAGTTTTTTTTTCACAGATAAATCATTGAATACGTGACTAATTGAAAATATCCTTATTAAATTCATTGTTAACAAAGAAAAAAATTTATTGGATTTTAATTAAAAGTTTGTTTCCACGATTTAATGTTTTGATTTTCATATTGTATTTAATAACATAAATTCTTTATTCAACCAATAAAAGATAATAAAAAAGTTTACATTTATAAATAGAAAAAAAAATGATAAATACTTTGGGATGATTAAGGAATTAATAAGGTAATAATGATAAAAACGATTCTTTTTTAACAAGACATTTAATATTTGTTTAATATCCGTAAGCTCAGCAGAATCAACAGTTGCGCGGGACAGATGTTACAATATTTTTTTTTTTATTTTGTTTTACTTTTTTTTATAATGACAGTTTTTTTTTTCATGCGAGTATCTTAACATCCGCGGGAACTTACAATTCTAAAATAGTAAATGATCACCTATCCATCGATTCGCGCCACTCCATTATCCGCACGTTGACTGTTGAACAGTAATTACATGTCCCACACGTTTATTATTTTTTTATTTTTCATATCATTTGTCTTCTTTTTTTTTTAATTATTATTTCATTTTCTCATGTATATAAACCAGGCTCATTTCCGCAACTACATACATACGAAAAAGGTAGGTAGCAATAGCAACAGGCGGGTTAATCGTCTTCTAAATTATTAAGTTTTCTTTTACTTTACTTTATTTTTTCTCATCGGTAAAAAATCTTTGATTTGACACTGCTCGCTAAAAAAAAGGATTTATCGTTCCCTTCAACACTCTTGATTAAACTCTGATGATCCCTTAAGGGAATAGTCATTATACGAACCTTATCAATTGAAAGGATCGATAGCTACTCAAACTCTGGCTCGGCAATATTTTAAATTTATGCAATTCAATGTACAATTTCATTAGTTTTTCTTTTCTATTAATATACTGCAATAAATCGAGGAAACAATTATTCATCGAACGTTTAATTCGTGGTTTTTAAAATTAATCGAACTGTACGTAATTGTACGTAAGGTACAAACAGACGGCAGTTCAACAGTCGAGCCACACGCGGCCATTCGAGCAATATCACTAATAAATAAAAATCATATTTTCGACCAATTTTTGTTTCTTACTATTTGATCAATAAGATTTTTAATAAAAATTTATAAAATTAACTGATTTATTGAATGCTTGTTACGCAGAACAATCGAAATTGATGATTAAAAACAAAATTTAAAAGCCATTTATATCGCGCTGAACATGTAATTAAAAAATCCGACAGCTTTAAAAAGAGCCTAGACATTTCTTTTTTTTTATGTATATACATATACATATAGAGGTTCAGATTACATATAATATTATGTATGTATCGATGCCAGTCTGTGTACACGTACTCTTTACATGTATTTATATATAATATCTATGCAATGATGCGGGACAAGTAGGTACTGAATGTAAAAGGAACCAGTGGCATAAACATTTTTTCTTTTTTCTTTTCTTTTCTTTTTCCATTACAATTCTATTCTTAATCGACACTTGAAACTTTCGTGTACTTCGCTGACGCCTATCCGTGCGTCTTATTAACTTGCAATAGAATCTTCAAAAATTGGAAAACTTATGCGCTTAGCTATGTCGATTAAGGATCGAGTTGTATCTATATATATTTATATATATTTATATATATTTATATAAAATAAAAACAAAGAGAGAGAATCCGTTGGATTTCCCTTTTTTTTATTCGCAGAGCTTTAAAAACTCGACAATCGTTTGCACCTTAGCCTCTCTCTAGATAAAAATGAGCGAGCGAGAGGGGCCGGGATTATATATAATAGAATTAATTAAAAACGAAATAGATAAAATAAATAAAAACGGCTGCGTGCGCGCGTTATCTAAATAGCTTGCATGATTGGTCGAAGGATTAAAAAATAAAAATAAAAACTTACTCTTCGACAGCTGCCCTAAAGAGCTGACTCGAGATGAAAAATTTCTTTTTTTTTCTCTGCAAATTATGCCTCTCTTACATTATAATTTGTGCACTAGCAGCAATTGGAGAGCGCAAACGGAGGAGCAATCCTGTGAGTTTTAGTATTTTCTTTTTTTTTTCTTTTTCTTTGTGTTTATAAGAGAAACATATAAAAACAAAGAAATTAATTAAAAATATAAATAAATAGAACATAAAACTTTGGGTTAAAAGTTGAGACTCGATTTGCTTCCTCCGTCTCTACGGTATCATGCTTTTTATTTTCATGATTCTTTTTCATTTCTATTTTCATATTTTTCTAGTAAATCTTTGCAACTTTGCGATAGCAAAGTTTTACTTTAGAATCGTAATATTATATTTACAAGAATTTATCCTCAAATAAAATCGCAAAATCTTTGACATTTCGGAAAAATACGTTTATATAGCTGCTGTAAGTCGTTAAAGATTGTTCCACTAGACAATATAGGTCGCACCTTCTGCCTTTTCTTTATCTTTTAATATCATTTTCATTATTATTTCTTTCATATCAACGCTGTTTTTTTTTGGAAGAGAAAAAAAAGGAATTCTCGGCTCCTCGCGAAAAAATCGTTCCTTATATCGTCTAGTATACCACAATAGTAAAAGCACTTAAGCTATTATAGATAGCTACTATTATCTGTATCTCTGTATCTACAATATATTTCAAATAGACTTTTCGATCTTTCATAATTTATCGAAAGATTTGCTCGTGGCTTGTGTATTACGGTATATGTGTAATTGAATATGTGTTAGTGTGCGTTATGTTTTTTTTTGTATAAATTTTTAATGTCATGTTTTTTTTTTGTCAAGCATACGAGCATTATGAATGTATTATGTTATTATCTCACTCCTTTTCTCAGATCCAGTCTGCCACAGAGGTGCTTTTACGCGTTTGTAATCGTTTACATTAATTTTTTTTCTTTTTAACATCGAGAAATTGCTCGAGATAAAGAAGAAAAAAAAGTATCTTTTCTCTTCTTGTCTATTTATCGTTAAACCGTTTGTTATCTTTCTTTTTGTTTTATATACTTTTTTTTTCATTTTTTGTTTATACACACAGCCGGCCTATGTGAAAAATAACCGCCGTGGAAGATGAGGCGGCACCAGAGACGCGAAAAAAAAGTCAGAAGGCCAGGATAACTGAAAGACGACGCGTACCATTATTTTATATTCTTCTTCTTATTTTTTGTTTTCTATTCAATGGCGTACGGCGCGTTTATCCAACTGCTTTTCTTGGCGTGCTTTTTTTTGTGTATACGTCTTCTTTGCGAAAGAGACTTTTTTGTTTTGCTTGTTTCTTGTTCTTTTCTTTTTTAGTGAGCTTGCAAAAAAAAATTTGAAGAGAGAAGTCCGTTACTGGAGAACGCAGCACTTGCATTTGGGCTTTTTCTTCAGAGTTACGTGTTCGACCTGTGAAGCGTCACCTGGACCTTGCGCCGTTACTCTGCCAACCTCCACCGTGGCCGTATTCTGTAAATCATATTTTTATTTTAGTAATAATATTTAAAGATTCAATACAATTTATTAATATTATTTTATTTTTTTAATTATTGATTACCATAAAACTTTATGAAACTATTGTGATGTAGATGTAATCTATTCAAAATATAAAAAGATTAAGGACATTTGTAATATAAGACAAAATTAATAAAAATTATGACGTTTAAATTCTATACTATAATTCTTAAATAAGACAAAATAAAATCTTCGAATAATAACTTTCAAAACTTATATAAGTCGATAGATAATACTAATTTTAAAACTCAAAAAAGCGGAAGATCATGTATAAGAAAATACATTATTCTTTAATGCAATAATCATTGAGTTCAATAGCTTATATAAATCTTTTATAGAGAATCGTAAAGTTGAAATAAAACTTTAGCGTTGTCAGCTTTTACTAAAGAATAAATGTTCAAATCGTAAAATAAGAAAAAGAAGAATAAAAGTAATTTATCCAACTAAAAGTATTAGCGATAGCGTTAACTATATAAAAGAAAAAAAGAAATATATAAAACTGACCTTTTCGCTAGCGGCTTGTTGATTATTGGAGGGTTTAATAGGCGTACTATGAGCATTTCCATTTCCTTGATGAGATGAATTACTCGTACGTAAATTCGTCCCATCTAGCAATGGACTTGAACTCGAATCAAGTTCCGTTGCTGATTTTCTTTCGCAGCCAGGTAAGGCTGGTGCATTTTGACCTGGCGTTGGCGTTATTGGCTTACCACCTTTTATCAGCTCAACAATCTCATCGGCCTCTCGAGATAAATCGCCGTCTGGCCTGAATGGATTATCCCAGCCACTATCCGTACTAAAAAGAGAATATTCATTTGTTAATTTTCATTTTTTTTTATCTCGTTTTTATTTTATTTTTATCGTATGCTCTTATATAACCGATTACAACAATCAGCAAATAACCGAAACAACAATTTTTTTTACATTTTCTTTATTTCTTAAATTATATTTCATAGTAAAAATTTGAATATTCTGAAAATTGCTATAACATAAAACAAACATAAATAAATCGAAACATAATTTTTATAAATGAGCAGGATATCGATTAGCGTTGAAAAAAAAGATCAACATTTTTTTTCAAAGTAAGATATTACAGTGACAAAGGTGACAATTATTTTAAAAGGGAAGAAGTCATGATATGTGCGTTGACACATTTGGTATATATAAGCTATATGTATGCGCATTGCAATTGACAGATGCAATGAATAGAGCATTTATATACTCAATGAACCGGACGATTACGTCGGCACTCCTTTTTTTTGTTGCTTTTTTTTAATGTATAGTACATACATATGACAGTGACTTTTTAACTCTGACATTGAATCGACTCTAATTATTCACGTTGACCGGTAATAAAGATTAGCAGTGTGATAATGGGTATACCTTTCAAACAATTTTTTTCCGTAGTTTTATTTAAAAAAAAAAAAAAAAAAAACAGATAAAAGAAAAAAAGAGACAAGACCTTTATGCAAAATTAAGTGCTGATGAAGTCATACGCGCTATGAGTTAAAAATACATGTGTTTTCTCATTTGCGATTAAAGGACATTATATCACAAGTGAATGTTAAACAAGTCTTTTTAACGCATCTATTTATGTTAATTTTCATTATACCTATACTATCTTATCTAAAATTATATTCAAAATCGTATGAACGAATACGTTTTATGAATCATAAAATATAAATTTTAATTAATCAAATTATTTATATAATCGAAAATATTCGTTGACTAACAAAATCCTCTCGAAAGTTTTATTATTTGAATCAGAAATAATAAAAATCATTATAAATTTCGTTAACAAAATACAAAAAATAACTCGATTAATTTCACTTTTAAAAAAGAAAAAACAACTTCTAACGAATACTTAAAACATTCACGCGTATATACAAATGATTCTTCACGTAAATAGAAGAGAGTTGAACTGTTTATAGTGTCATTCTTATGCGCTTACGTCAGTCATTGCTTTTAATGTTTTTTTTTTTCTTTAAATTGCATTCATTCATTTAACTATCTTAACTTATATACACCAACTAGACTATTTAACATATTTCAAGTAGCACCTTATAACGTGTTAAACCGGCTCTTCATTATTTGTAGTATACCTTGTACGCATTCTCTTTTTTCTTTTGCTTATTTTTTAAAGAAGCTTACGTATCTTTTAAATGAGAATCTGCAGTCAAGTGAATGTTGTCGTTGCCTTATTACGAAATATATAAATATTATTTATACATTTTCCTTTTCAATATAAAAGTTTAAATACAAGGTTTATTGAAAATTAAAATAAATAAATACGTATAATTTATGTGGATCTGATGTATTGCGATGGTTGAAAAAGAAAGATGATGAAATCAAGATATTTACAGCCCTTGAATAATAAACTTTTACGTATATATGTGTTTAGTTTCAAGTTTAATTCGATCTAATCGACCTCATTATAGAAAGGAAATAGCGAATCGAGCAAAGCCCGGATATTCCGGAAAGTAAGTCGGAAACTCTTGAATCTAACTACTCACAATCTTGTTATCTACACGAAATAGAAGAATTTTTTTTCTCATAATCTTTTCCAACACGAGTCGCATATAAAAACCAGCTTTTTTCAATTTGTACAATTGTAAATAAAAGAAAAAAATTTAAGAAAGTTGTATTTTTATATATATAATAAAAATTTTGGCCTATAGCCAAAAAAGTCCATAGTAATGAAATTTTAACGCTTGCGCGTATGGGTTGTATATATATAAGCTAGGTTAAGGTAAAAGCATTACGAAATAAAGAAACTATATAAGCAAGGCAACTCTCCAGAGTAAAACTGCAGTAATACATACGCTTTGTTTATACGTCGTACACTTGCGAAAAAAGCTTGCGTAACAATTTACTCTTTGCTATATATATATAAGTTTTTTTTCTCTGTTCTTTTTTTCTTTTTTTAAGAAAGATTTTTTTACTTTTTTTTTTCTTTCAAAAGGCCAAGAATTCTCACAAGGCCAATGCCTACTACAAAACGTTTATTTTTCTCAAAATTAGAACAAGTTCCCCTGCAAGCTCCGGAAAATAAAAAAAAGGAAGAAAATGAAAAAAAAACAAAGAAAAAAAATGGAACAGAAACAATTGATGAATATCGTTATTTATAGGACATCGTATATACGTACGTCACTACGTATAAGAGATTTCTTAGAAAACGATTAGAGAAACTTTAGGTTAACTATAGACAATAGTCTTATAGGTATATAGTGTACATAGTTAAAAAAAAAAGTCTAAGAAAAATACAAGCCAAGCTTCTTTAGGGGTTAGAGACCGATGACATATAAGCTTAATAGCTATATATTGCTTTAGTTAAAAGTATTTGCACGCTATAGAAAAGAATCACGGTATACACATTGTGTATATGTGCCGGGGTATAATACAAGTTTAAGATATGCCAAGTCTATTTCTTTAAAGGTACTTCACCTTTTCACCCTACCCTCTTATAAAAGCATACATATATATATAAAACTTGCAACACGTTAAACTTGGCTTTAGTCAATCTTGATTATAATAAGGAAATAAGCAAACATGCAACTATCATTTTATATAAGATGTACTTAATTAGAAAATTTCTTCAAGTTAGATTGTAGGTTTCTTTTTCTGCACGTTTCATTTTTTTTATAAATAATAATCGATAAGAAAAATACGTTTTATGAAATCACGTTTCTTTATTAATGCTAAGCTTCGATCTTGTGTATTTTTGTTGAACTTATTAATTATTCATCAATAATCGAAGCAGACCGATCAATATTTTAAAATGATGATTATTTATAGTTGGCACGTATAAATGCATTATGCATAACTCAATTTTGATTTTTTTATCGTGTTTCTTTTTAAAATTCGACGAAAAGATGAGCTGACAAATTGTTCTGAAAAAAGTTAAATGCTCCATTGTTTCGAAACTGTGTCGATTAAAAAAGCTCAAATAACTAACTATACATCATTGGCATGGTAATCTATTCTAAACGAATCAGCTGTCTGTTATTAAACACAAGTTTAAAGTTATAAAAGATACTGACACATCAAGAGATTTAGGACAAGAGACAATTGTAAACATCTTTTTTTCTTCTTTCATATATCTATATAGAAGCGTTAGAATATGAACAAAAAAGGAGCAAAGAACATGGACTTTATTTATCAGAGACACGTACAAACACCTCAAAAAAACAAAAAGCTTCGACTTGCATTATACATATAACGTATTTGTAGCTGCTAGGTCGATAAATGCAACTTTGGCTTTTTTTTTACTTCACCAAGAGGCTAAACTTTCCTAAAAAGAAAAAGAAAGTCTAAACGTATTCTAGGTCAGACTGATATATAACATTTTGCATTTTGAGTTTTAATATTTTTAAAGGGAAAGAGTTTGTCTAATGGTTATTATAATATGATTTATGGTTTAGATTGAATATATGAGTTCAACTTAAATGAAGACAGATGGATTGACTATCATTCAAGTTTTTAAGAAGAATTCATTAATTATAGTAAAAAGAAAAAAAATTATACAGGTTCTTCTTTTTCTTTTGGAAGGTATAAAATAAGGTTGATTTTTGTATTGTTAAATAATTCTAAAAAGAAATTAGATAAAGTAATAATAAGCTATTTGATATGTACGCCTTTGAGTAAGGGATTATAACGGTGTGTCACTGTTATTTTTTTTTTCTGTTCATGACGAAATATACCTCGTATTAACGTCTCCTCCTCCATCTTTGGGCACTTTGATCACGTAGTAAACGTGACCGCCGTGTGTTGTCGTCATTGTTCAATGTTGTCTTGTTTTTTATTTTTTTCCTCGTTCTTAATCTTTCCTCCTCCTCTGAATATTTAGTTTTCATTCGTTGTTAACGGTCGCACATGATTAATAAAACAAAAATTTTTTTTATTTTTCACTTAGCCAACACTTTTGTTCTTTGCAATATTGTTTCACACTTGCGTTTATTAATTATGTAATTTTTGTTTTTCTTCTTTATTTCTGTAATTTTAATTATTGCGAGAATAGACGCTTGTTTATTGTAAGCATTACAGAGTTTTAGCGCTAGAAGCTTGCGCGGGAATTATTTTTAAGAGCTGACTGATTCTTTAGAGACGCAAGAGAGTCTTCTCGTTTACTATTTAGTTTCTTCCTTCTTCTTCTCCTTACTTCTTCTTCACGTGGGTTATTTCTGTACACGGAATTCTTTTCCTTCACTGTTTTTTAATCCCCACTACCTTTTTATTAAAGTGTATTTTCCACTACACATTTATTTTTTTTTTTTCACTTTATACTTATTTTATATTTTTTTTCTTTTTATTATTTTCTTTTCACAATAGAGACACTATGTAAGATAATGAATTTTCACAGTAATGAACGTTGAGAAAATGTATTGTTTGAATTTCACGTAATTCTTGCACGCGGAAATATAAAGTTGATTAAAATATGGTTGGGTGGGCGTTTATCAATATGGTAGTATGTAAATCATTAAGATTCTAGTTTTGAGCTTTTTAATACGACCAAAGATATTAAGAAAGAATGTATTTATTACTTTATTCTCATTTCTGAATAAAATTATATCTTTGAATTGAGATAAATATTCATGAAATCAGTATAGGAAACAATTGTAATTTATTGGCATATCTATTTTATACAAATTTTTTTAAATTAACCGTTACAATTTTGATTACTTACACGCATGTATTATGATTAAAAAATATAATATCACTGGAAATAGCATTTTTTCTTGGTAATATTATTTCTTTTATCATTACATGCAATTTTAATATATAGTAACATGTATATGCCCTAGTCTGAAACACCCAGCAATTACAAAGTCAATAACATTAGTTTCTATGCAACTCAATTCCATATTCTAAATATCGTTTGTTTCTCCTTCCGTGCAAGAACTACTTTGAACAAGTACAGAAAACTACATGTATACCAGATATTTTTACAGTCAAAATGAGCAAAAAAAGCAATAGAAGAAGAAAAAAAAAAGAGAAACGATAAGAAGGAAAAAAAATGTTAAGCACTCGTAAAATCAAGGAGCTGTAACAAGAGAGTAGAAAATGTTTATAAAGAAAGTGCGAGTTTCAATCGAGCGTCCATGTAACCTATATTTTTCGTGTAAAAAGGAGTATCCCCTATGACCTTTGACCCATATTTCATTCGTACCGTACGTATACAACAGGGAGCGCACCAAGTCCTTGCAGCAAATGCTCGCATACCTAATATTCATTCAATGCTTATAAATGTATTTTTCCAATAGATTTTATATGTACGTGCGTATGCGAATATGCACGTGTAAGCATACACCCATATTAATTTAGAATTTATTTCTTGAGAGCTTTTACTTCAAGGTGAATTCTATATTATTTATCACTTTGAATTATTATGCCTATCGATGCTGCAAGGTACATTAAAATCAAGCTTTTTCAAACTGCACTTAGCTAGATCAATAATTTCATTTTAATTGTTTCTAAATTTAAACTTCAGTTTCTTAGGTATGTATAGATTGATTTTGAGTTTTTACAAAACTTAAAATCTTTGTTATTAGTTAAAAACTTTAAGAAATAAGTATTTAACACTGAAAAAGATATTTAATTCTGAAGCATTTATATAGTAATGTAATAATTTCTGGAAAAATTCCATTAATGTGAAATATCATTGTTAGTTATTTATCATAACAAGAATACTAATGAATTTTTAAAATACTATTTATATAGATAAATTTATAAATTTAAAATAATTTAATTTGTTTTTATTTTAAATATTTTTTCACTTTGAAGATAAATAATAAAAACAAAATATTTATAAAAAGAAAAATTTTCATGAAAAATATAATGGGTTTTTACCCGACAAAATTTTATCGACATTATTTTAATAGGCAAATCCGTCAAAGGAAACAAAAGGAAGGTATACAAAAGGTATATTAAAAAAAGAAAATCCATCATAGATTTTTCCTCATTTTTCAACGAAAGTACAATGACACTAAGATAAGCTTTTCCCGTCTACTGAACATTACTGCTTCGTCGTTGAAAAATATTGCAGAAGAAAAAAAGAAGAGAGAATAGAGTTTCTGACTTTAAAAAAAAAGTCAGCAGGTTCTATGACACATGAATTAAAAGCTTGAAGAGAACATTGAGCTTTTGTAATGGTTATACCGGCTTTATTCGCGATATTTCTTTTCTCACAATTCTTGGCGCAAAACTACTAACTACTACCACTACCAGCACTGCCAAGCGAAGAAATGGCTTTATAGAACTTTTGTAATGCGTAATATTGATTTTCAAACCGAACTATAGCTATTCTTTTGTGTGCACATATCTTTAAGATAGGTTATATCTTTGTATATGGCTTCGAATGGTTGAAAGAGAAGAAAAAAAAAACGTCCAACTGTTAGCTAATAGGCGTACAAGTTGCAAAATTCTCGTAAAGACGTATATGCTGGTAAGCAATTACATCACCATTCTTAAGAGTCGATGGCTTTTAATGAGTGCTCTAGAAAATAAAGTCTTTTTAAGTACTTTTTATACTAATGCGCGACTGGAAATAATTTTAACGATCATTTTTTTTTCTCAGCGGTTCCTATTTTATTTTTCGATAGAACGTTCTTTTTTCGTCTATTTAGTATTTAACGCGAGTCGCTTGTTGAATTGTTTCTTAAATCTAATCAGAAAAGTATCTTTTACAAGCGTAATAAAAAAAAGTCTTGACGAAGGTTGTAAAACGAAATTTTCTTGATATCTATTAATTGCTGTTTAATCACGGATTAAAGCTTTTAAGCTAGTATCAACAGCTGTTACATGTTGTATTACAAGATAGTAAATATTGAAAAATTTTTTGATAAAAATTAACGAAGAAACTGTCCCCGTTTTTATTTTAATGAATTTTCTTCTTTTAACTATTTTATCTTTAAGGCCACGTCTTATTTTACATGCTAATAAGATTACTTTTAAAATTTTAAGAAAATTATCGTTCATTCTTTTTTACCGAGATAATTTATTAAATTTTAAAAATAAATCAATCAAATTAATCTCTAAGTAGATCTAATAAATTAAATCTTATCCAAAATTATATTTTTCTTATTTTTAAAGAAAAATCAGTTTCAGCTCTTCTTTAAATTCTTGTATCGACAAATTTTTTATCACACTACTTGAGTATGCGAGGAAAATTTTTCGAGAGCTCGAGGAAACGATGTAAAAAAAAGGAAGAAGAAAAAGTAGAAGAGAAGAAGATACATATATATAAATATTCAAAGTAATTGCAATTCTTAACAACTTGCAGGGATGTTGGTTTGAGAAGGGTTATATTTCCTCTCAAATGAAAATAGGTCAGGGCTGCTGCGTTTCTGCGTATGGTCCATACGTTCGTACTTACATGTATATACATATACAGGTATATTGACGCGCATGTTTTTACTGTGCAATTGAAATTATATACGCTGTTTTGAAGTAGCGCTGAAATAAAAAAAGGTAAAAAAACTCTTTTTCTCTAATTAAAAAATTGAATCTAATGTTATCAAAAAAAACGTAATAAACTAACAAGAATTTCACGTTTTGTATATTAGAAAAAAAGTTATAACGCTAAAAAAATTTCAAAAACCTTAGATGTCGAAGGACATTGGTCAAATGAAAGAAAAAAAATTTTTAGAATCTACATTATAGTTAGAGCAGTGGCAACAAGTATAAAAAAAACACATGCGGTGACGTTGGCGCGATTAAAGCGAAGGGCAATAGACGTTGAGTAGACACGTTTGTTGGAGAAGTGAGGGTGCGTTAAGCCGAATTAACCTCGTTATTTTGCAAAGCAACGGACGTACTTGTGAAGTCAAACATAAAGAGTAAGAGAGATAGAGAAAGAATCAGATTGTTTAAAAAAAAAAAAAAAAAAGAGGACGTTAAACAACCGAGCCAAATAACCGAACAAGGACGAAGATTTCTTTTTTAATTCGTTCATTACGATCAACACCTCTTTTTTTTCCTCCGTTGCGCGGTTAATAGCATGAAATTAGAATGAAATTTAACGAATCGTGAAAATCTACAATATCAGTTTATTTCGTTAAAATGTCTAATACTTTTTTTACCGTTTATTTAATTTAATATTCGTCATGAATATAGAATTTTTAGTAAGCAATTACTTTCGTTTTAGAATACTGAGAAATCGTTCAGTAGATCAAATGCGAAACAGATTATCATTATTTATCATTAAAGATATTAATACTGAAATTATTTGAAATCAACCATTAGAGATATTATGTTTTTATTTTTATTTTTCAAGTAAATTAAAAAATATTACGGAATTACAGTGGAATTTTGATTGCCTTTCTCTGAAATAAATTAAAGAATGCGAGTTTTAGTTATAATTTCTCGAGCCCAGATAAATTTAATAAGTTTTAATTATGCACAAATAAAAATACGTGTACATCTCAAGAAAGAATATACGTATTAAAAAATTCTTTGCGAAATAAAAATGTTTTAATTTATTTGTAACGTTAATTTTCTCGAAACGTTTAATATTTTATATCGCAAGAAATTTTAAAATTAAAATTATTAAAGGCCGAGATGAAAATGAAATATTGTTAATTATAAACATAAATGTCGATGGTTTCTAATTAGATATTTTTTAGAGATCTCTGAGTAATTAAAAATTTATGTGTCAATAATTTATTATTAAAATTAATGTTTGAAATATCGATTTTCCTTTTTACTGCACTTTTATATTTCACGAAAAGTTTAAAATATATTTTTATAAATACTGTTTCAAGTGAAAATAACTTTAAATTATCTTCTTTTACTTATTTTTTTAAATCAATACTTTCTATTGATTATTGTATATTATTTTTATCGTTTTACGGTTTTGAATAAAAGCCTGCTTTCACTTTAAATTTTAAATTTCCTAAATCAAAATCTACAAAATTATCTGTATCTTATACTCAGTCACGATCATATAACGATGATTTTTTCTAAAATTTCGAATCACTTTAGATTACTTTCACAAATTGTTGGTAACTAAACGACAAGTAAACAATAAATGTAGAAGCATTGATTTACGTACACTACGAAAATCTATGTACATCCCATTTTTGTACTCCTGGGAAATCGTAAAGAGATTACTGCGAAGTAGAAGAAGTAAACTCTGTAAAAGCTCTGTAGGTGTATATGTGTGCTTGAAAATTGAAAAAAAAGCCGCACTATTACTCGCGCATTAGAGTGAAAATCACGAAAATTGGCACAGTAGTAGGAGTTGGATGTACTCGCAAGGAAAATACGCCGGCGCGGTAACGTTTTTCGGATAAGAATATGTATATATATATTATTATATATATGTATATAAATGCATATATAAGAGAAAGAGAAACTGGCTAGACTATAAGGCAGGTCACGGTCCTCTTTTGCGATTTCCTCCCTCGAGAGAAAGAGAAAGAAAGAGAGGGAAGAGGAGAGAGGAAGGAAAAGAGAAAGAGAGTGAGAGAGCAAAAAAGAGAATTAGAGAAAGGATAGGACCTATCTTTGGCACAGTCGTGTGCTTGCAAGTCTTGAAAACGCCGTCATCGACGCTTCCGTCGTGCAATGAACTAAACTGCTTTAGCTTCGATTTTTCACTTATTTTTTATTCCTTTCTACGTATTCATCGATTCTAAAGTTTAGAATAAATTATAAGCACTGAAGATTAAATTCACAAGAAAAAAAATAGCGAAGTATAAAAAGAAGTAACAGGAAAAACTTAGGTTGCTCGAATCGGCATCGCACTTTTAACGCAAGTACATGAATATTATGCAACTTGAACAAGTTTTCTTATTTTTTCCAATAAAAGACCACATCCAATGTGATGTGCACCATAATTGCCAAGTTGGTTAACACAAAATCACATATATTAACTATATATTAACTCCTAATAATGAATTTTCCACTTGATTTGCTCATTTTGACAATATAAAACATTTGAATTAATAAAACTTATTTGAAGATAATAATCACAAACCAGATTATGAATATTCGATACACATGTATAAAAAAAATATAAAGAAAAAATTGTGACAATAGAAATAAATGATAATCTAGAGAAAAGCTCTTTTATGAACTTTATGTAGTACTATGAGATTTTTGGCGAGGTCGGTGTGCAGCCTTGAGCGCGACTGGTGGTGGCTGTTCCAAGCAGCTAGTACCAGAGCAGCCAGCTAGCGCAAGAGAGTCAGTAGCAAAGTAAAACGATGAACTTTTAGTGCGCGGCGCTTCTATCGCCGCTTTAGTATATATATACAAGCTTATAGCTTGCATATATATACAATACACATAAAACCTTCCACCTTATATCTTTATATCTATATATAAAAGAGCGCGTCCACCCACACGCTATATCGATCTCTTTGCTGCGTGCACACTGCGCTTTTGTATATGTTAGAAATGCAAAAAAAAAAGGGAAAACAACAACGATAAAGTTTTACCTACATATACTACTGTTCGTACTTTTGTATGTGTATGCATACCGGTGAGTGAAAAAAGTTCCATATATATGATTCCAAAAATATATAGCAATTGAAAATTTATATCTTTTTAGATATTGAACTGCACGTAGGAAGTTTGACGTTTCCTTTTTTTGGATTTATGCCATCTTTGTCAGATTCGCGGGGTATTGTATTGCAAGAGATAGCCGGTTTATTTATCTTTTTTCTCTTTTTTTATCGCGATGACATTTGACGCTTAAGGCACACGGATACCGGCATTCTTTCCTGGAAGGATTGTTGATCATTTGACAAATGCTTTATTATCCATCTAAATTTTACATTCTTTATGCGTACCGATGCTCATATTACTTTTATTCAATTTTAAAATTGAATTTTTAATTTGAATCAATATTTATTTGAAATTAAATTGGATTAACTACAAATACTAATGAAATTTTGCAAAAAATTTGTACGAGTTTAATTATGTTTTTAATATTAATTTCCAAAGTCATTTTAACTACTGAAACAGATTACTCGATTAAGAAGTTTATTTAAATTATTTATGCTACAATGATTAATTGGAAATACGTGATGTTACCAAATGTATAATTTATTGAGTTTGTAGACACGATAACTCATGCAACTTTATAATTAAAAGAAAATAAATATTACTCAAACATAATTACAGATTATTAGATTTTTGAATCGAAAATAAACGCAGAAAAGAAAATAATCATATGCATAATATATTTTTATTAGTTCTAAATAAATATTAGTTTAAAATTCATAGAAAAAAAGTATTTGTTATAGGTCTTTAATAAAGTAAAAAATAAGAAAAAAAGTAACTGTATTTTCAGAGATGACTCAGACTAAAGTAAGCTAAAAAAGTATGCTCTACATTTTCTCATCGATGGATGTGCAGTGTATGCAATTTTCTGGGTGATTGTTTTATCTAGCGGGTATAAGTTTAGTTATATATTGTATAAAATCCATAAGGTTAGAAAAGCTTTCTAATTGCAAAAGGTATCAGATTTTAGTTTTATGTACGTTACTAGTTTATTTAACCACTAAAAATATCATGCGGTTATGCTGTTTAGAAAATTTTCAAATTTAACGAGTTTCAACGTATTTAAAGTTTTGATTAATTAAAATTTTGAATAAAAATGATTTATTAAAAAAAATTTACGTAATTTCGTAAATTTATTTTCGTTAAAATAAATATTTATTTATTAATGACAAAGTTTTAAAAGACAAAGAAAAGGACGACCTTGGCATAAATTATAAAACATTAAATTTGCATAAACTAAACTTACGTAGATAAAGCGCGAGTTAAAAAAAAATAAAACATTTATTTTAATTTTAAAAACTTTTAGTTAAACTTAAAGATCATAATAGCGTAAAATAATATTTGTCAAGGATAAAAATATTTTTAGTTCATATTATTCTGTGTTTATATATTTATTATACGCGTTTATAATAGTGCAATTATTTCATTTAATTTTATGCCTGCAAAGTTTTATTTTTATAAAGTTTTTAAAAATATTCAATGATATATTTTAATTTAAAGAAGTTTTCTTTTTATTCGTTTGTAAAGGTCTTTTATGATCTTCATAACTTGTGCTCATAGTTTGCGCTTACGACTGGACTAATAAGTACCTACTAAACTTGCTATTTGTACAGTTTGATTAATAGATCTATAAGATGAATAGTTTCCTTTTTTTATATACCAACAAAAACTTCAAATTAATCAAATTTACTTTTAACTTCGATAAAATACCAAGCCTTGACCTAAATTTTATTTAAAAAAATTCAATTGGCTATTCTTTTATTGAAAAAGAAGAGAAAAAAATATCTCTATAATAAAAGGAGACTATACACTCAAACATTAAAGAGACTAGTATAAAACTATATAGTATATTCCGGCAAGATATTCAATTTGGTGGTGGCGCTTGCATAAAAGGAAGGAAAAAGCCGGTATATAGCTTTTATAATAGATCCTATAGTACAGCGGCGCCGACGATAAGCATATAGATAAGAAAGTAAAAAAAAAAAGAATATAAGGAGTGTCTAGTAGACTCAAAGTAAAACCTATGAGCAAGCTTATATTTTGCAACATCAAAACTCATCAAACCTCATCTATTACTGAATAAAAAGAAGGAGGAGGAAAAAAAAAAATTTTAGTGTTCTAGACAAGCAAAGTCATCGATCCTATCGTCTTCCATTCAATCAACCTCATTTTTTTCTTTTTTTTTCATTCCTCTGTCATTTTTTTTTCATTCTCCTTTTGTCTATGTTTTTGTTTTAACACTCGCAAAGTTCAGTATTGCAATTCACTATATAATTATAACGGCAGTGTAAAGCAAGATAATAATGATAAAAATAAAAAAAAAAAGAAAGAAGAAATAAGCAAACTACAGTGAACAAGCAGTTCGATTTTCATTGAACGGCAAAGATTTTACAGTTCGATAGGTGAAAGCAATATAAAAAAAAGAAGTAAGATAATAATAAAAAAAGTATATAAGAGAGACAACACATCGTCGAGCGACGATAAGCTACGTCACTTCCGATCTACTGACGCGCTACTAGGCTGGGAATCCTTTTCTCTTTTGCAAATTATTTATAACAGACTTATATATTGAACATGAGAGTGTACAAAAGATACTAAACGTCATTCTATACATATTATTTTATATTGCAAACTCGGTTTACTAACCGCTATTGCGTTTTTTCCCGATGGTCTATAGGAAAATGAAGAAAAATATCTAAACTAGAAACTTATGATATATGTCTGCTCATTTATAAAAACATATGATTTATTTACATTTATTTTAAATATTTATTTTTTACGAAAAATTTATATTGTTTCTTATAATTAAATTTACATCATTTCATTGCAATCCATGAAAAACAAAACATATAAAAAACAAAAATTGGAATGATTTCGATATGTTTTGAATTGGATTTGATGAATGATGTGAAAATGACAATTTTTGATGAAAAAAAAAGTTTAAATAAAAAGATGTTTTTTTACCTTATTTGTGTGTGATACGTAGGAATTGTGTGATCTGTATGAGCGGTTAAAAGTTCCGCGGGACTAGCTGCCATGATATCTACTGGAGGTCCAATTGGTTCTAGTAAAAGAACTCCAGGCGTAGACGGAAATGGAGTAGGCCCTAATAATGAAACGCGCACCTTTTCTCTACCTTCACTAAAACAAAATTAAGCAATGGTGAATATTAATTGGTATGAAAATTGCATTATTATGATTAATTTTTTTTTCTTTTTTTTTCACTTTAAAGTATGTCTTTAAGTTAAGCTGATATAAAGGGGATACTTCACTTGTACTTATAAATATTTATTATTTTTTCATTTTATTGCGGAAATTCAAAAAATGAAATGATTTACCTTTTAGTATGTATCATGAAGATTATTCGCTTAAATTTTTAAGTAAATTCATTCATTAATTTTAAAAAATTTTGGGTTCCTGGTACAATACCGAAAAATTTTAATATATAATATTAGAACCCTAAATTCTTAATAATTAATGAATGGATTTATTTGAAAATTTAATTAAATAATCTTCATGGTATATATTAGATGCTAAAGTATTTCTTTTCCCGAAATTTTTCAATAAAATAAAAAGATATAGTCAATATTTATGAGTACAGGTGAGTATCCATTGTACATCTCCTTAACTTAAAGTATCAAATACTTTAATGATTCAGATAATCAATAGTTATTAAATTAAAATAATCTATGGTACAATAATGAAAAATATAACTTATAAATTAAAATAAAAAAATTTTTTCTAACGGTAAGTTTAAAATTATAACTGACTTTCATGACTGAATTTAAAGTGTCAAGATTCCTTTAAGAAGATGAGACATTATTTGCGCGCATTGTCTGGATGAGAAATAATAATAATGATAAAAAAAAATCCCTTATATGATTCACAAATTGAGAGCACGAAGTAAGTAGACGTGGGCATTTCGTATATAACATCATGCAGTCATGTAACTTGGGCCTTAATAATGATTGGCATAACGTAATTTTCTCTTTCTTTAGAAAGTACCATTAACAAATACCGTCATTGTCCCTTTTTTTTCATTATCATTCTTAAACATAATCATCAGACATTATAAATATATCTATAGAAGTTAATGACGACAAAGCATCGGACAGAAAAGTTTAACGATTTAACTTTTGTCTTTATAACATCATAACCACACCCCTTGGCGTGTTAGTTTCAAATAAAATCGTAATGTAAAGTGTATATATAGAAAAACGCACGCACACGTGTACTCGCTTTCGTTACGGGTAAAGGAAAGGAGAGAGAAAAAAAAATGCTGAGTTAAAAGTGGGGGATAGGCACGTGGATAAAACGTAAGGATGATAAAAAAAAATATTTCCACCTGCGCAAAGACTGCTGTTAAATGCACTTATTACCGAGCGATTAACGTACAACCTGTGCTAATGATTTAGCGCCTTTTATATATAGTTATCATGATCATGAAATCGCTTAAATTATTCTTTATTTTTTGCTTTTTTAATATGGAAATGTCAAATTTGTCAAGTTGTGGGATTGATTCATAAAAAAATACTTATTATTATCATTTCATTAGTTTTTTTTTATTAATAAAAAATATTGTGTCGTAACAAAATTCTTTTAGTTAATATTTTTAAATTTTTTGCACACTTCTTTCTTTAAGTTGCGTTTTATTTCAACAAATTACGTAAAGGGAATTTGAAAAAATTGTTCAAGCTTTAACAATTAAAACATTAGTTAACTCAAATTGTGAGAATCTATTTTAAAATCATGACACTGAAATTTTAAAGCATTAATTTTTTAAATTCCACACATCATCCAAGTTGATATTATTTAAAAAAAAGATCTCATTTTTAATATCATCTGATAAATTGCATAAAAGCAATAATTTCATAATATCTGCTATTTTACTATTGAAGTAATTGAAGTATATTAACTCAAATATAATCGTATTACCTATTATAAATCTAATGTAAGAAAATCAAATTCTATTAGATTGCAAAGAATTAATGAAAAGATTTATAAGTATACAATTGGTCTATAAATCACTTTAGCACTATAGAAATGACCTTTTAAGCTTAATAAAAAAAAACTAACGAATGCCATTAAAAACGAATACTTTTTAAATTTGAATCGGTCTCCTTTTTGTAATTTACAGTCAATTATAAAGTCTTCGTCACGCCCGGCATTACGGCGCGTCAACATCTAAAAGCAATCAAGAATGTCATAATTTAAATAATAGCAATCTCAGATGGAAACTATATACAAGCTGTTGGTTTAAGTATCTTTGCATTTGCTTGTATAGATTTAGTTTCGTCTGGCTTTAGACCTTAAAATTCAAATTAAGTCAAAATTTCAAAGTTCACTTCGTTTGTTTACATTTTTTGCAGTAAATGATTATTCAAAAACAAGGTCTTATTGTTCTATCATGATTGAAATTTAAATTAATATAAATTAATCATTCTTATTTTAATAAGTGTTTTATAATAGCCAAAGGATATATGAGTGATTTTTCAGAATCAATCACTCGGTCATAATTAGAGTGAAAAGTATTATTTTTAAGAGTCCATATTCATAATCGTCTTTTGCATTCTTTAAAATTTAATCATTAAATTAACGCTTCAAATAAATTTATAAAAATTTATTTACGAGTGTGGTTTGTCTTAAATTATTATAATTATTTTTTAAATGTTCAAAAACACTATACATCACTGGAGGAACATTGCATTTATTTAGTTTGTAAAAGAAGGCATTTATAGACATCGTCATTTGAGAAAATTCATTTAATTGCCAGACCGTTTAATTGTCTTGTACTTTTGAGACTTACTTCTTCAGACGTGATGCTTGTTTTAGCTGTTTATGTTGATAACTACATTATCCTCATAATAAAACTTAAGCTTACATATTTAATTTCTTCTATGCAAAATGAATACAGAGACGAAGAATTTAAAAGATTAAATTTTTTTCATTAATTGAACAAATAGAAAGTTTAATCTTACATTTAAGATAATGCTTTAATACATGTTACGATAATTATCAAGAAGAAATCAATTTTTCTAAATAGGCTTAATTTTTAGATTACTTTCTCTCACGTGTTGCGCGGGTGGCTTGTTGCCAATCCACATGGCCAGTATGTGCCTATACGTTTTTTTTACCACCTGTTTTTTATCCTACTACAAATATAGTTCATATATATAAAATCTTAGATAAAATAAAGTCATTGAACTTTGTATTTAAATCAAACTTGGCGAAACAATTAAAATCATATTAAAATATTCAAGAATAATAACAATATTCAGATCGCAATATTGTCGTTAAAATAAAATAGTATATGGTAAGCTGTTAATAATCAAACGATATATAGAGAAAAAATAGTCTACCGAAAGATTATGATAAACAGAATCGACAAAATTTTATGCGTCATATGTTGTCAAGGTCTTGGAGCAAAATAGAATAGAACTATACCCTTTATACCGTATACATATAATACAAACATAATCTTAAAAGCTGACATCATTCTGACTGAGGATAAGAGAAAAAATATATAGTCTGAAAATAAAAGCAAAAAATAAAAAAGAAGAAGCAATAAGAGATCGAGGATATGTAATTTGGGGTTTATATATTTCTTTTGCTATTAAAATTGTGCTTGATAAAACGATTGAATTACCAAAAGCAAACGCATTTTATGGCACACGCAACATCTGCAATACTACATTAACAAATGGCCAGATGCACGCATACGTATAATTCTATTTCTATTTTGTTTTTACTGATATGTTGGATTTGCCATAGACATAAATAATAATAGCATACTTTTTTAAATTATCAATTTTGTAGAATCAGTAGAAAATAATTTTCAATTGATTTTGGCTTTTTTTATTTCTAAAATTGAACAGGTTGGTGATACTTATCTCGAGAGACTGTAAAGTTATCGAGTTTATCTTAAAGTAAATATGAAAACTTTTAGTTTCGCGTATATTATTGATAGATTTAATGAATGGCTATTTTATCTTGAAAATTAAAGTACACATCTAACAATGAAGACATTAAAATTGATTTTCTTCCGAAAGAATTTATGAATCATAGATAATTCTATGATGTTATGAAAGTCTTTACTACTAAAATAAACCAACTTTATTAATAAGTTGGTAAACATTTGATTTATTATTATTTGTATTAATTAATGTAATATTAATTTAATTGATCTTTTAAAAAAGAAAACATAGATAAAATAAAAGAAACATAAATAAAAACTAAAGTACAGCATATAGGCGAACTATTAGAAAAGTTAATAGCGCGCAAAACTAAAGAGATTATTCACAGTTTGAATGTTAATATAGTGTACCAAGTAATAAATTCGATAAGGTCTCAAGTGTTTCACGTGATTAGTTACATACGTTACGCGATTATTCACACGAACTGATTCCTTATATATATCTATGTACTTAAACCAGTCACATAAGAACTGTATGTAAGTTAAATTCCAAGTGTATATTTACACGTAACGCAACAAACGTATCCTTACGCAATACTATGTAACTTCTTCTCGCGTAACAGTTGTGCGATTTATCCAAAATAGGATATACGTGAACATGTGCGATGTCATGTGTATATCTATACGTGAAAGATTCTATATTTTAACGAATTGAACATATATATATATATTTTTTTTTTCATGCAAGATAACGAAGGTGTGGTAAATTTATAAACTGTCGATAACCGTGACCTAGTAAAAAGACAACCTGTCAGACTTCTGTGTATAGATATACGTATAAATAGAAGTCACAGATTGTCGGAATTAAGGAATAATGTCGAATTCAATTATCTATAGATCATCGATATTATCTCTGAAAATAGAAAGAAAAAATGAAGAAGTATATTTGAATCTGTAGAAATGATTTAATCAATCGGAATAATCACTTTTAATTCGCTTTCCAATAAAACTAATGTTTTATTTTTGTATTACTGAAAGTTTATATAAAAGTTATTAAAAAAAATTCTCGAATAAAAATCCTTGATAATTTAAATTTATCTAGATTGACAATAAAATCATATTTATATTTGATGAGCTTATACGTGAATTTTTTATTTCTATTGTCTTTAGTATTAATTTTTTTACACTGAAAAATTGTATATTAATTCGAGTAAATAATGTTTCCTGTAAAAATGTGATTGATATCAATAACTAAAAAAAAGTTACAAACAATGACTAATACTAATATACATAAAGTTAATTAGTATTAATTAATCTGACCCACAATGAAACATTAATTAGTATTGTACACATTGTATTCAATGAATATAAACCTTCACTTTTTCGCTGTCTATCATAAATATTGATCTTTAATGCATGAGCTTTAATTAAGCATTTTTGTCATGTTCCTTTTTTTCGTCATCAATCTTTCTCTTTTTATATTTCCAATCACATTATCATATTTATTTACGATATATACAATCCTAAGGGATAAAACTATAAGCATAGTCTGACAATATTGAAGTGACACCCTAACCCACTTCTCTTCTTCTTTGTCATTGTCTCTCCTCTTGTTGTTTTTCTTCCCTTTCTCCCTTTTCTATACTTCGTTTTTTTATATATATACGCACTTGTATGTATAGATATTTACAATCCAACACCTACGCACGCGCATGATGGCGTCCCTGTTTCTGAGACTTGTATACAGTTTGCAAAAGAAAAAGGAAAAAAAAACGGTACGAAGAGGGTAGTATTTGCAAACAATGACATCGATCTTCTCTATAGTGTTGTATAGGAAAAAAAGAAGAGAAGTCTAGTTACTATCATTCTGGCGCCACTAAGTCTAACCCTTATATATGGGTAAGTTCAGGTGACTACGTGACTTTTATGAATTTTTATCGTTCGTTTAATAAAAATATATTTTTATTTCATTCATATAGTCACTATTATGTGTGTAATTTTTATTTAGAATAATTTATACAATTATTAGTAATTAGGATGCGTTTATTAATTCTTTTTATATGCTTGTTATTCCAGTTGATTTAATATAGTGCGCAATACTCGAGGTCAGAATAATGAAAGATGCTCATTTTTGGCATTTATTTGTCTTGAAGGTGAATTATTTTAAAGGTTTATCATATCTAAAGTTCGAGTTAAAGTACCGTACCAATACATTTTATCTACGGTTGATTCGTCTCGAGATGTGCTTATAATACATTCAGACTTTTTAATAAACAAGTATAGACATTGAACTAAAATTCTTTTATTCCTTTTTCTTTTTTTTAAAACTTTTTTTATCTGTTTTATATTCGGTTGCCAAGTATACTTGAAATTTAAAGAGTACATGCAAGCAATAAACTTTTCAGAAAGTTTTGTTTAAGACATACTTTTGAACACAATAAATTACGGCAAATATAACAAAATTTTATTTATTAAGTCAATTAAATCAAATTTATCATCGAAAAGTTAGAATTGCACGAAATGTTAATTTAAAATTTTTGTAAATTACTCGCCATCGTCTATGATTCTCGTTATGTGTTTTTCTTTTTAATGCATATATTTGTTTACATAAAACAATGCAAGAATTGCTAATTGACAATGGTTGACATTTACCTGGCATGCTATACTGTTATTTTACGAAATACTAAACTTGTAATATGAGCTTAATCAGCTGACTGATGATATGTTGTTACTACTTGAATTGAATATTACTAGGGATAAATACGTATAAAGTCAAAAAATGCAACATCATGGAAATTCTTTTGCAATGAATCTATCGGAATATTATGTCTACATAAAAGAGCACATTAAGTGTAAAGTTAAAAATATAAAAGAGGGAGAGAAGGAAACCGGAAGATACGTAGTCTATCTTTTTCTCTTAGACGTTGAGTCAAAGCAGATGAATGAATGGAATGCAGCATCAGTTCGGAATTGCACGTCAAAAAAAAAAAAAAAAATACGAGAAGGGACGAGATCAATTCAATGTAACAACTATACCGGATTTAGTTTCTCTGTTTTTCTAATGTAGTAGGGATAATCTTTCTTTTGTTTGTTTTTTTTTTTTTTTAAGTTAAAATACCGGAAGTGAAAATTGAAATTTTTTTTTCAGACTCTGGATTCTATGTTCAAGTAATTTTTTGTACTTTCAAAAAACAAAAAGCAAATAAGGTTAAAGTTATTGGAGCGAAAATTTTTGTAAAATATCTTTTAAGCACATTTCATTTAAATTTACATTTTTTTTAAATAAAAATTTTGATATTCATTTTGTTTAAATAAATATACTTATAATTTTAAAATTAATTGTACCCATTGTTTGAAATAACAGATTCTTCCTAATGGGATGTGAATTACATGGGAGTACAATAGGTTATGAATAAAAAGCAAGTCATGAATGAAAATTGTCTGTGATCAAAAACACAGAACCTCGAAAGGCTTCTTAAAAAAATAAACAACCGATCAAATTGATAAACCTTTAAAATATTTTTAAAGAATCAAAAAAGTTAAGCTATAACTATATAATGTAGCCTTCGAACACTGTGTCAAGATGGCCGTGTCTCCATGGCAACGCTCGTGAAACCAGAGCTTTTTTAAAGATTAACAATTTAGCTTTAAATGTTTAGTAAAAAAAAAGAAGAAGAGATTAAACGGATATAAAAATCTTTCTTTTTGTTTAAAGGCCACTTGTAACCGTGGCTCATAATATTCTACATCATTAAAAAATCAATACTTTAGCTTTTACACATAAAATACAACATTACATTTTAAACAAAAATCCCTCGAGAATTGGAATTACAATGGAATCCTTTAATCTCAATTTAGCTTTCATTGTATATACTACTTGATACTGTGTGCACGTTATATACACTATTTATCGCAAATGCCTCAATACTATAGATGTGTATAATGTTTAAGCCCACTATGGAATTGATATCTATTTTTAAATTATTGCGTTTCTCGCACGGTACAATTGTTTACTTAAATTTTCTTTTTCTTTATTTCAACTTTGAAAAATTGTCAATTATTACTGAAGCTGGATCACAGCCAATTTTCTACAATAATAAATCAAAAAAGTATGCGTACTTTAAAAATGTATTATTCTACGTTATATACACTTGCTGTGCAATTATTTGTCATACTTCAATAATGTGTACACAGATATAAAATATAAAATAAGAAGATTATGGTTTGTAAAGAATTGAAACAAGTTATAAAAAAAAAATAAAAGAAAAAAAAAGAATATGGAATTCTTATCTAACTCTATCGTAATATTTGTTGTGATAAAATATTCCTCTTATCGGTATATTCTTATACCGGCAAAAAATTTATCGAAACTATACGTGTACACAATCGCATATAACACGCATGTAATATCATAATATACGTATATATGTTCTTTTTTACCTGCTTCTAATATTGGATTAATAACGAAGATACTGGTTGCGCCCTTTTTTTTTGTACAAAGAGTGCGTGTTTGCGCCCCCGCGAAAAATATGTTTTTCCCCCTTTTTTTTTGTTTGTTTCTCGATGACGCCACAAAAAAAATCGATTCACACTTGATATAGACCACACTCGCACAAATATATATTATATAAAAGAATATAATGATCTACGCACAAATTTCACGTATGATTTTTTCTATGTTAATGCGTTAAACGTTTTCGTTATCTTCGAATAATAAGAACTTGAGATACACTGCTTGAAGTAAAAAACAGCGGTATACTCTTTTGAATTTCTTTCTTTTTTTTTGGCAAACGCCTACAATACAACACTTCTCTTTCGGGAGACGCTTCCCTTCTTTTCTCAATGCTTGTTGCGGAGTGGAATTAAAAAAAAAAGAAAAGAGGACAACGGGAAGAAGCAACGTTAGAATGAAAAAGTATAAAATACAACTTGTACGTTACAACACCAAAATCAAAGATCTGTACCTTCTTCTTCTTTTGGAGAACCAACGAGCAAGTATACAAAAAAGAAGGAAGGCGCGGTTGAATTATTCCTAATGTAGACAGGTGCTTATGTACTAATGGCAATGAAGCTTATGGATTTGAAACTTAAAACGAAAAAAAATTGAAAAAGGTGCTGGAAGTTTCGGAGCTACGCGACAACTATCGAAGCCACTGTTTAATAAAAGCGGCTTGGCCACTATACAATACTCTCTTTCTTTCTCTGTCAGACGAAAAGCTTATACTACTAGCCGACTTGGTTAGCTTTTGCTTGGTTGCCTGTTTGCTTGCTTGGAATCCCTCGAGCCAACATTACATTAAAAGTCGCGTCGCTCCTTCTTCTCCAGTTTATACGTCCACAGACACAGACACACGGACACAAAAATTACATCTATACATGTACACATAGACACTTTACAACAAACCATACACACATAGAATTTTATAAAGACAGAAAGAGATGGAAAGTATTTTTATTCGAATGTTGTGTCGAAGAATCGAGAGAGAAGGAAGAGAGACACGCACCTATATCTTTCTCTTTCTTAACATGCGCGTGTACCACGCCTTAGCCTAGCTCTATCTCATTTGCTCTTGCTTACATCTATACATATATATACGGACAAACTTTTACTATCTATCTTTGTCTTCGAGAGGGAGATTTTGTTGCCGGTCTCTTTTCCCCTACTTCTGCCTCTATATACGCTATATCCCCCAAAAATAAAACAAGAACCTTGCCAGATGTAGCTGTCGCCATCGCTCGACGAATCACCAAAGCATAAATTCCCTCTCGCGCGCATGTGCTGCTGCTGCTGCTCCTGCTGTTGGCTTCGCGCGCTCTTCCGTACTCCGTTCTGTTCTATACAGGACTTGTACGGTTATATATACATGTATTGGGAATTTCAATATATGTATATCTACGTACATATATACATACACGCACACACACACATGTAAAGGTAATACTCTGATGATGAGGAAATAGTCCTGTAAAATTACGTAAAAGGTACAGCGCAGTAAAGGACTGCTGTACGCGAAATGTACCGACGAAGCGTTTATCGAATTATAAAAGCTTATGTACCTTCCGAATCAATTGCTTTTTGCAGAACAAGTAATTGCAATTTTTATGAAATTTTTGACAAATATCAAACACATAAAAATTTTTATAAAAATCATTATTTTAATTATAACTTGGATAACGAAGTTTTCTACTTGTTTTTTTTTATTGAAGACGTATCTTTTTAAAATATTTAATTAAATTATATTAATTGAAAAATTAATATTAGTTTAGTATTATATATTTAATATTTTGAATATATAATTCGAGCGATGACCTTTTTTTTCGACTGATGACGTTTTTTTTTAGTCAAATGAAATCATCAAAATAAATCTATGATGTAACGATTCTGGAATTTGTCCCTCAAAATATTAATGATCCGAACGGATGACGGTGTTCTACCGTAATTTCAAATATGTAACATTCGTTCAGTACACATCGTAACATGAAAAAAATAAAAAAAAAATAACAATGATTACGCTATGTGTTGACATATCAGCAATCTCGTAATAAGTCTGCTGTAACATAAAGGCTCTGATAGTTTATTAAAAAGAAAAAATATTGAAAAAACGGAAAATAAAAGAAAATATAGCGAGCACACATAAGCTTGTCTTATACCGTTAGTCAATATATATATATATATATGGGTGCGTCTCTCAGCTTCATTCTTTCTTTTTCTCTCTCTTTAAAGTCTGAAATTCGCGTGCTTTTAAAGCTCGAATGTTTACATATGCAAGTTGAGCGCGCTTGAACTGATGGTATAGCCAAAATTTGTTAGCTGACGTGGATGTCCGCAAACGACCTCGAGGGAAATAAAAAAGCTTCGATGGGCTTCAAAAGCATGCAAGAAAGTTAAATGCGTAATTTCTCAAAAAAGATATATCCCCTTCTTTTATTTTACACTGAAGATAATGCGACATTCATTAAACTCGGTTTTCTTTTACCTCATCAACTTCTTCGCATCTTTCGCCTTCTTTGACAACTTCATTATTGTCTAATGTTTATTCAAGTGTTTCCATTTTTTCTTTCTTATTTTTTATACTCTATGCTATGGCTTAGAGATTTAAAAAAATGTTTACTGTGGAGGTCGACATAAAATACATCTATAGTGCTTAAGTTTACGTTTAACTATGGGAAGATACAAAGAACGGTATAAGTAAAAATCTAGGCCATAATAATAATTGTTAAAAAAAAAAATTTTTTTCACTAGGTTCTCCATTGTTTCTGCGTTAAGTTGGCCCAGTAGAAGAACTTTTATGATAGCGTTATACCTACATATACATATATGCACGGTATGTATATATATACGCGAGCGTAAGCTTAGATTAGTTTGAAGCCAGCCCCGAAACAGGAAATCACTTATGATTGCTCGAGTAATCAGCCTGACGAGCATAATTGATCGGCTCGAGCAAAAGCCCGTGTACACGCCTTGTTATGTATATGTACATATATATTTATATACACACAGACACATCATCGAGAGACGTGTCGAAGAAGAGTGTATAGCACGTACATTAAAATTTTTCTATACCTTAGAAAGTATAAACCGCTATATCACTATGATCCTTGATCTGACTTCTAATTAACCCTTTTTCCTTTACAATTTCTACCTTATATGGCATTGGCTATTGAAAAAGATTATTAATTCTGACTGCTTTTTAATCATTCTTTTAGATTATTATTCGTAGCTACGTGAACATATATGGCGCTTTGAAGTTACGAAAAAAAATATTGATATTATGATTTTTTATTATTATAAATGATTATTAATAATTGAAGCTTATACAAACAAATTCATTAAATTAATTGAAGCTTATACAAACAAATTCATTAAATTAATTTTGTTAAGCAATTATTGACCTATGATCATCAAGAAACAAAATGTATTATATTAATCCAATTATCAAAATGTATATATCAAACTAATGAAACTCAACAATTTAATACTTAATATCTTTTATCATTTTATAAATATTTACTTTAGCTAATAACATTGACAGTTTACTTTATTAAAAGGTTTTTTGATGAAAGGAGTTCATGCATTTTCTGTCTAATTCAAATCAACATAGTTGATAAACAAAAGTTTTTTAATAAACCTTACTTTTTCAATTCCTGTCATATAGCAATTATTTTTTTTTTCAAATAGAAATAAATCATAATACATACTAATAAGTAACAATCCATCGCCAATCATCAAACGTCTTTGGTGATCAGTGTAGAACCAGAATAAATTTTTTAATCATCGATTCAATTGATTTCTCTTTTTCTCCACAAACTTTGACCTTGATACAGTTAAAATTGCCGTGTGCACATACGCACGAACGTGTTAATATAGACAGATATTTAGAAAAGCGTGCAAGTCGGTGCCGTAGTCTCATCAAAGCAATAAACATCGTGCTTCATTTATTTTCAACTTGCAGAAATTTTCATACGTTTATTAGAAGAGCTTGCATTTTAGCGCTTCTTATTAAATTATCTTATTACCATTGATATTTTTTATATTCAATTATATCAAACATTTTAAAAGGAATATAATAAGATAAAATGATCGTAATAAAAGTAAAACCTATTGATTTACCTTAAGCGTCACGTAAGCATATATTTATATTATTTATTTGTTCAAACGTAATGTGTTATTTTCAACGTTTTAAGACACACCTCACGACGTCATTCGAAGTCAAAATATACAGTACATTAAACTATTGCGAGGGTGGCACAATATTATATACGATACTTTCGAAATTTATGTATGTATATATATGATCATCAAGGAAAATCATTAGCATTAGTTTATACGATGGAATAAGGTAGTAGAATTTTTTTTTCCGTTTTTAAGAGCTTTTTCAATGAAATATAATTGAATTAAATTTCTCTCTCCGGTTATTGCTCGTAAATCAGAGTTATGTAGCTCTGATTGTACTTTTCGATGCCTAACACTTCTTATATATATATGGACACATATAGAAACTCTTACTTCTGTGTGACCGAGATTATTAGAGGCGGCGGCTTAGTATAGAGTATATACTTGCTATGTGATTGGCTTTTATTCGTTTGACACGTTTCTATTTTCGAGTTTGCCAATACTGTAAGCTTTATTTCACTTGATGAAAATTCAAAGCAACCTTTTATATGCACATATATTGTATTGAAAAAAATAAATAAATAAATGAGATTTTATTTTGTGTTACTTACTCGGTATCAGGAACTGGTATCATTGGAGCTGGTAAACGACCATTTGATTCCAAAAAATGATTGATTTCCGGCTCCTCTTGGACTGGGGTTTCGTATACCAAAGTTTCAACCATTGAACCTTTACTCGAGCCAAAAGATACTCTAAAACAAATTTCATTTACAATATTTATTATTAAAATCAATTATATTGTAAGCAATGATAAATACAATTTTTATAAATAATTACTTTAAACGACATTTTTTATTTATATTTTAAAATGTTTTATTTAAAAAATATGTATTTGAGCAGAGGATTAAGAAATTTAACGTTTTAAAATAGGTACTCCATGATTCATTTATAAAAAAAAGTTTAACTTTAAATTTAAAATTATTTTCCTCGCGACCAATTTTGTTTTGATTTATCAGTTGAATAATTTTCGTTTAACATATAAAAAAAAATCTAAAAAAAACGAAAAATTCAGTTAAAAAATTTAAAAAACTATCAAAGTATGTCAAAAAACTATATTTATTTTTAACCAATCAAGTAGTTCTCTTTTACAATAAAAAGTTTTCTTTTAACAAAAAAAAGGCAAAAAAAGTAAAAAATCGAAGATGCATTCGCTTTAATACACATACTATGCTCGCCCTAAATCTGGACCACGAATGCGCTTATATATCGACACTCGACTAGACTTATTCTTTGCAAAGCCAAAGACAACCCTAGAAAAATATCAACCGTAAACCTCAATCTCCTATATCGCGTGACAGTAACAGTAGTACATGTAGTCGTACGTCGAGTGCAGATACAAGTCCTGGCATTATATACTCTTAGATATACATACACAGACAAATAAATATAAAAAAAAATAGATGAAACAAGTTTCATGCGATCGTAGATGGATTTTCTATATATGTGTATTCAGAAAGAGAAGGAAATGTATATAATAGTTTGAAGTTAGTTTTTTAATTTCCATCTCGAATGCATCAATGTATTGCTTGGCAAAAAATACTTTTATATAAAAGCTTGCCAAATATTTCATAGGAAAAATTGAAACAATTGCTTTTTGTCTAAGTCACTGGTGATCATTAAATTGATTGTTAAGTAAAAAATTTTAGCAGTGTTTATTGTTTTTTCATTGAAATATACGATGTTTAATTAATCTACCATATGTTTTACTAGATTATTACATTAATACCGTACCTCGTTTTATACTCACGTACAATTGTACAATATATCTTTTAATTATCGGTACAACTAATCTTCTTTGATTATACTGTAAATGAATCGCTTAAAAATTGCTTTTTTACTGATATTATTATAAAACATATAATACGCGCGATCATCACCTCATCTTCAGCATATAATTTAAACTTTTAAATTCTTATAAAAAGTCGATTGTTTAATTATATCCATAATAATTAACCCTCGGGTTGGTCAAACAAAAGGAAGAAATAAATAAAAATTTATAGAAGGAAGTAGCCAAGCATAGAAAAAGGGAGTGACAGATACACTGTATGTATGCGTATATACATATGTATAGATACATATTAAAAAAAACGAGGGCTTCGCCAAGTGTAACGAACTACTTTTTCGTATACTTTTATATATACGTATAATAAACTTGTACTGTTTGCGGTTTTAAAAACAAGCATAATAGTATCGTTAATAGAATTTAATATAAAAATATCAATAATGTCTGTATAATGACAGATCGATAGCACAATTTATATAGACATAAAACAGATATAAATTCATATACATTATCAAGAGTCGATTCTTTTTTTTTAATACGGTCAACTATCTTTCAATACTGTTTGTGTCAATACACGCACAACAATGTATATTGTGTTACTTTTAATAATTCATGCAATAAATTTAATAAGTAAGCTTTCGTTTTTGTCAGACATATAAACGTATCTACGCATATGACCAAGTAAAATAAGGTGACTTGTACTGGTTTAGGACCAGTTCGAGTCCTATCTTTGTATACACGTCAAGCTTAAGTTTTATTATCTTGTCTTGTAAAGTCAAATGAAAAATTTAAACGAACGAAATTTCAAGCTTATTATCAAATAACTTTTTTATATACTTCTTTTACATATGGTTGAATGTGATAAATGATAGTTGATGATTATCATTTTATATTTATTATTACCTCATAAGAGAATAAGTTTAAAAACGTTTATTTGAATAATTGTAATTAAAAAAAAGTTTATCAAGCAAAAATCTATTAATTTATTAACAAATGATTAAGATTTTAAACAATTAAAAAGTGATTTAGCTAAAACTTTTCTTAAATCAAATTTCCACAACAATTTATAGATTTACATAAAAATTCATTTGACTAGTTTATTTAAAAAAAAAAAATAATAAAAACTAATTATAACTATTATAATCATTAAAACAATGTAAAGTATAAAGGTGCTGACACCTATCGACTCATTGCGTGTACTACAACTCTTACTTTTCTGCAGGAGGCAATAATAATACGAGGGCGCGACTGAATATCAGCGAAGAAAAAGGGAGAGAAAAGAGAAAGAGAGACAAAGAGAGTCGAGTGTAAATCCAGTGAGTAATCTATATATATACACGCGTTGCCGGCTCGCATAAATTTATATACGAATGTGTCAAAGTCACGTGGACTGGTGCTTTAACTCGTCGTATGTGCAATGTGTCATCCTTTTTTGCAAAGCTCGATGACGCAATCTTAAATTTTCTATTTCTCTTTCTCTTTACTCTTCCTACTTTGTTCCTCGTCTATATAGCGTGCATGTAACTACACGTATAGTTCATTTTTTTCCTTTTTTTACATACAGCATATTGTGTGTATGTACACGATGATGCTGTATATATCGTTTCTTCTTCCTTCCATGAACAAATGTTACGAAGCTATTAGTTACGCAATACAAAACGTTAGCGGCAACATTATATACACACAACGATGTACGAAAGCATCAATTTAAAATCCTGTTTTTTTTTCCTCTCTTTAATCGTCCTGTACAATTTTATCTCTAAGCTATTATCTTGAAGATTGTTCTATTAGACTTGCTATTTCTATATGTTAAAGGTGTGAACTTTTGATCAATGGCTTTTTCATAATATATTTTTACTTAACTTTTATTTATTATTGAATTATAATTAAGAAAACGTTTAAATAAGAGGCTTAACGTTGAGATTGATTTATCTTATGCAAGTTAATTAAAATTTTTTTCTCCATTGGATATTAAGTAATATTGATAATTTTGAATATACTTAAAAATGTGCTGTTTTTTTTTAAATGATAATTTTAAAAATACACATTTTCAAATTGTTCAAATATGTATTTATACGTGTACTAATATGCGCTAATGCGTTTCGGCGTGAGCTTATCGTTTCGTAATGCAGTTACAAATTTATGTAATATCCTTAAGTTTAAATAGAGAGACTTATTTAAATATTTATTTTCTTTATAAAATGAGTAACAATAAAACGCTTGGAAAAGATATAAACGTGCCAAAATGTTAAAGTTTGCTAATCAAACGTCATTCTTAAATATAAAGTTGAATTTTTCAAAAAGTTTTGCCAAAGCGTTTATAACCATTTCCTCTTATAAATTTTGCCGAGTTTTCATAATCTTGCAAGAAAAAAAATAGAAAAAAAAGAACACAAAAAAATCCGGTTAATGTTTAACTTAGCAAACTATACTAATTCATTATTTTTATTTAGTTTTTCTTATTTATTGCAAGATGAAGTCAAGCGTGATATTTATTTACAAAGCCTTGTTTCTATTCGCGGGATGCTTACGTAACGTTAAATATAATTAATATTGTCATAATTTCTACTATTTTAAATTCTAAATTTTTTAAAAAGTAATAATCTATTAATAAAGAAAAAAATAAAATTTAACTTTTATTGAGTAAATAAACAGGTGATCAATAATAAAAACGCATTTTATGTAAATTAAAAAAAAAACTAATTAATACGTTAGTCAAAGATAGAAGAAAGAAAAAAAAAATAAAAGTTAAACTAGGCAACTAGGTATACAAGTTTCTCAACACCTTGACATTGAACGCGATGCATTTTCTCTCGATAGCCTATGTGCGCATATATAACAGTTTTAGTTTAGTTTGTGTGTTGCACGCGCGCTCTTTCTCTCGCACGAGTGTGACATAACAAGGAGACGCATAGCTACACGTATTTCTAATGTTCTCTTATAGCTGAGAGCGTGCAATAAAAAAAAAGAAGAAGAAAATTGAAACAAGTTCGCGGCGCCTCTGTCCAATGTTCCCTAATTAATTCTTTAAATTCTTTCTTATTACTTTGAATGACAGTCAATTTGCTGGCTTGTCTTTATAGATTTATATCGCTTACTTTAATCTATTTCCTCCAATCATTATATTTATTTTTTAGTGCTAATTTCATTAAAAATACTATATATTTTTTTCAATAATTTTTTTATTGATTAAATATTTTTACATTGTAAGGACAGAGTTTGATATTTTTATTATTATAGTGATAAGCTTAGTTATTCCGTTTAGATAAGTTTTACTTTAGATACGTTACTTTTTCAAATATATATATTATAGATATTTAATTGAAAATTGATAAGACTTTATTTTACAATCAATAGATTTTTTAAGTTCTAATCAATGCTTTTTGCAGTCCACTTCAAAAGTTAGTTTAAAAAATTCTTTTGATAATTGAAAATAATAAATAAAAAGTGAAAATATAATAAAAAAGTTAAAAATATGTTGATACATTACCTTTTAAGATTAGCGTGTTTCGGGCCGTTGATGATTTTACTTTTGCGATCACTACCAACAGTACTAGCATCACTATCAATACTATAAAGACTTTCATCTTTGGTGACTTTGGACGTGTGTAGGGTTGATTTACGGACGGTTGGTGCTTGGCCATTATGTTTAGGACTTTGTTCCTGTTGCGGTAATAATGGTGCCGCTGAGCCAGGCCGCGGTGGCTGCTCATCCTCGCGATGTCGCGTAAACATACCGCTTTGATTTGAGCTTGTTCTTGTGACGCGTATCTGATGATTATTCTGATGATGATTGTGATGATTATTGTTAATATTATTGTTCTGCTGATGTGGCTCAGCAAGCGGACATCTTAATATGCTGTGATGATGATGATTGTTTAGCGAGCGATAACTCGCCGTTGACTCTTGATGATGCTCTAAATGTGACGTGCCGGCCGGCGGCTTTTCTTCCGTCGGTAGCATATAAGACAACATTTTTAAGTGGCTCCTCTAACACCTCTGATCATAGAACAAAATTAAATACAATTATACAATATTTATTGTTTTCGTACTCAATCTTCATTTACGAGAAATGAATTTATATTATTCAAAGGCTATGGTTATTAGAAAGTTCCTTAAAGTTTCTATAACATTTTGTAGTGAAAGTCTAATAAAAGTTTACGCGAAAAGGCATTCGAGCAAATAATCACTTATATTAGCCACTCCCGAGAATTAGAAAAAATTTTTAGGTAATAAATGATTATTCACGAGAACTTTTTAATGTTTTTTTTTATGATATTTAAACCTTTTTTCAAATTACTGACCACAAAATATTATGTACGAAAAAAAGTATTACATATATAACAATTTAGATAGAATTTTGAACATTGATCAGGTCATTTAAACCTACCGCAACGTATTTGCACTTCTTTTTTTTTCTTATACTTTAAGATAAACCATGAAGAAGCAATCAGTTGAAATTACTACACATAACTTTCTTGCTCGCGCAATTTAAACTCTAAAGCACAATTATCCGCATTGTAAAAACCAAAAAGGAAAGTCAATTCTATACACTCGCATCCTTTCTCGCACAAAGGCAAAAAAAAAAGAAGAAAACAAAAGAAACAAAAAATAAGCCAAAGTAGATAAGTTTAATGTAGAATCAAAGTAAAGCGCAGTATAGGCAATAATAATCTAAAATGATAAGATATATAAAAGAAGTTAAAATGTAAGAGAAAAATAAAAGGAGTAAAAAATTAAAAGCGGCAAAGCGGCATCTGAATGCGCGCAACCAAAAGAGCAACTAAACGCGCCAAGTTCGAGAGTAGCTCCTCGGCACTCTCGATATATATATATACACGTATGTGTGTGCATCGTTGTTTAGAACTAGAGCAGAGCAGTAATACTGGGGAACATCGCATATATATGTATTTGATATATGTATATATGTATATGCGCGCTGAAATCTCCGATGTTGGATGTCCGTCGCCACGCTATATACTTGCTTTCTGGCCTGTCATTTTCAACTCGGTAAAAGCTATATGTACTCTTTTATACAGCTGTGAATCGCTCTGTTTACTCGACTTATATATCTCTCTCTTATACGTTCGCCAGGAGAATATAAGTATAGTTAATTACATACGTATATATATGTGTGTTGAAAAAAATCGTGAGCTACACGTATTACGACGCAAAAATAAAAGAAAAAAACAACGGAGAGAAAGAATAAATGCAAAATATTAGTTAATAACGTTAGCGCTACAAATTAATATGACCGAGAGCAGTGAGGGTTGAGTTGTTAATGTAAGTTGTTTAATGACCCATACTTAATGTTTGGATGTACCTTATACGCATATAGAAATACTCAATTTTAAGATGATGATTTTATTTAAAATACCAATCTTAAATTTTTATTTTTGTTCAAGTAGATGATTTAACAATTTAAATACGTAAATTGATTAAATTTTTACGAATGGCGACTTTTAAGCTTTTATTTTTCAATTTTTTCCAATGCTAGAAATTACTTATATTTATTAAGTGAATTTCATTATAAATTTTTTATATTACTTTGAAATAGAAAAAATTTTTATCAAGTTTTATCTAGGTCTAATTTCACATGTAATTTCGATCGTTTATTGATTGATTTATTAAATTTTTACAACGAATATTTTGTGGCACAGTTGTAATTTTAAAAAAAGCAATCTTCTGAATTACAGCATTGTTCTATTAAGAGTATTTATGACCTAAACCAAATAACTGTTAATGTATATGATATCTCATAAAAAAAGCAAAAAAAAAAAATTCATACATAAACCTTATGACTCACCTAATGAAGAAAAAAAAATTCCTGTAGAGTAGAAAGTTCGGGCTAGACTTTGGTACAGCATCTGTACGGTATCTGTAACACGCAAAATAATAAGCTTCCATTAAAAGAAAGAAAAAAGAGAGAGAATTAGCTAAAGAAAAAAAATATATATGCAAGTTGTTTTTAATAGCAGTACAAAGTCAAAAGCAAACGAAAAAAAGCTATAATACGAAAGCTACATGTAAGTTAACTTGTCTATAAAACTAAGGTCTACGTGTACATTCTCGTCTAGCCTCTAAGATTGTTTTTTTTTTTTCAAAACCCATTTACTATAGCAGCCTAAAGAAGCGAGAGAAAGAAAGATATAAAAGAAGCGGTATATTATATGTATAACGTTGTATTATATACCTTCCGGCTTTTACAAGAGAGAAAGAGAGAGAGAGAGAGAGCGTATGTGTATGTGTGTGTATTACGCGTCGACTTTTCAATGAAGCCTTAATGCTTGAAGGGGGTAGACGTATAGAAGAGAGTATGGACTTAGAGGGTAAAATAGCCTTGCAAACGACAAGAAGAGTGTGTATTAAAAAAAAAAGAAAGAGATAGAAAGATTTCCATTCTGAATAAACACCTGTTTTTTAAAGCCAAGCGACAAGAGAACGTGCACTCTCTACCTCTGCCTCTCTTTCTATTTCTCTCTCTCTCTCTCTCTTTTTTAACATCACCTTTATACACCCCTGACTATGAGGTCGTTGACTTTTTCCCAACGAGCAATGAACGCGAGTTGAAGCTATTAATGATATATTGAAAGAAGAATGTATGTGGTATATAAGTTGCATATAGACCTATTGCTGCTACTGACACGCTTTTTTTCCAATCCTGTTTCTTTTTTTTTTCTTTAACGTATAGGATTTCGAGCTATGTACCGTTGATAATCGATTTACGAATTTTATCGACTTGTGGACTTTTTGATACTAGCTCGGTGAAGGCACATATGTGGCTTTATCGGGAAAATTTACTGGGGATGGTTATCAATATCGTAAATTTATAAAAATTTTTATATTATACTATACAAAAATTAATACTGTTGAAAATTAAAAGCTAATATTTTAATCTATTTATAAGTATTACAAATACTTAAATATTTCACTGAGAATCAAGTCTTATTTAGTACATCAACTAAATAATCATTACAGTGCAAAAAATTTTATAAAACGAAAAAAAATTTAGTAAAAAATATATCAATTTAAAAAATAATTTCTCACGCAAGAAGATTTAATTGTACATAATTCTAAAGTTACTAATGCTTTTATTTACATTCTGTTACAGCCTACGAGTAAAATAAAAAAAAAGAAAAAAAGAAAAAAAAAGTGAAAGAGAGGTAAATGACTTGAAGACAGGAAGCAATTGAAAGGTAAAACGTGGGATCGAAGCTGTAAGACGTAAAAAGGACTGTAACATTTTGCAAAGTAAGGCGGATGAAAAATTGAACGTAACCAATGTTGTTATAAGTTAAGACTATTTTATACACAGTATATTTGATGTTAGTTATTCGTTTGATTGTGCCATATAGATACATAGCTATATATGTACTGCAATGCACTGAGAGCACTAAATTGATAAATTTGCATGCCTTAGACTGCATGAACGTATGCGTGTGTATATATAGTAGTTATCGTCGTTGCTCGTCGTTTGTCGTTAGTTGGCCTGACCAAGCTTATAGACTGACCTGTATAACCGCTATTTCATTCATACTAACTTTGTTCGAGATTTTGTTTTATAAACTATTACTGCTCTTCTATATATATATATTTTATTTTTAACTCAATGTATTAATGTTTAACTCTGCTCTTATTTATTCTTATTATGCAAATATTTCGTTCTATATTTTTTGTATAATTTATTTTAGTGCAATTTCAAATATATTTTTTAATAATTTTTATTAATAAATGATTATAAGTTAAATGAAGATATCGAAATAGAATTTCCTACTGGTATACCAATAAATCTTGAAGTAAGAAATTCAAGTTAGTTCATTAGTATTTATGATAGATGCTCTTTTCTTATTAATACTCTTATTACATTTTCCAACTGTAAATGTGTTCTTTCTCTTTTTCTCTATTCAATCAGGTGATATATTAGGCGGTATGTTATTGTAAAGCATTAATTCATACATCGAGATTTATGGGCCACTGAAAAAATTAAGCAAACAACGTGTGAGAGAAAAGATCAGTATAGCAAATAAAAGGATACGACACGTACAAGTATATACGGTAAGTTTTATGGTTAAAATACATTATATATGTATGTACACATTAGAAGAAGGGTCAGTTTCCGGTAACGATGGCATTTGTTCCCTTTTGAGACATCCGGCTCGTGCACGTGATTTCCGGCATTGACGTAATATCGAACAGGTAATGGAGATATGCGATTTCAGCCATTGATATACCAGATACGTGTGTATGTACCGATTTCCAATCAATTGATAATTTTCATCGGAGAAATTGAGCTCATGATGCGAACGGAAAATTTAAAACGATTATCTTAACTTGATCATGAAAATTGAATAAATGTTTATGATTCTTGATGTGTGTTTTATATTTATGTGGATATATTTGAAAAGGAATTCAAAACATTTTTTTTACGAACACTTAAACCGAGGACAACTTAAGGCTACGTTTAACGATTTTATTTTTAACTAAATTTATTTATAAATAGAATTTTCACGGATGAATAAAAAATTTTAATAGATTGTAAAATACAAAAATATCTTGGTATACAAAGAGAAATGATAAAAATATTGTTGACTTGAAAATAAGAAATTAACGAAATGAGAAGTAAATCTTAAAATTCATAACTACCTATCAAAGATTTATTAAGTATATATTTTCATGGAAAGATTTATACAATTATTTACTTTAAAAAAATAACAAAAAAAAGAAGAAATCTTTAACGTCAGAATGCGAGGTCATACTGGAACGTCAATCATACATATAAAAGTTTGCAAAAAATTCAAGCAAGTTATTTATCTTAACAAACGCTATATACCTTTCGCGTGGGAGTGCCCCAACTTTTCAAGCACTTCCATATACATATAATATAACCCATACACAAATACTTCTCAAACAAGAGAAAAGATAGGAAGATAATACGAGAAAATAAAATGAAGAAAGAAAGAAAGAAAAGACCTGGTACTTACGATGATGTACTTGTACGAGGTCATAAAAATAGAGGGTCTCTCAACTCGTTTTTGGCCTCAGTATATTTTATACCAGAGTGTATACTACGATTAGTCACTCCTTATGACTGGAACTGGGAAGAAGACTTTCAAGGTTTCCAGAAGTAAATCTAACTTTGTCACTCCAAAGCAAAAAAAATTAGTGAGAGAATTCAACACCTCGCGAAATTCACAAGTAAGCGTGATCGAGAAAGAGAGAGAGGAAGTACGTAATTTTTACAATTTTTTTTTCTTTCAATTGAGGAAGAAGAAATAGTGGAGAATGCGATGATCGATTGCGTGACTGTTGCGGGTATTACGTGATCTTTCAACATAACTTCTAATTTTAAAGTAAATATTTACATTCTTAGCAATTATTTAATATATTAAAAGTTTATGAAATATTATTATTTTCTGAATGAAGAAACTTTTATAAATTTTGTAAAGATACAAATTAAACTAAAAACCTATTATAATAGTTATTTAATTTCATCTTACATTCAAAGAAATATTTAACTAAATATTTCTTTAAAAAAATAATATGGTATAAATAAAAATACTATTAATCTCTCTAATTTCAATTTTTTATTTATATTCGAATCTTAAGCCAACAAATCACGAAGACATTTTATTATCTATACAAACTTTTCTAGCTTTTTGAGAAAATTAATTGTATTTACAAAAGAATAAAGTTGGGTGTGCTTTCGAAAGACTGTAAAAATAAAACCATTTTCTACTCTCAAAGCATTATTTTCAAAAGGAAATAAACCATTAAAAAATGTAATAACTCGACGAACCATTAAAAATTTGTTTTCCTTTTTTTTTGTTTAATAAAACGAGACGAAGAGTTTTACTTACGGTAGCAATGGTTTGACACGGTTCAAACCGTAGCCAATGTGATACCGACATTTATGGTTCTTTTTTTTTCTTATTTTAAGCTTGAACAAACGTATAGTCGATTTTGGTACCGACCTCAATTTCTCCGTTTCATTGGAATAATAAGCTTGAAAATTTAAACAAAAAATTAATTTTATTGTAGCATACTTGTTTACATTATGTTTACTTTTTTTTATTCATTTAGAATTTTTCAGCTTACAATTTCTTTTTATGTAAATTTAATGACTAACATATGAAAATCTCAGCATTAGATATGAATTCAGTAAGTAATTTTAAATAAATGCAAAATCCAAACGATCTCTTTCCGCTTGTGCTTATATAGTTATTTCTTTATTATTATTTTTTTTCTTTTTATCTCGTTCAATCTCCTAAGTCATCACTGGTAGGATATTGCCGGATGCTGTCTTACGCTACAGCCTTCTTTAATTTTAATCCACGGTGTTTCGTTATGGGCATTAACGTAACTGTAGTACCCATAGACCGTAAACTCGACCAAGATTTTATTTTTTATTTTTCTCTTTTTTTTCAGCATGAAGTAATGACATAAATTATGATTAAATAGAAATTCTATTATTAGTTACATAGGCATGGTAATTACAACCTTCTTTTGAGCTTACTTTTTTTTTATCACTATAATTAATTATTTATAATGTACCGTTAATTTTGTTGGGCTATGATATAAACGAATTTTCAACATAATTATTTAGCCTCGGCGTAAATTATGTTTTTACCATGTGAAAAAATATGTGTAAAAATAAAAAATATATTAGAAATGTAACAAATGAAGAGTAACACTAACAAATTTTAGTTTTTAAAGTATCTCTATTAGTCAGTTATATCAAGGGACCTCAACCATTTTTGTTTTCAATTTTCGTATTTTCCGATTTTAAAAATGATTTATTTAAACTTATCAGTATTTGATAAAGTATAGTAAGTAAAAAGTTATGTAAAAATATGTGCATAAAGCATATAAAGTTATTTCAAAAGCTTTTTATTTGACTTTAATCAGAGTTTTTTTTAAATTTAATTGCCAACTGATATTATTCAATGTATCAAAATTAACGTTATCAAAAAACCTATATAACAGTGATTTTTTATCCAAAACTGTCTGCTACTTTATGAGTTTAGCTACGTTGTCTACTTTTTTCCATGAGAACGCGTGTTAAAATATCAATTTTTCAAACAAGATTTTCTTTCGATTTTCCATGGCAACCTAAATATTTCTTTATTGCATCATCGTTGGATTTATGCAATGAATATTTTCCTCCAGCTTTGACAAAAACTATCTGCAATTTTAAATATCATATGAGATATCTCAAATTCTTGTAATAAAATTTATTTTAAAAGAATCAATGATTATTTATAGATGCAAAACTTGTTGACTTGAATATCAAAATACTATAAATGTTCGAAAAAATGTAACTATAAATGAAATCCTTGATTTACAAGAAAATAATGTTTCAACGAAGAAAATAAAATAATAAAAAGAATATTAGTATCAAATGAATTTTTTATTGCACCAAGTAATATTGCAAAATTTAATTAACAAAGATGACTCGTACTAAAGTTGTTACTCTTTCTTTGTAGAACAATTGAAACAAATTCTAGATCGATAAAGATAAAGCAAATAAAATAAGTTGTAAAGAATCAATTGAAAGGCCCGTTTATGGATACTATGAACTTAAGGCTTCTATTTTATCAATAATATATAGCGTAGTATACGTATACGTTGGTGTGTTTGGTTTCCGTCTGCCATGGCATTTCCAAAGCTGATAGATAACTGCACCAGCATCAAAATACTCAGTCATGCATTACCCATCTGGCGATCGAAATAAAGTCCGATTTCTCAGAAGCCAATATTGAATTCCATCTGATCTCTTCTTTTTTTAATGTATGACGTATTTTCAAAATAAATCATCGATGATATGTTTGTTTTTATTCGAACTTTCGAAATTTTTAAAATTTTTTTATATATTAATATTCATCCTAATAATAGAACTTTAATTTCTGATACTGATTGGATTAACGAATGACGCGTAAAAATACATTTGCGCATCATTTTATTTAATTATCGTTTATATGCGGAATTAATATTTTCAATGCAAATTAATAAGCGAGACAAAAGGATTATAATAAAAAGTCAATTAAAATTTACAAAGCGTTAATACATTGTACTGATAATTGCGTGAATTGAATTATCATTTTATGTGTATATGTATGCATGAATGTGCGAAGGCGCGACATATTTCAAAGAGTAACAATATTATAATTAATGTTTGAGGGATGTATGTTAGGAACGAAAAAGGCAGTGAAAATTGTTGGGAATATATGCGATTAACGAACGAGTCAACGTACTGTTAACGAGCATACCTACACGTACGAATGTATATACGCTCTGGATTTTAAATTTCCTGACTTTAACTCTTGAGAAAGAAAAAGATGCTATCATATAGAAAATTAGGACTGAGAAATAAAAATGAAGTTTTATAGAAGATAGTGTCAAAGTCTTTTCTTTGTACTTTTGTCATCATATTTTTTTTTCTTTTCATTTTGTTAATTGAAATTATTCTTTGAATAGAATCTGAAGAATCTTTGATTTATATCTCTTCAAGTTATATTTTTAAAAAATCTTGTGCAATAATTTTTATTTTTTTATCTTCAGTTCAATATTTTCATCGTGACGTAAATTTGTATTATTTTGAATTTTATGATCTAAACATAGAATTTAAAATTGGAGAAATAATTTGAATCAAATTTTATACAATCAAATTCGAAATTAACAATTTTGTTTGACATTAATTTATCATGTTGTCATATACTTACTCTTATTCTGATCACATACGTTATATCATCACATAAATAATTAGAAGTCGAAATACAGGCTTGTTTAATGAATCTTTTTATTAGTTAATACAAAGGTAGCTTTCATTGATATAATGATAGAATTATACATCGCGTGTCGACGTTACTTTATAATATGTTGTTATTGTTCTTTATGAATGCGAAGCTATCATGTACAAACCTAATAATTATTTCATCAACAAATTTTGAAACAGTACTGATTTTCAAGTTCAACCTGATATTCAAGGATAAATTTACAGAATTTAAATCAATCGTTAACGAACATTTTATAAAATTCTGTTTTGCCGACAATTTAGTTGAAAACCCACTGGCTGACAGCTAAACTATCTGTACAAATGTAAATATCGTAAAGTACGTCAAGCACTCCTCAACTTGGACTGTCGCCTAAAATGCAGGGTTTGCTTACGTCTTTCGTTGGTTCTTTCGATTCATAATATTTATAAATTTACGACTATCAAAATAAACAACGATATAAATAAACAAAAATACGTAAAATATATTTTGCGCTAAGCATCCATTTATTAAGCTAATTTCTCTTATTATAAATGATTATTTTAACAATTTATCAAAAAAAGAAATACATTTGCTCTATAGTTAATAATGTTATACTTAACTATGTCCAATATGTCAAAATTCAAATCTATGTATTTGTAACGGAACTCATATTTCAACAGCGAGTCTCTATTATAATAAGCTAGAAAATTGCATCGACAATTTTTTTTTTTGTTAGAGAATTGGCTTGTTCCTATTCCATATAAACTACACTCCCACAAAAGTCGACGTCCCCTTCTATATATATATGCAAGAGACGCGGTTTCGCACGCACTTTTTTATTGCACGATTCTGAACTGTTGAGTTACTAAGCCCTTGTATAAAACGTTAGGTAGAACCAAACTCACGGAAAAAGAGAACCCCATAAAAATTTCTGTATTCCCTCAGCGACAACGATGTCTTTCACCATTTTTTCACCGTTGTTTCGAAGGTAGAAATAAAGAGGAAGAAAAAAAAAGGAAAAAAAAAGAGAATGAAGGAGGGTTCGTTAGAAGAATTATAGCAGTGTATGGAGTTGGGTGAGGGAACTTTTGCAGCAAGATGAGACGTTTTTATTAAATGCTTTATATATTGACGAGAGGGTGGGTATTGAAACGAGATTTTCTCATTTGACTTTGATATGCCTGTGGGGGCTTACATAGCTCGAGTTATGGAAACTCTTTGAAGTTAATGATGGTAACGCTATTATAAACAGACTCTGGAAAAGTTGGCTTTTCTTTAAATTTCTTCAATTGTTCAAAATACTTATCCAAAAGAGAGCTTAATTATTGCACAAAAGATTCTCTTTTTTTTTTGTTTTCAATTTAGAGGCTAATTTAGTGAATTGAAAAATCCTTTTCAGTTTCAAAAAACGTGTAAATCTTTTAATTGTTGATCGCTTGCTTTTGTGATTTACAAACTAACATTTACGTTCAACGTTGAAACAGTTTATTAAGTTTTGTCACACCAATTAATTTTACAAAAACTTCAAAACTTAATGTGTTAATATTTTCAAACAAAAGCTTAATCATCATACAAAAAATAAATTTTCAAGAACTATCATCAATTTTGTTCACTTATTATAAAGTTAAGCTTATAAAAATTATAAAATCAATTGTATTTTTCTTATTATTATACAATTTTTCATATAAACGTATATTAAGTTACATTATATCACCATTAAAAAAATACTAAAATAAACATTAAAGCTCATTGGTAATGTGGATTTGATCTGCACTTTGTTCTGGATGAGCAATGATGCGAGGAATAAATCTATATGAATTCTAGTAGCTAGGTTGAATGTCAGTAAAATGTCTATATGGATAGTGGCGTTGTCACTTGGCATTATTTCCCGGAAGACCAGTTTGTCATGAAGCACTTGAAATAATTGTTCTTTTTTTTCCAATAACATTTTTTCTTATTCGTTGTAAAAATTTGTTTGAGTTCTTTTTTTATATTTTATTAGATTTTGATGTTTTTAATTATTATTTTAGCAAATTTTTCATCGAAAATTTTCTATTGCGGAAAATTTTATTTATACTACTCGTAAAGTTTCTTTTTTTTTCATTTATGAGCAGTTAAAATTTTTTATGTGTTAACGGAAGTTCGCTTTAGTTTTTATGACTATGGACTGAATGACGAGTACAATAAGATCAATTATAAATCATTGATTAGATGATTCGTCCATGCGTTTCCAAGTACATTAAAACAATCTATGCTATTCATATAATGTTTAAAAATAACGAATGAGGAAAAAAAAATTAACAAGATTAATTGCCGCATTAGTACGTAAAACTACAATAACCTTCTAGCTTTTCGAACAACGAAAATAAATGAATTTTAAAGAAACAATTTATGAACTGGTAGCATGTGAAATGGTAAATGAATTTTACATGCAAATTTTAAATATACTTGATTCAACAATAAAATTTTCTTTTTTTTTAATTTTTAAAGTATAATTATATCAAAGGCATTTCAACGAAAAATTTCTAACCAAGCAATTTGAATTAATGAAAATTACTTTTAAGTTTTTTTCACGTCGAAACACTTCTAATAACTAAAATTCTAATGACAAATAATATTCTAATGATGAAACATCCAAGGACTTTTTATCACCTCTATGGTCATTCAAGTGGGTGTGTAGTGTCAATTGGCTGAATGGAAAAGGTTAAATGCGTCGGTGCTTTGCGTGAAACGATAATGCAATTATGGTTATATATTTCTTCTGTAAACGAGCAAATTGTCGGAACATCATTGGTAAACTGGCGCCCTGTCATCATTATTTTATACTTCGTTTCTAGCCTATTCTCGACCTACTTATAATTCGACTTCTATAGGTTTTAATAATTTTCTTTTTCTTTTTTTTTATTTACCATTAACAGAGCATTTAAAATTTAGCACAACGTTTGATAATGTTTAAGTACTTGAATTAATAGAACTCATACTTTCACTTTCAAGTAGTTAAAGATTAATATTATCTATGTAAGATTCAAAAGATTTGATGTATGAATAGTTTAAAAGCACTAGTCTGGCAGAAAAAAAAGAGAAATAGAAAGAGAATAAAATTTAAGAGCACTTAAGATTTGAATGGCTTTAACTTCTTCCCTTATAAGAAATCGCCTCTTCGTAAAGTTACAATTTGATTTTTCACGGTATATATTATAACAGCTGTGCTATTTAATGCATTATTCGCTTATTTTCAAACCGCAAGCGTCAAAGTCACTCCCCCGAGGACACAAACTCTTGGGCATATGTATACGTATATATATATACATATTAGTATGAATTGTAGAGTCGTAAAAATTGTGGCTAGAATAAGGGTCTAACAACTCGTGCATAAGACATTTATGAAATGCTAAGCACTCGACCTCGAGTTTTAATCTTGACAGTTATAGTGCCCTCGATAAAAAAAATTAAAAGAAAATTTTTTTTCATCATATGCTTATATTAAAAAATTTGCACTTTATATAACTTTTGTATAAATTAATGAAAAAGTTTGAAAATAATTAATAAAATAAAAACATTTAATTATATTGTTTATTAAATTTTTGGTTATAACTTTGTTTATGTTATCCGGTCGACTCGTATACGTGAGAGCTGGAATTCGGATGTTTCTATGCAGTGCGGTCTAAGTTTTCATGTGCCAAGTTATTTATAACATATACTGGACGGTGGGTCAGTGTACCAAGACAATTTCTCGAACACACGGCAAATACAAATGTTTTTCGCGAGGACAAACTCGAATTAGCAATAGGTAGATTAATATCTTTGGGAATTCGTGTATTTGAAATATTTCCAAATTTTTAAATTTCGCAAAATATAAAAAAAAAATACTTTTTTGAATTTTCACATTTTAAAAATTATATTTTGTCTTAATTTTTAGATACGTGCATCCAAAAACTAGAATTTTTTTAACTTAAATATTTTAAAATTAGAAATTTAAATTATTATTTTAATATTAAATTTTTTAAATTTAACTTTGTTATACGGAGCTAGATGATTAATTTCAAAAGTAGGCTCTTGGATATTATACGTCGAATTTACTCTACACTTTGAATTACTTATAATTATTATGACAAAAAGACATGTTTATAAAGCTTTTCTTTTTAAATTTAGAAGAATTGCATAATTTTCTAATTTTAATCATTAAAAATATTCGTATTAGATAATCATTTAAAATTTGACGTCTATTCACATTTTACATAGCTCTGATGAAGTTTAATAAAGGCTTTATATGTTCAGAATGACACGAACCGTCAAATTTCTAATTAAAATCATTTTAATTGATAGGTCAATTAATCTTAGAACAATAATAATTAAATACGTAATTCAATCGTTCGAAAGCAAGCTAATTGATAAAAATAGCAAAAAGCCCTGTCATAGCCAGAAATTGATCTTATATAAACTTGTAACCTTTAAATTATCATATTTTTATTTAAAATCTCATAATTCTTAAACCCATGGAGTCTCATAAGTTACTATATACCGTTTACATTTCAAGGAAATACATTGCGTGACTTAAAAGCTTTAAATTTTACCCTTACTTAGCTCATAATAAATATAAAGCACGGCCCTAAGACATTAATTTATTTACAACATTGAAATTCTTAATCTTACCGTTGAAAGTTAAATAGTGCATATATCGTACCAAATACGTGTCATTTTTTATTATAACCGAAAGGAGGAGCAGTCCACCGTCGTCATTATGAAGAAAATGTTTAGTAGGGTAATTCGAAATGATTACATACGAACGTATATATAACGATGACAACGACGTGTGATTGGAGAATTGTCATTCACACCCACATTCGTATTCAGACATCGTGTCAGTCACTGTAGTTGACTTAGGTCAGTTTCCGAATTTAGAATCAGCCTTTTTAGTTATTGTTTATGCATGTACCATTAGTCTTATGATCAAATGTATATATCTGTATATATTTTCAATTAGCTTTCTCTGTTTCTTTTTTTACCTTTTCTGAATTGCGTTGAAACGATAACCAATGAAGCCATCATTTCGAAATAAAAAGAAAAAGTATAAAATGAACGAGATAATGAGTACTTCTTTTGAATATTGTACATTTTAGAGACGAAAGATAAATGTGTGTATTTTTAGCTTGCGTGATTGCTGCAGGAGAAAAAGAGTGAAAAAAAAATCAGAGAAAAAAACGGGTGGAGTCTTTTATGCGTGACGTTGTGTGTATATGGGTATCGAAATAACAAGGAAGTGTAGGCAGAGGGAAAGAGGAAGATACCTGTATAAACTGCACACAGGATGGGCGGCTCAGGTCCTATTCAATTTCAATGCATTTCAGTTTGAATTTAATTTTTTTTTTTTTCAACTTTTTTTCCTGTTTGTATTACGTATATACATTTGACATGAGTACCAAGTGTCTTTTATATAGAAACTGATATAAGTGTGTGAAAGGTCTTCGTTTGTCATCGTTCGCAATATACATATAATGTTATATGATGGTTCAGTCATGCATAAAGTTCTCGAGTGAGGTCGTTTTCGAATGAACTTATTTTTCGTTTTTCAGTGTCATTGTTTTTTTACTTGGAAATCAATGTTTTTTCTTCAAATTATTTTATTGTCATTTTAAATATACTGATTAAGTTATCATTCAAGATTAAACATTTTATTATTAAGACATAAAGTCAAATAAAATTTTCAACTGAATAATAAATTAAAGAATAATTTACGAAGAAGCGTTACTCATATTAATAGAGCTACAAAACATCCTTAAATTGATTTTATAAATTGACAAAGTGTTGCTTTATTTTATCACGCAAAATAAATATTTAAAGCGATACATATAAAGTTAATTTTTTAAAAAAGCTTACGTTTCATAATTGACTGTCGCATATCGATTTGGAAATTGCGAATACTAAATTATTTTTCAATAAGGTGCTGAAATACAAATAAAAAATTTAATTTTTGATAACTTATAAGATATTCTTGATAATATGTTTACATGTAAAAAATTAAAAATTTATTTGTACATAAAACAAGTATTTCTTATATTTCATTTCATTAAATTTTTAATTATTTTGGAAAAAAATTTTCGATTAAAATTTTGAAATTTATGATTTATATTAAATAATGATTGGGAACCTTGTCTTTCAAGATGGTAATCAAATCATACTAACACAAAGAATCTTCAGAAAAAGAATTTAATTTTTTCTATTAAAAGTATCGAAAATGTGTCATTGAACGTACAGTATTACAGATGAAAAATATTTCCTTCAAGTAATAAAATTATCAGTTTTCTTCAATTATGATTATTTTTAGTTTAAATTATTCGTAAATAATAATCAAGTGGAATATTTGATAGAAATTTTACATTAAAATATAAAAATTATCACGAGCTTTTGTAATCTTGATTAAAAAGAAAAACTGTCGTTTATAGTCTCTACCTACCATCTCAAGGTAAATTCGCTAAATGTTTTATGAGCTGAAAAATAATCAATGAACGAAAAATATAAAACTATTCATAAATATTCATCGTCATAAGGATACAATGAAAAAAAGAAAGAAAATAGAACGAACGAATTATGAAGTGTATATAGTGGGTAAGTAAGAGTAATGTAGCTTATATAAAATTATTTGCAAGATACTAAAATAGTAAGAAAAGAAAGAAAAAAACAAGAGGAATCATTAGGCCACCTACAAGTCTATAGGCACACTATGAGACTCTGACTACATTACTTTCCCACGAAACTATATATGTAACGAAAAGAGAGTGAACTATGTATATGTATATACGATATAATACAGTTAAACTTGCAATTCGTTTTTATGTCGTAAAACTGTATTACATCTACATGTATATACACATATACTTATACATCTAAGTTCGAAAATTATATGTGTATTTCTTTAATTTATTTTAACACAAGTCGTTAACATATAAGATATCATAAAAATGCAATGTAAAATTAACTGTTTAATGGTAAAATTCAACCCTCCTAAAGGTTAGAGTTATTTTCTTTTGTGTGTACACTTTGTTATAAATCACCGATTAACGATTTCGTTTAAAAGGGCTGTTAAAGGCTAAGGGATTTTCTTTTTTTTCCCTTACCCTTATGTGTCTAAATATATATAGTCTCTATTGGCCTTGAAATTTAGTTCCCTAACACACAACGGGCTTTGTGAGGAGCTCCATTTTAGTTTGATACATACTTTTAAATTAAAATTAAATTTAGATGCTTCTAACAAGATTAATTTTCGAAAAAAATTTAGTATCGATCCGTTCTTTGTTTTTTAATGAAAAACACAAATAAGAATTTACTTCATCACTGAATCACAGCATATAGTCTAATAACGAAACGAGTAACCCAGATATAAGATGATTAAAAATTTATGAATAAACGTGTAGTTTTCTTTATACTCTGAAAAACATGTGTAAACTTGAGGATGTATCAGACTTTTTTAAACTTTAAAAAGTTTCTTACTGTTTAATAAAATATGATGCTTTAAATAATTGGTTCGCTATACTTTTAATAACTGTAATTTTATATCACACAATGAAATCCAGACTGATTCTTGCATAAGTAGAGTAACAACTATGGGGAATTCTACGAAAAAAGAAATGCCAGCACAAACTCTGTTCGCCAATGCCATGAGCAAAATAAAATAAAAAAAGGGAAGAGAAAAATCCAAGCTTGCAAAAGTGTGTACAGAGAAAATGCTTAAAGCTTTTGTTGTATACAATTGTACGTATAGAAATAAAGTTGAGTGGTATGCGTGGTGTGCGTCGAGTACACGATGGAATATCAGGGTAAAAGAGATCGATAATGCGCAGGCGCATTTCTTCTCCCCTATATACGTACATATATATATATATATCTTAAATATCGAAGTATATTTTACGGGGTTGCATCCTCATGACTTTCTTGTTACTATTTCATCTTAATGTTAAGGTTTACCCTCTAAATACCTTGATATGCCTATATTACTTTTTACGACCTTCAAAAGCTTTAACTTTTTTTCATGCTATTACACCATTTGACTTTGCTTTTATATTAAGAAGCCATAACATGTGTGCGTGCATGTATATACACATATGTTATGTCTTCTTTTATAGATACTGTTCGACTTTTGCCATTTTTGTCGCTTGACGATACAGAGAAAGAGAGAGAGGAAAAAGAGAGTAAGTCTCGCGACACTCTGGGGTAAGAGCTTAGCCGTAATTTAGAGTTCTTGGAATAACAAGTCGCTGAGTCTACGTACTCCAAATTCCATTCGATGCTAATTTATTCCAGTCTTAAAGTTACAGAACGATCACTGCTTTTATTTGTTGCTTTTTAGTACGAAAATATTTTGCTTTTACCATGATTTTTGGCTCTCTTTTTTTTAATGCTTACCGTTATTCAATATAACAATTATTTACATAACAATTAAATGTTAAAAAAGAAGTTTAGAAATTCATTATTCATCAAATGTTATTTACAATTTTTCGTTTATTTTTTTCTTCATTCATTTTCGACGACGTAATATATTTTTTATTCGATTTAAATTGTTCGGGTTTAGAATTGCAAGAGTTAAAAGCTTAATTATAATTGTCTTATATTCTTTCGAGAAACTTAATCTTCTTTGACTCATGAATTTCTGACGTAAAATGGACTTAAAAAAAACTGCAAAGTGTATATTAAAGGTAATTTGTCAAATTTCGCTTCATCAGGTATAATTTGGTATGTTTCATAATGGCAAAGTAAATAAATTTAATTCAAAGATCATTCTTTTGTGTAGCGAAATGTAAAAAGGAAAAGCAATTAAACGAAATGCATTGTACTTGTGAAGTTAGCTTGCACATCAAAACTATATATAGGGGGATATCAGTGATTTTGTTCATTTATTCATTAAATGCGTACATAGCATTTATAATTTAATGTAATTACGAAGTAAAGAAAGCTTACTTTTCATCGACTGTTATATACCTTTTTTTCGTCCCTAGGGAGAATACTCCTCGTTAAGTGAAGTAAATTCCTTGTGTGACCGAGGAACAAAGAAATGTTAAAAGGAAATAAAAAGAGAGAATTTCGAACCTTCTTCTTTTTTTTCTTTTTTTTTTTGAAGGTACGTTTTACCCTTACTCGTTTTCTTTATTTCTTTCTTCTTTGACTAAGAACAGGAAAGATAGAACGACACACTGTGTTGGTAGAGTGGAAAGATATGGAGGGTGGATTTTCACGATGATGTTTGGGATGAAACGAGGGGAGAATCTGTCAGAAATTCAACAGACGATTCTTAAGGGTATCGAAATAAAAGTGAATTCTCTCAGTCCAGTGTATCTTAGTAATTCTGAACTTTTAGCATCTGACACGCGCATAGTCACGTATATTGACAAAAGTCAAAAAAGATTACAATGGATTTTCTTTATGTCATATTTAGTCTCTCATTGATTTGTATTTGGTTGCATTTTGTAACTTAATTAATAATTTATTTTATTTTTCATCAACAATTTTACTAATGATGTTTATTTATTTATCAATATAAACATAGAAAAAAATTAATTACAAACAAAAATTTTTCATTTACGTAAAAATTTTTGGTCCAGAAATGATATAAAACGTAAAGTATTTTAACTTTCATATAGTTTTGAATATCAAGAAGTCGCTGTCAAAGATTATAATGTATTTGCTATAAATATATATATACAGAAAAAAAAGGATCCGAACAAAAAGGTAAAGGAAAAAAGTCAAGATGAAAAAGTTTGTTACTTTCAATATAACTTAAATTGAATACAGAGCAAGCTATCGATATTTTATTTGTTTCTTAAAAGCTTTTCTTGCGTGACATTTTTACGTTTTCTCTTAAAAGTCTTATAATATTAAAAATAGTTTTTTTCTGTTTTATATTTAGACTAACTTATTAATAGGTGCAATAGAATATTAAAATATTTCTAAATATTAATAGCTTCAAAAACATGATTTAATTTTTTCATACTCAGATGATACGATGAGAGATATGTCACGGATTATACTTATTTTAAATAATCAAATTAATTATGGAAACCTTATGAATCATTACATATTCGTTACAAACCCTATTTAGTCACGCATCAAACAATGCACATGGAAAAAAATCCGAAAAAAATTACAATCTTTACATGAATTAAGTTTCGAGCTAAGAAAAAAAAAGTTCTGTATAATTATATGACATTCTTAGCGAATTCTTGTTCTGGGGGGCATTTTTTTCGTAAATGTTTTGTCAAACCTAAGTATAAGTGTAAGTGGATAATAACTTTAAGCACGCGAAGTCCTTTTGGCACAGTGACATGGAATCTGCGGATTTCCTTGAATCATATATCACAATTTTTTTCATTTTTTTTTATAATTGAAAAATATTTAACATTTTGATGCAAAATATAAAATTATGAACATTATTAATATTTTTTTAATTGAATTAAATTTTTTGATAAATATCAAATTATAAATTTTAATTCAAACTTTCTATGTTTATGAAAAATTTAATATCAAGCTTAATATCTTTTGCACGTATACATTTATTTTTAATTTTTTTTTTGGTCGATCAAATGATTTAAATAAACATTTGTGTATTTTTCCAATTATCATATCTTTATGTTTTTAATCTCAAATGTATCAACGCGCATCTTTTGCCAAAGTGTAATCACAATTAAAAATTTTAAAAAGCACATTTACAAATGTTTATCTTGTAATTTATGAGGATAAAGTAAAGAATTAAGATTAATTAATACACCATCGTGATTAAATTTTTTTCATTGAGCACAATTTTTTTTTCATTGTTAAAAAGTCAGGATATTCCTTTGTACTTTTGACATTGATATTAGAGTTCCAATTTTTTTTTTATCAAACAAATATCTAAAAAAAAGGAAAAGAAAAAGGACAAAGAACAGCGGCAGAAATAGACTTTAGTTAGTAGGCACAAAAGAGTTGAATTGGCCTAGAATGTATAGTAGCCTTTTTTTCTTGTTTTTTGACAAACTCAAAAAAGTTGTTGGCAAAATGGATAAAAACTTTTTTGATAAAAATTATTAATTGAAAAAAGTTTAGAACATTTTTAAAATTTAGTAATATTTTTAATTTGAATGAATATGTTATAAATTTAATTATAAAGTAAAATATTTTAAAATAAATTCCAATGTAAATTTCATTGAAAGCGATACTTGTTACATGATGTATTATAAATTTTTATGGATTTCAGATTTGGAGCGGAAGAATGACTTTTCTTTTAAAATAAAATATGCTAATGAATAATGCTATAATAAATTCATTGTAATATATTCCAATATCAATATTTCTTCATAAAAATCAAAATTTTACAAATTTTTATATCATTTATTACATATAAAGGGTCCAGGGGAAAAAGGGGAATTGTTCAAATTTCATTTATCAAAAAATGTAAATTTACTTAATTTTTTTTTTATCGAATACAAGTAAAGGTTTAGATTAAAAACTCTGAAAAAGTAGAAAAACAAATTTTTTAAACAGAACAAGGTAGTTACACTGATTTATGAATCTAAAAATATATGAATCAGTATTAAACTCAAAATTGTCAAAAAGTAACATTCTCCCTTTTTTCCCTGAGCCCTTCATATGTAATCTCAATTTTATATTTTTTTTATTTATTTTATTGAAATCCTTCAATTTTTCGGATGTTAATTCTTGAAATATTCGATAATAAGATAATACTACAATCATGAAAGAAATATTGTACTTTAATCTATTAAAATTTTACTGTTTATAAAACATCTTTATAAATCTTACTTATTATTTTATAAATTGATTCTCCATTCTCATAATATGTACAAATAAGAAGACATAGCAAATTTAAAAGTTTAAACTTATAAGAACAATATTGAAGAGAAGTAAAACTGTTTGATAATAAGATCATATGTTGCGTGGACAAATTCAATTGAATCTCATTGAATTGAAGTAGATAATAATTTGTTGTAAAGCTCATATGCAAGACAAAGTATATATACGTAAAGGGTAAAGCGTCTCGTCGTAAAGTGGCTTCTCTGTTTTCGGTTTAACAGGTCGCTGACTCCCCCGCGCGCGCTCGTCTATATGTATATACGCTCTAATTAAATCCTTAATCGGAGACTCATCTCTTTCATTTTTTCTTTTTTTATTTTTTAATCCAAGGCTTTTAAATTAGCAACACGTGCGTTTCTTATTTCAAGTAGTAGTTTCTTCATGTATTTTATTGCAAGTAAGTAGAAAAATTCAATGTTGCAGCAGACAACAAGAGGAGAAGGTCATATTTACAAAATTGCATTTTATCAGTATCAAAAGAAGAAAAACCTTGAAAAAGAAAAACAATTTTAAATTTAAATTTAATGTTTACTTGTTTAAAATTTATTGCGCATACATTTTGTTATATAGAATTAATGTTAAAAAGATCTAGGAAAATACACGTTGGTTTATAAATAGTAAAGTTATCGATTTAGCATGGAAAAGGGTATTTTTCCCTCCCAAGTAATTTTCTAAAATGTTTTCCTTAACACTATAATGATTGAAAATAAATAATTTTATATAACAACCTAATTGGAAATCAATACGTGATAATAAATTATACCGTCATTATAAAATTCAAACTTGTGTAACGTAAAATTTTGAAATTATACAAAAATATTCAAATATTATCTAGTTAAGTACATGTAGCATGACATTGAAACTTGAACTAAAAGTAATTAGCGTATTGATCGCATGTCGAGCGTTGAAAATATTCAGTATGACCAATTTCAACGATGCATATATGCAATAACTCCGAATATATAAAAAAAAAGCCTAACTCTTTTTTAATAGTCAACAGTTAGAAGACTAACAAAAAGAAGTACGTAATAAAATGTGCATACCACAAATCTTATTATGCAAAATAAAAGTAGTTTCTCGTAATTAAATGGAATTACATAGGTGAAGCTCTACTGAATCACTCACACATCCTTAGTTGGCGTAGGGATAAATTACTATCGGAATTTCATTAAAAACTTAAGAAGGTCAAATAAAAGAAAACAAAAACCTACACACGAATGTTGTTGCATGTATCCTAGATGCCATTATACCGTTTCTTAACAATATTAAAAGAAAAATAAAAAGGATAGTCATCTCTTTAGGTTTCGTTGACATGTAATAAAAAAAAGAAGTGTGTATGCGTGTATGTATGTACATAATATTGCGTAATAATATGTAAAGGCTATCACATTACGTAGTCGTATTCGTATAGTAGACGAGCTTCTATATATGCAAAAAAACCCTTTCCGCGTTTACGAACAGCAAAGCCATTCGCTCTTTTCTTTGGGAATATCTTTGCGTGCAACTAGCCACATATTCTATATACCGTTTTTATTTTTCTCTCTTCTCCTTTTTTTTCACTAAGCAACGATACCCAACACCTTGACGAGCTTCTTGTGGCTAATGTATATACAATGTATATAGGGCTTGTTTTTTTTACTTTTTTTTCCTTTTTCTTAAGCCGTTTAGCACGAATTTGCCAGTGCTTAATTTTTTGACGTGCTCGAGGATGGACGATATTAAGTTACTCCTATAAAAATCCCGTTCCCACGTAAATGTCTACCGCAGAGGGTATATCGACAATCTTTTTTTTTTAACTCCAAAGGTATTTTTTAAGCGAATAGATTTAAGTCTGTCAGTTTAATATTAATACCTGCCGATTGTGAATAAAATTAATGATAATTATTAAACAATCTTTTATTTTATTTATGATTAAAGCTCTCAATCTAGATAACTACGTCGAAAAAGGTTGATATAATATATTTTGCAATGACTTTGATCTTTTAGGCTTAAGAAGTTCAAAGTTTCATCGAAAATACGCTTAAAAAAAGTTGTTTCATATATCGAAAAGGGATCAAAAAGTTATTTTTAATAAATGTTTTATAAAATATATCAATGAATGTAATATCTCCTATTTTCCCAATACTGATCTTTGTTCCCTGCTGTAGATTTCGAAAAAGTGTCATGAATAAAATAGTAATTATTTAGGAAAAACGTATCAATTTTTTTCGAGCAATGATCATGCGAGTATATTGCCCTATATAAAAGTTAGAGTCATATAAAGAATAGAGATGCCATAAAATTTGACTTCCCCTTTGGCCGTAGACAATCAACATAAAACTTTACAATACATCTCGCAAGGTATGACACGTCAGCTAGATTTGCCTTTTTTTTCTCTCTTTATTTTTATTTTTCTTTGAAAAGTAGGAGGGAGCTTTTGAGAAACGCCTAACACACGCGAATAGCTCGTCATCGTCGTTGGCTGTCGGCAAAAAGCGATTAGATGTCAGAAAAGACGACAATAGAGTTCGATGTTATGTACGCATGTATGTGTATGTATGTGTGGGTATTAAAGGGAGAGGAAGTCTTTTTTTTCATGTATGTATAGCTCAGACAAGCAGCTTAAACTGTCTATACAAGATTTCATGCAAATATGACTTTGGAGTACAAATGGACTTGATAGCGAAGCTTTTTTTCTTTTTTGTTTTCTTTCTCATTTTCTATCTATATTCATAAAGATAAGACAAAATACTGACTTGTGAAAAAAAAATGTTTTTGAAAAATACGGGTTTATCAGATACGTGGCTGCATAATATTGTTTTATTATACCAATGGTATAATCTTAATCTTTTTATTGCAGATCAATTGCACGAGTCATTAGCCTTTCTTTCTCATTTCTAAAGGCATCACACTAAAATATAACACAAAAATACGAAAACCTTGATTTTTAATTGTTTTTTTTTTCATTTTGTTGATAAATAGTTTACATGCTTTTGTAATAGATTTTACTGATGGAAAAATTTGTTTTAGAAAAATAATACATGCATAAAATAATAAACAGATGCGAAATAGTAAAGAGTCAAAAATAAAACTTTAATTTAAAAATAACTATTTTATCTCAATATGCTACATCAAAATTAGTTATTTATAATGAATGTTAATAAAAAAATCTATAAATAATCATATATACAGATGTAAACGAGTACTATCTATTAGTTAAAACATATGTATGAAAACTGAATGAATTTGTTCAGCTAAGTACAAAGTAATAGTATTGTTCTTTAGCTAATATATTCATTCTATCAATTTGCAAAACAAGTAGATCGTGCTTTCTAACTGTTTAATAAACAAATTACAAGATATATCGCTGCGAAAAAGTTTTCTACAAGCGCGAAATTGCCGTACTTACGGAATTTATTTTCGTTAAACTAGTTTACTTTCAATATTGAAAATTAAATATTGTTTTTTTTTTTCGTTGCTCGAGAGTTATAATGAAAGTTATTAAGAAGCAATTTTACGTCACGGAATTCGTGTCCTATAGCTGCGCGTAATGTAGTTGCGCGATAAGTTGATTTTCTTTTTTCCGAATTTGTTATATTAAGATTTTTTTATGAATGTAAATATAGTGTTAATTATTACTACAGCGGATCCTTATACTTTAAATTTTCTATTAACATTGAATTGAAATTTTTCAAGGTCAGTGATTCTTGAGCTACCCATTGCTCCTGTTTTTATTGGTAAATAAACTTAAAATGTAAATAAAACTCCTGCTTTTTTTAAAAGATTATTTAAAATTTCGTATCTAAAGGCATTTTTATTATCATTTATCACGTCAACAAATACTTAACGGTTTTAACTGTCCGCAATCAAGATATCTTTGATTAAGGAAATAAATTTTTAAAGATTAGAGGTAAACATTTATCGTGTGCAAGATTCCATTTTAGATTTTTAATTGGAAAAGCTCAAGTACTACTTGCGAAAGCTAAAATTATTCTACACAACAGTAAAATTGCACAATGATGCATAGTTTACGAATAGCTGAATCAGCTTTTTATAAATAAAAAAGAAAGCAGAAATATAAATTTTAAAAAAAGCAGTCACGTACCTGTTCTTAAAGTCGAAGGAGGGCGAAAACAAATGTCGCGTCCAACATCGAACAGCTGATCAGGCACAAGTAGTCACTTCTTATACTCTTTTAGACTATTAGTGTCGAAAAGCGTCAGCGTGCTTAAAAATCTTTCGAAAAATCTTTCTTTCACCTCTTATTCTTTTCTTTTATATCACACAATATAAAAATTTAAAAGTAAAGAAAGAGTTGTTCGTTAAATTTGCTTTCTGGAAGCAAATGTCTAAAATTTTTCCAAGTGATTATTTTTTTTTAAATTTATTTATTTACTATAAATTTTTTTTTCAAGTAATGGAATTAGAAACGTTCACTCGCTGTTGCCAGGCTGTCTAGATGCTAAGTTGAAAGCTAACGTTAACCCAATTCGGGCCCGGAAGGACCTCGCTTAAGTCTCATCTCTTCAGCAATTTCTCTATCTCTCTTACTTTCCTATTAACTTATCTCTTTCTATCTCTTGTTCCTTTTTTATATACAGATATACATCCACATGTATATGTTCAGTTTAACTTTTATGTATATATATATTCTATTCTTTCTCTTTTTTTTTCTTTTAATTTTCTATCTCGTTTGCTCGCCAAGCTTTCACAACGGACACACACAAACACACTCCGCAGGATTGACGTAACGCGCGCGCTCGCCAGGATTCAGCTCCTTGATTGAATTTTTTTCTTCACTTTTAACTGACCCATGTTATACGTATATATATTATACTTATTTTGAGATTAAAGCTTATGTTAAATTAATTTATGCAAAATATTAATGCATGCACAGCTTCCCAAAGTAATAACCTCAAAAATGTAAAATCACTTTTCTGGCGCCTAAAAGCAAGAAAAAGGAACATCAAACAACATTGGATGGAGCTTGATTTTTTTCGTATCTCAATTTTCAGTAGTAGCCGGCATGTTCAGTCATCCATTCATATTAGATTCTTGTTTACATCGAGGAAGCACATTACATTTACATTCTAACTATATATTAATAAACATTATGCACATTAAATATCTTGAATTCGTCCAAAATGAACTTTACCACAGTGTCCTTTTTTTTCTATATGGTAAAAAAAGGAACTAAGCCACTTGACACCTTTTACAATTAGGATAAAAAGCAAAAAGGAGAAAAAAAAATTTGTTTTTTGTATACACAAGTGAAAAGGTAGTCAGTCAGTCGGTATGTACACACGTTATACACGGGGCGTATATTACGCTCGCGGGGGCGGACGCGACATAAAAGAAGAGCAATGTGTGTATTTTAAAAAGAAGCAAATAGCTACATAAGGTATGTATATATACCCATATACATGTATATATAGGGATGGATATTGTATACAAAAAAAAAGAAATGTAAAGAAAAAGCGTGGTGCGCGCGTGCGTAGATTAATATAGAAAAACACAAGACACTCGCTCGTGAAGCGAGCGAGAACGATACTGCCTGACTCTCTTTTACAACGTTGGAGACCGGGCCGCGCACACACCATATACAACCCAAAGAGAAGAGCTTATCTCGCTTACTCTTTTTCTTTCTCTCTCTCTTTCTCTCTTGTGCGCGATGTTGTGTGTATATATATGAGCGCGCCTGCTGGCTGCTCGCCGCGATGACGACGGCGTAGGAGTTTTGGAGGAGAGAAAGAGAGAAGGGGCATCTATATAACTCTCATGTAACCAGTGCGCGCAGACGCACTTCCAACTCTTTCTTCTTTCTTGAGCTTCGCTTGTATTACTACGATTTTTGAGCTTTTTTTTAAAGTTTTTTTTGCTCGTGCTTTTTTTTTAACTCTATGCGTATGTATATACATACATGTTCATTCTTGATCCCTTCTTACTTTTTGCCCTTTGTATTTTCAAGTGGACTGACTCGATCTCGAGGAAGTACTTTTTTCTAAAGATTTTTCTTTTTTTTTTTTTTTGAAGTACCGAGGAAATTTTGATTTTACTTTTAATTTTTAGACATTTTTTGTTAAATTTTTTTAATAAATTTTAAAGTCACATTTATTTATTAAAATTAATTTATTAACATTATTATCTATATAATCCAGTTTCATTGAAGTAATTTAATACTAAAATTGGATACTTATAATAACAATTTTCAATGTCGATCAAATAATTATAAGAATATACAGAATAACAATTATTTAAAATTTCAATGATAAAATTATTTTTGAAATTTTTTATTAATATATATTTTTGTAAGATTACTTCCGCGATTTCTAATTATTCCCGCAGATGTGTAAATTGAGAAATGATACATCTGCGTCAGCAATAATGTTGTGCTGGTGTAAAATTACTTAATTTTCACGTCTATGAGTTTCAGATTGTTAATATTGAATTTCATATATTATAGAAATTTCAATAATTTTATGAATGAGATAGGATGATCTAGTTTTTTTAAAATTTAATAGAATTATCTTATTTATTTTTATCTAACACTAATAATCGATTTATTTAAATATTTTTGAAATATTGTTTTCAATTTTGTAATTTTAAAGTAAAAATATTAAACTATGATCTTTATAACAAATCACAAAACAATGTTCTAAATTTTTTTTGAAAACAATATGTTGACTTGATTTTGAACTCCAAACTTTGTTTTTAATGTGATAATCTTAATTAAATATTTATTTAAAAAAATTTTTTTGATGATATGATGCAATTCTAGATTATTAAGTAATGTATGTTTAGATGTTCTCAGAATGTTTTAAATGCTATAAAAACATGAAATACTTGGAATTTTTTAATATTTTGACATGATTGTTTGCTAAAATAATATTTGCCTGATTTGTTAAAAAAAAAAAAAAATTATATGATCTTGATATATTATCAAAATGTTTTATGGTATTATAAATGTCAAAAACATTTTGCTACTGTTTAAATGATAAATCTGATTAATCTTATATTTGAATTATTTAAATGAAATGCTTTAGTAACATTTAAAGTTATGCATAAATATTCAATATCGAGTTATGTATCAAATTGGATCCTTATTTAAATAAATTTTTTTAACTTATACGTGCAGACTTTATAAAAACATCCTGCATTTTAAAATTAAAAACAATTTATTTATTTTCAGACAGATAATTTATCTTATTACTACCAAATAATGACGAACGATTTTGTACCATATGAAAAAATGAATAGAAACACTTATTTTGTTTGTTTTTCACTATCAAATATTTTTATAATTTTACATATCTTATGATTTAATTATAATTATTCTTCGTTTCAAAAATATTTCTTATTAATTTCAAATACAAACAAAAATTTTAAACAAAATAAGTATTACTTTGTTATAGAACTAAAAGAGTTTAAAAATACTTTTTGTCATGGAAAATGTAAATAAGATTCATTGTATTTAATTAAATTTATGTTACAATATATTATACGTATTAAAATACAAATGCCGCTATTTCGATGAATAAACAGTAAATGTAGTAATATTCATATTTTACAGACTCTTTCTTTCTTTGTCGAAAATTACAAATTCTGATACAACTGAAATGCTTACATGTAAGCCGAATTCAATTAAACTCCAATTATTCTAATATTTATAATACTTGCTTCACCACAAATAGGCACTTTAACAATACTCATTCTTTTCTTTTGTAAAATAAATGATAAATGAAATATAAATAGCCAAATTATGGTTATTATATTAAAAGAAATGCAAAATAATTATCTGAAAAACTCTATGTAAGTGAAAAAGGGTTCTCTGCTTTGACTTGCAGAAATAAATGTAGCTTCTATGTATTGAAGCTTACATTTATAGGCAGTTAGTTAATTGCTAGTACAATTTGACCAACCTTTTTCTACTTTTCAACGATGAATAAAAAGACTTTTTTAATCTCTTTCAAAGCAAGCCATTTTGTGGATAAACTTAGAGCAGATTTTTAATGCCTGCATTCTCTAAGCTACAGAACATTTATAAGTCTTCACTGTTCGTCTTTATCCTTTGCGCCATGTTTCAAAATCCTTGTGAATTCAAGGTAGTCAAACATAGTGTTCTTAATTGGTGCTTCTCGATACATTTCGTCGACGTCATCGTCAGTAAACCTAAAATATAAATAATAGTTAAAAATAAAAAAAATGATTTTACTTAAAAGCAGTAACATAGAAATTTTTGATAAAATTTTCTTACCGATCACCCATAGTAGTAAGAAGCTCCCTAAGACGTTCTTCATTAATGTGTCCTGTATTTTCTTCGTCAAAACAACCAAATGCATTTTTTATCACGTCTTCTGGATCAGTACCTTGTAACCTTTCTCCAAACAAAGTTAGGAACATTGTAAAGTTTATTGGTCCTGGGGCTTCATTCATCATAGCCTCCAAATACTCATCAGTTGGATTTTTTCCCAAAGATGCAAGCATGTCATGCAGATCTTCTTTGTCAATGAAACCATCGTGATTATGATCAATCATATTAAATGCTTCTTTAAATTCTGCAATCTGTGCTTGATCAAACATTGCAAATACATTGGAAGTCGCACGTTGAGCACGCTTCTTTGTGGTAGCACGACGACCAGCTGTTTTACGAGAAGACATGTTTACCTGAAACATATTTTATAAATAAGTATTCATCTTATTTTAAACAAACCAATTTAAATAAATTTTTCAAATTATAAAATTAACAGATCATATTTTTTATTGGATAAATTTTTAATTATCTGATAAGAATTTCTTGGAAGCCATGTATCGAAGCTAATTTGTCTTGCCAAGATACAGTAATGAGGTTTAAGTTTATTTTAGGATAACTAATGGGGACAATTCTTCAACATCATCAAATACAAAATAAAAATAAAACAACTTGTCAAGAATGATTGACAAAGTACTGTGCTAATATTCTTATTACTTAAATTAATATAGAAAGATTTTTAAAATATTGAACAGCTGTGAGTAAGCGATGATAGAAAGGTATGGGTCAGCACTTTGTTTGGAAACAAAATTACATTGAACCTCTTATGGAAGCTTGCTGAGTAATCAAGACTGCCAAGCCATATTTTGACACTAATTTAAGAAAATATTTTTATGGTAAAAAAGATGTAATTAAAAAAATATATTTTACAATTTACTGTTTCATTATTATGAAAGAGCAATAAACTTTGTCGTGATGAGTAATCATTATAATTACATTTAAATTTTCTAAATGAATCATTTATTAATAATCGGAGTAGCATCTTTATTAAAAAAGTACAATACATTTTTATATAAATCGAAATATTTTGATAAATTTCTAATCATAAGAATTTAATGTAAACAATAGCAATTATATATATATATATATATATGAAATTAATCAAAGTGATATAGTAGTTTTCAACTTATCTCCGGATGACTCACCAATGAGTGTAAAATAATTCGCCAAAAAAGGTTTAAAGAATTAAGAGAAAACCAGATCACGTACTTATCGCTTACATGTATGCGAAATAAAAAGAATAAAAAGAACCACTTTCGACAAAGTATAAAACTCGAAAAAAAAAAGAAATTGAGGCCAAGAGAGGATGAGTATTCGTCACTTTTAGTTTGGTATGCAACAAAATATACGACAATGGCGGCCTCTAAGTTTTATGTCAAATACAATACAATGACACGTTCTATTTATCATCATCATTCAATTTATTAATAGATCTTTGTATTTTTCGAAAAAATGAATAATAATTTTAAGACTTACGGTATTTGTTTTTGTAAAAAAATAATGAAGAATTCAACCGCAGATAGCGTTGTTGTTGTACAATAAAATTGGAGAAAGGTGTTTGGTACTAGTTGCGCTTTAAATCAACGCACAGGACTGCGTGTAGCGTACGACTGCGCAAGAAAATATTTCGCGGCCAGCATATGCAAGGCAACAAGAAAAAGAGAAAACGGCCATTCACCACACCCGTGGAACACTTCGCCATCTTGCGGTAAAGCCGCGCTACTTGGTTTAAAACCCAAGGAAAAAAAGGAACGAAGCGTTTTGTAGATCCCTATATTAGGTATAGATGAACATAAATACATCTATACTTTTTTAGGGTTCAAATTTCATTACGTAACAATATTTACGTGTTAATAAAAATTTTTTTTTTAATTTACAGTTTAAAAAAATTAATTTTTTATTATTAATAAATTAAAAGATATGTGCGTTTTCAAATGCAAAAATAATTATAATATTAAAAATTAATTTTTTAAACAAATTTTTAACAATTTTAATCTGTGTAATAATACTTAACTTTTTTTGGAAAAAAATCGAATTGAGAACAAGATTATGTATGATTCGTATTTGACCGTGAGGGCAATTCATCGCCATATTTGGTAATCGGTATATACTCGTGAGTGCTTACAATAATGTCTTATCCTTGTTATTTTGCAATCGTATGCAGTGCGAATATATACTAACTTCTTTTATAAAGTATATAAGCAATTAAGCCGGAGCTTGTTAACATGTTAAAAATTCATTAATTTATCTATAATGTCAAAAAATTTCTAAGGAAACTTAAAAAAACAATTATTATTTTTTATTATTTCACAAATAATAGTTTTATGTTATTTTTTTTTTAATTAAAAAATGTTTTTCAATATTAAATTATTAAAAATACTGTATCAAATAATTGCGTAAGATATATTTTACCAAAAACTTGTATAAAGACTTTTATCTCATTTATTATTGTTCTACCTTGAAACTGATATTTGGAAATAGTATAGTTGTTAAAATTATAATAAAATATTTATAGGTAAAATAAATAATATGTGATAAGTAAATTTTGTTCTTATATATTTTACTTATTTTCATCTTTATTACATGATTCGCTTTTTATTTTAACGAACAATAAATCGTATCGCACGATTTATCATAAAAATAATATATATAGAATAAAATATAAATCTACCCTTAAGCAATACTAAAATGGATTTGACGCATCATAATATTTACATAAAATACATTTACAAGGCGCCACATGGCTAGATAAACTTTCCTTATTTCGCGTATCAAGGAAACGTTTCTTTTTTTTTATTTTATTATACGCCTATTACATTTAATTATTTTTGAAAAAAAAAACTATTTACATTTGCATATATGTTCACTTGTATGCTTCGAGCAAAAGTATAAGCAAATGTTTAATGTTCATTGCAAATTGTGCGCGAAAATTTATTTATTTATTTATTTTGAAAATCATAACGTGAAGTAACAATTACGTGATTTAATCAATAATATTATAAATAATAACACTTGCTTATACTTTTACAATAAGGCTAAAACGATTTAACGAAACAAATAGTAAAAAAAATACCTACAGTCTATTACAAAAAAAAAATAATAAGAAAGGACTAATGTAATACTCTACACTTGGTCTAAAGCTTTCAATATAAAAATTTGATAATATAATTTCTATGATAGAGACTGAGAATAAGAAATTGTACATTGTAATTAGAAAAAATACCCTGGAAGAAAATTGACCATATCTTAAGCATAATTGTCGGCCAACGCATGTTAAAATGACACTTATCTAGAAATTTTTTAAAAATGATTTCTAGAATTTCTAGATAAGTGCCATTTTAACATTTGTTGACCAGCAATTATGTCTACAATATGGTCAATTTTCTTCCAGGGTATTGTAAAAATTTAATCGGTCTCACCGCTAAGAAACGTATTTACAATAGTTCATTTCTATAGCAGCAATATAATGTAGCTGTAATATTATTTAAGGTTTTGGAACTTTTTGACTATGGTTTTAAATTAATCAAATTTAAGTAATTAAAAAAAATAACAAAACTATCTGACGGCTACTCCGTTAATGGTAATTCCGTTTCTTGATACTGGTTCTGCTTCGTAATGTCCAGGTCGATTGTAATTGTTTCTTCTTCCTTGACCTGCACCGTATCTATGGAAATTGATGAAATTCAATATTAATAATTGTTATGATTAAATATTTTTTTTAAGTTAAATGTATGAAATTTACGCTAATTATAAATAATAAAAATATTTGTTAAATTTAGCAAATATTTGTTATTAATTTTAGCATTGATCTGTTTAAAATTTGGTTAAAGCTTGGAAATCGTGAGTTCGAATCTATATCAGTACAAATTTAATAAAGACATTAAAAAAATTCTTTAAATTTATATTTATTTAAAAATATTAATATTAAAATATATGTCCGCGAATGAAAATAAATATTTAAATAATAAATAAAATATTTACCCGTAAGTACTACCAGCCATACTATATGGATGATCATAGAGACCTTCCTCAGGAACATTTTCATATGTCATATTAGGCGTTCCGTCATTTAGTGTCGCGTAAGACATAACGGCTGCATTTTGATCTTCTTTTCGTTCAGCAGCTTGAACATTTTCTGTATTTTTGACAGGTGTTGCTTTACGTCTAGAAAATTTCAAAGTTATACCATTATAATATATTTTTCAAGAAAACAAAATAAGAATAATTGTACTCTATTTGACTTACAATCTGAGATAGACCAAACCGATTACTATCAAAATAATTATTATAACGCCAGCTCCAATTCCTACACTTGTACCAACATTTTGAGCTTCAGCGATTTCATTCGTTGATTCTGTCAATAAATTAATGAGTTATTAATATGATTAAAATAAAAACCAAAGCATTTTTTTAGTAATTTATTAAATTACCTTGACATCTTGGCTCTTCGCCACTCCACATACCGCTATCTAAACACTTCCTCAAAAAGAGACCAACTCTTTCATATTGTGGTAAACAATGATATTCGGCAGCTCCTCCATAAGTCGTTGTTCCATTTACAACGATTACTCTACCGTTTTCTATTGTCGGTGGATGCTTGCAATCAACAGCTGTATTAACATTATTTATTTTATTAGTATCATATTTTCTTTTATAAAATTGATATTATTTATTTTTTTAATCATGTGAATAACATACCAAAGCAGATTGGAGCTCGACCACTCCAGAATCCATTTTGTTGACAAATTCTAGTTGCGTTGCCTTCCATAAAATATCCTCTGGGACAACTATAATGAGCTACACCTCCGACACTGTGAGTTGAAATTTGCGTTGTTGATATACCGATCTTATCTGGATCTTTGCATTTTATTTCTGAAAAATTACATTGATTTTTATGTAAATAATAACATTTGTGTATTACTAAATATGTAATGTTAATGTAATCTAATAAATATTTTTCGTACATAATATGATAGCACACAGCAACTTATGTGCATAAAGCATTTTGCTATTCATTTATAAGTAAAGAAAGCGTAGTATTTAAACGTATGAAATTCAAAAATAAAATTTTGAATATCTTTAAAGTTAAACTTATTGAATAACACAATTTTCACTAATACCAATATGTAAAAATATGATCATAAAAATACGTGAAATTACATATACGCTTATAATAAATTTAAAATCAATTAAAAATACCAGTTTTTCATTTTTGTTGTTTTTTTTTATTTCTCAAATTTACATACTAATTTTAAATTTTCTATGAACGTTCAATTTTATAAATCAGTAACAGAAAATGCTTTTATTAATTATCAATATCTGTAAATTTTGATAAATTTTTAAAGTTATATATTTACTTTTCTCATTTTAAATATTTTTAAAAAATCATCTTGAATAAAATAATAATTTGTTTGTTTAACGTTTTTATATTAAAAAATTACGAAAATTTTAATTGATTATTGTTTAAAAAACTCGTTGAGTGATAGAAAATATTAGATAAGACACAAAGAGGTCGTCAGTGGCTCATTCGGTAGAGCGATGGATTCGTAATCTCGAGGTTCCGAGTTCGAATCCCGCTCTCGGCAGCCGATTGATACAAGCACCACTGTACGTCACACGTGCTTTGTTTACAAACACACTGATGATTTCCGTCGCTAATTAGCAAAGATAGCATAAATACAGCGACGTTAAATGAAAAAAATATATATAACATGGGTATCTCAATCTTGTATTTAATTTTTTTTTAAATGTAGCAAAAAACTTCTAAAATTGTTTCAACATTTATTGATTTATAAATGTATCCAATATAAAATAGTAATCATCCATTTATTTTTATGATTAATTTATTAAATTTCTTTAAATAAATTAATTGTATATTATTTATTTCTTATTTATATACATGAAAAAAAGTATAAAACATCAAATGAAAAAATTAACGAACCTTTACAAATTGGAGTATCACTGCTCCAAGTGGCATTCTCAAGGCACAATCTCCTTGCAAAACCATCGAGTTCGTAATTTCCATCGCATTGATAAAGGGCAGCCGCTCCATAATAAGTTACGTTCGAGGTCAATGTATAACGACCGTGTTGAATTTCATCTGGTTTGCCACAGTCCACAACTACAATATTCAAATAAATCATATATAAGCGCACTTGTTAACAAACTTAAACCTCAGCGTTAAAATCGATTTAGTAAAAAAACAGAAAAAAATTTGCTTGTAACAGATTGAATTTATTAAAGGAAAACTATTATTATTGGTTAATTAATGCAGTCTACATTCTTAAACATGTTTTTTTTTATGTTTAATAGCACTGTATATATGCAGGAAAAGAAAAAGTAAGTCGATATTGAAATGATATCAATTTCTTATCAAAGAAAATAATATTATATCTATGCGTTTATTATTAGTTTATTAGAAAAAAACTAGTTTTTAAAACAACTTTCAGAATGGTTTTTTCAACAAAAGTAATATATTGAATAATCGTTTCTTTCAAAACTTCAATAATTTCAGTATTAGCATTTATCAAATGATTAACAAGATAATCGATCAAGTAGTATCAAATAATAATCAATCTTATATCAAATACGAATATAACAATTCATCAATTATTTTTTTATATACATAATAAAACATTAAAAGCTATTGAAATAAATAAATGAACGAAGAAAAAGTAATTTCATTCTAATATCGTAATATAAGCACGTAGAAATACGTCCATATTTAAGTGTAGAATATAGAAATGAAATAAATGATATTATTAGACTTTCACTTACAAACGCATTGTGGCACTTCGCCGCTCCACTTTCCATTGTCCTCGCATGTGGATAAAGAATCGCCAACGACTTTATAACCACGCTCGCACCTGTACTTAGCTAAGGCACCAATTTTATACGAGGTCGCACCGGTATTTGAATTCTCAGCAGTACCTGTTCTTATCAGTGTTCGTCCGTACATACGATCGTTACCAGTTAAAGATAGGATTCCATGCTTAGCCAGTACTGGTTCTGGGCATCTGATTTCTGAGAATTTAATTAATTTTTTATAAGATTCATTTTTTTCTTTTCACGTAGTCAAGGACAAGTTTAGGCGGTTTTTAATTTTATTAGAATTCTTGTAAAATTTATGTTGAAACTATCAGTGAAAGTATTGGAATTAAATTTTTTTGTTGTATGTATTAAATTGTAAATTTGTAATGGACCGATAAGATTTTTTCTTGTAATTTATGCAAATATTGTATTTTTTTTCAATTGACATATAATTATCGATAATATCAGTGTATTTAGATTCAATAAGGTCCTTTCACGTCCTTTTAATCGAATGGTCTATAGCACAAGGAGATCAAGTCCACTTTTATTGCAGAATTAATTTCACTAAATTTTTTTATTTCTAAATTTTAATTAGAATATTAAAAAAAAATTTTTAATTCTGTTTTTATTTTATGCAAACATTTTGAATTATTACAAGAAAAATTGTTAACGAAAGTTAATAGTTAAATTATATAATAATTATAGAAATACCTTCACATTTAGGAGTAGCATCGCTCCATAATCCATTATCTAAGCAATAACGTCTTGAACTACCATTGAGTCGATAATTTTTTGAGCAGCTGTAAGTAATCTCGCTACCTAAATAGGTCGTGCCGTTGACGTAATCAACCGAGCCGTTTGGAATAGGCAAAACCTTACCACAGTCGATATCTATATAAGAAAGAAATAATACAATCCTTTATTTTATAAATCATCGACTTTTTTGTAAAGTTATCTAAATATAACTATGAATCAAATAACTCATCTAAAATATTCAAATGAAAAAAAAAAATTTAATTTAATTTAGTAGCAAAAATAAATTTTAGCATTCTAAATATTACTTGTCACGATAATTAATTTTGTTTTTCGACAAAAAATATTAGATGATTTGAAATCCTTGAAATGATTTTAATAAGGAAGTTATCATATATGATTCATTATTAATCGTACATTCACAATATGGCAATTCTCCAGTCCATTCTCCATTTTCGTCACAGGTATGTTTGGCTTCTCCATGAAGTAAATGACCATCGTCACAGTGATACTCGATTGTACTGTGTATGAATAGATCATAACCAACAACATAACTTCCGTTTGGTACTTCTGGCTGTTCGCACGTTATCACTGAAATTTAATTAATTAGTATTGAGTTATAGTCAATGGCTCAGTTGGTAGAGCGAAAGATTCGTAATCTCGAGGATCCGAGTTTGAATCTCGCTCGGCGACTGATTGATACAAGCATCGCTGTATACAATACATGTGCTTTGTTCACAAACACATTGAAAACCTTCGTCGCTAATTATTATCGTAGGATAGCTTAAATACAGCAACGTTAAATGAAATTAAAAAAAAATTATTTAGGATTATGTTATTGAAAATTAGATAAATTTTAATGATTTTTAGAATCAAAATAAAATAAAAAAATTTTAATCTAAACTTTTTCTTCTGTTTAGTATAGAAAAGATTTTTTTTAAATTTTAAAACTTTAAAATTATATACTAATGAAAAAATCGTAATTTAATAAATCTAAAAATAATTACTTTCACATTGGGGTGTTTTATGGCTCCATTTTCCTTCTTTTGTACATTCTTGTTTAGCATCTCCTTCAACCCAGTAATCATCATCACAGATATACTCTATATAACTTCCAACAGTAGTTGTACCATTAAGAAGTTTGATTGTGCCATGTGAAATTTGGGCTGGGGCACCACAATCAACGTAACGACACTGCGGTGTTTTGCCCGACCATTGGCCTCCAATGTCACACGTCAGGACCTTCAAATATAAAAAAAAATAATTTTATTTTTTTCTTTTTTTTTTTAATACATGACGTTGGCATCTCTATACATGTCTTATGGTATTGCCTTTCACTCGTTTTTATATCGCATATGCTATGTGTACAATATATACATTATAAACTCAGCATGCGTGACCTCCATGACAATTGTTAGCTTGAATTCTTGGCCTAGACTGGCCAACAGAAATATTTTTTTTCGGTATATCTATGCTTATTATCTAAATTTGTATTTTTTTCCATGTTCAAACAAACTATTGTTTTGTTTATGTAGGCAAGAAATTAAATTTTATTTCAAAGTACCGAATACCTGAATCATGTGTATGTATGTCAATAGACACCTACATAATTTTAAACAAGTGTTCCTTTATTTATTATATTACAAACTTTTTTTGAAACCTTTGAAATATTTTTTATTTTGTGATTTAATCTTAACAGAAGTGTTAAGAAAAGAAATCTCATTAATTTTTATTTGTCAATATGTTGTAAATAATGAAATATTCACCGTTTCAACATTAAAAATTAAATAAAATTTATCTTGATTTAAAAATATTAAATTATGTCTTACATTGTCTCCGAACAGCACGAAACCATTTTGACATGAATAAGTAGCCTTAGATCCAGCACGTTTTCCACTAAACGATACGATACCGCCGTTTATTTCCGGGGGATCTGGGCACCAATCAACTGAAAAATCAAAATTTTATACATGTTAGATAAACATCTAAATACGCTACGTCGCGTTTATATTTTTTGAAAATTATTAGATAAAATAAAAGTGTTATTAATCGTATAAATTAAAAGCAAACAATAAAAAATAATTTTGAAATAAAAATTCAGAATAATTTTATAAAAATAAAAAAATTAAAACAATAAAAAATTATTTTAAAATACTTACACAAACATTGAGGTTTATGACCACTCCAAATGCCGCCGTCACCGCATCGACGTCTAGGATCTCCAACAAGAGTATAATTTTCTTTGCAGGTGTAATCAGCGAAAGCCCCATGAGTCGTTCTACCGTCGACAAGTTTAATCGTGCCGTTCTCCAATTCATCAAGTGATCCGCAATCGACAACTACGTGCATACAAAAGTAATAAAAGTGAAAAAAAAATATATCACTTTTTTCTCTTTTTTTAAAAAAAAATTTATTATTCATGATATTCATGAGGTAAAGCACAATAAAATTAGAAAGTTAAAATCCTATGCTTAGCCCGTCGCATTTATAAATATTTATAAAAGTGGTTATACTTACATTTGCATGTCGGTGGTGTACCACTCCAAAATCCGCTTGTTTCACAAGTCCTGTTCTTTGACCCAAGTAGCATGTAACCATCTGGACAAGTATATTCAATTATTGAACCTAACGTTGTTTTTAAATTCATAATCGTTGTATTTTCCGATTTCTCTGGACTTCCACAGGTTGATGGTTCTATCAAAGAGAAAAAAGAAGATTAATTAATAATAAGTTATTCAATTATTTTTATCTGAATAAATATTTATTCAAACTAAGCATTTCTTTTATAAAATTTATCTACAGATATGAAACATAAGGTCTTTATTTCAAGATGAATAAAAGTCAAAAATCATTCTTACATTATATATCATGTACGTAAGAATAAAATGAATGTAACATTACGTAAAATGAATAAAGGCAATTATTTTATTGAATCATATATGTATAAATAAAAATAAGTCAATCACTCACGGCTCTGACATATCCAGTGAAGATAATCCAAATTACATCCAACATCATTCCAAAGCCAAGATCTTCCACCATCTAATACAACGCAATTCTGTTCGCCATTGTAATTATTTGGCTGGTCTTTGCCCCAGCTAGGTTTTTGAATGACCTCACCTATAAAGAATAATAATGTGAAGAAAATAAGAAAAACAAAAAGAAATGTTCATTCTTTTTCGCTTTAACGCGCTTAACATTGTTGCCTTCTTTTTTTTAACGATCATAGTTCGATGATCATCGTTGTGAAACTGTATATGTTCTTGTACATTCCTCAAGAGATCAATGACTTGGAAAAAGAATGATCAACTTGGTACATGAGATGAGATCTCATGAGTAATGTACGAGATTTAATGTAAGATATACATTACATTATGGAAAATATAAAGAGACTCGCGGGAGAAAGAACATCAACGCGCATTGAATGAAAAGTCTAATGATAATTGTTAGGATAATAATTATGATACCGATCGATCGATGTATTTATTAGAGAAATTCGAGATCGATGAGTCTACGTGTACTAAGTTACTTACAAACGTAATAGCGAACTGATTACTTAATTCCCCATATGTAACTTTGTAATTTACCGGCCTCGTTCTCACCACTCCGACTATAATTATACGCGTCTATGATTTTGCATATACGAGGCTGCTTTAGTGTATACGCAGAAGGAAGAATTGAAGAAGAAAAAAAAAGTAGAAAATAAAAGTAATGCTGTAGGACAAATGCGTCATGGTGTATGCATGTTTATACTATAACGTACCATGAATCCTTCATATTTTTTCTCTTTGCTCTTGGTTAATAAAAAATTTTATAATTGTTTTTTGTATGAAAAAAAAGTTTAGATTTTTAAATAAAAGAGCATGGACAATAGTTTTCTTTCGTTTTTTCTTTATTGCTTTCCTATAAGTGTCGCTTTTAAACAGGGGTTTTGCGATTTGCGTAATTTACTTGTGTCTTACCACAGAAGCGGAAACTATGTAGATTTGAAAGGACATATTACGTTAGTTTTAATGAAAGTCCAGTTATATACGCTGCAAAGTGCGTGTTCGTTAAAACATTGATACAACTGTCAACCCTAAGGCTTTTTTTTCTATGTAATTAAAAAATTTAAATATTAAAATTAATTACTGTAAAGAACTCACCGTCAACCCATTTCCATGTGCGTACTGTTATCAGCGGTTCCTTTTGAGCACCTACCCATACCAGTTGAGTTTTTAACTTACTCTTTCGCCTTTCCAAATTGTTTAAAATAAAAGTCGACGAGATGCCCTAAAAATCAGTAAAAAATCCAAAATAAGTATTTTGTTCTCTTTTTACAATTGTGTGTTGCCTAATGGAAATGAAAGTATTTTGTGATTTATCAAGAAACACGTGCTGAAGAAGCAGAATAACTATTAGACATAAACATTGTCTGTACGAATCTGACCATTTCTACTGATAATTATTACGCACATACTAAAATAATAATACCATTATCCTTTCTGTGTTTTTCTAACAACTTTTTTCTCTCTAATACTTTCTCTTCGGAAAAAAAGAAGGTAATCTTTAACTATTATTATTTGTAAGCTATAATCGAACGTTTTATTTAGAAAATTTATTTCCTCGTTCAATAAAAAAATTACGATATGGGCACAATTTATATTTCTTATTTCACTTTTATTATAGGTTATTATTTCTTTTCAAAATTAACTTCTAATTACACGTGCCTCAGATATATTACTTATCATAGACGTGTTAAGCATTTAAGTAGCGCATTAAAACATTTTCATTCTTTAAGAATTAATATTTTTTCACCTAATATGCGTAACGTATAAATACTAGAATGTAAGAAATTTTCAAAGATTTTTAAAGTAGTATTTATTTAATATTAAAAAATTTATAAATGTTGCAATAATTATAATAAAAATACGACAATAGATTACAAAAGTGAAAAAAAACAATAGGAAATCTAAAAGTAGTTACAAAATTACTGGCGACCTTACGATTAAGACATTGAATGCTATGTGCTGTCACAATTTATTCAATATGTAATCATCAAACTACTTAACACATTTTATTACGTTAGTTTCAACTACCGCAGGTATACTTGAAAGTACATACGTGAAGAAAAAGAAATAAATAAAAGATCCAAAAAGGAAGAGGCAAAGAAGAAGAAGAAGCTGTAGGAAAAAAAAGCAACGCTATAATAATACGTGATTGGCATTACCTTAAAACCATGTACCAAGTCGCCACCTCTGGATTGACAATAATTTCTCGCATTCTGAAAGGAATCACCCTTGTTAATGACGAATTCATAGCACGTCGAATTGAAAGCTGCTAAATCGGCGTCGGCTGGTGTACCGGCATGGGCACACCTATCAATTGAAAACTCTGCAAACATAACACACAACGTACTAAATATATATATATATGTATAGATACATTTTATTCTTTGCCGTGAATTTTAACAAAATTCTTACGCAATATCATTCCTTTCTCTTTTTTTATTAGTATTTTACAAATAGATATAGGTGTTAAACTAAAATTTTTTAACTAGATTATTTATTTGAACGATATATCTATTTTTTTTAAACAAAATAAACTTACCATCAGTAGCGAAAACTTCGACTTCGCAAAGACTCAAGCTTCCTTCGACGCCAACTAATTGAAGAAAGACATATTGACCGATTAATGCACGAGCGCACGCGAATGTTTTCGTGACACCTTCCTCTGTGGAAAAAAAAGAAGAAGAAAAAAGTCAAAGTTAAAACTTTTTTTTCCATGATTACGTTCGAGTAGATGAATTCTTTAGGTTAAAAAAGAAAAGAAGAGAAAAAAAGATAAAAAAAGAGCATGACCTGTAAAAGTTTTTATCTTAAAAACTTACCGATAGTTCCTGGAAACCAAGCGCAAAGTGGATTTCTCTGTAATTCAGCACTACTATTGCCTACACGAATCTCGATGTCTTGCAAAGGTTGATGACCTTTATGGGTACATAAGAAATGATTAAAAAAAAGAGCTATAGAGCCGTTAAAATTCAAGTGTTGTTTTTTTTTTCTTAACATTCTGGGATTCTAAGCGATTCAAGTGTTGAATAACGAAGTCGGAACAAGAAAAAAAAAATAAAGTGATTTGCTTTCTTGCGAAAGTATCATCCGCTTGGAATAAAAGATTACTTAAAAAAGTAAGATTTCATGAAAAATTTTATAGTGCACTCTAAAAATTTAATTTTTATATTTCGAAAGTGAATAATCAAATAAAGAAATCACATATGTTGGTACACGTACGAGATATAAATTTTTTAATTTCATAAATAATAAGCAGACTTTTCGTTAACTCAATTAAAATCTTGAATTTTCCCTTTGTTTTTGTTAAATTTTAATGTCTACTTCCATTAATAGTTCGAAATTCTTAAATTACTGTAATTTTGGAAAAAATCGTAAAATGCCAAAATCACAGAACTGAACATTTGTAAATTGTAACAATTTTAACGGTGCAATTAAGTCATGCAATAAACTGTACATGATTACTTTAATAATGGGTTCCTTCAGCAAGAAAAAAAGAAGAAAAATCTAAGTTTCAGCTAATTTTCTTGCATATCTACGAAACATTGTATTACAACTACGAGGATTCGTTATCCAACACCGTTCCTTTAATAATACCTTTTTGAATTTTTAATTGTAATCTCTATCGCGAAGCAACAATCAGAAAACAAAAACTTCAAAATCCTTTCTTTCGAATCATCGATTAATATATAAAATAATATTGTGAAAGATACATTGAAAAGAGAAATTTAAATTCCAATATACTCGTATATACACACATATATAAATATAAAAAAGATTAAACGGTATATTATATACATAATACGAGTGAAAGAATACTTTACCACAACAGCCTCGGGTTGTAACTCTAACGACCTTGACCGCATAGGGTTTAAGCAGATCTACTCTCCACCAGGGACTTGGTTCACTTTGTGTTTCAGTGCAACGTTTACCATCGTGTTCCGTGCTCAGATCACCGTCGTTACCATGACCAGCATCGCCACCGCGTACCGTTGTCGATTGGTTCGCTGGCTTTCTGAAGCCAACGTTTACACCTGGAAACATGGTAAAATAGAAATTTCAAACTTTTGTTTTATTAATGGCTTTTTGTTTTATTTAACTGTCTATTATTTAGGAAATTTTCAATTCAATCTTTTAATTTATTTTTAATAAATAATTTATGTCGAAAGAGAACATTAATTTTTGTAAGAAAAAATAAAAGTATAAAAATGTTGGTGAAATGTAATGAAATTAAAATTTATTTCTAACACTCTTTTCTATTTATTATAAATAATTATAACTTTCAGTTTGTCGGAACGCTTTTAGAAAAAAAAAAAACAAAGTAATTGTAAAGAAAAAGTGGTAAAAGTATAATTTTAAGTATTGTTTAAATTTTTCCATTTTCTTGTTGTCCTAATACTAATTGAATTCTTCTCCGACTAACGCAATGGAAAATTGACGAGAGTTAACTTTTATAATTCATCAACTAATTCTGCTATTTTTTTCTTTCTTTCTTTTAAATGGAAAAATCATTTTCAAGGAAATAAGTACTTTAACCGAGCGACTTCGTAATTATTTAGGTTCTTTTTAAAGTTTTTTAAGAACGTGAGAAAACTAGAGCGCGAATTTAAGGTGATGGCTCATACAAATGGAAATAATAAAAAAAAGAGAGTCATTTGTACGTTTTCCTTTTTACCCTTTTTTTTTCTAGTTGGTATAATGATTCGTAACCTTTTTTTGCTGTCTCGGAACAATTCCATCAATAGTTAATTGTTGGCAATATAGGTGTACGAAGTTTATAATCACACGTGCTGACGAAACGTATAAGAAATATAGGTTTTCATTGTTTTCCATTCAGCCGAGTATTTGTAAATTTGCATGCTATTTCTTTTTGTTTTTATTATTAGCAAAAAATTTCTACGCCTTTGATGTATAAAATATACATATTGGAAATTTTAACGCATTACAATTATTTATTATCACGAGTAATTTTTTTACATTGTGAAATTCTGTTGTTTTTCAAAGATTTAGTCGTTCTTTATATATGAAGGATCAATAAATCTTATTTTTGTATAACTTAAAATTTTAAAAAGTACCTGTCGTTATTTTAATTTGTTTGTCAGGAATTTTTAACGAAAGTAAAGGAATATTCACTTCCGGAAGAGAAAAACAAAAAAAGCGTTTTTTCTTACACTTTCAGTTCACCGTTTACGGAAAGTAAAACGTACCAAACATTCATTAGGCACAACAATGTTCCTATAAATTTAGCATATTTTCTCTCCAAATTATGAAAAAAAAAGTTTGGCGTGAAATTTAAAAAAAAAAAAATTTTAACTGCACATATACACTAGAAGATAATATTAAAAAATTTTCTTTCTACTTATAAGTATATAAAAGCTACGCCATAAAGAAAGAGAAAGAAAACGTGGGCGTTGAAGATCAAGTTACGTAAAAGGCGTTGGTTACAGTGTTTTCTTTTTTTTTTTTTTTTTAAATTTTATTCTCCTTTTTCTTTGCTTCGTTTTCCATCGACTTCATTTTTCGCCATACAGATATATCTAGTGGTTCTTGTACAGGCGCATTACAAATTCTCGATTATCGTGCAAGTGTATATATAGGATATAACAGTTGCAATACCTATATACAACCAATTCTCTCTCTTTTCTTTTCTGTTCATTTTTTTCTTTCTTTATTATTCAACTTTGCGATCCGTGTGAACGGAGAAAGGATTTCCCATCGGCGCAATGCTTATAATGTAGCTTATAAAGCCATACTTCGCGTTACTGTATTTTTTTGGGGTACTTTGTGTGTGTGTGTGTGTAAGTTGAAGTCTGTTTGTATATGTGCGTTGTTTAAGCGATGAATTTCACTACTTTGAGGATTAATCGTGACATGTGCGAAGTACACAGCTCGCTTGACAGATTGCCAAGTGAACGCTGCACTTTAAACACACGCGTTAAAGTTTTCTCTTTTTTAATTGAAGAGAATCTACGTTTTTCCTTATTTTTTATTCTTCAGTTTTGTAAAGTCTATTGTTATACATCAATACTATGTGAAGTTACATTTGTATTTTCATAAAGAAATAAAATAAACTTCGACGATAAATTATATTATTTCACATAATTTTCTTTGTACTAAAAGAATGCATAAGCGTGGGAGTGAAGCTGGTATAAATTACTTTTTCGAGTAATTTTCATTAGAATAAATAAATGTTAAATTTTTAAAATATCTTAATATTATTATAATTATATTTAATTTCTGAATATTCTTGAATTTTCTATAAAACTATATGTTTGCATTTTTAAGTATAGATTAATCTTCTTTAAACGTCACATGAATCTTTTGAGACTAAGATTGATCATGATATTCACGTATATTGGAATATATACGAATGTGCATGTATACGTACATATATTGATGCAATAATCAACGATTCAATCGCTATATAACGAACTTGCGTAAATATTTCCGTTTCTTTTGAATCGCTTTTTGCTATCTTCATTTATATTTGTTTTGATTTCCGCGAAGGCGGATACACAAATAATAAGAGAAGGCTTATTTATAAATTTAAGAATACATTATTTCTTTTATTTTTTTTTCTTATTCTTACCGCAAAATGGTAGTTCTCCTTGCCATTTTCCTTTGTTACTGCAGGTCAGGGTGTTTGCACTGAAAAAAAAGGAGAAATATTATGTTATTTATGATTATATATTTATTGGAATTATAAGTTGGGACTTAAAATATAATTAATTTAAGCTTATGATTATAAGGTCGTCAGTGGCTCAGTCGGTAGAGCGATTGATTCATAATCTCGAGGTCCCGAGTTCGAATCCCGCTCTCGGCCGAATGATACAAGCACCACTGTACGTTATATGTGCTTTGTTCACGAACACACTGATAACCTCCGTCGCTAATTAGCATCAAAATGATAGTTTAAGTACAGCAACGTTAAATAAAATTTTAAAAAAAGTTGTAATATATCGTCTAAGCAAATATTTATGTCTTTTTTATGTCTTCTGTCGACCATTCTTTTTACTTATTATAATTTAGTTTATCGATCTATTTTCAACTAAAATTTTTTCAATAAAAGTAGAATTGATTTCTACAATTTTTTATAAACTTAAAATCATAAAATTCTCTTTGAACTGAATATACGTTATTATTACTTTTCTTTCAAAATAAAAAATAACTTTAAATTGTCTTCACATGATTGATTCCATTCCTGAACCAATCAACAATGAAGGTCGAATAAAATATTTCTTAATAAAATTTGAAAGGTTATTTTAAAAATACATCATTTACCTTTCTTTAAGGATACTACTACATTTTCAAAATCAATGATTTCTTTTGTATAATTAAAATGTGTCTAATAGTCATGTTTTCACTGATTTTTGCATTATTAAATTTAATGTACGTACTTTAAAAAATACTTTCTAATTTTATAAATTAATTGAATTCGTATGATATTAGATATCGCATGTGTTAAACACTTAAAATTTTAAATTTCAAATGCAGAAAAAGAAAGTACATTTAATACTAAATTAATTTTGCATTTATACATTAACTTATATAATTAGATACTTGTCTTAATGTACATTAACACTTTGTGTATTTAGTAATTAAAATGAGTCTTATAGCATAAATTTATACATCGTTTAGTATAAGCAAAAATACCAATAAATTAATGTTGTTCGCATACGACACAAATAGAAAAACCATATATTTTCTTTTAAACATAGCTAAATATATTTTCATAGTGCGTACTTATTTTCCTTATAGGAAGTTGTTAAAAGCTTTAAATAATAAACAAACCGAAATTATTACATCGTTTTTTATGAAAGAAAAAAAATACAAACAAGTGGAAGCCCGCATAGGTGCAAATCACGTCAGAGAAAGCGAGGTGTACCGCGTGTACAAGGCTCACGGATTATTGACAATTAAAATGTTCCTTCTTCTAATAAACAAAGCGTAAGCGTTCCGCTTGATCAACGAAATATTACGCAGCGGCACATTGCGATCTTATAAAAGATCTTTCTTTCTTTATTTTTTTTTTCCAAACTCAAACATTCATTTTTATTGAACTTTCATATTATGATTGACGAATTAAAAACGAAATTTTCCATAATTACGAGATAATTGATGATTTTGTAATGACAAATGAAAGGAGAAAATGATGGACGTTTATCTGTTAATTTGATTTTAATGCAATCTAATCCCAAATGTTGAGGCTATCCTTTGTAAAAAATTTTATTTTAATTTTTTATCTTTCATTTTTGTAACTATAGAAATTTTGTTGATTATTTTTTAAATTTTATTAAGTAGTATTTACGCTATATAGGTCACGGTTAATATATCTCTAAATAAATAGCGTATGTATTAATCCAAATTTTTTTTCAACTTTTTAAAAACCAAATAACTAATATCAGTTTTTCCTTTCTTTTTTACTAATAGAGGAATAAATGACTATCATTTCAGATCATTATCATAAATAAAGCTAATGAATTATACGAGAATTGAAAATATAATTAGAAATTTTTTTATAAATTATTTAAAACTTCTTTTTTTATTCAAAAATCTTTACAATTGGGAATGATTTACAATTAGTAAATAATATTCAACCTTGAAATTTAAAAAAAATTCTCATATAAAAAAAGTATTATAATAACATCATTATTCATCGTATAAATAACGATCGTATTGTCTCTACACTTATAACAATAAAAACATATATTTTTCTATATTCTTACAATAAATTTTAATCGGAAAAGCCAATATATAATAAAAAATAAGACTAGCTCTACCAATTACTCTTTATTTTCAAGCTCAAAGAATTGAAACTTTCCAGCAAAGAATCTTGTTATAAAGGTTTTCTTAGACTCGCTGCTATATAATGCTGTATCTCGAATGATCTTGCGATCTTAAGCGATGATAATGGTAAGGTGCTTGTTGTGCAGCGGAAGATAGTTGATTTTAAAAACAAAAAGAATAAATATATATATAAAAGATTTTATTATCTTATAGAATCAGTGCTCCTGCTTCCCTAAGGAAGCAAAGAAAAGCTTGTTTTTTCCATAGTCCCGTTGGATAATACATTAACGCTTTTATTCCCGTATAACGATAATTAATACAAAAAGTTTTAAATTAAGCGAAAACAGTACACGTGCGCTCATTATTATACGAAAAAATAAAGAAACCATAAAACTAATAGAAAAAAAAACTAATATGTGTTTTGGCTTACCCAAATAATTCATAGCCTACATCGCAGGTGTAAGTTGCTGTGGTGCCGACCTTGAGAGACTCGCTCGACAAGGAAACTTTTGCGTTCATTGGTACCGCTGGATGTCCGCATTTTTTTTCTATAAAATAAAAGACAATGGAAGCATTTACTAATTGGGTATATACATCAATTATGATTAGAAAATTATTTTAAATACAGGAACAGCAAGTCACTAAGCGCATCCTTTTAATGAATTGGCTCTTTGTCTTTTGTTCGGTACAATTTTAAAATAATTATTACATTTTTAACAAGATCAAGAATTTACATATAGAAACCATTCACATCACATTCATATAAAAAGTTCAACATAAGGAAGTTTAAAATTAAGGAAATTATTTAACAAATCAAACATTGTTTAATTTGTTTTACATGTTTCAAATAAAATAAACAAATTAAAAAGTTCAAATAAAATAAATAAATAATCTATTATAATTAAAAAATTAATTTAAATATGGGAATAAAAAGTCATTTCATCTCAATTACTCACGCATCGTTAAAATTAATTGATTTTTTATCTTTTGTTTAGTACTATTTTCAAATAATTACTAAATTTTGAACAAGATAATGAATTTACATAAAGTGATCATTCAAATTAATATAATAAGGTCAACATAAGGAAGTTGAAAATCAAGGAAATTATTAAACAAATCAAACATTATTCAATTTACGTAACTTATTTTTAAAAAATAAATAAATGAAATTTATTTAAATAAGTACATTTAAATTCATGCATTGTATAAGGCAGAAAAAGGAGATTATTCCTTAAATCTGGTATCACGAACTGATTTCACAGAAGAATTCCGGAAAGTATATACACCAAAGATTAGAAACAGCGACTTTCTAATCGCGCATATAAAGAAGTCTGCTGGTTGCTCTTTTGCCATGCTGCGATAACGATCAATCAACAACAAAAAATATATGCATAAAGAAAAAGAAAAACGATTTTAAAAGTTTATATAGGCTTAATTTTCTGCGGATGTTAACCATAACCCAGATATAATCTTATCTCTTCCAATGATGTGTCAAATCAATGTATACCTATATATACATTAGATGTATACACAGCATTGACATTGTACTGACCGGATGTTCATTAATTAGTTTACCGATCATCTGGTGCATATACATATTGTGTTCATTCATGCGTATAAATATCGTCACTTGTTTCTTATTACCTTTCCATTTTGTCTCAATAAACAACACTTCATTTTGCGCATGCGATTTAATTTATTGCTATTATATCTATTTTTCTATTTCATCAAAGCGTTCAATAGTCTTTCACAAATTTTCTCTTTAATTTTTTCTTTCTTTTTTTAGGGAAAACTTAACTCGTCATTTTCTCTTAATAAAATTATATGTCTCTGTATTTTAGCTGTAAAAAGTATTATGCGACAGGAAAATAAAAATGAATATATCGAAATTATTTAAGCGTTGAAACGAATTTTCTCTTTTTATAAAGAATCGAAATTAAATTGTTGGATAGACTTCTCAGGAAATGACTGTTTCAAATGAAAATCAAGCAACCATAAGGATTCCACAATAATAAATTAATTTTTGAAATACTCCACTATTACGTTTTAGATTTTCCTTTTTCTTTTCTTTATTTTACATAAATATTTGAACGACAGTAATTTCAATTTCAGCAGTAAAATTTACTGGAAATCTAGAAAAGCAACATCGTCATCGTATATTTATCAATGAAATAAAATTATATAAACAGTAAAAATTCTTGGTCGTTAAAATAGTTATACAGTTACAATAATATTTACGTACTGCAGTATAACAATGTAGACAAAAGATTAGAATTATTATACTTATTCTAATTAGCATTTATATTCTGCCTAGCGTGAATAAACTAAAAAGAAAAAAAAAGAAAATAATGAAGAAGAAAAGAAAATTGCGCAGTGTCGCACGAAATTCCATTTTTTTTATTCCATATACACACGCATACAAGATTTGCAAAGGCTCATTAAACTAAAAAGAAAATAATGCCATTACGATTACAAAGCGTGAAAAATAAGGAGCCAATTGTTGTAGCCGTTGGTTTGCTACTTGACTTTTTTTGGTTGCATATATACAGATATATATATATACGATGCGCCTACAAATTTATGTGTATAAATACATAGGATAAAGAAGAAAACTATATAGGCAAAAGCAAAGTCCAATGTATATATTTTACCTTGGACGGAATCCCACGCAAAGTGGCATTGTTCGGATTCTTTAGTTTCTATTATTCCGCGTGCGTTTATATAGTACTAGAAGATTGTAATTTGCAGTTTCATCTAAACTCTCTTTAAAGAGTTTACTAATTTAACAAAAAAATTTATTGTTAATATTTTATAAAATTAAAATAAATTATCGATGGTATGGTAGACAAAACATCAACCGAATTTCAGAAAAAATCATATTTATATGATCATTCATACTGAAGTCAAAAGAAAAGAATTGTAGTCAAACAAATTATAATAACTTTTCTCTTCAAAATTTTTGCTTTTAAACTTTATGAATATAAACATAGAAACATCTAATAAAAAATTTCTTTTTTTTATTATTTTTTTAATTAACTTAAAAATTAATAGAAACTTTCTCCAAGTAAATAGTACTATTAAAATAAAAGAAAAATATTACTTATAAAATCTCTTTTATTTTGTTCTTCCTCGTTTTTGTTTTTATTATTTGCAGATATTGAAAATTTCAATAATTTATACGTTCTTTTAATTATACACTTTAAAAAATTCAAGTTTACGTCTTCCTAACTCACGGTTATAACTAAAAAGATAAAATATCAATTATTTTGATGCATAAAAAAATAAAAATTTCCTAAATGCATATAATGTTATATACGTCTAATGTTTATTTGCAAGACGAGTATATGTCTAAAAGAACACATTATAAAGTTTGCAGTGCTGTGTGAAGTATTTTTCTTTTTTTTCCTTTTTAACGGAGGGAAAGTGCGCTAGAGGCGCGCAAGGCACGCGTTTCGTTACCAACGATTATACATACATGTATAAGTGGTTTCGTGTATATATTATACCTACACCTAAATACTTTAAACGTACACACATGAGTTTTCAATACTAAGACGGATATGTATGCCTTATAAATGTTTGGATGCGCTGAGCTCGTTAATATAAGCGTTCTACATATGAAGTTTAAAAAAAAAAGTTTGGATAGCATGATGAATATTCTTTAATTGATGAATCATTATTAATCGATCGACTATTTATTTTGATTTTCTTTTTTCGTTTGATAATTCGGTTAGCTACATTTTTCAAAATCTTTTTAACACACTTTCTTTTTTTTCTCTCTTTTTGAAGATGATAGTTTTTTTCAACTGACAGGTTGAAAATTTTGAAATTCATCTTATAAATGGTGTTTTATAAGGTGTTCTGAAGATTTAATTCATAAATCTTACACCGAACCATTAGAAGTTTTAATTATATAAACTTTCTTTTCTCTTTTTGTTTGTATACACTTGAATTCTTTATAAACATTAATTTAATGTAATTATTTTACAAATTAATTTTTTTTATTTATTTTCCTTTCATTCCATCATGTATAGGTTTCTTTTTTCTTCTTCAAATAAAGAGATCCATCGATGACTTTTCTTCTAATGCGCAACCGACTAAGTACACAAGAATTTCAATATTACGTGTACCGACAATTCTATTATAGATCATGCTTCTGATAAGAAAATCGTAATTTATGATTTTTTCTTTCGGACTAATAAGACGCAATGCAATTGATTGACTAGTATTGTTATCGATTTTCAACGGATATATACATGAATAGAAAATATTTCTACAATATCATCATGCAACGTAATCATCACCGGGTGACACAAATTCTATGGTTCGGTATGTAATTATTTATACATACATATGATTCAAATAAAAAACACAAAAGATTATTAGATAAATTAATTTATGTGTATAGAAATTATATTATTAATGAACCTCATATATAAAAACTTGTTAATTATACATTACATTAATAATATTTATATACGATAAGTAACTAATCCCTAAAATAGTTCCGCGAAAGTTTTCCTCTTTTTTTCAACAGAATGCATTTTAATATATAGGTTAAACCATATTCTGCTAATAAATAATTTGTTTTTATTTACTTTTTTTTCATTCCTTCTCTCATGATGTATCTAGATCCGGAGAAATTGATTTATGCGTTGCTTCACATATAGAAGAGTTTGTGTACTAATTCAACTTCGAGTGAAATCTTAAACGTGTAGCACAGCACATATCTAAAATTTGCATCTTATATATATCGGCTCATTAATACAATCGGAAACTTTAAATGAAGCGTGCTTCTGTAATAATTATACGCTTCTTTTATATGCTGAATATTTAATGCAGCTAACATTATATATGCATAGATTAAGAGAGACGAGCGATCAGATTTAATATTATTAATGTATACATTATAAACGAGGGAATTTATATATAAAGATCCTCAAGTTATATACACCTTTATATTATTTCCGTCTAGATATGCCAAGGCCAGCTTTTAACTGTTTATCTTTTCATAGAATTATATTTATTTTTATTATTAAAGAAAAATTATGGATTTCAATTCAACAAAATAATCTTGATTAGAGATCATCAGTGGCTCAGTCGGCAGAGCGGTGGATTCGTAATCTCGCGGCTCCGAGTTCGAATCCCGCTCTCGGCCGAATGATACAAGCACCACTGTACGTTACATGTGCTTTAGTAAATACACTGACGACCTCCGTCACTAATTAGCATCAAAATGATAGCATAAATATAGCGACGTTAAATGAAAAAAAAAAAAAAAATTTATTTATAGTGAGAAAAATTTGAAAAATTTTTTTTTTTAAAGAGAAAGCTGCTGTCCTACGCTTGTTTTATTTTGTTATTTTTTTTAATTATAGAAGCTGCGCGATATAGATTATGATTAGACTGGAAATTCACAGAACAATTGTGTTTTCACTAACGAAGCCTATTATTTTAATATAGATTGAAGCACGTTACGGATAATGATGTATATATAATGCTATCAACAAAGAAAGGATTATTATGACGTATTTTTTCTTCCTTTTAATTTTATTTCGATGCTGATATTATACTTGATAATTGATCGAAGGATTTATTTCTCTTAATGTGATGTGCGGTAAATATTCCACGATTTTACTTGATTGAGATTGTACATTTTGAACGGGCAACGGAAAAAAATATATTCTTGCTTCCTTTCACTTTTGCGTTCTACATGCTGAAAAAAAAATTTTTTTACCTATCAATAACTTGCGCAATACTAATTTTTTTCACACATATAAAAAACGGCTTATAAATAAAAGAATCTTTGTTAATATTTTTTTTTCAGTTACTTAATATAACGCTTACAATATAAGCTAGCAAAAAATCAGAACAAGACATCTCAAGGAAATTCAGGAGGAAGAAGTTCTACCAAAGTCTAAAGATAAGAATTGAAGTTGTTACATGGTATAAAAGGGAACATTAATTTTTCATGTTTGCTCAATGAGATATTCTCACGGATTGTATAATTTTTACGTACTATACGGTACGAGTATCGCATTGAAAACAATTTTTTCCGGTTTCGATCAATGGACCCAAAAAAAAAATTATCATCCTTCCGTATATTCACATATAAATAACACATTTAATGTATGCAATGACATTTTACTTTCGTTAATGAATAATAGGTACGTATATACATAGAAAAAAAATAAAAATTGAATTGAATAAACGAACGAAATTTTCTCCATAACTCTTTATGTTACTTTTGACGGTAACAGGTGAATGGTCATGAAATAATAATCGAAAAATCCCACAACGAATGAGGAAATTAATATGTAAGACTATATAATACAACAGTATACGTATATAGAAAATTCGAAGTTTTCATGACGGAAGAAATTCATTACACCAGCAGCGTCGTTCGACGACAATTGCAATTTTCTTATATATAAGAAAGAGGACACTATTAATGATAATAATAATAAAGAAACGCGTATTATTATCCTCCTTCGAAGCTTGATTGAACTTTTAAAGTTGTTTAATGTACCACGTGATTTTAATAATAAGCAACTTTTTCCTCGAAGGCTTTCTCTCTACGCGGTGCTTTAATAATACAATCGTGTGGCTCATGAAAATTTTCTTTAACAGCCATAATACAATCTTACTACCGTGTGCGCGCTTCTGGTAACGCTTTGGTTATATCTTTGCTTCTTTTTCTCCTTTTATTCTTTTTAATCTTCCTTTTTTTTTCCTTTTTGTTTTTTAATCATGCGGAAAGATGTATAAGCGATGAAATTTTACACTCGAATTGAAATGTGACCGTTGAAGATAATTGCTTTTAATGAAATAATTAAAATAACGGAAAGGATTTATTAGATTTTTAATGGATGGGGTCTTTTTTCTTTCTTAATGTTAGATCAATTTGAGCAAAGAAATTCTAGCTTGACCCCGTTCGTTTTTTAAAAGTTAATGTCGTGATTTTTATGGCGTTTTGAATTGTTTTAAATTATATTTTCAATTTTAAAATATTCAGGTTAACAATTATAGCTAATCTTCTATTTTAAAATAATTTGTAAGGTGAAAATTACCAAAAAAAATTGTACCATTAAAATTTACCAATAAACGTAAACGTTAAACGTTAATAACATTCAATTAATAAACCCGTTTAAAAGGTATAGGAAAGAAACGTCAATGTTTCTGTAAAATAAAACGCAGATTTAGTAAGTATACAATTTTAGTGGTTTACTTGTTTGCGGGTATATTATAGCGTATACACACAGTGGTCGTGTATTACTGAAATGATAGAGTAGCCTTAGAAAATTGTCACCATAACCGCGTCTCAAAATGAGAAAAAAATCTCTTATAATCTATATGAGACTGTATTAAGTAGATTTCAAAATTTCACGTATCAGTTATATTATGATTAAAATGTAGACATGCGTGTGCTATTTAGCCGTTAAAATTAACACGAAATATGTATATACCCATATATAACGTAACTGGGTCTCTAATTAGTCAGTCAAGAAACGATGGAATTTTTCTGATTAACCGTATATATACACCCTCGTCAAGAGAAGAAGGTAAGAAAAGAAGAAGAAGTTTGAAAAAAAGGTTTAAAAGAAAGAAGAAAAAATAAAGAAAAAGATTATAAAAGAAAACTGGTCGATGACTCGTTCTTGGTACTTCGGCATTCAAGTCTTCGTCGTTTAAGGGGTCTGGGTCACTCGGTTACAAACGCGCGCTCACGTCAAAGCGCCCAAATAACGGGTCTCAATTTCTTTCTTTCTCTCTTTCTCCGCAAAGAGAATCTTTTCTGGTACTGGTATATAGCGTATATATATACACGTGTGTACGTGTATATAAAGAATGCTCTGAATTGAAAATATACCGCTGCAGACACGAAGCTGTGTCGCGTTTACTTGATCTCGTCCAACTGTATATATACGTGTATATAGCCATTACTTGTATATCTACGCTTAGATTAAAAAAAAAATAGAGGAAAAAATTTTTTTTTTCTCCTCTCCACGTCTTGAATTACGGAAGGACTAGTTTTCTTATTACAAGTCGTCTTAATATTCATAAGAAGACTTGAGGATTTAGTAGTACTGGAAGCATATATCTTTAATCGCATTTCTCTATGATGTTATTATATTACGATCCTGTTTTTGCTCGGCTTGAAAAAAAGAGCAGAGAAAAACGCGTTCATTCGCTTTTGCAAGAGAAGAGTTAAGTTTCAAATTTTTAAATGTTATATGCGCACACGGTACTAGATTACTGTATGCAGTATTATACACATTTTTAAGGCCTAGATATTAAAAAGTAACAGTCATTTATTTTAATTTTATTTGATGGATTGTGTAAATATGATCGATTGGTCATTTGAAAAAAATATTGATAAGAATAGTGAAAAAACTTTTTTTGAAATCGGTGCTTACGAAATCATGCTTAATGATGATTATAAAAATATAATTAATTTTAAATACAAACATAATGATATTTCATCATATTACCATTTGTTATTTGATAAAAATAATCCTTCACTTTATGAATCATATCTAACAATATAAGCAAATAGACAATTTTAATTGCTTCTAAAAATACTTAGCGAATCGATATTGAAATCTACATTGCACGCTGATCCAATATTGCATCTTCAAATAAATCCTTCATTGTTATTATTTTTATAAACTTCAATTTCTATAAACTCATTCGCCATTCTCTTTGAGCAAACAAAGACGTCATATAGAACAATTTATATTAAGAAGAGAAAAAAAAAAGGAATCAGGTACTTTATCCTTGTTAAAGCGTGTAGCATTTTTCTTATATATCTATTTAAAAGTTCGCTTTAAATAAAGGCTTTTAAACGATTAGTATAAAAGTCAACGATAAAAACGGACAATAAGTACTTATACACTCCTGCACCCCTTGTTTCACCTACGTATATGTTATAAACATAATATACGAAGCAGGTTTTTCGCTGAGGCTAACACTCGTCCCTTCTCTTCTATATTTATCTATTTTATATATATACATATCTGTATATGTGTGTATGAGTATCTCTGAGCACAATCTATGCAGATGCTTATATATATGTATACGATGGATTAAGCGTCGCGCTTAATATAACCGATTCTCCCGGAAGGTTTATAGAAAGTAGGTGTGGTCGTATGTATATCTGTGTATATGTATATAGAAAAATACATGTATATATATGTTTGTGTTTATATAGTTGGTGCGGTCGAGCTTATGGTTGATACCAATCGAGGTCGATCTCTCAGGTTCCTTCGACTTGTGGATTTGTACGCGATATATAACGGCCCCCTCTAATATAACTAAATATGCACGTATATGTATGTCTTTTTGTTATTTGCTTTAAAATTTATAGGAAAACGTATGGACCGTAGAAATGCACCGGCCACCGTGTAACACTCTAAGGATATTTATCATGGTAATGGACTCTCTCGATGAAAGTACATTTGCTTAGCTTTTTATACTTCGGTCAAGAGAGCTTCTGGAAATCTTGTTATAAGATATACATATGGTTAAAATGTAGAATTTCATACACGTGCGGTCAGGAATTTCTTCAAGTTTATAAAAAATTAACATGTAGAAAAAAATAAATTTAATATTATATGGACGATTGAAATAAACGATCTTGAAACATTTCTATTTGTTCAACAATAAAGGTCAGCAACTTATTATTTACACTCTCGTATTAAATTATCAGTTTTATAGATTTCTATAGTTTAAAGAAACTTAAGAGCACGATAATATTAACGAAGGTCTATAAACTATTAATTTAAATATTTCTAACACAAAGCACTGCAGAAGTAAACCGGTTGACGAGTTCCTTGAAATAATATTACTTCGAGCAATTACGATTTCATCTTTTTAAGAGCCACAAATTGTTCTTGAATATCGGATATAAAATCAATCTCTCTCTCTCTCTCTTATGAAATGCAATTAAAGCTAAGAATCCTTTTTTTACGATGCATCTATTTCTTATTATATTTATGCCGAGCTGAAAGAGCTACGCGAAACTACCATACATAAGAATCTAGATATACACATCTGCAGTGAAATATCTCGAGAGATTTCATTCATAGCTATTACAATTCTCAGGAAAAAAAACGAAAGAAAAAGAAAGACGTGCAACCAGGAAAGGGTTAATTCTTCCGTCAAAATTTTACCTCCCTTTTTTTTTACTTAATGAAAAGAAAAAAAAAGAGGAATAAAAAAAACAAAATATCGTGCAAACTTTCTTGCCCAATCCATTGTTCGAATCTTTCATCTTACCATATAACGCGTATATATATGTATGCGTATAATACCCTGAAGTAGTGCGTCCTTGTTGCGCAAGTATTTTCTAGCCTATACCTATAGAGAGTCTTTATAGCGTGTATTATACCGAGTAACGTATATATAGTTGCGAAATTTACGTATATACACTTGCCACCTGTCGTAATTCTTCGTACATCTATCTTTTCTTCATTTTTTTTTCATTCTTTCTTTCTCTCTTTTTAAATGGACAACATTTTACTTATATTTATTTTTTTCTTCCATTCTTTCCTATTAGCCATCGTATTTATCCTGATATGAAGATGATGATGCTAACCAAGTGTATGATACGCGGTATGCATATACGTACAATAAATTTTGTACTTTCTTGATGCTTTCCGTACCGTTTATGGATGCGTAATGCTGACACGGTTTACTTATAATCATACAACTTTATGTGTATAGCGTGTTAATGGCGCAATGAGCAAGATTTTTCTGATAACAAACGTTGTTGGATTTTCAGTAAATATATATGGAAAGATTGTTTTACTCTTGTCATTGACCTCGTAAATGTATTGTAAGTGCAATAAGAAGCTATTAAAATTTTAAGCTGAGATAATGTTATTCAGCGGGATTACGTAATAATTGATTAAAATTATAGCTTTTGTTAATATTTTCTTTAAAGAAAAATGATAAATCATATATTGTTCTCTTGGATTTACAATTAACAGAAATTTTTAATGCTTACAGTAAACTTAAAGTTTTACTGTAATTATGTATAAATATTTTAACTATTAGACATAAAAACGTTGGTATTTTAAATATTTTTGTTCTAATTACTTAAGGTGATTTCGGCGACTTCTTAAAAAAATGCATAAATTGCAAAAATTTTATAGATGTCTTAAAAATATCGCGGTCACTTGTCAAATTAAAGAGAAAAAAGTCAGGAAAATTTAAAAAGTTAACACGAGTTTTTATGAGAAAAATTATATTTATGCTTATAATTTAGTAACGAGTAGAAAAATTTTTATGACCTAAAAATGAAATTACAGATTTTAAATAAGTTTAAAAAATATTTTGTCATTGATGAAATAAACTCAAGATTTAAAAAATTAACTAAGATTCATATAATTAACATGTTAAGAAAAAAAACAAAATATCGTGCAAACTTTTTTTTTTATTAAGCGTAAATTACAGATTTTTTATAAAAAATTGATTTAAGAAGAACGAAACTACAATTTATTCTTTCTTACAGAGCTACATTGAATTCAATTTTTTCCAATAAAGTAAAGTCAGTGCACTGATTATTCTTTTGAAATAGAAAATATTTTCTAAAAACTTTATCGAAATCTTGAAAAGAAACAGTAAAAAATGTTTGAAGATTTATCGCTTCTGCGCTTTTTTCTTGAAAAGGAAAAAAATAATAAAGTTTCGTATAGTTTTCTAAAAAGTTTTCACCTTCAAAAAGTAGAAGTAAAACATTTAGCGCGCATCTAATGATGTGCTTGTTTTCGTCTTATCATCATTACAAAATGCGTTTTTTAGTTTCCCAAAAGTTTCTCTCCTTGTGTAGCGCTACTTAATGATACACAATACACATTAAAGAAGGTAAACTAAATAATTATTATTTAAGTAGCAATTTTCGTTGTGAAATAGAGTAAACAGTAAAAATATTAAATTTTTAGGATACATTCTTAAATAAATGTTTTATTTTTTTTTTCTAAATACTTTTTATGTTAACATATGTCAATAACTTACTTTTCATCTCGATACACATACGGATGTTTAAAATACCCTCTGTAGTAAACTAAAACGTGGGAAAACACACAACATTATATATGCATCTAATTTTTATCTTTTTTCCTTCATTTTTTTTTTATTGAATAGCTTGACTTCACACGTACAACATGTAAAATGCTGCGTAACAGTAAAAAGTAATCTGAAGATATTATATCTTACGTTACAAAAAAGAAAAAAAGAAAAAGAAAATGTATCATGTGATACAGTACTTTCAAATATCGATCTGAATTTAAGTTAGTATTTTCTGTTTGCTTTAAATAACAAATTTAATTTATCAACTTGTTTATATACTTCTATAAAAATTAAAAAAACTATTCATTTAATTCAGTAGTTTACTTAAAAGTGACCTAATCGAAAAGTTTCTAAAAAGGATATAAAGTCTTCTTTACTTAGCTTACAAATAACGAAACTGTCTTTTCGAAAACAGAAAAAAAACGTGAGTTTCACCGACGCTTAAAGAGTCAAAGGAAAAGGGAATTAACGATCGGAATAACTTTTGTATTTACCTCTTACATATATATACATGCATCTGAAAGAAGCAAAAATGCCGCTCGCGTTCTCGTTCTCACGATACATACAGAAGGTTATAATCGAACAAAATCGCTATGTTCAAAAGCAAGTAAAGCAAAGTCATACCTTTAAAATATATATACCTATATATACAAGAGTGCCTATTTTTTTTTCCTTTGGTTACGCTAAATTTTTATCTTCTCCCTTCGCCGGCGTTGCGCGGTAGTAATAGTTAACAGCGTGACGAAAAAAAAATTTTATAATCCATACAATAGTGTGACTTGCCGATTAATTTCTTTTCTTCTCTTTACATATTCACAAAGTCAACTTTTTCATCAATTTTTTGAATAACTTTTTTAAAAAATTACGTAAAGGAGACAGTGAGCTGCGGTGAAAATTAAAAAAAAAATTAATAAAAAAATTATAGAAAAAAGAAGAACCGAAGTCGACTTTGTCATCTAGAATAATTATAAGGAGAAAGTGTAATCTTATATGAATATACGTGTATGCGTCTGTGTATAAGCTGTGAGTCGATAAGGAAGGAGATGAATTGAGGAAGAAAAATATAAAATGTTCATTAGGTGTACACCGCTGTCACGTGCGTTCACAGCAAGAAGTCGCGAGACAGTCGTCAGTTTTCTTTCTTTCTTTTCATACTTTTTAGCCGCAAGCAAAAGTCAAAGAAAAAAAAAGAATACATATGCGCGACACTACAATCTTTATTTTATTTTTATCTCTTGTACAACTATCTTGTACATAGTAAGCCTGTACTTTGTAAAAACAGTTAAGAAAGTGTATAAGAAACATATATATAACTAACTGTTAAAAAGTTTATATATATACATTTACTAAATTTTCCGTGATGGAATTTGCGCGAAAAATTTTGACATATACAGGATACGATACTTATGTTTATAGGTATATTCGTTTTTTTCTTAACTTTTTTTTTAATGGTGTTCTTTTTAGTGAATGTAAAGTGTAAGAGAAGGTTCCTCGTAAAATCAAAGAAAAAATCGAGCATTCGCTTATATTGCTCATTGCGAAATCGATGGATTCGTGCTAATAGTTCAACTATTCTTTTGGGAATGAAGAAAGTATTGTTAATCATAAAAAAAAGGAAAAAATTTTTATATATTTATTAGAGTATATTTGCGAAAGATATATTTTTCTAAAAAATTTTCTTTAACTATTTTGAAACGTTGCATAATTTAGTAATTTTAACGTGTATTTAGATCATTTCGTAAATAATTTTTGTTGTCTTTAACTTATCGGGGTCAAATGAAGAAAAATTAAAGAAGAAAAAAAACATAGTTAAAAAATTATTGTACACGCATTTGTAAATGTTTGTTATAAAATCAACCAGAATTTTTAGTAATCTCAGTTATCTTTTTAAAGTAAATTTTGCGGTCAACAAAGTAAAAGTTACAAGACTTTCGGTTTCCACCTACCTACTCATTATTCGTTTTCTCTCTTCGAGCCATATAATTTTGTAAGAAACAAAAAAATAAATAAAAATTATCTATCTTTATATTGTAACTTACAATTCCTCTTTTAGATTGTGCTAAATGTTCTTTTCACGCATTAATTGTACAGTACTTAAATGTTGCTAATAGTTATTGGATTAACAAGTTATGTCTGAAATAAGTAAAAATCAATAAATCGTGTTTAACCGAACAATGGAATTTTATTGTTGCACTTTTTTTAAAGCTCAAGTGAAATCGATTGTTAAATGAATGTCCAACTATTTCTTATATTATATAAATTTTATTGATAAATTAGGTCATCGACCTCTGAAGTCATTAAATTTATTTATTATTTTTTATTATAGCAAGAATAATTAACTATTTAAAAAAAGCAGTTAAATTAATTTTTTTCGAATTTAATGAATTCTTTGTTAAGATGAGGTCAATAATCTATCAATAATTGAATAAATATTATAATCATTCTAAAAGAGTTGAGAAAGTCATTATATTGTTTGATGATAAATTTTAAATTAATTATGATGATTAACAATATCAGGCTGTATATAAATAAGTAGATCATATATATAAACTAATTAATATTCACCTTTTTGTATATTTATTTTTTTTTTATAAATAAATCTATAATTAATTTTATATTAAAATTTTAAAAAATAACTAAAAACATATATTTTTTCTATAATTAAATTTAATTAGACTGAAATTTGAGTCTCTAAAAATTGCATAATAATTGCATCAAAAAATAGTTTTTCAACTAAGCTAAAATGAGATTATAAATCAGAAGCGGAGGTCAAAAGTTGAACCCGCACTTTCGAGTATATATAAGTATACATAAAACCAGAACTGAAAGTCCAATAAACGCATGTTGTATGCACGAGCGAAAAGGTCTAAATCGATTGCGAAGTATTATAAAAGGTATGAAAATATTTATACGTAAGACTTCAAAGAAAGTTTTCTAATATTATTACCTAGAAAGGGACCCGAGGAAAATGAAAAAAAATGTATTTATATAAAAAAAAATGATCTACAATCACTATCTAAGATTCTAAAGAATTGATTTCTCGCGCAGGTTCCCGTATAACGCTTAAGGATATATATAGTTATAAGAATGTTGACACACCTTATATACAAGCAATCCACCAACGCCAATATACAAGACTTACAATTAGGGATTTTTGCGCAGGTGGTGTGTGTGTTCCCGCATCCAATCTATTGTCTAATTTTAACTTCCCTTCTATTTAATTAGAATAACTTGTTCTGTCTAAGTCACTTTTACACTAAACTACATATTTTTTTTTACAGTTGCATCTAATTCTAGTGTATTATTTCGTTTATTTTATGGTATGTACTCTAATTTTATTATTTTATATGTGTGTTACAATTAAGACGTATGTACATACACACATTCTCTTTCTATTAAGTTCATTGTAATTCAAGTTGGATTATTTTAATTTCAAATGACGTAATGGTAATTTACTTTTGCAGGTGAATGTACGTAGCATTGGTGACTTTTGTGATAAGCTGAATAACTTTTACAAAACCGGTTTCTCATTTATTTTTCTGCCTGATAATGCATTCATTACTTTTACTTTATTTATTTGATAAATTTTTTAACGCTGAGAATATGCTTTCTTGGATACTTAAAAGAAGCACGAAAAATTTTTGAAAATTAAAATGAGGTATTTAACGTACTTTAATCAAAATAAGTTTATTTTAATAACAGCTGAAATTTCTTTTTTTTTACGGGACACTTTTTATCATTCTCACTTACGGATTTAATGTTTTTTTATTATATTTAATTAATTCTCCTCACATATAACGTTTAGTCATTCCATAATAATTTCGTTTCAAATCGTACTTCCCAAAGATTTTAATTTCAAATTACGTAACGTATATGGCTCAAAATGAGCAGTGAATGGATTAAACCAAAAAAAAAGTACGATTCAATTTTCAATTTTTTTTTTCTTCTTCATCATGTGAAGTAATCTTAAGAGCGATGCTTCTACAGACAAACATGGAATAATATTTGCAAGGTGAAGCCTTCACGGACACGTGCAGTTATATAGAAAATTCTCATTCGCTAAGACCTCTTCCTGTCTTTCTTTTTTTTTCATATATCATTATGATTGTATAAATCATAATCATAATATATCTTATATAAAGTTATATGCACTCGAGTCTTTGTGTATGAGGCCTTACGTTTATTTTATTTATTTATATTATCTAAACTATTATGCAATGGAAAAAGAATTTTAGAAAACAAAATAGAATTCTGTTCCTTTACAAAATTCGTTTGATACGTTTGAAACGTATTGAAAAAATTATCACGCGCTAAGGTAAGCAATTGATTTTAAAATAATATATTGGCGTAATCGAAATTTTGCAACGTACAATGTAACTTTTTGTTATAATCCAAAATCTTTCCTCGCGTATACGAAATACGTTTGACTTTATTTCGCAGCTTTTGACCATTAAAACCAAAAAACCAGTTTTCGACAAAAGCTGTCGAGTGATTTTATAAAAAGAAATTTCTCGAACAATATATTTAAAATTTGTATATTCTTGTATCATCATTGAAACCGAAAGCCTTCATATGTATATACCATGTGCACGTAATAGCCCTTTTACTTTTTTTAATAAAAAGAAAAAAAAAGGGAAAATAGGTCAGCTATACCTAACAAAACCCTATATCGACTTTCGGTTTGAAAAACAGGTGTACCCAAGCCATATCGGATCTCTACCCTTACATCCGGTATATACATGTATGCCTTTTCAATGGATTGAAGTCATGTGTACACATATATAAGTTTGCATTGTATAGACGAATATACTGTTCAAAATAAAATGTACACACGTACCCGTCCCCGTTGATATTACGATAAGTATATTTTCGTTCCTGTATTTGTATATATGTCGGTGTGTTTGAAATGAGTCAACTTTCGATTTTTTGATCAAGTTATTGCAATCAGTCCATATTATCATTTCAATTTGACATAATATATTTGTAAGTGTATATGTATATGTAAGAAAAAAGAAATTGTCAGGTTATTACGAGAATTCAATGCGCCATAATGAAACGTAATCTACTATGTACTAAGTTATAGTGTAAACCAGCTTTAAAGGATTAAAAGACCATAGTGTAAAAAAAAAAGAGAATTGGAAAAAAAAATGAGAAAGTACAATCGAGCGTGGAGCACGCGGTAGATAGATATATAGCCAAGAGAGAAGTGACCTCGAGCCACCAGCAAAACTTTATACTAAAGTGTATATATAGAGGGACAAAACAGCCATGAGTAGGCGGAATCGGATCGTTTTTTTTATTTCAATCGTTTTTTTCGTTCACCTTTTATTTTTCGCCTGGGCAATCTCACAAACACAAAAAGAAAAAAAAGAACTGGTATATTTTACGTCATATTGTAAGTTTCAAATAAGAAACGTACATTTTTGGCTATTTTTTTTCTTGTTTTCTTCGGAGTAAGGTTAAAAAAATTATGTTCGCAAAATTAATTTTTTTTATATTTTGCTATGCTATTTCGAAAACTTTTTTTCAGCTGCTTTATATTTTACTAAGATTAATATTATATAAAGACTAGTATTATAAAAAATTGAAAAAAATACTAGTAAGAGTAGAAAATACATCCGTATAACATAGTATATTTTAAAAATTGTAGGTATACATATAATATATAAAGATTAATCAAGGTTTTTTTGCTTTGTCACCGAATATAATGAATCTTAGGACAATGTTACTGATTGACTAGTTAGCCACCAAATGTTATGAATATTTCTAAAATGAATGAAAGTTTTTTAAAAGATTTATCGAATGTCCATTAACACTTGCTTTGTTCCTTATTATATTTTTTATGGATTCGTGAATTTTAAAAAAGGTTATTAAAATTAATACAATATAAACACACGTGTTTGGGTACAAGTATACATATACATATACATATACACATTGTTACTGCATAGATATACGCATGTAAAATTTATGTCTAAATAAAGTAGACCAAATTACGATAATTTAATATGGTTAATAAATATAATAACGAAATACAAGAAAAAAAAATAAAGTCTGTAATTTTCAACGAGCATATATTTTTTTAACAACTTTTTCTCATACGCGACATGTGTAGAGCTGAGTTTACTACCACGTTTTACAAGAAACCAGCTATCTTGACTCTGATGTGACTCTAAAATAAACGGTACATTTACCTAAAAGCGAAGTTATAAGAAAAATGATCTTCCGCTCCTAAGAAGGTTATTCTATTTTTTGTCTTCATCCTTTTTTTTGCTTTTGCTTTTCTTTCTTTTTCGAATACGAATGTACGACTGTTAATTCTATTTCTTTTGTCTTAAAAGACTGAAGATTTTTATTTAAATGCTAAGTAGTTTCTTTCAAATGTTAATTATTATCAATTGTATTCTCGTCGGTATTAAATTAAGCAAGGAAAAAATTGTACGTTATTTCTGAATTTATCGAATGTACAATATAATTTTATTACTTATCTATTAATGCCATCAAAATAACATTATTTAGATTTTATTTAAATAATATGGTTCAAATAACAATAATTACTACATTTTTCTTAATTCATTTTAGAGCCAGAAATATGGTTTATACAAAAACTATATAATTTTCAATAAAAACCAATTAAAATATGAGTAAGATGCAAAAACTGTTAAAATAAAGTTTAAGCTGGTGTAGCTTAAAAAAACTAACAAAGTGAAGTCACAGAACGTGACCCTAAGCTAAAAAATACAGTGAAGTAAAGTTTAAGTTATGATTTAAACATTTTATGTATACTTTTATTTTCTACAACTGTCATTGCAGAAAAAAATTCACAATTAAGCAATATTCGGGTATAACGATAAAAAAAGAGTTTGTGCAACTCTAGACTTTTTCTCGTAAATAAATACATTGTATTTCCTTGGTTAAATCAGTGCACTTATTGTTATTAGCATTTTAAATATCCGGTAAATTATATGGCTTGCACCATGAAATTGCTAATAAGAATTGAATAATCGCTACTGCCTTGCATGTATTTAATAAATAATAAATATCAATTTATAGAAATTTAATTGTTCTAACAGCAAATTTGCAAATTATTACATATTTTTATTTGATCTTAAAGTTAAGACCATATATTAACAAAAAATCAATTTGGATGGATAATTTTTCATAAATTTTTTCTATAAGATTATAAAAAAGGATTGTTTTTAAAAGTCTTTCACACTCAAATTTATCTTAACATTGTGAATCAATTTTTAAAATAAAGTAACTTTTACCATAAACTTCTTTTCATTCATACCGCATTCTCTCTCACGTTCATTGAAAATTGCAATTGATTATATAGTAAAGTACAAAAAAATATCATCTTCAAGGGCAAAGCATACCTTCGTGCACTAAAAGTAAAACAATAAAATAAAAAATAAACTTACCATTAAGATCATCGGCAAAAACAACTGCACAAGGCAGCAGTAACACAAGATAAACCAATAACGACGGCATTCTTCTTCGGCGTCTATAAAGGACGAGCTTGCGAAGAAGTGCCCTTTTGACAGTGTCACATCAACGATTACCACATGAAAATTAATCAATACTATTCTTTTATTTGTTTAGTTATATATCTTCAATTTTTCTTTCTCTTCTTATTATTTACACAATAATTTTTGAACACTTTTGTTTAATAACGACAAGTGGCCAGCAGTATAAATTCAATCGGAGCATTCGAACGGGCAGCCGAAAAACTTTCACGTATAGTCGTATATATCGAGGAAACAGAGAGAGATAGAACGCCAGTGTAAAAGGTGTATATGTACGTATGTACGTGTGTGTGTGTGAAAGAAAAAGAGAGAGAGACGCTTATATATTATACGTTTCGATACCGCTTTAACTTGGAAGGTCTTTATAATGATGAAACAAACATACGTTTTCTCTCTTTCTCTTAAACTTGCACTCTCTTGACTTATCGACCTTTATCCGGCTTTTTTAATTATTATGCAAAAAATATTTTTTCTCTCATATCCCATACGATAGGCCGATATAATCCTTCCGCATTATTTTTTTCTCTTTGCTTTTAGAAATTGACCATTCCTTTTATATCTTATTATTTTTTGCTCGAAACGATGTGATCGGATATTCGTTGAAAAAAAAAAGAAACTTTTTAAAAATTCTTTCAGCGAGACTTGAATGCTGCGCGAATAAAAGAAGATATTAAAGCTGTTAGTGTTCGCATTTGTTGTTGGGCATCGAACTCACTGGCGTTGTTTCAAACTAAAAACTCTCCTGCAGCATATTACGTATCCTTTTTAAAAAATCACCTTCTTCAAATAAACAACACTTATTGTGGCACTTTATTATTCTTAAAGTTATTTGTTCTCACTATTTAAATAAAACAATAAATAAGAAAAAAAACACATGTTACGAATAACATCAGATTTAAGAAAAAAAAACTATCGTTCCTTCTCTATCATGTTTTACAAGAAAAACATTAGTGTTTAAAATAATTTTAGTTCACTCGCATCGTGACATCATGATATATAAAAAAAGCAAGTTTTGTATTTAATAATAGAAGTTGATTCGTTAAGAGCGCTTAATAATACTAAGCTCGCGCGTTTTTAACTTGCGCGATCACCGCAGTGAAAGAACGAAACCTCAAGATCCGTTCCCTTCACTGGCCGAACGCCGAGTGTATATATGTGTGTTTTAAAACGAGGGACTTACTAAGGCCCCTACTTCTCTCTTGTATATAACTATGGGTATTATACTCAATACTAATATAGAAAACTCCCCGCCAATATTAAGGTCGTGTGTACCGCATGTTATTTTATAAATACACACGCGCACACACACATAATATAGACATACAAATCGCTTTTTTTTCCCATATGGTCTCATAAACTTTGAAAAGTTTGAACTTTTTTTTATAGAGATGACACCTTTTTTTAGGACTTGACTTCTTTTTTCATCATAGAGATAGTTTGGAATCTTTTTTTTTTAGTTTCATTTTGAAAGTGTAATGTTGAGAAGCATTATATACGCTGTGAATTATGCGTAGGAAAGAAAAAAAATGATTAGTTTTGGTAGTTAAGTGTTATTAATGATGCAAACAGGTGATTTATGAAAAAAAGTTTAGTGCTCGTGAAAGTATTGTTAGTTTAATTTTAAGAAAGACTTCTAGAAGTGCTCTAAATTTTGTTTTATTTTAAAATGATTTTCAACCTAAGATATTAAAAAATTTACTCTGTGTATTTTAATTTTAAATAAATGCAATAAAAATTGTTAGTTTAATGTTTTTTTTTAATTCGATAAATTATACGTATTTCGTAAACATTGTTAAACATGATGCAATGATTTTATGGGATCATTGATCCTTGCTGTCTTTATACGTTGATATTACCAAGAAGATTATAATATATTTTACAAACTTTCAAAAATTCATCTTCGAAAGTTTCGAATTCGATTTATATCTTCTTTTTTTCTTAAATCTACGTTTTCTGAACATTCTGATGTCATCAAATTTAATGCGAATTTCTCCTCGAATTTAATTTTAGTTATTACTGCATTTAATCACCACGAAAGCTATTGTCAAATTTAATGTTAAAAAAATATTATAACTTGTTTTATTAACCATTATTGATATAACAACTATTTGGTTGATCTTTTATTAGAAGAGAAAAGAAAAATAATTCTCTGTTAAATTAAGTAATGAAATTCAAACAATTCACGATTACGATTATCCAGTTATCTAACTATCCAAAGTTTCTTATAACGATTAACGCACTTAATAATAATAGAAATTCTGTAAAAACGAACATTTTCATACAACAAGCTTAAAAAAACGTGAATTGCTTGTATTACAAAAGTTAAATATATAATTTTACGAGACGAGCATGATAAATTCCAACTTTAGACAAAACCGTATATGTTTTGCACTTCTACGGTCTGAATTATATGTCGCTTTTTTTTTGTCGTTTGTCAAGAGTGTACGCACGTCTTGCTTTTAAAGGCTCGTCGACCTAACTTCTTTTCTTTTTTCTTTCTTTATTGTATTAGCGAGTTATTTAAAGTGTAAACTTGAAATTACAATGCTGGCTAATTGATTTACAGTTAAATTTTGAAAAATCTGCAAGTATTTAAAAGTGATCGAGTAAATTAATAATTGTCGATTTTTGGGGCAAGACAAATTGTTAGTCGACAAATTTTCAAAAAATAATTCCACTTCATTTTACAGCACAACAAATCTTTATGATTTTGTAGAAGAAATATTAATTTTTATCTATCGTTATTTACTAGAACATATAATTATCCTATTAACTGATTACTGTATTGCAATTAAAGAAAAAAAAATAGATAAACGTTTATTACGAAATTCAGCATGGAAAAATATTTCTACTCATATATCTATTGTAGAAAAACATTAAGAAAAATTGTTTTTTATCGAATATAAACGCTTGAAGACATAATTTAGTTTTCAATATTGCAATACATTTTTATTGTCTTCGTGTAATGTTCATGCTTGATTATTACTGAAAACTAAAAAAAAAGCATCATAAAAATAAAAATGAAATGCTTATTATTGTCACGTCTTCGTAAAATAATAATTCTGTCGTAAAATAAAAATTAAATCTTTATCCATTACTCATAAATTAGTCATAGACAAATAGAAAAAGAAATGAGTTTAATTAATTTTTAGAAAGTGTGTGTAACTTAGCTTAAAAAATAAATAAATCATATCTTGGATATTTTTGGTCCAAAGTATTTTGGTTGAAAAGCCAAAAAAACAAATCATTTATACGATTTTACGCTGTGTCTAATAGTCAGTTTGGTCGAGCATTAATGCAAATCGTCTTTTGAAAAAGTAGAACAGCGTGCCTCTCTATAATTTTCTTAAGTTCGAGGCACACTAAAAATGACAAAACTTAGCCTCAAGCCATATAATATTTATCCTATACATGTATATACATCCTGTACTTCGCTAAGGATTATAAGCATTGAAAAGAGAGGTTTTGCGATCGAGTACTTATGGTATGCTGTTATCGGTCGATGCTCGCTCGAGCGGTAAGCTTTACAAAAAAAAAGAAAGACAGAAATGAGAAAAGAGAAGAAAAAAAAAATACCGAACACCAATATCTCGTTTTTTTTAGTAGTCTTATAGTCATGCGGTCAGTGGTAAGCATAAGGTCTATAAGTTCTATATAGTTTCTTCTATCTCGAAGAAAATAACCAGTAAGGTGTTATAGTCTCTTTCTCTCTATCTTTCTTTCACTTTAAAAGTTACCGTTAAAATGCCCCCTTCTATAATTCTCTTCCTTTTCAGCGCCTTGTTTCGCGAGATTATAAACTCCTTTGAGGATTGCATCTAAGCAATACGCGCGCGCGTGTGCGGTTTTTATATAGCTATACTATTTTTATAATGACGATCTAAACATCGAATTTTTTTCGTTTTATTTTCAAATTTTATAAATATTCTTGTCAAAGTATTCCGCGCTCTTACCACATCTATTCGAGAACTTTCATGGTCTTTGGTTTGTTGAGAGAAATTTCTATATATGTATGCTTTTATTTTCTCTTCGATGCGGAATTAAATGTAATTATACCCGGTGAAATCGTATTTTACTTAAAAGTTTTTAACAACATTTTTCTCAGAGACAAATAACAAGAGTAATTTTTCCAATTGTTTCTAAGAATAAAGAAAACATGTCTCGAATACTGGATCTAATGTCATTTGATAATTATAAAACTTCTTTACAATAATCAAACTATTTTCCGGTATTAATTATGAAAAACAAATCAAAGACACTAAAAAAATCAACTTGAAAAAAAAATCTGAACTTATTATGTGATCAGTAGTACAGATCAGAACCTTGTCTTACCGTCAGCCGTTACTACTTAAAAATACTTTTAACTCACTGAAGGATTGCATACAGTGGCGCCAGTTGATAAAGCTTTAATTTTTCAAACTTCGATGTTTGTCTTGCCGAGGGAACGAACTTTAAGCAATATCAAGAACCTTTCTGCGCGCAATCGCAGGAGCCCTTATTACACTTTTACCAATAAATACTTAATTGATAAAGTTTTGTTCGATAATAAATAATTTATTGTTAAATCGAACGAAAATTTTTACAGAATAAACAATAGTTTATACGATTATAATAATAATTTTTAATAAAATCATATATAACGAATCAAAAACTACAAAATATTAACCAAAGTGTAAAAGGGTCAATAAATGCATCGGTCGAGTCTACATGCCGAAATGTATACAATGTTTTAGGACGCCTTGTATATATACATATATACATGTACAGATGATAGAAAACGGCGCTTGCTGCGCGCAAGCGAGCAAACGAGACAGCTAGACAATAAGAGAAAGAGAGAAAAAGAGAGAAAATCTAAAAGTTAACATAGATGGCACAAGAGAAAGCTTTGGCAAATAGTAGTAGGGGGGGAAGTTTTCTAGTATATCAGGAAACATCATATAGGCATCATTTTTAGTTAGAAGTAGTGAAAGAAGAGTTTTTTTTTTATAAAATATAATATCCATACAGTCGGTTGGAGATGTCGTCGCGTCGATACGCCGAGTTACCTCGGCTAAAACGCTACGCCTCTTTAACTAAAGCATCTCAAGATAATACGTGAATATTTTTTATTATTGCTTAGTCCTGAGGTAATAATAATCATTCAGAAATATAATTGCACGATACACCTATTTATATATATGTATATATATAGATATTGAAAGATAGTTTTGATTTTATTGCCTGGCATTTCAAGTCTGTTTCTACTTAAACCATCAGCAGAAGGAACAAAAAATAAAAGAAGAAGAAAAAAAAAAGGACATTGGCCTTGCGCCTGTAGTACTCGGGACTGTATCTACTTGGAAAATTGAGAAGAGATATATACATAGATAAATATAGATATACAGAAGGAAGTGTTTTCTCTTTTTTTTATTTTTGATAGATTATGGGATGTCGAGGAAACAAAGCCGGTGCAACGCTTATACAAGAAGACGTTGCGATGACGACCGGGATTGCTTACCAAGTTGCTATTGCTTGGCCTGTACAACGATTATTTTACTTCTTATAGCTCAGTAAGTTTTACAATTTATTTTTTGTTTTTCTTTCATTGTTGTTTTATAATTGATCGGACAAAAACGACTTTTACTACTTAAGTAACGGTTTTAACAATGTTTTTTTTTATTTCGGTGTACTTTGCTACTAGTTAATTGTTTATAGTTTGTTGAGATATTGTTCTGATAAATTTTTTAAATAAATAAAAAATATACAGTTTTTTAGTTTTATTTAATAATTTTTAATAAAATAAAGTGTTGAGGTAGATGAACAGTTTAGATTTTCTCAAATAAATTTTTGTATAAGAACTAAGAGATGAAGATAAAAAAAAAAGACGCTTTGTTTTCTTTTGGCGCAATACGCTTGTCAACAAGTGAATTAGCTACGGCGGAAATTTAATTTTCTGATAAGACTAGGCAAAGATTGTCACGCAAGCCTTTGCAAGAAAATTAGAATTTTAAAATGCTATTTAAACTGCATTTCACACGTTAAGTGTTACAAAGAGTGACAGTTTAACAAGATATTAAAAAAAAAATTAAATATGATTTTTAGATTTTATTTATTTATCTACCTTTTGTTTTTTGTTTTAGATAAATTAGGCTAATTATTAGCCAGATTATTTTAATAGAAATGGCTGAAGGTGGGAGTAGTCAGAAATCTAGCGGAGACAATCAAATTTCCCACAATCAAATGGACGTTAATGAATGCCTTGGTAGTTGGCTCACATATCTACAGGTATTTATTATTACTGTTATTATAATTTTTTTATTGTCTTCATACGTATACATTTTCTTCATGAATAATTCCTCGTAAATTTAATTAATATTTAGAATATATATTTTTTTTTATTCATTGCGCATCCAGAAAACGTACATAAATTCTGTTATTAAAATGCAGTTTTATTATTTTTTTTTTTGTTATAAACATAAATGAGTTACATTATTGAAATTTTATATTACATTCTTATTCAATTTAATATATGTTGGCATGCTTTAACATTTGATACGCTTAGAAACAGGGATTTTCATTCGGGATTGAAATTTGAGTTTTGAGAATCCTCTAATTATTTCATCTCTTATATCATTAATAGAGAGTATTGTCATGTAATACGATGCACATCCTGGGAGATAACATTTTATTTATATTGTATTTAACTTTTTATATATTTTTTTCATTTAAAAACTTTTTGAAGTATTTTAATATTTCTGAAAAAAATCATTTTCATTAAAAATTTTTTATACAGCTAATTGTATTTCATAACTTATAAAATTATTATTAATCTTGAATCTCGTATTTAATCATAGAGAAAATTTATAACGTTAAGATATAATGATTGATAAAAATAAAAATGAAAATTTTAACATATTGTTTGATTAAAAATTAGATGTTAAACGGATTATGTTCGGCTGGTACGAAATTAGCATTGTCCTTGCAAGCCCTTCTGTCGGTACACGATACGATGGCACAATGTAGACTTACAGCACAATGTTTAGCAGGCTGGGAAGAATTAACTAGAGCAACTAATGTAGCAAGTCATACTGTTAAAAAGCACGTTATTACTGCTATGAAGGATTATGAGATACTCGACAATGATGGAGAAAAGCACGTAAGAAAATTAAACTTTTATTTATATAGAAATTATTTTTAACCATATTTTTCTTCAGTTTATTATGCTGTATTCATAAATATTTCATGACTTTTATAAGATAACATATTTTAACGGCATCGATTTTCATGTCTAATATGATAATTTGTAAATTTTGTATACGCTTAATTCCTTTAGGATATACTTCGGGACAACCTATTGACCTTCATAAATCTTCAGTATCAGTTTTGCGTCGCATGTTGCAAATGCCTTGGTAAGTTCATTCAAAGTTATGCAAGGCTATTTCAATTGAAGGTCGCTGACACTTTAACAATGTGAAAAGCCATAAATATATTTCGTTTATCACATTTCATCGATCAATCTTTACTTTTTTTTTTCTTCTTTTTTCAATATTCAAATTCACTTTTCTGAATAAGAAAAAAATAATCTTTTGAAATACGTTCCATTTTGTTTAGGCTGTATACTAACAATCATATTAAAATTTATCGATATGTAAGAAAGAAAAGAATTCTTTTTTTTTGCCGATGAATAATTCAAAAGTTTGTTTAACATGAAAAATTTGAATGACATTACAAGAGTGTTGTTATTAATATTGTAGGAAGTATGGCCGAGTGTTCTTGTTCGCAAGACGGTAGCGAATGTGATATTGCTGCTCTTCAGCAATGCTTTGAAAGATTATATAGTTCACCACCGCCAGCATCATCATCGACAAGTAGACATCCATCGCAACATAGTAGTCATAGATCACCTTTGCCATATTCATTATTTCCTCTGCAGGTATATACATTTATTTTTTCTTTAATTTATTTTCAAATATTACCTTTGACATATTAAAATAATTGTTTTTTAATTTTATATCTTTTTTTTTTATTTCCGTAAATAAACACGGTTTGTTTAATAATAAAATTTCCAGTAATTTTTTAAAGCTTGATATGTTTTAGTTGCGCACATTTAATTGAAACAAAATTAATTTGTATTTTATGTATGAGTTTGCTCATAATATCTATAGATACATATATAGCTTAATGTAAATTCGTGAAATCCGATATTATCGTTTTTGAATTTCAATGTATTTAAACTTTATTGATTTAAATTTATTTAGGTGAAATTTCCACATAGTATGTTAATTAAATTTCAATCTTACCGTTTTGAAATTCACTTTCATTATAAGTATACTAAATTAAAAAAAAATTTTCTAATTATCTAATTAATTAATTTTTTATTGGTAATTTTTATTATTTAAAACATAAATAAAACATAAATAAAAATGTGAATAATATTAAAAAAATAAAAAAATTGTACATAAAAGGTTCAGAGGAGGTGGTCGGAAACAGCAGCAGCTGACATGTCAGGTGGCGAGTCTTCCGAGCAGACAGTTCGTAGATGGTCAATGCCTTGGGACTGTCGGCATGTAACCGAATGGCCAAGACAAGAAGTTAGAACAAGATTAAGGGTACCAATTAACGATCGAAGTAGTAGATCTACAACGCCAGATTCTGTTTGGAAATCAACAATGACAAGTCAGGATGGCTTGCGTGAAGCCATACAATTATTATCTTGTAAACCAGGTACAAATGTTTATAAGTGTTTTTTCTTTTTTCAAATTTTTAAATTTACATGTTTAAAATATGTAATTATGCAGGTGTTAGAATATCAAATCAACATACGACCTATAGTAATCAACATGTGCCTGGTGTTACATTGACCACGTGTAGCTATGAAACTATAGGCTATGAATCTGCAGTATGGCCAGATTCAAGAGCTGTTAATTCTTCAAGGTGCTGGCCACATGATTCACATTCTAGTGATCACTCGGATCATTCTGGTTAATAGTTTAATATTTTTTAAAATTAATTTAACTTGTATATGATATGAACATTTAAAATATTGACTTTTGCACTATTATTTCTTTTTGAATACCAGGACCACGTGATAGCGATCATAGCGTTCATAGTATCGAACATAGGGATTCAGGTATGCAAATTAAAGTATAGACAAATTCAGTAATTTAATAATTACATAAAAAAATAAATAAAATTTTCTTTTTACAGAGCATAGCGGTGGTAGTGGTAGCGCACATGGTGATAGCAAAGACAGTATTCATTCTCACAGTGATTATAGCTGTCATAGAGAATCTGATCCTGGTAAGAAATTTTTATATATACATATATTATTTGTATTGAATAATTTGACGTTAATTTTATTTCTTTTTTTATTAGGTGTTATAGATTTACTTTCATCGCGCAAAAATAGTTCATCTACTGACTCATGTATTTCCGCTCACAGTCGATCGGGTTCTGAAAGTGCGGCTGGAGCTGGGGTAATAATTCTTCAAATATTTTATACAATGTCATTTTTTTAAAATACACGTTTTACAGAAAACTTTCGTTCTTTTTAGGAATCAGTCAGGTCAAATCTTTACTCCATGTGGAGTGGAAGTGATTTACCCTTCATCAAATTACCAGAAAGCAGTGAAATCCAAGACGATTCAACTATCTGAATGTATTTAAAGATAATAAGAAAAAAATTAACGAGAAAATCTTTGTTTTTAAAAAACACCAAAGAAATTTAGAAAAAATAACGTTGAATAGCTTTTTTGTAAATAAAAAGTTCCTCGACAAAAAAGGGTGAAAGTATCTGCTAAGTAGGCACAAATGAATTTCGATGAAATTTTCTTGTTAAAAATTTTAATCCAAAACTATTATTTAAAAATGTGAAAAAAAATTTAAAAAAAAGAAATTAAACGAAATGTAAAATTTTTTGTATTAGGGGATAAAAATGTTTTGTGGCTATTCATCGCACACCTGCATAGATGTTAAATCTTACCTAAACTGCCAAAACTTTAAATAGTATAATTAAATGACAAGTGTATAAATATCGCAATAATTGATGAATGTACATGAATATAATGTTTAATGTATGATTATGTTTTCATATACAAGAGAAATATCAATAAAAGAAAAAAAAAGAATTGAATTAAAACAAAATACATCATGTGTAAATTATATATAGATATAAAGAATTTAATTGTCATGATAGGTATGTTTATATATGTACATTTTTTCATCCTTATGGCACAGTACGGATAAATTCATACAGTATAATGAAAATCTAAAGTTAAACTTAAACATTAAACTCTTTAAGCTAAGTTAAATTAAATTCAAATTAATTAACTTATTAATACTATGACACACATGCACAAATTTTCCACTTAATTTATGTATATATATATCTATATATAAGGCTGATAAAATATTATTAAGAAAAATATTATATAAAATATTTTTTTTCTTATTTAAAATCTAATATGCATAGACATTGGTTCTATGCGCGTCTTTTTTACAGTTACATTTAAATATATTTATAAAATGAGGAAATTAAATCGCGATTTGCCTTTGTTGTATGTTAGAGGTAGCCCCGCTCAAATAAAAAACGACGATCAACGGCATACATATAAAATTTTTTCTTTTGATTTACGATTTCTCGTGACCTTTTTGATAAAAAAAATAAAATAATCGTGACTAGAAAAAGCTTTCTTTACTGTTTAAAAAAGATATTTCAGATTTCACTTTGAAAATTTGGCTGTTTCAAATTCAAAAACTATATTTATATAGTTGAAAGAAACGCGTAAGAAAATATAAATAAAAAATGTACAATATACATGATAAAACATTATTAATTGAAAATAATGAAATTCATTTAGTATTAATATAAAAAGTGAAAATCTAAATATCTTTTAACAAACACGATGAAGCTTTATTTCCCGTCAGCTAAAATAATCTTATTTAATCTTCCTTTTTTCTATCAACATCGTCATCGGTGAGCTCTTGATCCTCATCTTGTCCATAATCATCGTACTGATCTTTAGTATCTTCCTCTTTATCAAGTGGACAGTGTGAACATCTTGATTCGTTGATACCATAGTTAATGCAAGTATCGCCAACGCATTCGCAGCAGCCATCGTGGAACCATCTATAACTAGTTGCACCCATACTTTGACAGGCTTGTCTACATTTGTTCCATGAATTACATTGGGCCATAAATGCAACTGTACAATTTACGGTCATTACGTTCGGCTTCAAGGCCTTTTCTCCGTCGACTCCTTCTGAAACTTTATTTTCAAATATATAGATTAATTATTTTAATTTTTTGTTGTTGTTACTTTTGTTAAAAAATTGTAATTATAAATAGTACTAGTTATTTTTTAATAATGCTTTAAAATTAATTATTGTTCCACAGAGAAATTTTAATTAAGAAAAACATTGTCTTACAAAAAATTTTTTTATAGTATATGTTTGATTTTGTATTTATTGTTTAATTATTTACTTGTATTATTTTTTCATAATATTCGCAATATTACTTTCAGTTATTATCGTAGAATAAATTTCAAAATTAAATTCTAAAAATATTATAATAAAAATGTTTTATTTTTATACAACAAGATAAATATTATTAAAACTATTAAAAATCTTGCAAAGATCAATAAGGATTAGACCAATTTTGACCTTAATTACGTTAATTTTCATTACAATCTACAGCAATTTTTATAAATTTAATAGTTTCCTTTTAACTTTCTCATGAAACGTAATGAATTTAAGAAAATTTCTTTTTATCTATGGATAAATTAAAGAAAACAACTTACGCATATGATACTTGATTTCCTTGTCCTGCTTGGGCGAGAACAAAGTAACATCAAAATCCACTGGGTAGGTGAATGTAAACCATCGTTTGTTAACATCGGGTTCAGCTGTTAGTGCTTGAAAAAGAAGCGGCGCTGATTCATTGAAATCTTCCACGTGTGATTTTTTACTCAATGGATTATCCGTCACGTTTGGCTTTGGACAGAGATCTACAAAAAAAGTCAAATCATCAATATGTATTAATCATAAAGAATAAAGGAAAGATTTTCTATAATTTATTTATTAATTTTAGAATTTTAAGAAACCATAATTTTTATTAATGATTGACATGTGTATAAAAATTCATCGTTTATTTTGGTTTATAAATTAGAAAAATAATTGTAATTGGATGTTTAAAACTAAAATCATGAAATTAGTAAAAATTTTAAAAAAAGACATACCAACGCAGGAACAGCACTCGTCATAAAGATAAGACAAACAAGAGAAACATTCTTTGCAGCAAGTACAAGTAACCAAATCGCATTTACAACTTTGCGTAAGCATACATTTGCTTACAACACTGGCGCAAATAGCTTCATTGCAAGCGTAACTTAAACTTGACAACATAATTAATATCAATGATATCATTCCAAAACTCGTCATTGTTAAAATTCTCGTCGAAGTCTTCGGCATCTTATTGATTTTTTGGCTTTTTCTTTTAAATTCTGCAAAAAAAATAAAAAAATATCTTTTATAAAAAATGCATATGGATATAATACAAATTAAAGCATAATTTCAACAACGCGTTAATTAATTAACGTTGGCTCATATTATCTTCGACAGATCGAACTATGAAAGCATAGTAATTACCTATTTTGTGAACAACTAAGCTTCAACAAGGGAGCAAGAGAGAATGAGGGCTTTTAATGCATTATCATGCGTATACGAGGAACGTTGTCCGACGACCTGCCATTCAACAAATTTAGATGTACGTGCTACGTTATAATATGAAGCAACGTTTTCGGTTATCTCGGTTTCTATTAAAATATAAGTACATGTATGGTTAATTGCTGATCTTGTTTTAATGACGTTGCTTTATTAGATTAATAATAATTTATTATATTTTAGTTTTAATTTCATGTACCTTACAATATTTTTGACATTTATCTTATTTTTCTTATTTTTGGAATTATTTAGGACATGAATTATTTGATTGTACAAAGTATATAAGCACAGCAAAAGGATATTTCAGTCTATCTAATTTTAAAGCTCAATGTATATTTTATTCGAATTCGTTTATTTAAAATATTTTATTATTTCACTGCGAAAGTTATAAACAAGATTTATTCTAACTGAACTAATGTTAAATTTTAATAAATAGTAGTCTTCGAACGATGTATTTTCAAAAATTGAAAACATAACTTTATCAAAATGATTTTTTTTATATCATCACAAAATTCGTAATTTTTATTTGCCAAAGTATTAAATTTTCCGCCATTCTTCAAAGAAATGATTATTACTTACTCACTAATTTTGCAAATATAAAAATAATCGAGTATATTTAAAGAATTATAGGCACATTTAACTACTTTTCTAAAAAAAGCTTAATGAAAAATAAATGAAATTAAATCTATAATTTATCGATTTTCAATATCGTCTTTTTCTTTTCTCAAATCTTTTAAGCATTGAGCAATTATTTTATTTTCTTCTCTTTAATATTCTTCCAATAAAATCTATTAAAAATTATCGAATATTTGATTTAAAGTAGGATTTCATGGTATGTCAGTGGAGAGAATCAAGAGAGAAACGAAGAAAGGGAGATTAAGCAAAACGAGAACAAGAGAGTACGGTGTCTCCTTGATTACGGTGCGTCGATTAATTCGCGATAATCAGGAACGATTGGACGATAATTGCATTTGGCGAAGGCGCACATATTAGTCGTCCCTCGTAATTGTGACCTCTCTTACTCCCTTTCTCTTTCTCTAACATTCCGACTTTCTTTCTCTTTCACTCTGTACTTGTTACCGCGTCAATTTATTAAGCATTCAAATATATATATATATATATATATTCAGTTTCTAATAATATCCCAACGTATTATTGCATACACATTGTGTTCCTTACAATCATATTTCAAGCGCATTGTTATCGAACAAAAAGTAAATTTTGTTTTAATAATTTAATCCATAATTGAAAAAACATCTAGTTAAGTTATGTCAATAAAAAATCCAATTTTTAACAATGGTTTAAATACTTTATCTGTGAATACTATGTGTGAATACTTTATCTGTCTTGGACGTACCAAGAAGAATTTACACACTTTCGAGTAAATTAATGACAGGAGGCCAATATTAAAAAATAAAAAAGCGTTTATTTAAAGATATACAAAATGTTTTAAAAGTTTAGTGTAGCGCGTATGCGTCTTGCTCGTTTGACGCTCGATTGAGAACTAACTCCAAAATCAGTTTTCGAAGTACAAATTAAATAAAATAGGCGTTACTTATTTTTATGTTAATATAATAGGCGATATATTTTAAGAAGTAGGAATGTTTATTACATAGGTTGGAACAAGAGCTTAAAGTTGAAAATCATTTTTTCGTAAAATTATAAGCGCTAATCCTTAATTGCCGTATGCTTGTAAAAACAGGGACGATGATTTGGGATAGTTATAAAGGATATATGTTTATTGCGATGCATGCCTGGTATAGGATAGAACCTAGCGATATATTATTTTATAGTGCTATTAGTTAAGTATCCTACTTTTTGGATTTGTACACGTGAATTGATAAATACTACAATAAAAATAAAGGAAAAACCCGTACGTGCTTTTAAAGAAAAAATACATTATTGAGGTATAAGGATTTTAGGAGAAAATACGTTTTAATATTTTACTCTAAGCTTCAACACTTGATTAAATTTAAAATTGTACAACTATGGATTAAGTATCTATTTTACTCATTAGCGATATGTCGTCATTACAGTCGGTACGGATTACATCGTACAAAAAAGGCAAATATTACGTATACATTAACGTAAAATAATTGTGCTTGTTTGTTATTATTATGTATTGAATTGTTTGATTTTGTTTATGTTGATTCACGTGTTAATAATTCGCTTTAATTGACGAAAATAAACGACTATACGCTTTATAAGAGAGAGATAAAAAGAGCCAAAGAGAGAGAGAGAATGATATTGAGTTGGCTTTTAATGTGATTAAAGGTTATATATGAAAACTAATTGAATGTTTTAGTACATACGTTTTTCAGCCGAGTCTATATATATATATATTTATGCAGACACATATATTTCGGGTGATTGATCGTCTACCGTTCAATTATGCAACAATCAAATATATATATATTTACTTTAGTATTTCGTTAGTATATTAAACGTTTGAAAATTTATACACCAGCAATTAATACTGGATGCTCATATTTATTATTGTGTCGATTATTGTCATGTACGTTATTCTTCCTAAACCATTAAAATTTTCATTATTTATTTTGATAAACTTTTTATTTGCTTCATTAATTATTCATTTATTTAAATTTTCTTTTACTGTTCGTTTAATGTTAATTAAGTAAGGAGAAAAGAATTAAGACATGATATTGCTTTAAAATAATTAAATAATTAAATAAAATTCAACTCTTAATATATCGACGTCAAGTTTTTATAAATATTAAATCAAGAATATGGAATATTGACAATTTTATGCTTTATTATTATTATTAATTTCCTTGAAAGTTATTATTAATATTACATTGTTTAAATGTTTAAGAAAGATCTAAATTTAAATTTTAGATTCTTAAATAAAAAATAAACACGCTTATCCTTTTTACCAAAAAATTCAAGCATTTTCAGTTAATTTTAAAATTATTCGATTCTTTAACCAAGATAACTGCTTGTAATCACCGAAAATTGTCGAAAAAAAATTATATTTTGCAGTGTATTAGTACGGTTTCATAGTTTTGAGTGAACTTAATGTATGTTATAGACACGCAAAGAAGCAGTATACTTAAATGATCTCAAGGGCTGTTTTCAGACAGGTATGCATTTAACTAAGAACTTAAAAATTTTTGCTTTCGAACGTCTCTTTTTTTTTCGTTGATTTCAGGTAAAGAAGATTTTTATTAAGGTCGCGCGAGGAAGGTGGCTATGACTAAACCAAGAAAAATGCCAACTTAGAATCTTTAACGTCTCTATAGATGCTAATAATCTTAGCTGTTGCACGTTTTATTTATAGAATCGGAAAATTATAAATAGCAATTTTTTTTTCTTTTTTTTTCATTTCAACAATTACGTTTTTCTGGTGTATTATCTATTTCATAAGAGAGAGGGAGAGAATGTATAGTTGTTAGAGGTGAGATCGTTATTGCTGCGCCAAGTGTTAACGTGTTTTCTATAAAAATTTTTTCTTCATTCAAAGTGTTTTTGATTGTAAGTTTTAAATATTAATATCTTGTAGATGAATCAAGGTAGATTGATAATGATAAGAAAAAATATGACGTTCTTAATTTTTTTTTGCGTGGATTGCAAAAAAAATAACAACTTATTTTTTAAGCGAAAGAAACGTTAACAACATTTATAAAGTTTTTTATTTCTGATAGTAGCATTCTTTAACAAATATGATATTAAATCACGATGATAAATAAATACTTACAAGTACAATCAAATGAATAAATAAATTCTATTTATCATCATTAATATTGTTATTACCTTTCCTTTCGATCTAACAATAAACAAAAGTATCCTTATTCTTACTTATTATTTATCTTGTCTTAAAATTCTCTATTAAAAATCTCTGGTCTTGTATACCTATGAAAGCCCAAGTGTTTTTCCTCTCGCTTTATGTAAAAATTAAATATTAACTCTTATGGTTTCAATTATAAATTATGACAATCAATCTCATATTATTAAATATTTCTTAAGCCCTTTTTACATTTTTACTTAAACCTCAAACACTTTTCATTATAATTATATTTTAGCGTTATTACGAAAATACACGTGCCAAAGTGAAATAATTATCCCGTTCACAAACTATGTCTAATAGCCAATATCAACTTGTATTATAGATTTTTATTAAATTATTTTATGCATAAAGTTAAGTAACAAAATATGTATATGTAATTATGTATTTATGTGTATATGCTCTTTTTATATATGTATATACGTGCATGTATGTATACGCACCTGTTGGTAATCGATCGGCGAGGCGTAGTTTCGCCTCTCTCTTAAATAACTTCTTTCTTTGCGTCTCTCCTTTAAAGTTTCCAAGAAACTCTAGCAGTAGCTAAAAATCTATATGATTCTAATAAATATCTGCACGCACACTATATATATGTACACAGCAATTAATTACAGAAATTATTAACCATAAAATTGTTGTGATCAATTAATATTGATAAAAAACTTCATTTAACGGATAGACTGAATTTTATTAATGTATTAAAAGGCACTCCCGTTTTTTTTTTTTTTAGTTTCTTTGTAAAGTCGTTGCGTTTGATAAAACACAAGAGAGCGCGTGTATATTATAACCATCAGCGCACGCGAAACGAAGAAATCGGTTAGCTGATCGATTCTTATATTCTACATATCGATATGTGTATATAGTATGGATACACAAGCACAAACATACACATTCACACTTTTACATAAATATATATAGATGTAAGATGTATATGAAAGAAAAATAATAGTTTTGATTATTAATTTTCAATGAAGAGGAACCGAATTGAGGTGCGGCACTTATTCGACTGAATTAAGGAAAAGACGAGTACGTTTAAAGAGAGGACCGCCAGGAGAGAAAAAGGCCTCTTCCAAGTCAACGAAGAGGAGGAGGAAACAACAGCAGCAACAGCAGCAGCAGCAGCAGCAGCAAGCAAGCAGTAATGTAACTATGGTACACTGGAGGTGGTCGTCGTCTATACTTACAAATATAGAGGAGGGAGTGAGAGCCAGGAGAGACTGGTTTTTGAATTTTTTTTTTCTTCTTTTTTTTTGACTTTTTGCCTTTACCTGTCTCTCTCTCTCTTTTTCTCTCCTATCTTCTCTTCGCTTGTGTATACTTAACGTCTACTTTTTTATACTTTGCTTTTATATTTTACATCTCTCTTTAGTTCGTGGATTTGACCATTCCTCTTCTTCTTCCTTCGTATATTTTATCTCTGCGGGTTTCTTCCTTTTTTTTTGTTCGTTTTGATATCTTTTTAGCTCGTGCAACACACGCTTATTCACCTGCACTTCTTTCTCGCTAGCTCGCTCGCTCTTACTCTCGAAATATGTCTATACGAGAAACAAAGTAACGGACGCAATCTGCACTCTGGCATTCTTTTCTTTTCGAGATATTATACCACAGCTAGCAGATTGATTCAAAAGCATTTACAATTGTTACCAAGATTGTCTTTTATAAGTCAAGCGCCACAAGCAGAGAGAGAAAGAGAGAGAAAGAAAGACAACGACGACTCCATTATGGAGAACGGAGTTGAATTGCCGACAGTATATACATATGTATATCTAAGCTTATAAGCAGAGAAATCAACTTTGGCATAATACAGATTTATTAATTTCGTGTGCGTATTTATTTTAATTAAAAAATTGTTTTAATGTTAAAAAAATAAATTTATTTTTCTTTCTTTATTTAATGAAAAAATAAAAAAAAATAATAGCAGGTGTTTATTAATAAATTTAAATATAAGTGTCACGACGTTCTCATGGTTTGTTGCAAATACTCACTAAAATGACAATGAGGCTTAAGTTTAATGTTCACAGAGTCTTTCATTTAACTCCTACTACAATCAACGGCATTTAAGCATTTAGACGTTTCCGCTACTTTTTCTAAAAAATATAAATTAAGGATTTGTCTCTTTAACAAACTTAACATATTATTTAACGTTTAACTAGTTTGTCCAGCCTGTCTAGTAACTTTGTTATTACATTAAATAAATTTAACAATAATTTTTCATATAGACACATGCAAGATATATTGGTTAGCAAATTGCGTAATTTCATTGAAGTTTACTTTGAAAATTTAATAGAACGTTAACTTAATTGCATGATTATATTAGTTTGCTCAAGATTTTTAATAGATATTCATACGAAAGGAAATAGTGCCGATTATAAATAGCATTGCGTTTACGTGTAATTTAATTTTTAATGAAAAAAAAGACTAAAAATTAATATCTCAAGAGCGATGCCGTAATTACATTATTTTGACCGTCGTTGCTGATAGCACGAAATTTCATTTACTCTGTATTGAACGCACAATAACTTCAATACATTTTTTAAGTCTTTGAGGCTTGTAACAAATTTTAATCAATAATATTTCATAGCAAAATAATTAAATAAAAAAACAGAATATTAATATACAAAATTATATTTGTTTATTTTTTAAAAATTCTGTCATTAAATAAGAAAAATACAAAAGTCTTAATTAATGCAAAATCTAACATGAGCTTTTATCACCTGAATGATTTGCAAGAATGTATAATATGAATAATTACATTGACGAAAAGGCCGAAGTATTTTCGAATAGTTCGAGAAAAAGAAGAGAAAAACCATGAAAAAAAAAAGAGAAATTAGCTCGTATTTGAAGATGTTCCTCTCCACATACACGCAAGTTAAAAATCAGAGATGGGACAACGAGATAAAGGATTATAAGGTAACAGTTGTTTAGTATATATACAGAAAGAAAGAATGCGGGAAGAGACCTCCCTTGAAATAAGAAATAAGTGTACCCCAGGTATATAACAAGAACCTAATGACTCTAAGGGACCCATAAGGCCTCGAAGAAAGATACCTTTGTCTTATTTTTTCTTCGAGAAATGACCACCTTGATTCATTTTTAATCGGAACTCTTGAAAAAAAAGAAAAACAAAAAAAAACGAAGGTAGTAGTAATAACGTTGTTAAACGTGACTCATTGACATTTCAAATCTTAATGTATTAATTTTCTAGCTCACAGTATAATGGAGTTTTATACAATGATTTCTTGTTTCTTTTTATAACCTTAATTTAACAAACATTTTTATTTACTTTGATTATATTGATTAACTTTTTAATTTTTTCTTAATTTATACATGTAATAAAATACAACGAAAAATTTTTTACAATTACATGTTTATATTATTAAATTTCTACCAAATGCTATTAAATTCGTATTTTATATTATAAATTAACGTTTAATTTTTAACGCTACGATGCTAAACAAATTTATGATCTCCGAGAAAGCTATTGGCTACGATCCAATTTGAAAACTTAAGCTTTCTTAATGTATTATAAAAACTATAATCCTACGAAGAGCATATGTTTATTTCTGCTTGGTCACGTTTGTTATTTAATTTCAATTGATTTTTCAAAATTATTCTTCGTATTTCAAAGATTTATTAATATAAACGTTTTGTATTAAATTTAATAAAAAATTTTAGTTTTAAAACAATAAATAATAATATTATTGTATTAATTTATATTAGAATTTTTTTTCAATATTTAAAAATTAAAATTTAGGTATAGAAAATGTTTATTTTAAATAAAATATTTATTTTTAAATACAACAAATAAATTATTCGTTAATGAAATGAGCAATATATTACGATTGATCGAATGGTTAAAAACAAAAATAACATTTACTTTTAACTTTTAATGATGTTTCGCGCTTGTAATTTAAATGGAATTTCATTAAAGCTCCATCTGTGTATTTCTGTTTAAATAACAAACAGCTGGAAAGGTAGAGAACTAGCCAGAAATTTCCGGTTCTCCATATTTGAAAGGTAAGATAGCTTTCAGGGCCGTCAAGTCTCCATCTCCATGGCTCATCCAGAGTATTTGTAAAAATATACACGTAGACATATAGGCGAGAGATGGAAAGAACGTCTATACTGGTTTTTCCCCTCTATCCATAAATATATCTATACTATACAGTGATATGGATTTAAATAAATATATACGTGTAAATTTTTATTTTCGCGCAGAGTCCATCCAGTTCCAGTTATAGGACATTTGTAGATGAGGAAAAAAGAAGAAGGGGGGAACACATTCTTTGTATTATTTGCACTTGAAACAAGTGCGTTAACGTGATTAATATTTCACTGTCGCCAGCGGAGTTTTCCCAGATGTAACGTGGCTTTTCTCCATACGTACACATAATACGCATGTTTTTTATGTAAGTAGGTTTTTATGGTTATAATTTTATTTTGTTGTTAACCTCTGTCGCGGCAGTTGCGTTTAACTTTACGATAGTTTAACTTCACTGATTCACTGAAATCTAGATAGTTTTACTGAATTTTAGTTTTCTTATATTTTATCGATATATTGAAAAATTGTTTTAAATTATATAAAAATTAATTTATAATCTTAATACTTTTTATATTTAAGTATAAATTTTATAATCAGTATTAAAATATTATTGGATTATCAGTATTATAAAGGTGATTATTTTTCAATCAATGTGAACAGATGTTAAAAATAATTGATAAAATAAACGTTGATATAATAAATAGCTTGTATTAATTGAAATTTTAATGAACGTTATCAGTTATGACAGTATGCTCAATAACGTTTTAAATTAAATCTATTAAAAGTTGATATTTAATATAATATGTAATAAAAAAATGATTTTTAATTTTTTTTAGAAAATGAAGGGTGTTTTAATATTGTTAGTTTCAATTCTTATAATACAAGAATCTGTTGCTCCACCTGTTGATAAGAAACAAAAAAAAGAGAAAGAAACTGAAAATGAAGTCGAAGAAACAGAGGAGTTGGTAAGTTTTATAAATTTAAATAGAAATTTTATATTTCCTTTGGATTACAATTTTATTTTTTTATTTTGTAATTATTGAAATAACCTTTACGTAGGCTGATGTTATGGAATACCACAGATACTTGCAAGAAGTAGTGCAAGCTCTCGAGAGTGATCCACAATTTCGATCGAAGTTAGAAAAAGCAGATGAAAAGGATATTCGTGTAAGTAAAGTTTAATGAGAACTAGAAATATAAATTTTATAAGTTATGTTTATTCTAAATTGTATTACGTTTAATTTAATTTATTCTTTATAGAATGGTAATATTGCTGATGAACTAGAATATGTAAATCACCATGTTAGAACAAAATTAGATGAATTAAAAAGAGCAGAACTTGAAAGACTGAGGCATTTAGCCGTTAAGGAATTTGAATTAGAAAATGGTCTTGATCCAACTCATTTAAAAATTTTGGAACATGTGGATCATGACAATCCTCATACTTTTGAGATAGATGATTTAAAAAAACTTATTGCTAAGGTAATTTGAGTATATTCTTGTATTTTAAATTATTGTGATATACCATTCAAAAACATATTGTTTTTCTTGCTTAATAGACTACAAAAGATTTAGACGAGGCTGATAAAAAAAGAAGAGAAGAATTTAAACATTATGAAATGAACAAGAAATTTGAACAAGAACAAAAAATGCAAAGTACGTAAAGCATTGTATTTTTTAAAATTCTATATTTAGTATTTCAAATATTATATTAAATATTTACTGTTTTAGATATGACCGAAGATGATAAAAAAAAATATGAAAATGAACTTCATGATTTAGAAAAAAAACATAAAGATCATGAACCGGTAAGTATTTCAATTTTCAAATATGAAAAATAAAAGTTAAAAAAGTCAAAAATTTTGAAATTTGAATAAAATTGATGTTAAAGCTTCATCATCCTGGTAGCAAAAAACAATTAGAAGAAGTTTGGGAAAAACAAGATCATATGGATCAACAATTTGATCCTAGAACTTTCTTCTATTTACATGGTATATATTTTTTCCTTTATTCTTTTATTTTTGTTTTTCTTTTGCTTTTTAAATCATTTTTCTTCTTTTCTAATTATAGATTTGGATGGTAATGGAGTCTGGGATCAAAATGAATTAAAAGCTCTTTTCATTAAAGAATTAGATAAATTATATGCTGAAGGGCATCCAGAAGATGACCTTGTTGAAAGAGCTGAAGAAATGGAAAGAATGAGAGAACATGTAATTCAAGAAGCCGATCTTAATAAAGATGGACTCATAAGGTAAGTATCTGATCCAATTGATTAATTTTTATAAACTGAAACTAAAATAAATATATAACATTCGTTTTAGTTATGATGAATTTTTAAATGAATCGAAAAAAGCTGAGTTTGAGCAGGATCCTGGATGGAAACCACTCGATGAAGAACAAATATATTCAGAACAGGAATATGAAACATACAGAAGACAAAAGGCACAAGAGATTGAGCAAGCTATTGCGAGAAGCATGGTAAGAGAATAAAATTAAAATTTATAAAATTTAACTTTGCAAGTAAGCATGTTGTATAATAATAATTTATTAAACAAAACATATTTTTTTAATCATATATATTTACATGTTAAGTAAATTTGTTTTTTTTGTTTTATGCTGTAATTTATATTTGCATGTATATTGATGAGTGCTTGCTAATAAAGTAAAGCATTGAGTTTTAGTAACTATAGCCATTAATAAGTTGCTTGTGCATTGTTTTTTGCTAGTCACAAGAGCATCATGCGGCTGGTCTACCGCAGGGTGTACATCAGCAGGTGAGAATTTGTAGTATTAATTATAATTAACAAACTATTATATTTGCAAATGTTTTTCAAACAAAAATACGGTTTCAAAAAAAATAATAAATATAATATGAATTTCAGTTCCCATCGCATCCTAACCAAATTCCACAACAAGGTTATGGACATCAACCTCAATATCAGATTCCACCACAACATCAATACCCTCAACATCAGGTTCCTCAACACCAACAGTATCCTCAACAAGGCCAATATATGAATCAAATGCCACCTCAACAAGGTCAACAATTCAACCAAATGCCACCTCAACATGGTCAACAATTTAATCAAATGCCACCTCAACATGGTCAACAGTTTAACCAAATGCCACCTCAACATGGCCAGCAATTTAATCAGATGCCACCTCAACATGGTCAACAATTTAATCAGGTTCCGCCACAACATGAACAATATCAACAAGTACCTGGTCAACATGATCAACATGTGAATCAGATACCTCAACAACAATATCATCCAAATCAACAAGTACCAATCTCCAATAATATAAATCAAGTACCACAACAGCAACATTATCCAAATCAACAGGTGCCAATAAATCAAAATCAAGTTCCATCTCAACAACATCATCAAGAATCTTCAGGAGGGCAAAATGCAAATCAGATTCCTCAACAACATAATCTACCAGCTGGTCAGCAACAAAATCAACAACAAAATCTACCATCTGGTCAGCAACAAAATCAACAACAAAATCTACCAGCTGGTCAGCAACAAAATCAACAACAAAACCAACAGCAAAATCAGCAACCTCCAGTAGGTAATCAAGTACCTCAACAAGTTAACAATCATCCAGCAGCTGAACCACATAATTTACCTAATCATCAAAATCCAGCATCAATTGGTCAAAATCAACACAATACTCAAAATCAAGTTCCTCAACAGAATCATGAACAAATAGTTTCAATCAATAATGCTCATCATAATGAACCAAATGTTGTTAAGACATGAACATCTTGAAGACAAAAATTACTTTAAAACTTTGAATATATTGATTTTTAAAAAGAAAAAAATTAAATTGTATAGTGTTTGATATGAAAAAGTTGTTTGAATAAAAAAAAATAAGAGTGATTTGAACTGACTGATATTTTAATTAATTTGAATTTTATTTAAAGCAAAAATTTTGAACGAGTTTCAAATTTTGAAAAGCATATCAAAAAAGTACTTATATAAAAAAATAAATAAATTGAATTTGGAACGTACATTTGTATTCATTTATTTTTTCCATTATATATATATATATATATATATATATATATATATATATATATATATATATATATATATATAACATAATTATGGATTGGAACATAGGATGAAAGGTAGAGCTTATAAAATTAAGAAACAGAATTAATATTTTTTTTTATATTTATTATTATTGCATATTGTTTACGTTAGTATATTACTTAGGTATACGTGCCAAGTAGCAACTTAAATGTATGATTGCGTGATTCTGTTTGTTCCTCGGTAGGTAGGGTAATGTACGCTTATTCCGTATTATATATAGGGTGTATTTATAGGTATAGTATAGTTTTTTTTTTTCGGTAAAACGTCACCTTAAGAGCTATTCGGTACAATAAATAAAAAGAATCAAAGAATGGCGGCTTTCTATAAAATATCCAACTTCTGCTTGGTTTTACCTTAAAAGTTTTTCAAAACTTTTTCCATCTTAATTTCGTTTTTTTTTTAATATATACCCTCCTTATTGTTCTAGGCGACAGAATCATATTTTTGTTTTAATCACTTACTACTCTAAGCCATGACGCTTGCTTAGCGTTCAATTATTAAATAACAAATTGGTCTAGCTAAACAAAGAGGATTCGTATTCTCTTGTCGGTTTGTGAAAATTACTACAAAATTATACAATAATGAATCTTATACGGCAACGGAAAACAGGAAAGAGTTTTTTTTTTAACGAAAGCTATATGGGTCTATAGGACCGATACTCTTATAATTGACAATTTTACACCATTTTATTTATAACGACAGAATGTTATCTTTTATTTCAAAATTACGACAATTGAACAAACAATAATAATTAAAAATCCATACATAAAATCACGCCTGTTTTCCTTTACAATGATTATTATTCTCGAACTACTTACAATATATCGTAAAAGGCTGTTGTTACCGCCTTATCGATAAGGAAAAAAAAAGAACGAATGATTTGTGTAATTTTATACAGGAAAAAAATTATTTGGCTTAAAAAATACTTGAGAAAACTGTTTGCAGCTATTGCAGATTTCCTATCCTTAAAACAGTCTTAAGTAGCGCCGAATAACTTTTTTCTTGATCGCCGTAAAGGAGTTATAGTCGTCTCCTTTCATTTTGCAAAAAAAAGAAAAAAATAAATAATTGTACAATTAATTCGTTAACTAATATTATAATTACATTGAAGTAATAAAGTTTAAAAGGAGAGAAGAGGCCGATTGCCCTCCCCCATTGTCGTGATAATAAAATAATAAATATGTTCCGCGAACGAACTATAACACAATGATAAACGCGCTATTTACAGTACATAATGTATATAGTATACAATGTAGTCGAACGCAATCGTGCGAATGTGCGATTATGAACGATCAAGGAAGTAACGCGACTTTACCAACGTCACAATAGACTTTGATAACATATTGCGAAAAAATATATATATATAATCTAAAAAGTTGTATAAAAAGTAAAGAAAGGGACACTGAAAATAAATTGCATTAAATTAAAAATTATCAGATCGAAACATTTAACGTTTAATTTTTTTTCGCAACACTCTTTTTGCAATTTTTAAAGCTTCCTAATCTGTTATACACTGCAAAAAAGATCTTGCTATTTTTTATCTCCAATATATTCTCGCATCAGTATCATTAATCGTAGTTTTTTTTTCGTTTCGTATAAATCATGTATACTTTCTCACCTTGCTTACTTACATAAAACACTCTTTGCTAATAGAAAAGTCTAATTTTTTCGTAACATTTACTTTTTTTTTTAAATGAAATTGTACAATTTCCTTTTGGTTTATTATTTACGGAACGAAATTTACACATTAGTAACGATCAATCCTAAATTATTATAGACAATAAATTTGATCTAAATTATAAAAAAGAGATTTGAAGATTCGTTTTTTTTTACATATTTAATTCAATCAGATCAGATCTGTGTCTATAGTGACACATAGATAAAACTGAAATACTAACATCACCTATACATATTAATTTTAAAATATATTTCATTCGTATAATTACAATAATTAAAATTGACTAAATGAAAAACAAAAAATCATTGAGCGTTGGGCGTGATAATCTCTTTTCTTTACACACTGCTGGTATCTTATACCGCGAAAAATAGCGATCTTAAGTCCAAATCAGTTCTTTTTTTTTGTACGTAAAGCTCCTAAGACGAAAAAAATTTAATTTTCTTATTTCTTTTTAGTACATGTACCCAGCAGTATCCCTCTTTATTTATAATATACCTATTATATATCAATTTTATATAATATATATAGCTTCTATATATATTTATATATTTATATATATATAATTTTTTTTTGTATTCTCTATCAATATAATAGCGTATTAGATACTTTTCACTTACATTTAAGTATGTAATATATAGGTGTTTATTTTTTTCTCATCTGTTCACAGATATCATATAAAAAAACGTGAAAACGAAACTTTTTTTTTTCCTTGAAGCGTCCATTTTCTCTTTCTCTCCCGCTCTTTCGTTCTTTTTGTTTAATATCTCGCTCTTTCGCTCTCTGACTAATTTCTCTTTCATTCTCTTACTCACATTTTTTTTTTATTTTCTCTTTCTAGAATTGATCACTCAAAGAAAACAAAAAACTGCTTTTATTTATTTTAAAGACATGCCATTCAGGGTATTACCGGTGTGATTTTTATCCAAAACTGAAATTTTGTCGGTCATTCATGTACCGCATAAATACGTAATGAAAAATTTTTAAATTTCATTTCGTATTTATTACGTACAAGACATATCACTGACATTTACTCATTTCATTCATTCATATTTTGCAATTACGTTAAACTTAAAAATTTTTGATATTCAAAATGATTTATAATCTTTATTTTTTGTCGAAACGCTATAGGTATTTTGAAAATATTACTAATTTTATAGTTTATTCTTTTGTATTGACAGACTTTTTATTATAATTTAACGTAATTGCAGAAAATTTTTTCATAAGCTCATCACACTCACATTAATGCGAAAATTTCGACTGATTTTTTTCATCATTTACAAGTGGTCACGATCTACGAGACTCTTTTCTTAATTTTTTTTCGATAGGAAGGCACTTTCTACTTTTTTCTCATCATTTTTTAATCTTTTTTTTTATACAATACATCTCTAAACATTCTTTATCGCTTTCTTTCTTTCTTTCATCAGCGCGTGTTGATTCGTTTTCGCTCCTAATTTGCATACTCGCGAAAAATTTTTTTCTCTTAAATATAACGAATAACTCGCTTCGATTTTGCTTCATAACATTTTGTTTTTGAACACATTTTATGCCTAGATTTTACATCGTATAATTTCGAGACGTAGGTATTCTCGTAAATTGGATTTTTTCCAAAGTAAAAAATAGCTAGTAAATTACAGTAAGTACGGCTATATATGTTAAAGAGCTCCAAAGACAGTCCCAGAATCTCACTTTGTTACTTTTAACATTTTTTCAAGTCAAGTCTTTCACAATTTTTGCATCGTTCATTTAGGGGAAAATACAATTAACATTTAAATTTAATACAAATTTCCTTTAATAATTAATTCAAAGTTTAAGAATTTTAATTAAATATTACCCCTAAAAAATTTAAAATATTATTTTTTTTGTTTATTAAAAAAGAAACTTTCATTTTGTTTTCACGAAACTTGCGTACTTTTATATTTGTAAAAATAAATCACAACAATAAAATACTTTATTATTAACGTTAAAATCTTCTCTTTTGCTTAAAATTTTGTCGCGCAAAATTTTTTATATCAAGAATATTATTTGTATACCAAAGAGAAGTTTAGTTATCATTTCGAAACTTCGCTTCATCGCAAAAATTCATTCTATTAGTCCGCGCCGTGCGTTCTCGGTTGATTATCATTCTTTATTTTTTTTTTTTTTTTAACACGTGATTGAAGAAAGATGTTTCTAGTTAGAAAAACAAATATAAAAAAATCTCGTAAAGCGCGACAACCAGGGATTTTTTTTTCGCTTTTTTTTGCGACACTCACGAAGGCCACTTCGAATGTTTTTTTATTTTCCCCTTTACACAAATACAAAGCTTGATAATGACCTAAACTTGTAAATGCAATTACTCTCATTTTCAGTGAAATATTTTAATTTACTGAATATATCGGGCAAAGGCCTCGTGTGTATTTGTTTTTGTGTACGTTTCTTAATCTGAAGATTTCTAAAAAATAAAAAAATTAATTTTTTATCACCCTTTTTTTAGCAAAGTCACGCGCAATTTTTTTTTTTACAAAATTTTGAAAAATAGTTTGACTTTTCCGAAAAGAAGCACCCATACGCCTTCTAGCTTTTTATGTCTTTATTTATCGCACGTTATGTCTCTCATAATTTTTTTTTGTTTCACTTTCATCTTTTTTTTGCCAACCGTTCATTCATAAATTCTTCACTCATTCGCTTCATTCATTTTTTTAAAATCTTTCATTATTTCATGCATTCTCACTCTCACTGCCACACTCGTTTACTCAATCATTAATTTGTCATTTGTAAGCCCTAAACCTTATAATTTTTATACTTGGCATACCCCAAATATGGCAGGAAGGCAATACTTAATAACGCGTACTTTAAACTTTTCCCATTTCTTCTCACAGAAATACCGTCTCATTATTTTTTGTTTCGGTTAATATAATTAGAAATTTTGTACATGTGGTAGCATAATGATGTTAATTTTTATTCATCCGTGCTACTCTTGCCTTTAACCGTTTCTATGTAGTGGGACGCTCTTCTCGTATTTCTTTTCTACAAAATCACAAAAATAAGCTTTCACAGAGCATTGAATCGCCATTCTTATTGGTCTTCAGTAAATAGTCAAAAATATTATGATACTCAAATAATTCGATGAAATTCATTCGTATTTTTAAATTTGAACAATTTTCAATAAAATAAAATGCATTTTTAGGTAATCCAATTAAGTAAGTTAATTTAAGTATTAATTTTGAAATGAGCACAATCATACTATTTTTACTTTAAAAATTTAGATATAAAAATAAACATTAGATATGAAAATAAATAATATTTGAATAAATGAAAAAGTGGAACGGCGATTCGATGCTCCAGTACTAGACGCGTAAGTGAAAAAAGCTGTTGCTCGATCTGGCTTTGGATTTTAGGTCCGTGTGTTTCGCTCTCACGCCATCACGCTTTTCACGGACTGCAATTTTTTTTGTAGTCCTCTGGGCTCTAAACGTTGTCGCGTAGTTTAATTTTTATTTTTTTTTTGTTTTCCTTACTAACTATTATACATTTGGCGTTATAACGTATGGTACTGTCTATGCGTTTAGGTATAAATTATGTAGTACTTGCACTTGTTTTCGCGCCTTGCTGGTTACAAAAAAAGCCAGCAAAAGACGAATTCTACATACATATGCGACATCTACTCGTACATTGTCCAAACGAAAGGACTATGACTACCTAAAATTGGAAATATATCTCGCAGAGGCGATTCGCAACCGGACGCACGTATTTCTTCGACATTTTTTTTTCATATTGATTCTAAGTACGCTAACTTCTTGCTTCGTCTTCGTGTCAAAACAAGTAGTTGCTCACGGTCGCGATATCGTCTTCGAAAAAGAAAAAAGGAAGGAGCGCATTCTACTCGCTCATAATATTTTTTTTATTTTCATTTTTTGATTGTAAGCCTCCGTTTTCCAACTCCATGTATTCATCCTCCATATTTAATCATCATTATTTAATTATTTTTTTTTTTTATTTTTTTTCATTTCAAAAAATGCTTGCTTAATCCAAGTTTACGCGAGCCAATCTATAACCGTAGCTTGGCTCTTATTAGGTATTTTTTTTTTGCTCGTCAATCGTGTACCATGTACATATACATATATAACACAGCTTATGTATATACATGTATATATGTATACATGCATATAATAGTGGGCACACGAACATACGTGCTCTGAGCGCGCACATCATTATTTGCCATCCCTATTACTATTCAGAGATGAGCAAACGAGTTTGTTTTTATTTTATGTACGTTTAGTGTATGTGTGTATACGTGTATTCTGTGTGTTAGCGCTAATAGTATGTTCGTAATTAAGATAATATTTATATATTGAATAGGCGCTCAGGCATCGCTTGGCTTAATTTTCTATAATCGAGTCCATCGGGGGGTAGCATAATCGCAGCGTCGGCTGGGCCTGGAAGATTTTCTGCGATCTGACCCCCATACCGACTCTACTATTCGCACCGCGAATCTGTTAGCGGCTCAAGTTTAACGGCTATTTTTTCTTTTTCTTTAAGTGCGGCGTGTGAACTTTTGACAAGGTCGGAGATGTCCTCCTGGAAGAGATTCTCGGGCCTAGGGCTAACAAAACTACGCGGTGGTTTATACGTCATTCCGCTAACACCAATGCCAACTTCAACGCTCGACGGTAAATGCGTTGGATCCATGAGCGATCCAAGCGGACTTGCTAATGGTGATTCCAGTGGACTTTCTGGCGGTCCAGCTGAACCAGGACTTGCTAGTCCAAGATTCAATGGTGAGTTGCCGTTATTACTATTACCAGGCGTTCCCGCACCTGGAACCATTCCACTATTATTGTTGTTGTGATGATGGTGATGTTGTTGTTGATGATGATGATGGTGTTGTTGTTGCTGCTGCTGTTGCTGCTGCTGATGCTGTTGACTTGCTTGTTGCATCGCTGCTTGAAGATTAGAGGATAAGTTTGACGATAAACTTGCCGACAGATTCGTCGCCATCATGTCGTGTTGCTGAGAATGAGCTGCTGCCACCATACTACACATCTGGTGTCGAAGACCTAAACACATACAATAAAAAAAATCAGTTTTTTAAATTTATTTTACTTTGTCTTTTTACGAGCTATGGAATTTTTTTCAAACCACAATGTATGTATACACACATACATATATAAATATAAAAGTAATGACTGTTTTTATGTGACAGAAGAAAAAGAAAAAGGAATAGAAAAAAAAACTTGGTCGAAAAATGCAGCTGTCACGCTTAGGGTAACGCCCCCGTTATTATACTAAATTACTGTTTAGGCAATATTTTGATGTTAAATTGCTTTAAGCAGCGTTTTAAAAATAGTTGTGTTTCTATACCCAAAGAAATATTCGTTCATCGAACTAAAATTCTTTCATCAAAATATTTTTATGATTAACAATGATTTTTGTATTTCTTGTTAAATTCTTGCGTGAAAAAAAAATTTCAACGTCTATTTAATTTAAAAACACGGAGTCAGTTAATTGTGAAAATAATTAATTATAATATAGCGCGAGTGGTTTACTAAGCAATAAATTTCATTCTTATAACTAATTCAATCAATCATTGTTATGTTTTTTTTTTACTCTTGATTAAAAGAATTATTTGATACACATGAGCGAAGCGAATAATCATTATTACAATGCATGGCCCACCATTTATATTCATAAAGTAGACAATATAAAATTGCTTGTTACGTGTGTATCCTAAAAATTGTCAAGCTTTAATCATTCGTTGGCTAAAATAATTTATAAGTCACCGTTGACTCATGTAACTCTGCATTAAAATAATTGAATTAAAAATTTTATTTAAAAAACAAAATAAATAAATAGTCACAGACGAAACAAACAAAATTGTGAAATTTTAAGATATGAAAAATCTATTTTTCAATTTAATATCTCTTTCTAGTCTAGACAATCAATATTTTAGTATTAACTGATTAATAACAGTAATTCAATGATTTGAAAAACAAAAGCATATAAATACTCGAAGTCATAAAAATAAATATAAGCTTTTGAAAAATAATATTAGAAAATAGAAAAAGCACATGCTTATAAATAAAGTAATAATAATAAAAGAACTAGCATAAAACATATTAAATTAAATATATTATAAGAAAAAGTATAAAAAGCTATAAAAAAAGAATAAGAATGTCAGAGAATACGAGCTAATGAAATTTAGGTTTAGTTGATCGAAATTAAATGAAAAAAGATGTAGTAAGAATAAAGGTATATATAGATATAGATATGTATGGGTAATAATACCTTGAGCGACGGCGGCAACCGCGGCGGCAGCTGCGCTGGGGCTGACTGCTCCCTCAGGACCGTTGCAAGCGCCATAATTTGCCAAGGCGGGATACATAGTGGCTGGCTCTTCCTTGACCATGTGGGGTGAATGCCCATCGCGGAAGACCACCGCTCGAATCACGCCACGAATGTGCTCATCTGGCCAGACACCAAGTAAGATCCTTTGAGGCCTCCCTCGACCTTTTGGCCGTAGATCTGAAAACAACCAATCTAAATATTTCACCCTTAAACATTGTTTTTCAAAAATCATTTTTCGTTTCTTAAACTAACTTATATCTAATTTATAACTAATTTTATTGATTTTCATTTATATTCAATTTTCAGCATGCATTCATTTATTAATTAAAAAGTACAAAAAAATTTATAGTTTTCAATAAAAATATTATTCAAAGCTCCAATTAATTCAATAATATTTATATCGATAAGCATTTTATTATTGTTCACAGTCTTTTTTTTCATAATCAATAAACTATTATACAATTGATTTATTTATAAACTTTAATATTTAATAAATGGTAAAATTTCAGAATATTGTAACAAAATACATTGATAAAAACATTATTAAAAAAAGAATCGCGTACTTTTTTTTCAACTGTGACATTATGTTTATAGTATTACAGATATCTTTTTTATAACGTAGGTCGAGGAAACGAGTTCGTTATTTACATCGTGCAAAAAAAAAAAAATTATAAATCTAGAACAAACATAGGATATTTTTCCTCAGAAATATGAGAATGAGATTTGAAGCTGAGCCAAGAATAATATTTTTATTATAAATACAGATAATAGAATTAAATTTTTAAACTTTATGAAATGTATGGTATAATCAAGATTCTAAATTTACTTTTTAGTAATAAAAAGTTTTTAAACTCGGTCATATCAATTATTTATATTTTTATAAACATTTACAAAAGTATAAAGCGTTAAGTTTTAAATATAAAAAAAAATATTTATATTTATAATTAATTTAATTAAATAATATTTCAGTAGGTTAGATATTTTTACATTGTTCTATATTCGCTAAACGTAATTTTTATTTTTAATATTTAATATAATAATAAATCAATTAGGTTGAAACTTTTTAGTCTTTGATATACATAGTAATTCATTGAATATTAAATTTATATTGATTCTGAATAAATATATATTTTATGAAAATAAGCATCTTATATTCCATTATATTATGCAGAATAATAAAAATTAAATTTTTTCTAATAACTTTAACAGCATATACAGAAAAGACATGACGAAAAAAAGGAAGAAAAAAAGAAAAGAAATTATAGAAGTAAAATAGTTAATGTGCAAGGGTGGGTGTCGAAGATAATAGCTAGAAAAGTTAAAGATAGTCGTGGTTGTTAGCTTGAGCTATATGAACGTTAACGGCGTATTTCTTGTGTGCCGTATAGCAAACAATAAAATAAAAGGGAACGAGAGAGAGAGAGAGTGCGCCCGCGCGCGCGAAGTTTAAGTAAACACAATGGCCGTCAAATCGAATAACCACAGAGAAACGAAGGAATATATATATATACATATATATTTATACGTATATAAGTATATATAAAATATGTTTGTGTGTGTATATATACACACAAATACACATAAGAAGTCTTTAATACGTCTGCGCGCACACGAGCGCTTGATGTGTAATTGTACCTTTTACGAGCGAGACTAAATTCAAACTAAGAGAGAGATAGAGATAGAGAAAAAGAAGAAGAAGAGAGAGAAAGAAAGAAAAGGAAAAGAAAGAAAGTCATGTATACTTTTCTTGTTGCGCATTATGCCTATTTCTTTTTTTGCGATACGCTTTTCGTTTTATTAGAATTGAGAGTTAGTATGTATACTTTATACTTGTTTTTTTTTTCTCTAGCTATTTATAAAACCGTCGCGTATTGCACAAAAATTTTCTTTTCTTATCCGAATATATATGTAAAAGTTAATGACTAATAAACCATTTCGGTTTTGTATTACACTTACCAGCTCCACCGTCGGCGCTCGGTCCGAGCATGTTATGAACTCGGTTCGCGTAAAGTACGAACGTTGGGTATGGAATATCGTATTTCCTGCAACATAAAAAAAAAGGAAAAAAACATGTAGATACATATATATATGATGTATATCAATGCCAAATTATTATTTTTCTTTGTACTTTTATAACTATATAATTAAAAAAAAAAATTACAGATTCGAACGTATACAATCGTTATAGGATTATTAAGTCAGGCTATAATATCTCGCATATAATTTTTGTAGAAACATATTGTGCAGCTTGGATTATGGAATAAATATTTTTTACATCTTTTTTAGTCAACATAATGTACTTTCTTTCATCGTAAGCTTTTTTTTTCTTCTTTTTAGAATATTATGTTAATGTTATTTAAACTTTTTGTTTCTTCTTTTTTATTTTGTTGGAAAAAAAAAAGAATTTAATGTATTTCGTATTAAGAACTTTTTTATTTTAAAGACTTTTATCAGAATTTAAATCTTGTTTCATTTAGTTTCTCTAAGGTAGATTTTCTTCATTGAAATTATTTACAAGCATTCATAACTTACATGTCCATATATTTAAATTCTGGTTTATGTTTCTTATGTTTGTATGAAAGTTTTTTATAATGATTTAAGTATGTAGAAAATAAGTCTTAGTAACGTTACGTAACTTGCATTACTCTTATACAATATGTATGTCTACAACATGTAGTTCGGCATATAAATAGAAAATTATATTTATATAAAACTAACAGAAAAAAAAGAGAGAAACATTCTTTATAATTCAAAAAATACTTCAAGGAAATATTGAATATATATTTGTGTGGAATTGGACAGAATATAAGTTTTTTTTTTATGCATTTTCGAAAATATGCAGTATCATAAATAACAGATTTTTTTGCCGAGAAAAAAGATGTTTTATCGAACAATAAAGTAGAAAACTGAAAAATCTTTAAATTATTTTGATAACAAAATACATTTTTATTGAACATATTGAGCTTTTCGATACAAGAAGAATGTAGTTGTCGAGATATTAAATTTCGAATATTATTTCAACATTGACAAAATATTCTTTCAAATAAGTATATTTTTTCTTTAAATTTATTTATCGCGAAAAAAAACTTAAAAAGAATTTTTTTACGATAAAAAAGGGTTGTAAAAATTAAGAAAATAAAAATATAAAAAAAATTTAAGGAAAGATAATATTACCTTGCGGCTTGACTCAACGAAAGGCCTTCTTTGAGTACACTAAAAATTGCTTCCGCCATTGTTTCCGGTCGCCAAGACTTCAAAGGTCCACGTTCACGAAAGCGAAGGTTATGTACTAAGCTTTGATTGGTGTTCCAACACTTTTGCCACATCGATTGCAACTGATATTGGTAGCTGTCTGCTGTAACATCCCCCCAAAAAAGCGAGGAAACAAACATTAGTAAAGTTGCAAATAAACAACATAAATTATAATATAAATCAATAATAATATTTATATCTAATATTAAATTTAGTATTGCGTTAAGCAAAATATATTTTGGGAAATTATTAATTTTAAAATAATTTTTAATATTTTTGACAAAAAAAGTTGTCTTAATAATTTCGATACATATATTTATCGCAAATTTCAGAATTATTGATGGTTCAAAAATTCGTATTTTCCAAAATTGGTAATTGGGTGTGAAACTTCATTAGTTTGCACGTAACTGTGAATAAGGGCATGTTAAAGGATTTGTGAAAAAAACCTAAATTATTGACATAATATATAATTGCAAATATTTATCATTTAACCCTTTCGCCTATGAACTATTTTTTTCATATCAGGTTCTATCTTTGAAAAAAATACTGATATAAAAAAATAATTTACAAAAACTTTGTAAATCAAAAACTATTCTTTAAATAATACTTGATTTGATATAAATTTTATACGAGTTAATATAAAAGTGATAAATAGGATATTTCTTTGATTTACCATATGGCAACTGAGAGCATGAAAGGGTTAAATAAAAATTACACCAATATTAATTTTTTAAAAAGGGAGATTCTAATTTTTGTTTATTCGATAATAATTAAAATTTTTTCCTATATAAATTCATAAAAATTTTGGTTTTATCGTTGAAACGTCTTTAAGATAGGAATATTCCAGATCCTTTAACATTACCTTTAAAAAAAAGAAAGGTATTACGGAGGAAACTTCCACAGGTTTAAGTGTATGTAATGGAAATGTAATATTTTTTGAATAACTTTACTTTATTATTTAAGCAGTACCTTGAAACTGGCTTGGACGTCTGTAAAAAGAAGATAAAAAAACATAAAATTTTAAAATGAAAAAAAAAAATTTTTTTATAGACTTATGGTGATAGGGAAAAGAAAAAAATATAAGCTTCTCATGTTATGTGTAACGCAATTAATTATTATATTCACATAACCATATACAAAAAATTCATAATTTATTACAAATAATAAAAATTGAAAATAAAATAATGATTAAACTTAAAAATTAATAATTTCAGAAGGGAGTAATCTTAAATTCGCAGGTGAACTTTTTATATTTCTTGAAAGTATATAGAAAACAAATATTTAATGTTTTCTTTTTGACCCTAGAGAATAAAGATATTCTGTATTCTTTTATTGGTACGCGTGTATATAAATTTTCTAATAGATCTATATAAACATGCTCCGTAAGTCGGCGGAGTGTTCGATAAGAGGCTGGCAAAAGCCATAGTGTATGTATATACACACATATACATGTAGCAGCACCCAATGGCCCCGATCCAGAGCGATTATTTAACGGTTAAGTTATTAAGTGTAATTAGGCCTCCTCCAATTTCATGATTAATACAATTAATTGGAAAAGACGCAAGCGCGTAGAGTGAAGAGGCGCGCCTTATCCTCTTTTATTACTAGCGTATTGGAGAGAAATAAAAAAAAGAAGAAAATAAAAAAGTAAACTCGTTGTACAAACAGCTTGAATTTCTTTCTTATAAAAGCTAATAAATTATATATCTTTATGAATTGATGTACAATTGACTTATTTCAAGTATAAATTACCCATCTTTTTTTTTTTAGAAAAAAATGTTCTTATTTGTTACTCTATTTAATTTCTCAATATTGTTATTATTTATAAATGCAAAAGAAAATATTCGAAATTATTTAATTATGACTATTATTTTTCTTTATGAAAAGATATTATGATTAAATTGAATTAACAATTTTCTAAGAGAGTATAAATGTATGGAATAATGTATTCAGTCTTACATAAAGTAAAAATTATTATGCTATTAAACAGAACTTTATTCTCTTGCTTAAAAATTTAATTCCAAGCAGATAAAAAAAATGTTAAATATAATTAATGTAATATTACTTGTTTTTTCTTCGACACAAGCGTTAAAAAAAAGCTTTTATCGTTTTGTAGTAAATAGTTTATTTGTGAAAAAAGGCACATATTATAACTTACGATCTATTGGCGAATCGAGACAAAATACTTGTCATCTAAAAACGAGAAAAACTGGAGTAATTACCATTTTGTTGTTAGATCGTTAAAAAAGCTAAAAAAAAGAGCTTGCTTTTAATTTTCATGTATTTTTATGTAATACTTTATATACACAGCAGTTTTTCGTTTGGACAACAAGTGATTTGGCTCGATGTATTTAAATAGAAAAAAAAAATCAACTCTTCTATGTATCTCGTATACAAGTACGAGCGGTCATAACCGCAACAATAAAATTGATGTAATTTACAAAATACACAACAGTCGGTTTTTTTTTTTATTATTATTGTAAATTTCAAACATGATAGTCGCTGTAGAAATTTTCATTATCTACAATAAATCTCGACAATTCTTCATGTCACTTGCATACAAATACGTATTCGTACAAATTTATTGCTATATTTATACATATATAATTTTTCGTTGTTCTTTTTTTTCTTTACAAAATATATAAAGGCTTTTCTTATGCGAATAAATACACAATATGATAATCGCCGTTAGTATTATGAAATTACAAAAAAAAACGTAAAGCTAGAATAATGTAATATTTTAATTTATTATTTTTAATAGTAATCGTCATTTATAAATGTCGCTGAACAATAAAATATATTCATGAAGTATTTTTAATACCATAATAGAAACTTTAACGTAGAATAGTTTTGTACAATTTCTTAAAGGAATGTTATATCTTATTACAAAATTCAATGCATACCAATGAAATTCAATTCTTATCTAATAAACGACCGCAAAAGCGCGTAAAATAAAAAAAAAATTAAAAAAAAAAAAAGAAAAAGGAAACGTGCGACGCGAGTGAACAATAGAGTGTGGATATATCGATAACTTAATCGACAATAAGTTCTAGGCACGGATATCACCAGACGTTTGGCTTGAGCGTCTTGGCATGAGTATCATTTCTTCAAAAAATAAAAAATAAAAGAAGAGAAATATCGATTGCTCATCGCAAGGAATTCGATCAATTTTTAACGATATACATTATAATATATTTCATGAAAAAAGGAACGCTTTTAATGGGAATGTTTTGTTTCGACGAAAAAAAATATATATATCCACAATTCTAATAATAATAATAATTTTTAAGTACCTACTTGTTTTTTTTAATTGTCATTTATTTATTTTATTTTTTTTAAACAAAATTAAATATACGAATAAACAACTTGTTGATCGAAATATGACCAAACGAGTATGTTTTAGGGAAAGAGTTACGAATAATAATTGGTACAAATATCAACATGGAAAAAAAAACACAATCGTAAATAATGGAACAGTTTCGCAAAAATAAAATAAAAGGGAAAGAGAGAAAAAAATAACACATATTCTAGTTCGATTGCAATAAATAATTCGAAAAATAGCTTGTAACGCGACGAAATTATTGAAGACAACGAGCTTTTTTTTCTCTCTCTCTCTTTTTCTCTGTCGACGAACTACTGGCTGTTCCAGTAAACAAGCACATTTGATTAAAAAAATAATAATAAAATAACAGCGTATTACAAAAAAAAGAAGAGAATGAAAAAAAAAACAAAATGAAAATGATAAACGATCGTAGTTTTGAAATACGGAAGGAAATAAAGAAAAAAAAATGCATATAACAACAGTAGTCCACGTGAGTTTCTTCTTCATCCGTCCAGCAGCAAGTGGAATGGCATTGCTCTAGTTTAATTGAAATTAGCGAATCTAAAACGCTCTTCAAATATATGTATAATACTTTTGAGCTTAACTAATCTTCCGATCTCGTATGTGTGATAGAAATAGGAAACGTGATATTATGAATAGTAATGACTTTAAATAATATTTAAAAAGAAAATTTATCCTTTAATTATAATAATTATTATTAAACATTAAAGTATACGTAAGCGTAAGGAATGGATTTGATCACGACGGAATGAAAAATTTTTAAAAAGTGTACATTTTTATATAAACAATATTCATCCAGAGAGGAAATTTTCTAATAAAAATTACGTATACATCACGATAATCCTGAAATATAGTGTCATTACTGGAAACATTATATATGTACCTCTGATAATTTTAATCTTAAATATGTGGTAAAATTAATTAAGATAACCTATAATTTTTCCCATAATGAGAAGATCTTCCAGAAATTACCATTAGAGTCATGGTAATTTCTATTAGAAAAAATAATCTCTGTGTACACATATAAACCGTAAAAAGATAAACGCGTCGGCAGGCATATGGAAGACGTTTGGATGCGAAGAATAATTAAGCCTTATGTAAGATGTAATATTCTAAAGCGTTTTTCAAGCAAATATATATACACATATATATATTTTTTTTCCGCACATCCTATACGTATATATAATATATACCTTAGTATATAGTTAAAAGGAAAAGATAAAGGCGTTCGCGCCTCATGTGAATGTCTCTCTCTCTCTCTCACTCTCTTTCTTTCTTTATTTTTCTATTGTTGCAGCAGCGGCAGCAAAAGCAGCAGCAATAGAGCAAAATTTATACATATACTATAACTTGACTGCAAGGCCGTATACGTTAGACTAACCGCTTACATATACGTAGACATATACACACTCGCATATGTAGCATTATACATATACATCATATGAGAGAAAGAGAAAAATAATCGAGTAATTGTTGCTTGATGATGAATTGACCAACTCGTTGGGATATAAGGTATACGCTTAGCTCTTACGCACATTGAGGTTTTCTTACTATATAACTTTTATACATATACATATGTAAGCTATAGCGCAGGAAATGGACATTCCAATCGTAATGAATGTCGTTTTATTTCTTTAGGATATTTTAGAGATTAAGTTTTTCGGTCAGACGGAGAGGAGAATATTTTTATTTATATTGTCGAATGAATTTTTAGTATGTATAATAAAATTTAATAACGCATGACGTGAATTTTTATGTCAATTTGTAATTACCGTTATAAAAATTCTCTACTCACTTCTTATTATTATTAATTTTGTCTTTTAATTTAAAAATATAATTAAACAATGCTTTTTAGTGCATGCAATATAATTCTAAAATCGAATTGTTTTAATTTTAAGAAAAACATTTATTGCGCAATTTCGTTTTTCTCTGAATCAATTTCAAACTTAACATTAAAAATCAAACCGTTTTATTTGTGTTAATATGTTTAATTTAATAAATTTGTAAAAAATAAAAATATTTGGAAAAATGTAAGCATTTAACGTGTGATCCGTGTATGGCACTGTAATACGCGCAACAGTAACATTATCTCACAGTTTTTTTGTAAATTAAATAAAAAAAAAATAAAAATTATTATTATGGCATTTTGAAATGAGATTATAACATTAAAAAGAAAAATATTATGCAAATAAAATAATACTATTAAGCTATAAATGTATTGTTAAACAAAATTGAACAATATAATGCAATAGTCCAAGAGAATAAACTCATAGTCATATTAAATCTATATTTTAAACATTAAGTTATAATAATGAATAGTATCTATAAATAAACGAGGGACTTCATTATTAAACTGTATTGTTTGACTTTAATACACGCAATAATAACGTTCTGCAAATGTAACTTGAATTTTGATAACAATAATGTTTTACTTCTCTCTATAATCACATATTATTATTATCGATTAAAAGAAGAAAAAAAAACAAAAAGAATTGTTTAATGTTAAAAAAGAAGAATTATCAATTTTTTTTTATTATATTTTATAAAAGTTTTATAATTCTCGTGAAAAACATGAAAAATATGTTTTTATTTCTATTATTACATAATACTCGATGACCATGAAATATAATAAACTTATAAGGAACTAAAACCGCATTAAATATAAAATTATTTAAATGCTCAGATGCGATTGCATTACATAATAATCTTATTTACGTAGGTAATATATTATAAGAATACACGTTGCTTACTTATTTCCATACATTTTTATTATTATTTCTTTTTTTTTTCTTCTTTTTTTTTAATAGCATAGCAAGATAGTTATTATTTTCAGTTTTAACATAATGAACTAAAGAAAAAAATTATAATATAACCGACTAAAGAATTTAGATACATTGCGATAAAGTTAATAAGAAAACGTCAATGTGTGAAGATTCATTTCCTATAATATCATGAATTTTTTTATTATCATATAATCAAACAATTAACGAGTAAAAAAAAGGAAATAAATGCACGAAATATTTTTTTTCTAATAATCGCAAAATTCCTACACTACGTATATCATTCGTTGTCATTTTCGTCATTGAAATAAAGCGATACAATTCCATGTTTTTTGCAAAAAGCCCACCACCATCTAAAACCAGATAATCCGGTAAACGCAAACGCAGGCTCGCGTTGTCGCCTTAATTTTTCAACGAAATTTAATATGGCGTTTAAGGATTTTTTAGTACGCCTATTGTAAGGGCTAATGCTTATATCACAACAAAATTCGAGTACTGCTTGCTCTTCGGCGTGATCGAGTGCAGCTTCTTCTAATACCATCATTCTTTTGGATTTTCCTAAGATGTTGTCGTAGAGCGTTCCTTTTGGTATACCGTATTTACTTGATGCTTGAGTGAAACGCATCTTTTGTGTGACCACCGCTTCGATTGCTTCTTGCAATTCTTGTCTCGTCCATGTTGGTGCCTTCAGCTTCAGCAGGCTCGTGTAGTCAGCTAAAAATCAGCACATCATCGACTAGGGCTTATTTTATGCTTTTTATTTTTAGTTTTTTTGTTTTTTAATCTTTTTGTTATGGTTTTTTAACACTTTTAACCATAAAGGAAAAATATCTCTTCGTTTATAAAGGTTCTGTCATATATATGTCAAAAATAAATTAAAAGAAAATAAAAGTTCCGTTATTTTTGCATAAAAATAAATGTATTAATAATTTTTTTGTAGATTATTCGGGAATAACGTAAATCGCAAATGGGGTCTCATTTTATGATATAAACTAGCGACTTTTTCATAAGTGCTTCGACTATTGTTAAAATAAATGTTTGTTTTAATTTTTTATATATTTTTGGTTTTTGAAATAAAAAATGTATATTTAAAATGAAGAATTTTTGCGAAACGAACAACCGTGCTCGATTCCAGACGAGCAGACAACATTAACTGGTTCGCATTCTGAGTATATAAGGATCGTTGTTAAGATTTATGGATATTTGAAACTCACCTGCTATACTGGAGGTGGAGGCTCCGAGCCAAGCGTGGGACGATTCCAACAACTTGGCCTGTAACAAACAAAAAAATACAAAATTTATTTTAGTATATTTTATATTAGAGATTTCATATGTATATTTATTATTATCATTTCTAATGTATTCAAAGTATTTTTCATTTTATATAACTGTAAATTAATTGTAATGTTTTATACCATTTTTCCTATTTGCATATTTTTAAGCGATTAAAATTATAATTTTAATTAGATTTTTCATGGATCTATTTTCCAAAGTATTTCATATTTTCTTAAAATCATATAAAAGAATAAAAGTTTAGAGCTAGGCTTGCTTGAAAAAAGAAGGTATATAAGTAGAATTTACGTGAAATAAATTGTTTTCCAAAGCTATGCGTAGACTTAGATAGTATAATCGTAGGAAAGGAAAGCACTTTGGCAATATGGGAAGCTGCACAACTTTACTAATATACGAAAAGCAACCTGAGGAGCGAGAAACTAAGAGAGAGAAAGCTTTTCTGGAAAGACACACGCAAAGTTGCTTCATTTTGAAAGTTATCTCATGCCTCGCACAAATTTTGGTCTGATATCGTGGTTATAGAAGAGAATATAAAGCCTTGATACTACACACTGCTATTCTATTCTCTCTCTCTCTTTCAAGCCTTTCGTCTCAAAGTATTAGATTGCTTAAAGCATACGTTCCTCGGACTTTCAAAATTAATTTTTAAGGCTCTTGTGGATTTCAAACTCTCTTCTTTTCCGCTTTTTTTTCTGCACACCATTCTAAATAGACTCCAACCAATATACTTTCTTACTTTCGCATTTTCGCTTCGACAGACTTTCTCTCTTTTTTTTTTTAAAAAAAAGGCTTGCAAGCTCGTTTTTAACTTATATATCCGAAAAAAAACTTTTTTGTTCCTGCTCTCTTTTTCTCGTCCTTATCAAACATTAGACGTTCGTTCAAAAGCTTGAAGCTCTCGTTTTGCTTTTTTTTTGACTTCCAAGATACAAGCAAACAAAACTCTTTTACCAACTAATTCGCCAATTTTGCTGTAGCTATGAAATTTCTTTTATTTTCTTTATTGAGATTGAACATTACTACAATTTAAACATTTAACAATGTTTTTTTTTGACTTCTATCATTTTGAAGATTTATTATTTAAAAAAACTAGAAACTCTTTAAATATTTTCCAAATTGAAAGTTAAACTTTATGGATTATAAATTAGAGCAATAAATTTAATTAAAAAATAAAAAAGTAAAATGAAAATTCCCATGATGGATAGATTTTTATTGAATTAAAATGTTTGGGAAAGAAGTACAAACTAGCGGAGAGAAAGAGGTGAGGGTGTACACACGCGTAATCGCGTACACACACAAACAAAATCCTTTTTAAAGATAGACGTACGTTCGACAGGTTAGTAAAATGTGTATGAACTTCTATTTTGGATTTCCCAACTATCCTTACTGTACACACACACGTAGACACGCACACTCACACATATAAATATATGACTCCATAAAAATGTATTCTTTTATATAGATTGGGAAAGAGAATGTGTAGAAGAGAGCGAGAGAAACTTTGTTTTTGGACAGAGAGAGAAAGGAAGAGAAGAATGGAGTGGAAGGTAATACTAGATGGGTAAACTAAAAGCGAAGAGAAAGAGAGAAAGAGAGATAGGAGAATTCGTGGGTGGTTCGTCAAAGATTCAGGATAGTAGGAGCAACCGGCGGACAATTTGAAGGCAGTTAATAGTGGGCAATGCCTCCAACGTTGCAGCTTCTGTTCTTCTCTCTATCTATTTCTCTTTCTGTATACACTATGTATATATACACTTGTGTACATACATATACATGTATGTGTGTCTATGTATACATACATATACGTATCTATATGGTAATATTTAATTCAGTAGACGTTCTATGTGGCGCGATGGTCTGTACCATTCAGAATGAAAGACAGAGAGAAGAATCTTCTTGAATTTCTCTATCTCTCTTACTCTGGCGAGCATCGTATGTGAGCACAGAAATGAACGAACCAAGAGAGTAAATATACAGAAATATATATGTATATGTATAAAATAAGAGTAAGAGAGATAGAGATAGATTATAAGGGAGCAAAGGCCTCATATCCATTAGCGTCATGCATCATATACAGCTGGATTCTGCTTTAGTGCAATCGCACTTTCCACTAGGTTTCTAACTCTACACAGCTATCCTTCCACAGGCCTTCAAATTGTTTCCTACTGTTTACCCGTCATATTTCATACTATTGACTAGCCAATACCCCGAGACTTCCATGTGTATCTTTACGAACAAGGAAAATCCAAGAGATCACGAGAATACCTATCTATTGAAAATAGTAATTAAAGAAAAAAAAGATTCGCTATCAATGTTAAAAAGTCAGTATCTTAATTTCAATTTTAATGGAATGTTATGCATCTCTTTTTCTCGTAGCTAAATTTTTTTGTTTATATTTTTCATTGCACCTCTTTTGAGCTTGCCGATGTTTGGAGAATATTATTGAATAAGGTAGCAATATTCTCATTAGCTCTTACAAAGTTTAGTAATAAGGCGCATTTTATATTAAAAAGGATGGAAGCTAGATAAAGAGAGCGAAAGAGGGTATAATATAAAGGGAAGGGGTAACTTTAAACTACAAAGTTTTCCTTAATATTTAACGTGTATGCCTCGGCAGCACAAAACTCTTTCGATTAAAAAGTCTTTATTAGGAAAAGGGGGAACTTTTTTAAAAGAAAAATTTCTTCTTTAAAGAAAAAGTCTAGTCTTACCTTAGCATTCTTTGCTTTTTTTCTCTCTCTCTCTCGCGTGTTATATAGTGTATATAGCGAATGTACGCGAAAAAAATAAGTAGAAAGCATCATTCTATCGTCTATACTGAAAATAAGATCATTGATACTATCTTACTAGTGATAACGACGATGTAGATTTTGAATTTTTTATAAATCTATTTCGGTATGTCGATTTAGCTTTTTCTCTTTCTTTATCCATCATCCCTTATATATACGCTATACGTACTAAAAACTATCGTCGCGCCCGCGTGCTATAGACTAACTTTACCACTCCCTTATATAGTTGGATGTTGATCCCTTGATGTGCCCAATGCCTTAGGGGACATTCGATGTGTACCAATGTACTTCTTTTTTTCATTCTTCTTTTCTTTCTTTTTTATTACTCAACTACTCCCCCCTATTATTTCAAAACCTTTTATCTACGATTCGCTTATATACTAAATAATATTATAGCTTGCATATTTTATAAGTATTCTTTTATTTTTATTTATTTTTATATCGAGTATAATGATCATTATTTATTCATGAAAATAATAATTTATTTAAAAATTAATTTATTTACCGCGTCAAAAGGTATATATCAGAGCTATATAAAGTGTAATAAAAAATTCAACGATTTAACAAAATAGTACATAGCTTGTCAAGTTAAATTTTCATTATTTTTAGTTTTATTTTTAATTTTGCAAGAATTCGAAAACAATGTTATTTTACCATAGGTCTATCATGAGTCTTTAATTATTCAAGAAATACAGATGGTAGCTTTATATAATGTGTAACAGTCGTTAGAATGCATTTATTATAAAGAAGATTATCGGTACTACGTGCGTGAAGCATTATATAGTGTTCGCTTGCAATTAATAAGGCGCGACATCTAAGGAAAGAGAAAAAGAATAAGAGAGAGAGAGAGAGAAAATGTGAGGGATTATACAATCATTAAAAGGCAATAATATTCTGTACCATAAGAAAATAACAAGTAAATGTAACAATTACGCTGGAAAATAACATTCGATATAAAGCGACATTATGACTTAGTTAAATATTTATCGAAAAAGCGAAAACTATAAGGGATATCAAAGAAAAAAAAAACTACTAAATAGAGAGGGAGAGAAGATAGAAAACAACAAGGTGATGCCGATCAAACGACACCGATCATTGGGACAAGAGCGTGTATATATATATAGTATTGCGGTGACCAAAAGGAAGCGACAAATTACACACTAGCATTTACCGTTCGTTACTATACATATACTGTATTCTCTCTTTTCACGCCCAAACGTCAAGAGAACGGCGACACAATCGAACTATCGAATAAAATAGTAAGGAGAAAGAAAAGGGCTCTTATTTTCCCCATAAATGACTACTTTTGCTCAAGTAACTCTCTTTTTTTTTTATTTTGTCCTCATGTCATTTCGCGAAAAATATATACATACATGTGCCGTGCTACTGCTACTGTGACACGCATATTTTTAGTTTTTTTTTCATGTAGTATATGCATCGATAATTATTTATTCAGAAAGAAAAAAAAAGTTTGTAAAATTGTAGCTTTTTGTTTGATTCGCCTTGGGTATAGTTGAAAAGATGATTATAATACATGTCCAATGTCGATATTTAAAATTAAAAAAAAATATTCTAAGGATTACTTTTATTTGTTGATTTAATAATAACGTTAAGAAATAATAATTTCTATTATATGAATTCGAAAATAATACATATATAAAAAAAATAATATAGTTTGATGCTAACGTACTGCGGTAACAGTTATAATAGTAATAATAATTTGAATGATTATATTTCGAATTGAAAATAGTTTAAAATTATAATGTGAATAACATAGATCCAGCTTCTTTTGTCTAGCAAATTGTCGATTATGAATTTTCAATTTTTTACAATGAAAAGAAAAAATCAAAATTCTAATTAATCAAATTTAAATATTATAATTAATTAGAAAAATTTCTAATAACGTATAATAATACATAGATATAGAAAAGTGTAAAAGTTAAAGTAAGGTAAACGAAAAGCAAACCAAAAGAAAATTTATTTTGGATAAGTATATAGATTCGTTAAAAAGTCGGTGCTTTTCTATCTTGCTTTTAGTTTTTCTTAACTTATGTATAGCATATAGTTGCTGAGGAATCGTCTAACGAGTTAATTCGCTGCAAATATTTGCATGCAACATCGTGCAAGCAAAGATTTTCAAGCACCCCTTTTCTATAAAGCGCGACTTTCGAGCACTGTATATGTATGTGTATATATATATATATATATACATCCGCATGCAAACGAAGAGTTAAAAGAGAGAAAGCAATGTTATATAGCCTTTTACTAGAGAAAATTTTAGTCAACAGACAGAGTTGGAGTATAAGGCTAACTTCAAGAGTAATAGAAAGAGAGAACGTATAATATAAGAGACGCTTTTATATATGTATATATATAAAGGTATAAATATATATGTATATATGTATATACAGTGAGAAAAGAGAGAGGACGATGCGCGCCGGCAAATTTCTAATCAGATTACCGTGGATTAGCAAAGTTCGTTTGTTCTAATGAAATTCGTCTAAATTAACGTCGAGAGCAGAGCAAGCGCGAGCGCGAGAGGCGCAACTAACGCTGGCACATAGGATGCTGTGCTGTGCTTCGAGAAGAAGGAAGACAGGAAAGAGAGAAAAAAGATAAAAAGGGACGAAAACCAGAAAGGCTCGAAAAGGCTTTAGGCTCGACGACGACTCAATCGAATTATCCTTGATGAGAGCTTGCAGATCATTAAACGTTGAAAAAAAAAAAATTTTTTTTTTTAATTTTAAAAAAAAGAAAAAGATGAACTATACTAGTCCGACGTTCGTTTACGAGAAACGCGTATCGTCTTATAATATAGTCTTGCTTGTCGGACAGGAAATATAACCGCAAAATTTGATGAGAAATAAAAATTAATCGCTATCATTTTATCTCTTTTTTTTTCTTCTCCAAAAAAAACTAAAATTTAATTTAATTTTGATAAATATTATTAAGTATAATTTTAAAAATTTTCTATGTAAAATCTAATATATTATTTAAGGCATTAAAATTAAAATCGATATAAACGAAGTTTGCCATTAACAAAAGTTTAAGCTTACAATTCTCATATATTTCAATTCAAATATAACGTTGCACTATTTAAAGTTAATATTATAGCTAGCTTGCAATGGGGAATAAAGCGACTAATAACTATACTATATTTCTCTCTGTGACGTTAAAAAGAATTATTTTTATTTTCAAGATAATTATTGTTTATTGCCGGAGAGCCGTGGGAAAATATTAAAGAGTAAAGAAAAGGGAGAGGAGTTATTATGTCTAAACCTCCTGTCTAACTAACATATTAAATAGAATTTTTGCTCCTTCTTTTTTTTTTGTTTTCTTCTTTTTTGTTTTAAAACAACTATAACAAATATTCGCGTAATCATAATTTAATGCAGCCACTGTTGTTGGCACAAGAATTTTGGAACTCATTAACTCGAGGTATTTTAGAAGTGTACGTTATGTAATTAAGATTAAATATAACGATACATTAGATTTTATTCAAATTAATCTAATTAAACATTTATTATAATGAACATTTTCACAAGTTAGAATCACAGTTTCGTTTTAACAATGTCAATGATTCTTTCATTATAAACTAATTTCTAGAATTTTCAAGATTTTACTTTCCTTTTCTTTATTTTTTTCATAATTCGTCTGTAGCGAAATTCTTTAGAAGTACTAAAAAGTTTAAAAGCTAATATTATAATTAAGAAAATACTAAAATAAAATAAACCAACTTATTTTTAATCTTCGAATAATTTGATCAGTTGAATATTCTAATTTACTTCTAGGAATTTAATATATTCTCAAATTAAACAGGAAATTACTCTGAAAGAAATAAAAATTTAAAAATATCCTCTATGTTTAATGAAAAAGTAAACTAAGACGTTGAATAAAGATATAAAACAAGACAGAATGTTGTAAATCTCTGACAGTAACCAGACGAAAAATTTTTTCTTTAAGAAAAAGAAAAAAAATAAAACAAGTAATTCAAGATAAATTAATGATCTGTTTTTGAATCATTATTATAAATAAATGGAGTGCAAAGTCTTTTCTTTCGGATATGAAAAAAATCAAATGTAAAGTGGGATAGGCATCAGCCAAAAGCACGAAAAAAAAGCGAGGAAGAACTTTGAAAAGGGGATAATTTTGTATATAGTATATGGTTATAATACTAAAAGAGGAGAAAAGAAAAAGAGAAAGATAAGAGAATAGAGAGGGTGGGAAGTTGGGGAGGTGGGGTAAAACGCGCGTGCGCGACGTCGTTCCTGGACGGATAAATAGATTTATTTATTTACGATAAATTGATGCTGGCTGTACGCGCGGCCGCGCCTCGGGATCGGATTGTTTCGAGTTTGCACAGGCCTGTTGTTACTGCTACTACTGCTATTTTATATAATATATATATATGGATGTATTTATATATACATATGTATGTTGATGCTTTCTGTTATTGGCTCGTCATTATCACTTAACGAATCAGTTTCTCTTTCTCTCTCTCTCTTTCCACACGGTATAAACGTGACTCTTTGCATCGTTTCTGTATATACATTATACCTATGTAGTATATGTATACGCACCAAGTAAATCAGCAGATGTTAATAAAGAGGAATTGTGTTTGGTTCATTAAATTTATTTTAATAAAAAAAAAAAAAACTGCGCACACGTGCAATTGCATAACCGTACGTATAAGCCCACGTGGGGGCTACAAAGCTGCACGGATATATATATAAGCATTATGATTCTCGCACGTTATACTAGCATCGTTAAATATTCTCTTGTGCAACTCTCTTTCTCTCTTTTTCTCCTCCTATTACTCTCTTCTACACATAGTAAAAGCTTTATTCAGTTGTTGTTTGCGCTTTTCTATATATCCCTTCTATCCGCGTATATATACGCACTAATACCGAGTTATTCTATTAAACTGAATAAAACAACAAATAATACACAATGACAATAATAAAAAAATAATAATAATACCAAAGCCGAGTGTTACTTACACAGCCGGTATTATTATTTTAGTTTATATTACCTCGAAGGATATTTGCAACAAACATGTGCTTTTGTCACTCGCGGTAAAACAAATGAGATTAATTGAAAAATAAAACACAACATAACAACAGCGGCGCCAGAACAAGAAAGAAAAAAATAACACGACAATGAATAATAATTACACAACTAAAAATTTATCGATGCCTCGTTATGAGCAAATATTATATAGCTCCTTTAAGTTATTTAATCCGACTCAATGTGGTATACGTTAGATTTACTCTTTTTATTTTATTTTTTTTTTTTAATGTTTTTATCTTACAATTTTGTTAAAAGCGATCCTACAGGTGGCTATGAAGGGTTCTTGTACGTTGAAAAGCTGTTGGAAGAACTACCTTTTTTTTTCTCTCTCTCTACCCGCTTGATGTTACTTTCAATATCAGATAAGATAGAGATCGATAAACTTTTAGATATTTCGTCTGTGAGCTATTTTATTTGACAATAAATGGCTGTATAATAGAAATTTATTACTATTTATAAATTAAAAAATTATTTGGAATCAATAATCCAATAAATCTTTCTATATATATATTTTTCAAGTTAAGCCATCCTAAACGGTTATCTATTGGTTCAATAAACTATATTCTTTACTTAAAATTTTTTCTATATTCCAAAAAAATCCTTTCTCATTTCTGTTTTTTAAGCTGACAAAAACGAAAATACAATTATTACTATATATAAATTAAAGTGTCGTTGTGTAGGTAAATATTTTTAGTCTTTTTTTTCTATAAATCTTTCTGAAATAATGAATTGGTGGTATGGCATTGCAAAGATAGAAGGAAAATTGTTTGGTTGGTTGCAGCCAACGTATGGAGCAAGGTACAACTGCAGATTGAATTTCGAGAGGTAATCCCGTCTTAATTACAGTTACTCCGTCATGAGAGAGAAAGAGGGAGAGAGAAAGTGAGTGTATATACGTACATAACTGGGATTGCACGCCTAATCTCGTTTGCATTCACATATTTTGCGTTGCGTATATACTCGTTGCGTTCGCTGTCTCAAACGTATCTCTATACGTATTATGTGTGTAAGTGTGCGTCTATGTATATTCGCACACTTGCGCGTACACACAATGTAAACTATGTTGTACGGCATGAAAAATACCCTTGTCTTTCATTCCACCCACATAATTCAATGATAACTACCCTAAGAGAACCGATGACAGACGGGGCCTTTCTTTCATTCTTTTTAATATTGATCGTTAAAATAAAGAAAGAGAGAAAAACAAAATAATATAGACTGTAACTAATAATCCAGGCTGTACGATATTAAAAGAAGGGGAGAGTCGTACGAAAAAAAATCTATGATGTATAATATATAACATGTATAAGACATTCTAGACTTATATGTGCAATGTTTGTCGTCGATCTTTGTTACACAGGATATATAGGTAGGGCGTGTTCAACACACCACCCAGGAATACTCTCGCTATAACTTTATACATTTATACATATACAGAGAGTATGCCGATGTGGTTATGCACTAGTAGTATTAAGCCGTAGGAGAAACGTATATAGTATTAGAGAAGAGTATGGTACAAGAGAAAGAGATACGCTATATATATATATATACATAGAGGGTTAGAGATGAGCGCATGGAGCGCTAGTCCGAAGCATAGTATATATATAAAGCGCGCGTGTGGATTTAGTCTGGTGAGCTTGGGTTAGCGCTTTTGCCCGTATATATACGTATAGACATGTAGATACGAAGAGTACCAAACTATGTATTACAGCACGTTGCGTATCTTTACTTCATACATCTATATACATATTTATACATGCACGGTATTACATATACGGCTACATGGAAAAGTGGCCAAAAGGGAGGTATCTACTCGTTCGTATTATACAGACAAGGATTTTCCTACAATATAGGCCCTATGATTCTAGCCTATACGCGTTTGACAAACTCTGCGGCTTAATCCAATATTTCCTTCGAATCGATCATTTTGTTAAATTAAATGTTCACTTAAAAATATTCTAATTATTAAAAGAAAAAAAAAACAATCATAGTAAATAAATATTAATTAATAAAGTTCAATTAATAAAATATTAATTATTGAAAAGGAATATGAAATTCGAAATATGTATTAAAATGATAGTAAGTAAAATTGTTGAAACTTCGAAATCCTATTTTCATTGTTTTAATTAAGAACTTCCCCTTTCCTCGGTGACGTAATTATAACTATTTCAATAAATGAATATTTTATAATAATCTATAACATCTCGTTGATTAACATTCAGATAATATTTCACTTCTAATGAATGAGCGAATATTCAATAATTTACATTATAATATATTTAACTTTAAATTAGTACGTATTGGCCGATTTATAGTGAAAATTACCGATTCAGTTTTCATAAATACATTTTATAATAAAACATGTAAATTAACAAATTTATAGAAAAAGACAATAAATTTTTTTCGGAAAACTGTTGATAAACGGGATGCAAGGGGAGGTAAAAAAAATGAAATTGCAGGGTTTGCGAAGGTAGCTGAAATAAAGAAAAGGAAAAAAATAAAGAACGAGCGAGACGAGGAAGCGTGCAGTAGAGAGTAACAGAGAGCAAAAGCAAGCAGTAGAGCGTATGAACGGGCCGTAAACTTAAATTTACGAAGTGATATACACGCCAAACATCCGGCAGATATTTAAACTTGAGTTTTACCTAAACTTAACAACGACTGATGCTATTTCAAGACTTAAAGCCACGCGGCATTTGAAGCTCTCTTTTACGCTCTACTGAATATCTAAACTAGCAAAAAGGGTAAGGAAGGGGGGATAAAAGGGTAAGTTAAAGAAGAGGTCCACAAAAGCTAGTCTACATTTAAGTTAAATTTCATTGACTCTTGTAATTATTTGATTTGTACAAGAGATTTGCAAAAGTAAAGCCAGTAAGTCTTTGCAGGTCGTAGTCGACATCGTTGTTATTTAAGCTCTTTAGCTTTTTCAAAGCTTTTGCAAAAGGAGAAAACTTATTAATATGTATATATATATAACGAGATACTTGATTATATATATCACAAATCAAGAGTATAAATTAGAGAAATATAGAAATTTTTGTTTTATATAGTTATTATACAGAAAGGGGGAGAGAAAGAGAAAGAGAAAGAGAAAGAGAGAGAGAGAGAGAAAGAGTTTGAAAATCCTGTTGTACGTCGAAGCGAGGATAATGTAATTTCTGTGATTTAATTTAACGCCCAGTGCCGAACCGATTGAATTTCAAGCGACACAAAGCGCTCTCTACAACTAGATTGTATTAATACTCACGATTAATCCGATGAAAACTAATTTGTGCCCCAGCGACTTTGGTAGAGAGAAAGAGAGAGAAAGAGAGAGAAAGAGAAAGCTGCATCAAATACAATAACTAAGGCAATTCACTGGGCTATATGCTGATTCTGACTAATTTTGGAAAAGACATTTCTAATAATAACAGTCCAGTTACAAGTAAAATTTTATCAAGTGATTGACATTGCATTTGTTAAATTTTAACATTTTATATTAATGCTTCTGATAATACTTATTATGTAGAGGACTAATATTCTTTATTAATAGAAAATAATCTAATTACATATCCGTATTTAATTTAACTTATATTAGAACTTTTATTAGGATAAATTTAGTCATATTTTACTTCTTCTGCTCTTTACTTTGATTGGTATATCGAACCTTCAGAATCAAAGTTTGTGAGTTTTCAAGTACGGACTTTAGTTATTTTTCGCTACTTCAATTATGTTAGGCTGATTTTAGTTTCTTTTTTTTGGACTATGCCAAAACTCAGAAATACAAATATTTGCGGCTAAAAAGTAAAAATTTATGATAGGCTTTTTTAAATTAAAAATTCATTATGTCTATGGCTTGTAAATAATATCTGGCTATAGAATTTTATATGCTCTTTGGCCAAAAATTACAAATATTGAATATACAAGAGAAATATTTAATGAAACGAAAAACAATTTAGCATTATTGTAGAAATATAATTTCAGTTTGAATTGCATATACAGGAAATACAGAAAGACACGAAGAAAGAGAGAAAGAGAAAGAATATGAGAGGGTTTGGCTAGCTCAAACATTTTTTATGATAAATCAAATATGGAATATTTTAACTGCTCTGTGTGTACGCGTGTGTGTGTGTGTGTTGGATCATCTGGCGAGGGCGTACAGAAGTACAATTGTATTATTTTTTTTAATTTTACTCAATAAATAAAATACGAAATATTTTATGAAAGCCCCCTCTCTTTCTCTCACCCACGTTATTTACATTTGCATTTTGTGCATTTTAAACATGCATAGTTTATTACGGCGAGTAGAAATACTGAAGTATAGCACACACGCTCTCTCTCTCTCTCTCTCTCACCCCTTTTTCTCTCTGTGACAATGCGCTTTTACAAAATAAATTAAAATATACACCTTTTCGTATACCCCTCTCCAGATCATATAGCGCTGGTTAATTTTTATTCATTTCCCTTCAAAAATACTATATACCGGGGATAATATATATTACACAAAAATATATATACTATATATTTGAGGTCACGTGTTAAATTTCACGTGTACGTATATATAATACAGCATGCGCCAGACACGCGTGTCTATGTATAAACAAAATTTTAATCCTTTTAAATAAAGATATTTTATTAAAAATTAAAAGAGAGATTATTAATCCACTTTAATACGTGAAATTGTGTAGATTAAGTGAAAGCTTTGATATATACACATAAGTTATAGGAAAATTTGGCGAGAGAGAAGAGGGTAATTTTTAAGAGAAAGAGAAGAGAGATATATATGTACGGTACTTGTATTGCTCAATGGTATAGCATTATATTTTATATATGTATATGCTTCTCGCGCTTTAATAAGGAGCCTATCTATAGTATAAACCCTTGGCTTGGCATTATGTTAGCTCGATACATCCGTGAGATGAGATGTTGTAATATTAATACATCTCGTGAAATATTCGCACGCCATCTTGCCATTCATCTTTCTCTCTCTCTCTCTCTCTCTCTCTCTTATTCTGGCTCTCTATTATACATCTATATGCGAGGTCTCTAGTGCACTGCACACCCACAACTACTAACGTTTTGTATGTGCTAAAACATAGAGAGATATCGCGCGCGCTAAGCATATACACACCCTCTCTAACGCTAGTGAAAAGGGGGACCTAGAGTTTACTTTAGTAAAGAGAGTAAGAGAGAGAGAGGGTACTAACCCACATTTTACGTTGCCATTCGAAATGGTTGCTTGCTAACTATTTATATTAGTCCCTGAAGGAACTTTAGGATGGAATAAATAAAAAGGTTTCTCTTTTTATTTTACACCTTGGTTCGTTTGTGTGGAAAGTTTTCTTTATTTTTTTTTAACGATGTCTTTATATAAAAGACTTGCTAAATTCGTCTGGATCTATTTGAGTGATTCAGATGGTTACGTATATATATGTATATATGTAACAAAGACACGGCCTCGTTTTCAATAATTTTTCAATGCTATCTTTACGTTTCATGTATTATTTCAATTGGATATTCAATAACTTCATGAGCTATTGTCAGCAAAATAATATATAAAAATAAATGTTTTATAACTCGTTTGTGCATGGACGCGACAACTGAATTATCACAGTCCTATGGTTATTCATAGCCTTGCGCAACTCTCCCATTATTACAAAATCAATTTCCAATATTTTTTATTTACTTATTTTTTTTTTTTTTATAAATATTTTGATTAAACTCTGAAAAATGAATTTAAAATTTAAATGCTAATGCAGTTTGATTTGAAATAATCATTAGAAATGGTATTTAATATTTAAATTAAAATTTGAAAAAAAAAAATGAAAAATTATGAAAATCTTTCAGCATGCATATTTAAAAATATGATTTTTAAAATATCTCATATACAATAGATTTAAAAATAAGTTTATGTATTATATTGATTTTGCGTCATCGTATAAATAAATAATTCTATCATTTGAAATTCATTAAAAAAGGGCTATAAATAAATTTTAAATAAATGTAAAATATGTTAATTAATTGAAAATTAAGTTAACTGAAAAACATCTTAAAAGCTTCTTTTATCGTATTATTTTGATTAAATATTTTTTAAGTATTTAAAAGATCATTAAAAAAAAAGTATATTGTAGGCATCACAGTTGGCACTACTTTACCTTTCTCAATTGTTAGAAAAATAAACGTATAATTATACAGTTAAGCAAAGTTTGTTTAAGGCAAGGCATACATAACAAATGAGACGAAAAAAAAGAAGAGAGAATTAAAGTATAATAATAAGTAAAAATAATAAGAAAAAAAAATGGAGAGAAAAAAAATACGAAATCAAACAATGCATGGTTTAAAGTAAAAATAAAAAAGTGAGAAAAGTATGTAAGTAAAAAGGGGGGGTGGATGAAAAAGTTTTTCATCTCCGTTCATTTTTCTCTTGGCTATAACGCGGGCCGCCATATTCTTCGTAGATGCAAATTGCAGTAGCGCTTACGTATACTTTTCCTTCGTTTCGGGGTAGAGAAAAGGCAGAAGTAGGATGGTAAAGGCAATAGTAGTAGTAGTAGTAGTGATAGTAATGGCAATGGTGGTAGTAGTTGAGCGAATACAAGCGCGAAGGTCGCGAGCGATATTTCATTCGATATTGCGCGCCAAGCATTATTTCTCTATTTCGGTGTGTATGTGCAAGGCGAAGTAACTGAGCGCACGCGCGCGCACACGCGTTTCATACTCTGCTATGCTACGGAAAATAAATTGTTTAATTTATATTAAAAATAAATAGCAAGCAAGCGTAGCCGAGGCCAACCTGACTTCTCTCTCTCGCTCACTCCCTCCCTCACTTTTTCTCTTTCTCTCTCGCTCTCTCTCTCGACGGCTCAGAAATATTACTTTTAATATTAGCATTTCCAACGCAGTAAGCGAACGAACACACTAGTATATATAGCTCTCCTATTCGTTTTAAAATGAAGGGGGTTAGAGAGAGGGGTACGAAAGTCGTATACCTCTTTGCTTCAACAGCCCTATAGAACTTTTATACAGTGAATACTGAATAATTGTTTCTCATTAAAATAAGTCTTTCGATTTATGCTTTGCTTTTTTTTTTACAAATGAACATTTTTTTTCGGATTTTTTACTCTCGTATTTGTTTTAGGATTGATTTCTTTAAGGACGAAAATTCATTTCCTTATTTATCACTTGAGAATGCAGATGAAGAAGATATTTTTTATTAAAATTACAATACTGCTTTGAAAATTTGTAAAATTATTACTGTCTATTGCTTGTTTGATGTAATAAAAAAGATTTAGTAAATTTTTATTAAAAAATTTAAAAAAAAAAAATTATTCTACAGTGATTTTTTAGACATACATTTTTAATAAATTTACATACAAATAGCTATAAAAAAACTATATAATTTAACATAAATTAAACTGTTATTTTAATTAAAACCGTTTATTTAGTATTCAATTTGGAAACGCTTACAATAATAATAACATAGATCTTTGGCATCCCCTTAGAAAGCGTCACTGCAACATTACACATTCATTGTCCATGATATATATTCCTCCTCTCGACCTTACAACGAATTACAAATGTAAAATCGAAGCGATTTAAATAATAATTTGAAACGTTATTGTTGCCTTTATTTTCATGAAAAATTTTAAATAGAAAAATGATTATATTTAAACAATTTTTTTTTCCAATACAAACAAAACTTTTTTTTCCGCTGTTTATAAAACTCCATATAGTACTCGTTTACATTGAACAGAACTAAAAATCTTAATTTTACGCTTGAGCTCTCACAAAACAGTTTCAGTTAGATTACTGGATTAATATTGAATAACCGCCATGGAAAAAAAAAAATTTTTTTTCCCTCGTTTATAATCTAAAAATAAAAATCAATTTTACTCGCTGATCTAAAACTTTTATAGCAAACATAAAAATGTTTGCGAATTTAACAATTAATACTCTATTTTAATAATACTTTTATTGCGATGAAAAAAAAAATATCAGAGAGAATGGTTTATATATTCGTAATCAATTGATTTTATACAAACATTAGACACGTTCGATACGCTTTGCGTACTTTGAGTTAGGTAATGTTTACAAAACGCGTGCATATATTATTTTAACAATATATATATTTAAAAAAAAAGATTAATTTTATAAATAAACGATGAAATTAAAATTTTATTCACGAACAATCAATCACATATTACATTCTAGATACTTAACTTTTTCCAGTCCGATACTTTTTTCTTGTAAGGAGAATTAATTTATTTTCTTCGTAGAATTACGTCAATCAATTTGTAATATAATTAAATAATGCAATCGATCTAAAAGATGTTAACAACATATTATATAATGCATATTGTATTTTATGTTAAGTTGAACATTTATAATTTAGCATGTTACTTTTCACGATGAGTTGTTTATATATTATTGAAAAGGGCATTGCAAAGTCATGTGATACGAACAATACAAGGTCTTGTCGAAATGAAATGCATGCATAAAACTCTATGAATTTATCAGAAACTAAATTATAATTTAAGATTTGCCAATTGTCGAATATTGGTATTTTACAAAACTCACAAATTTTACAATGTTATTCAACTAATTACTTGAGGTGACAAATCGATTAGTCAAAGGTTTTGCTTGCATTTTAAAAAACACAGATTCAATGATTTTTTTTTCACTTATTTTAAAACAATTTATTTAAGAAATTTTCCTATTTGTAAACTAGTACGTTAATATTGAATTAAGATGAATATATTTTAAATACATTTTTTCTCTTTTCAATAAGATATAAGATTATTGATTCTTTTATCGCATAATTAAAAAAATCTGCTGTACCACTCGTAAATTATAAAATTCGAGCGAATCTTTCTTTGGTTTTAATTTGATTAAAGGAATTCTTTAGATCATAAAATATTTTGTTATTGTACGTAATTTAATTCCCAAATTCATTAAAAAATATTTGTTGGAAACTTGTTGAAAATTAAGATTGGTTATTAAAAATTAAATTCAACCTTCTCGTCCCTTATTGAATTATTAAACTTGTAAATAAATAAGAGGCGAATTTAATTTAAAGATTTTAATAATTTCATCATAAAAAATAATATATTATCGGCATAAGATACTTAATCCTACCAATCCGGCAACAGGAATATATAAACTTGTTTCCCTCTTTGGAAAAATATTTAAAAAATTTGATCTAAAGCAACTAATGACTCGAGCGAGATGGTTAGGTAAAAAAAAAAAATAAATTTGAGAAAATTGGATTAAAAAAAAAGAGAGAGAAAGAGGGGATGAGGTAGTACTGATGTAGAGTAGTATTGAGAGGATAGAAAGGAGAGGGGAGTCACCGATTTTAAAAGGATTTCCGCTTTAATTAAGGTAATAAAAAATGTTACGGAAATTCGCGATTTAAATAAAATTGGTGGAAATAAAAAAGCTTTTAAAATAAAATGTTGATGGGCTATTTAATATTTCAGAGCAATGAGACTGGCTATAGAAAGAGATAGAGTGAGTAAGAGAGAGAGAGAGAGAGAGAGAGATAGCGAGATAGAGATAGAAAGATAGGCGACGCATAAAAGAGAAAGTTTTTCATGGCAGAGGAAAAATATACAAACTATTGAATGGTTACACCCCCTCTCGCTAACTCGCCCCCATTTATTTATATATATATATATTTGAGCCCCTTTCGCATTTTCCCCTTGACGCGCCACAGGGTCCTTTTCTCTCTGTATATATATCTCTGCTATGTCTCTCTCTCCCCCACCTACCCTATATGTATTTGTTGGATGCATTATTAATATGCCTCGCTAGTCGAAGCGTTCGGTTGCGAGCATACCATGCGAAAAAGCAAAAGAGTTTTCGTTGTGCTCATAAAAAATCAAACGGTCGTTTGGTAAAAAAAAAGAGTGAGCGAGAGAAAAAAAATATATATATATATATATATAAAAGCAAAAAGGGCCAAATGCTCGTCGTCGTTTGACGAATCGTCCAATCAAAAGTTTTTCAAACCAGTTTCGATAGCCATCCCCTCGGTTACGTTTGTGTGTCTCCTTTGTATTTGGCCGCTGCCGATACGACGCCTATAGACGGCCACGGCGCTTCCTATATTTTATTGGATTTCATTCGAATACAAATTGTCTCGCGCTCGCTCTTTTCTTTCTTTTTCTTTCTCTTTTGCTCTTTCTCTCGATCTCTCTCTCACTTTTTCACGAAGCGAAACGCCGCACGACACACACACACACACACACACACACACAATTGCCCGAGTGCGAAAACGTCGATGCATCGCGGGCTCTCTTTTTCTCTCTAGATACTAACTGTATATCCGCGTGGTAAAAGACGAATCGAAAACAACAAATATACAACGAGTCTCTCTATCTATAACATTCGTACGTTCAAACGACTATAAGTTATAAATAACGAATTCGAGGGTGTTCAGTGACCTGAGACGATATATAATGTCCAAGTATATTTCTAATACAGCTTTTTTTGCAAAAAATTACTCGAAACTTCAATTTTATTTACATTTGAACCTATATACTTTTATGCTAACACCAATGTGATCTTTTTAAACGTCTTGAAAAATTAAAATAATTCTATTTTTAATTCGCTAAGAATCTTTATTATAATCGTTAAACATATATATATATATATATATATTTCTTTGATTTTCTTTATTTTAACTGATGCCTCACGTGGCCTGTCCTATTTAAGAACATTTAAATGCAACTTTTGCTTTAAGCTATAAATAGGCACTTATGTCGATTCAAGAACGATCGCAATGTGATTAATATAAATGAGCGTTATGTTAGAGTAATGGATTAAATTTTCAGAATCTTATCAAATATTAATAAGAATATGTAAGCGTCAGTCTGGAAATGGTTAGAAAGTCATTTGAAGAAAGCGTCAAACAAAGGGAGAGAAAGAGACCGTTGCACCTACTACTCCTAAGGTATTAAATGTAAAGAAATAAGAGTGACAGGGGATAGAATAATACATATATGTATATATATATATATATAAAAACAAGGGTGGCATGCATATAAGTCTTATGCTATGTATAGTTAAGAAGGTTATAATATAAAAATGACTCTTGTGGAAAATCAGCGCTCACCAGTCTCACTTTTTTTTCTTTTTTTTTTTTATTTTCTTTCTAGCCATACTGGATATGTATATGTATACGCACATGTGTGCGTATATACGTAAGCGTTACAAGCAGCGTAAAGTGCGTGATACTTCGTTCGACTAACTATGCATTACTTATGCGTAAATTGCGTAGAATGGCTAGTTAACTGACTGGTGCTATCTAAAGCATTAAAAGACTTTACAAAGTCCAACTTGTTGAAAACATATCATCGTTAACGCATTTATATTCAATGTTGATTTTCTAAGAATTAATCATTTTACTTTTATTCTTTTTATATTAATCTTTTTCTACAATTATGCAGATTTCTTTTCAATGAAAATTATTGAATAATGATTTGTAAAAAAAATAATAATCTTATGCTTGATTTTTCCTTATTCAATTTTTTATTTGATTCTATTATTTATTAACGTTTTTCAATTTAAAATTGCAATATATCATATTTTTTTCTGCATAATTTATTTAATATAAATTTACAAATTATGCGATAAGCGAAGTTAATGCATCGTGAAAAAAAAGCTGAAAATTGCAGAAAAAAAGTATGTGAATAAAGTGATGAAAAGAGCGTTTACATTAAAGTAAAGTGAAAATAAGGTTATTACAATGAAGTATAAAGTAGTGCGATAAGAAATAAAGTAAGAAACATAACAGTAGCATGGCATGAAATTTCCTTGGCAAGCGTATCGGGAGGATTAACAACAGCAAGAACATTCTGTCTATTTTAGAAAATATACAACATACAAAATGTCTTAAGAAGCGGGGCCGTTTTCTTGATTAGCATAAAAGCGTTCGGGGCTCTCTTTCTCTCTCTCTGGCCTGATCTGTAAGATAACATTAATTGTTGCCTTGTGGACGTTGATTGTCTACTAATAGGCTTCTTCCGCGAGATCGGATTCCCTTGCCTTCGCCACTTCGCGAATGAACGCTAAAAAGAAAGAGAGAGAGAGAGAAGTCACAAAGTCTTTTCCTGTACGTAAACGTAACGCCAAGTCAAATATATTGCTCCTACGTCTCTCTCTCTTTCTTTCGATCCTCCCACGTCCGGCATATTTTATTTCCTTTAAACTCTTATATTTTCATGTCGCTGTATTTTGTTATTTTTTTTTATTATCGATATTTTTGAATTTTATATTATTTAATATATATAATGGAATTCCGGTTGACTTTTACCTCTATTGCTTGTTTATTATTTATGATTGTTTACTTTTTTTTCTCTCTGATTTGAAGGGAATACGTTAATAGAAGATATTTCTTTATATGCATATAAATGGATTTTTGGATAATTAAATAAATTTATAACGAGACAATTTGCGAAAGTAAATTAAAAGAATAATCATAAAAAGGAAAGATAGAAAGAAAGAGGATAGTATTATTAATTAAATGAAAATTGCGTAAAAAACTTATAAACTCATGCATAGAGTAATGCGATATTATATTAATGCTTAATAATAAATTAGTGTAATACTATATAGAAACGAGGCATAACAATTATAGTTAATAATCCGGTTTGGCAAATTGGGAAGCATGAAATGCGTATATGCGAATTTACTAACATGGATTGTTGAAATTGAAATCTGGTGCATTTAGTAATAACAGCTTTTATTTTAACTCGTTAGATTTAAATTTTAAGATATTCAATTATTTGTAATTTGTATTAAAGATAAAAAACTGAATTTTTCAAGGTGAGATAAAAAAGTATATATATATTCATATAAAAAAGGTGCTAGAACGATGTATTTAGTGTAAAGGAAAATCGCTAAGGGAGCGTCCATAAAATACGCACACATTTCGGGGGTGGGGGGGGTATTGGAAATTTGTGATGGTTCCGTGACGAGGTGGGGAGGGGGGAGTTATGCAACAGCATGACGTACTTATACATTTATAGTTGTTAGAAAGATTATGAGAAAAGGTAATTTAAAAAAAATCATATACATATTATTACTCGAAAATGAATTTAATTTTTTAAATCATTTCCATTTCCATAATATGATGTTAACCCTTTCAGAACCAATGTACATTACAATGTACATTGATGATTTTTTTGGAATTGTGAAAAAGTTGACGCAGAATTTTTTTAAATAAACACGTGGATTAATTCAAAGTAAACTATTTTCGATTTCAAACTGGGGGCCTAAATACATATATACATGATAAAAACTGAGAAAATTCAAAAAGAAGAAAAAAAATTTTTTTTTATTGCAAAAATTGCTTAATAAATGAATACTCATCGTCCTAAAATTAATATTGGAGCATTTTATAAAGAAATAAAAATTCCGTTCTGAAAGGGTTCATAATATTATTGTTCTTTTTTTACACAAAATCGTATATATGTAATTATTAATTTTATTTTTAATTCAAATTCTTTTCTCAATAAAAAAAATTATATTTTATAAACAATTTAGCTATTTTCATTCGCTAATCAATCATCTTTTTTTCTAAAGCTATAAAAAATGGTTTTTTTATTATGCAATATATCGAAAAAAATTAATCTTAAAAAATAAGTATATTTTAATTCTTGAAGCACACATTGAATTTTCGCGGCTCGATCCATTTTTAAAAACATCAATAGTATATAATCAGTGTATATTGTAATATTACTGTAATAATCGTGTCAAGTGCTGCGACTAGTTTATGTTATCGTCGGTCTCGTTTATTGAAAACTGTTTCCCATTGGTGGACAAATTTTTTCACGAACCAATCAAATTGCATACACAGCATATATAGTGTGAAAACAGTTAGCGTGAAAGAGATAGAACTATCAACTGTTTTTCTTAGTTTTTTCTTAGTTGACGTACTTTTTGATCGTCACGTTTTCAAACATTTTGTATTATAAAAGCATTGAGAAATATTATTTGAATCACGTACATACTATGTGATAAATGTAAAAAGTAGCAAATATAAATACGACATATTTCTCATTAAAAGAAAAATAGTTTAGTATATCAATAGCATTAATTATCTCTCGGCGTGAAAATAGACAGTTTAATATTATGTCAGTTCTCGGAGATATTTATCAGGCTGCATTCAAAGAATATAAACTGTGCAATGATAGTGTATCTAATGCCAAATTACAAGTTGAATTCAATGAAAAATGGAAGAATACCGTAAAAACACAAAAAGATAAACAAATTCAAATACAAGCTGCCAAAACATTTTTGCAAGAGATTCAAAACAAAAGAACAAAAAAGAAAGCTCAGAACATCTTAACATTTTTTAAGGTAAATATTTAAAATCTCGTTAAAGATCAGGATGAATATTGTGTAATAATTCAATTATTTTTAACAATAACAATGTATTTAATCATTTAATACAATATATGTACGGATAATGTACTTTTTCTTTAATTAGAGAATTTAATTATTTTATCCATATTTATTTTTACAGTCATCGACATCTCAAGTTTCCACCACAATAAGCAATATTTCAAATTTTGAAAGTCCAAGTATGATATTAATTTTTATACAAATTTGTTCTCTAATTCTTTTATTAATTGCATTATGTTAATTTAAATTTACATATTGTTTTTAAAGATCAAATACTGTCATGTCTAATAGAAGATTTAATAGTTGTTTTATTTATTTTAGCTCAAGAAAAAACAAAAAGTTTTTGAAAATAAAGAGAAAGAAATTGAAGTCTCTAAAAATGAAAATAATAAACGAAAAATTCAGAAAACTCCAGCTCAAGATAATCTAAATAATGAAATTCGAGATCTGAACATAGAGCTTCAAGGTGAACTCCTTAAAAAAAATGCAGGCTTTGGTACTATTGAAACGCAAAAAAATATTAAAAAATTGACAGCAAATATAGATGAAAAAAAGCATCAACTTGAAACTTTGCAGAAAAGTGCAAAGCGTTCTAAAATCTATCGCGACCAAAGAAACGCTATTATAAAAAACGCAAGTATTATAGATCCTAAATTAGGGAAATCATTAAAAATTCATGAACAGCGTGGAAGGCCAAGACTTGAAGTTTCTCAGCATGAATTATTAAATACTATTGTCCAGCTTGTGACTTTTGGAGCTTCAGCTGAAGATAAAAGACGTAGTGAAGCTTTAAATTGTTGTAAAACATTGACTGATCTTCAAAAAGAATTATCAACCTTCGGCTTTGAGATTTCAAGAAGCGCAGTTTATTTACGTTTACTTCCAAAAAGAGCAAATAGCTCTGAAGGTAAAAAACATGTTAATACTGTGCCTGTACGATTGAAGAGAGCCGAGACTAATCTACATAAAAATCACGTAGATCAAAATTTTTGTACTGCAACTATTAGAGGTATTGAAACTTTGGCTTCGATTCTTGGCCCTAACCAATGTATATTTTTATCTCAAGACGACAAAGCCAGAGTACCTTTAGGTATAACAGCTGCAAACAAACAAGCGCCAATGCTGATGCACTTGAATTACCAGGTACGAAATATTTCAAATTTTATAGATAAAATGTAAATCATTTATGAACTTTATTAAATATTACAAACTTTTTTGAATAAACAATTAAATTTTATTCAGTATTAAATAAATATAACTGTTTCTATTTGTAAATGCAATAATATGACTGTAAAATGTATGTAAATTTATTATTTAAAAATTTATTTATTCATAACATAGATTCGTCTCCTGATCACGACTGGGTAGTTGCAGATAGGCACAAATTGATACCTTCCGTATATGCATTAATTTCTATAAAGGAAGAACAAATGGGTCGACCAGAGGCTGTTTCATACTCAGGTCCAACATATATAGCTATAAGAAGTGGAAAGCACTCATCTTCAACAGCTTCTACACATGCTTCTGATTTTGAAAGACTTTTAAAGATTGAGTCATGTAAAAATATAATGATTGATAATGGTAGTGATAGCGTAAAGCCCGTTTTATTTATGTCCGTTGATGGTGGACCAGATGAAAACCCCCGATACCAGAAAGTAATTCAACACATTATAGCTCACTTTAAAAAATATAATCTAGATGCCATATATGTTTTTACAAATGCGCCAGGAAGAAGCGCATTTAACCGGGTAGAGCGCAGAATGGCACCCTTAAGTAGAGAATTATCTGGGGTTATACTTGAGCATGAACACTTTGGTTCTCATTTAAGTAACAGTGGCAAGACTATAAATCTTGAGCTTGAGAAGCAAAATTTTAAACATGCTGGTGATGTTTTAGCCAGTATATGGAATAATATGGTGATCGACAAGTATGAAGTTGTTGCTGAATATATAGAATCCATGGAGCAACCAGAAATTCTTGAACTTCCTAGTGCAGCATGGTATTCAGTTCACATCAGAGAAAGTCAATATTTACTTCAAGTGAGCAATAACTTCATATGTTCCGTTTTTATTTGTATTGTTAATTTATATATTTTCACTTAGTAAATTGAAAAATTTTTAACGTTTTTTATGTTTTTATTACAATAATGTATATTAATACATTTTTTTATCATTAATATATTAATTAAAACTTTAATTTAATTGGATTAAAAATAATTTATTTAAAATTATACAGCAAAACAGTTTAGACAAGTTATTATGATTTAATTAAATTATGATTTCTAGTTAAAATAAAAAAAAATATTTAATACTAACTAAAGGAAAGTTTAAATTTAGTTGATTGAAATTTAAAAAGTATAAAATGAATTGTTTCAACACTAAATTTTTTGTGATGAAATTTAATTTATTTATTTTAAGGTTGTGAAATGCTCTGATAAAAATTGTTGCTCGCCTTGTCGCAGTGGATTGGAATTTATTTTACAAGATAGATTTTTCCCACCTCCGTACCCGATTATTCAAAATTCAACAGGCTTTGAAACACCTCCACCGCAATCTAATGGACATGATAAATTTGCGCCACTATTGTTGCGATTATCCACCAATATAAAACCAATTCATGCAAATTTTCTGAAAATGCCATATGACTATTATTGCCCTTCAGTACAAAAAGATCTTGTCGGTCGAACATGTGACGTATGTGGATTATATTTTGTAACAAAAAAGGGTCTTAAAAGTCATAAAGAACAACTACATAAAAAATCAGTAAATGTATGCAAAGTTAAGCCACGTCGTATTTTAACCCGACGTAACCAAGAAATGTTATGTTGCCTTGAAGATCAATCTGAAAATGATTCAGAGATTGTTGAATGGATAGAAGAAGATATAGTTGATGTCGATGGAGTTCAAATTCTTGAAGAAACAAATTCTTCTTCTATACCTATTATAGAAAATTTGAAAAGTTGGGCAACTAACGATCAATTTGAAGAAGTTTTTTTTTAAAAATATTGATCTAAACTTACCATGTTATAGTAATTTAAGTAAATTATTTTAATATTACTTTCGTTTATTTGTTCAAAGATTTAATAAAAAGTTTTTAAAATTTGTCTCTAAAATTATAAAATACGTCATTTTATTGAGGGGAGGGGGGGGGTTAAAGTGTTTGTGACGGTTGCGTTACGAGAGGGGAGGGGGCGTTGAAAATATCTCGATTTTCCGTGACGTATTTTATGGACGCTCCCTAAGCAAAGCATTATCATTGTCAGGTTTTAAGAGAGAGAGACAGGTGGTGTATATAGGTGCGACGTGTGTCCGGTAGTTTAGTCGCGAATCTATCGAACGATCGATGTAAAGAGGTAAAGGGGTAAAAGGGGGGTTGGTGAAAAGGATGGGAAGCGAGGGGTGCAAGGGAGAGAGGAGGGTAGAGGAGAGCTGAAGGCAAGCGAATAATTGGCAAGCCTGAAGCAAGGTAGGCAGAGGGGAAGAAAGGGGGGAGGGAAGTAGGATATGCGTTGTATATACCGACAACACCTATTAAAATCGGAATACATGGAGTAATAGCCACGAAGCTATTAGCGGCTAGCTTCATCCCTTTCCTATACCTACCTTTCCCTCAAGGCTTCATGTTAAAATCATCCGAAAATTAGCGACCTATTTTCAATTGATTAAAATTAATAAATTATTCCTTTATTTTCTTATTTTATTTCTTTTTTTCTTCTTTATTAAAAAGATTAAAATCTTTTTTTATTCAAGTATAGATCGAATCTTTCGATCATTTTTTTTTCTGCGGTAGACGGAATGATTTTTCATTCTTTTCGGGTGGTGGTAGGTTATTGTTTTTGATTTCCGCTTGATATTATAAAAATGATTTCGCTTTATATAGGCTAAAATATTCTTATTATCGCGTCGACTCGATCGGAACCTTCGGCTTCTCCGTATATAACGTTTTTAGCCTATCCTGGTTCCCATCTGTATAAAGGCGCCTATAACCTCCTACTACAACTTTTCAGTTTACTATATACTACTTCACCGACAAATATTATTTAAGTGCTTCCTGGCATATAAATACTCACGATGATAATTAAAGTGTCTTAGCTCTTTCTCTCTTTTTCTATATATATATATATTTGTATATATATATATATCTTTCTCTTTCTTACTTTGCCGACCTTAGCGACTTGACTTGAGCTCGTTCGTCTTATTCTCTAAGGTTTTTATCGTACTTTAAAATCTTACTGCTTCTTCTTTATCTTTTTTTTTCTTTTCTCTTATTCTTTTCGCATCCTCGGTTAGTTCTCATTTAAATAAAAACACGCCTCACTTACCGCTCAGCTTGTGTGTTTTATTATATACATTTAGAAAGGATTAGCAAGCAATATTTTGCCTATATATTCATTCATTCTTACAGATACTTTATGTACTTATTAGATTTCGCAATTTTCTAATTTAACAAATTTTCCAATAAAATGTTGATTAATAAATTTTGGGTATGGTGAGAAAATTTTGAAATATAATAGTTATAATAAGCTGTGTTAGTCTATTTTTGCCTAAAAACATGCATAGTCTTATTATGAACGTATAAAGCGTTAAATTCTACTAAATTGAGTTTATGAATTTAATTAAATTGTATAACAGTATTAAATAGGGGGTAACTATGAAATTTCATTATAATTTACAAGTGAAAAATTAAAAAGATCGTATAATAGCATTAAAAAAGAGGGATAGTCATAAATGTTTGAAGTTCATTGGTTATAGTCGGTTACCGTTCATCTCTGACGCGATAAGATAAAGTTTAATTAAGATTTTTTCTTTTCTTCTTTTTTTTCAATTTTTTTTTTATTTTACTGTTTCATGTCGATCTCTGGGTACAACATTTACAAAGTAGGATTAAATCAATTAAGTTAGCATCAAGTTTGGCAATGCAACCCCACTGTTCAGAAAAGGTGGGGTGGTACAGGAGGAAGAGGAGGAGGATGAAGGGGGAGAATATCGTGTTATATGCAAGTTTCAGTTCTATTCGATTACAACGTTTTCTCTCTCTCTCTCTCTCTCTCTCTCTCTCTCTCGCCAACTCTCTCTTTCTCTCTCTCTCTATTCATTTAACAAGATATCTCATTTATTCGCGCGCCTCGAATATCAATACAATACCGAAAAGAGATTAATTGCGAACCGGCCACGTTCCATTAAATTACAATAACATGCGAATCTCACACTCATACTATCTATATATATATTTCTCTCTGTCTCTCTTTGGCTCTATCTCTCTCACTTGTTGGCAACATAAAGCAGTTTTGTTAGAGCGAGATGGAAATGAAATTTGTTTAAATATCATCATTTCAACTGGCAAACCACATCGTTAAGCTTTGATGCTAACTTCTTCGGCAGAAAATATACGTATTTCATTAGTAAACGAAAACGAGAAATATATTTGGTATTTTTATTGTAATAATCGACTTAATAAATTTTAACTTGACAGGCATGAAAAATTTTTTTCTCAGAACATTTACACAATACAAACTGTTATGCAAAAGGCATCGTTTAAATATACGATTATACGTAATTATTTCCTTCGACTTTACAATAAACGTGATCAGAATTTTAATCTAGCAAATTGTTTTTATTTCTAAACCTCAAATTACTTTAATAATAGCATTTAATAATCGCGAGATTGTTTTTTTCAAATTTATTTTCAACATTCATTTGTAAATATTTAAAACACAAAAAAACCTTATTCATTTCCATTTCAATTTGTAAATCATTCAAAGAATAAAATCTATAAAATCTTTATGAAAATAATCAATGCAAAATTAATCGAATTGATGAAGGTGATTTTGAAGGAATGTTTAAAAGTCTGAGTTTGATGGGAGGAAAGCTGTAAACTCATCTAAGTAGTATGAACGATCAAGTAAGTATAACATATCTGTAGTCGAAGCTCTGTATGGGTACGCTTCCCTTACGCAATCGAGGGACTCACAGACTTACTCTTATTCAGTTGCTCTCTCTCGGTCTTTCTGTGTCACGTATATGCTTTTCTCGCTATGATGGTTTGTGTTGTTCGAAGATATGTATGTATGTGTGTGTATGCGTACGCGCGCGAGAAGCTAGTATTCTAGAGTTTCCGATCGATTTCTGTGGTCCACCGGTCGACGATGGTTCTCCTCTTCCTCTACACACATTCACGTACGTAATACGTACGTATAGCAAGAGAGTAACTGAGAGAGAGAATAAGAGTAAGAGAGAGAATGTAGTAGAGTAGTAGTAGGAGGCTCAGGAATGGATCGCTGAATTTCTCGAATAATTAAGTTAGAGCTCGGTTGAAGCTAGGCTAGAAGGGAGATGAGGAGGATGAGGAGGCGGAGGATGTGGGAGGAGGTGAGGAGGAGGAAGAGAAGGTGTAGGATGGGTGGCTACGCTTACCCTCAACGCGCCCTCATACATTATGTACCGGCTGGTACATACGTGCGGTAGGTAGTAGTATAGGGATAGCTAGTAGAGAGAAGAGAGAAGGCGATGCAAGTCCAAAGCGCGCCAGTAGTGGCCTTACCAACCTACACCACCCTCCTCGCCATCCCACCCCAGCACAACCTTCCTATTCCTTCTATCCTTCTCTCTTTACTAGCCCCGTACTACACACTCGCGAACTGAGCGCAAGCGTTCTGGCATTGGATATATACTTAATGAAGCGTAAATAATTGAGTAATGTGCTTGAGAGAGAAAGAGAGAGAGAGAGTCCGTTCGATCGCAACGGCATTCCTATTGGTCAGAATTAATCTATTCCGACGCATTAGCAGAGTAAGAGAGAAAGAGACTAGCCAGTAGCACTACGAATCTACCTCTACTTCATCTACTAATATATAAATATAGACAGTATATCTATATAGATGGTTACGCATTGCGATAGATAAGCGAGAAACTTCGAGAGTTGGCTAGCTACCTAACTCTTTCGATTCTGATAATGAGCTTATTTTCTTCTTTGACGTTAAATCTCTCTTTCTTTCTCTTTCCATACATATATTCATATGTACATGAATGTTAAAACGAGAATCAAGTCGGCGTATGTATGTATGTATGTATTGAAGTTGAAGTTCTCTCTGTCTCTTTCTGTAAAAGGCATCGGTAGACAGAAGAGCGGCAAGTAGTAACGACAGAGAGAGAGAGAGAGAAAGAGAGTGTGAAAGCGAAGGGAGCGAAATTCCCTCAGACAATAACTAAGTGGCCTTCTCAGACAGCCCGGCGCGCTACTACTGTTAGCTTTCGTTCCTTTACACACAAACACACGGTCTTATTCTCTTTTTCTCTCTCTTTCTCTCTCTCTCATATGTGAGAGAGCATTGATCGTGTGCGAGATGTACTCGACAGAACGCACAGAAAGTGTGTGGTTCAGAGCTCGCGACATTAACCTTTCGAGTGTAGCGAGCAAAATGCTCTTATTTCTTCCTTTTCTCTTAAGCGCAGCTCTTTTTGCGGAATGCACGATTACGGACAGTTTTACACTTCCGACGTCGATTTCTCACACTTTCTCTCTCTTTCTCTTTTTCTTCCCTTCTATTCTTAGGCTATATACATATATATATCCTTTTTGACTTTCGAGTACCATTTTCCTTGTGAAAAGAAAAAGAAAAAAAAAAGCAAAAAGAGCTACTATACATGAATGCTTGTGTAAAGTCTGATCATATAGCCTGTATCTACTTAACCAATACTTTAAATACTAGTAAAAGCGAGTGTTTTTATACGTTATAAGTTTAGTTCAATACATTGCATATTTAAAGGTGTAGTTTTCTTTTTCTTTAAGTCCTATCTATTTGGCATATTTATTATTTTAATATTACGTTGTATATATAGATTTTAAAAGGCCAGTCCCTGGCGCATACACACAGCCGGTCTACTTGATAAATGTTACTTGTTCGTATTGTTATTACTGTAATATCTTTAACTGTAATTGCAATAAATGTATATAAGCGTAAGAAAATACTGCTAAGCTAAATGTATACATAAACTCTTTTAATGATGGGAAGAGAATTCAGCAAATGCCAAGGATGCGTGTTTCTTTATTACCTTTAACAGAAGAACTGTACATAATAAACATATACATATAAAGATAAAAAACAAAAAAATAAAAAAGACGCGGCTAAGTTAAATAACACCTGCACGATTTGGCCTTTAAAAGATAAATAGTATTTTCAAAAACATTACATTATCCAATGTTTTTCCTGACAGTAACAACATCATCTTCACTCTCTAAGTCTATAATTTTCGAGATTTTACAAACTCAAAATTATTTTTCATCGTTTTTAACAATTTTTAAGAAAATTTGAAGAATTTAAAAATTAACGAAAAAATTAAAGATTTAAAATAACTCGAGTTAATAACATCGAAATTCAGTTAAACTAATGTCCATCAATAAATTGTTTTAACACGTACTGTAGAATTAATTTAATTAATTCAGCATCATAAATTATAAAACATATGCCAGGCTGTTATAATTTGTTCTTTCGCCTATAAATAAAAGAAAGCCACTAGGATAGTCATTATGTAAGAACATGAAAGTACTTGGAGAAAGTAATGAATAATTCGTTCAGTCATATGCGCTTAATATGTACTTTCCGCACAAGCTAGAAGACGAAAGAAGAAAAAAAAACTAGGCCTGGCTACAACAAAAGAGAAAAAGAACAAAAAAAATATATGGTAGGAGAAAATAAATGAGAAAAAGAAAAAAATTCTTAGATAAAAAATCAAATAATTGACATTATATAGGAGGTTAATCGCAAAAAAAGGAAAGATAAAAAACGAAAGAGTAGAATAAAGAAGACAAGTAAAGTGTAGTCGGGAGGAAAATAAGAAAGGAGATGTAAGAAGCTCGAAGAGAGTCGCGGCATAATGAAAAGAAGGTAGGAAGTATATAGAAAGGTAAGAGAAGTTGGAAGTAGAGAGAGAGAGTGTCGCTTTTGGCCCTGGTGTTATACAAGAGTTAAATTTTTTCTCGCATGCTCGCGAGACACAAGCAAAGAGGCGAAAAAAAAGAAGGAGGTATAAAGAATAAGAAGAGAGATATAAAGACAGAGAGAAAGAGAATAAGAAAAGAAAAAAGAAAAAAAAAGAAGAAGAGAGGAAGAAAGTTAGCGCGCTCGAAGTAGTATATAGTTAGTCACCGTCCCACCGGCGCACTTTCTTTGATGCCGTTGGGTGTACCACTTGGAGGGATGGCAGAGCGCGCGAGTTTGGGCGGCAGGGACATCAAAGAACAGAAATACTTGACTAAGAGAAAGAGAGAAAGTGAGTGCCTGAGATTTCCTCTACCCCTTATGTGTCATCCCCCAAGCTTACTCTCTTTCTCTTTTTCGTTTTTTTGTATTCATCTACATATATATATATATATATATATATATATATATATATATATATATATATATATATATATATATATATTGCTTTCCTTCCTTCTTCTGCTTCACCTCTTGCAGTACTTCTTTCTTTTCTTTTTTTTTGCTACTTTTTTTATATTTTTTCTTTTTCTATTCTCTTTTACTTTCTCTTTTTTATTTTTTTGCACCAGATGACCTCCGCCGGAGCGCTGCTTTTTGTTCCCCTCTCGACCGGAATTCGGCTCACTTTCCACATTTTCCGCCTTGGTGAGAAGAGTACCTTTCGTTAACTGTCGAGCAGAGACTTTCAAGAGCGATCGACGAAAATCCACTCTACGATACCTTTTTCTTCATCCTCTCTCTTTTTTTTTCTCTTCTTTTTTTTCAAGATTTAACGATCCTCTTTCTCTCTGTATCTCACACCCAATTCTACTCAACTATCGCCAGAATTGCACCTTTATGTTTCGCTTGTCGCCAATGGCAATCGGCCAATTTTTATATCATCTTTCACCTTTTCTTTTCAAATCGTTCTTTTTTTATTTTTATTTTTATACGTGAACTCGGCAATTTGAAAATTACTTTTTTTTTATCTAGATAAGTTGAAAATAAAAAGCCGTTTAAGTTTTATTTTAGTATTGAAGCTGTTTTTACATACATTTGTAATTTAATTATTTATCGAAATAATCGAAGGAATTATTTGGTTTTGCAATGAGCCAATATTTGTTCAATTTTCACACTCTAATTGATTGTAATGTCAATACAATATTTAAAAGATTAGTCGTAAATTTAATTAAAATTTTATAGAGTAAAAAGCTTTCCTCAAATACATATATACATTTGTATATAATAAAATTGTTATAATATTACAAGTCAGCATTTTGAGTATATACATTTGATTTACCCCCCTACCCCCCCTTAGAATTCCATAGGGAGTTTAAAGCGAAAATATTTGCGCAACCAGTTGCGAGTTTATTATCGGATTCTATCAATTTGTTCGTTGCAACAGTAGCCCAGGCCTTTCTCTCTTTGTTATATTTTCCGTTGCTTTACAATGAAAGGCTTAATATCAATATGCAAAAGGTTTGTACCTCTAAAGCGAACTACATATATTCGTAGTACATATATAGACATATACAGGTTATATGGCAGGTAAGCGAAAACGTTTATCTTGCACTTGATTTCATTTTCGATTTGCCGACAAATTGCGCATTGGTGGTTAAAACTAAGCAAAACTGTATGCCACGCTACTGTCCAATATTGACTCGAAGTACTCACCACCTTCCCTCGTTTTTTTTTCTCTCGTTTTTTTTCTCTCGATTCTTTTTTTTTTTTTGTTTTAACCAGGAAAAATACATGAGGGGACTAAAAAAAAGCGCTTATTTTTTTTCGATTCGCGGGGACGCACCGATAGCCCGATTAAAGATTAATGACGAATATCAACAAACGTGTGCGGAAATGTTCTTTCTCCTTCTCTCTCTCTCTCTCTCTCTCACACAAGCCAATCAATAACGAGAGTAACTGCGCTTCATTACTCGAAATTAAAAAATCGTCCGCAATGTGTATACGCAGAGCGTGTATTCGTGGCTAACGCTTTAGGTTCCTGTAATTAGAAATATCCACATACATATGTGTGTGCAGCTGCTAAAAAATAAAAACAAAAAAAAAAAAAAATCGGTAAATAGAACTACCACTACCTCCCCCCTTTTAACCCTTCTCTTATTTTAGTTGATCGACGGCTTTATTTTTTTTGGACGCTTGGTATACGCTTTTTTTTTTATCCAAGCCACTCTAACTCTCTGCCGCGCGCATTATTTAACGTTCGTAATAACGAATCGTGAATTATGAAAACGGCCTTCCAAATGAAATGGACTTTGCACGGCTCTCTCTCTATGTGTTTGCGCGCGCTCGCTTCGAGCTTCCTATACTCAGTAGAGAGAGGACCTAGTGCATAATTGCCGATAAACAAGAAATTTATTATTATGAATAACAAAGTATTGCAGTTACTTCAGTGAAAGGATGAGATAGAAATGAATCGTTAAAAAAAAACTAATAAAAAAAAGAATAGACGAAATGAGAGAGTTGAGAAGGGATAGGAATGAGACCCTCGAATGGTTTATTCGTTATGACTTATTAAAAGTTCCAGGTCACAGACAAGATATAAAATGCATAGAAATGAAATTTCGCAGGGCTTTTAATTGAATTTTTAAGGATTTACAGTGTGCGAAGCAGGTGGATTGTCATTTTTCATCGAGAGAGAGAGAGAGAGAGAGCGGTGCGGGGGTGTAACATAGAACGTTAGAGTAAGAGAGAAAGCTGCGTTAGTTGTCTGGCGGCATACGCCGACGGTATTCCAGAGAGCGCGCGCCCGCGCGACTATACGTGCGCGATATTAAAATAGGATGGCGTGAAAATAATTACATTTAATAATTGGTTAAAATATCCGAAACGAAAATTAGTTCTGTGATGCAGGGCACCACGATAATTTTGTTTAATCGAAAGCGACACTTTGACGGCAAAGTTATTATCTACTATGCTCTCTCTCTAATTCTTTTTTTCATCTTCTTTCTCTTTTTATTTAACCCCTCCCTAAGTCACCTCCAGTTACGACTTCAACTATTTGCGTAACAATCATTGCATTGATTTTAATAATAACTCATATGAAATATCCATTTTAAAAATTTAAAAAAAAGGCAAAAAAAATTGTTGCAAATAAAAAAAATAAATAGGGGAGGTCAGCGTAAATATACGTATAAAAATTATTTGTTTGCCTGCTGTTGTATACTTTATACACAAAAAAATTCAATTATGTTGTTTTAACTCTATATAGCTCTATATATTTTTTTTAACAATAATAATTCGATTTTTATTTACTATGGCAAAAATTACTGCTTCATTTTTTTTTCGTCGGTATACTATAAAGTTGAATTTTACAATTTCAGCTTGAAAATTTATTTTTTTTATTTTTTTTTATTTTTGCGAAATTATTAATCATGCGAGGATGAAAATTAATTACATGCCGTGAAAATATGGGAAATATAATGAATGAGAACAGCTTTAGAGCTACATGAATTATTGGTTAGTTCATTTATTTAATTAAAAAATTTTTCCCCCCAATATAAACTAACGTCTGAAATAAGGTAACTTTAAATATTTATAATATCTAAATTTAGATGTCTGAAATGTAATGATAAATTCGTTATTCTAATTTATGTTTAAGTTTGTTATCTCTTAGAATAACAAGTTATAAACGGACAAGCAAAAAAAAAGATCATAATAATTTATGTATTTCATAATATTTTTACTTCCTTACAGTCACGGTAAAAACAGATTTTGATGAAACATTATATAAGTATATTTTCACTAATTCAGAATCAAAATACGCTATTATTAGAAAATGTGTTTGTATATGTACATTTAAATGGGAAAAAATGGATCGATTAAAATTACACGTTTCACTTGTAATTTTTAATAAATTCTTTCTTTTATTTTTACTCTTGAACGTTAATATTCTTAAGCATTTGGAACTACATTGGAAAACATTTTTTGTTAATATGTTTAGTTTTTTACAATATTTCTCAAGAATTTATGTAATTACTATGAGCTAATGTGTTTTTTGTTACACAGGAAATCAATAACTTCTTTTATATAAGTAGCTCTAATTCATGAACTATAAAATGTTACTATAATTCGATAATATTTAAACGAATTATTAGAAACATCGAATGTATTAACACGTTAAATTTTCAAGCTAATATAACTGTCCCGTTTCAATTGCAGCAAATGTGTTACATGGAAATTTTTGTATTTTTTCAAATTTTTCGCATAACTTGATTTATAGAAAATTAATTGCAGGGGTTGGAAGAAATATTTAAAATTCACGTCATGATGAAGTTTAAAATTATTTAAAATCTATTCACGAAAAGAATAAAAATGTTCATGTATATAAAATAATCAGAAAATGATACTACATTATCTCTGATCTTTTTCAAAAATGTAACTTAATTACTTTCAAATGACGTCATTGGAGAAATTGATGGTTTCTGAGAAAAAAATGCAGCTAAAAATAATCCATACTCACGAACCCTAATAATTTAAGTAAATTAAAAGAATGAGAGGTCGTCAGTGGCTCATTCGGTAGTACGATGGATTCGTAATCTCGAGGTTCCGAGTTCGAATCCCGCTCTCGACGGCCGATTGATTCAAGCACCACTGTACGGTTAAATGTGCTTGTTCACAAATACACTAAAAACCTCCGACACTAATTAGCATCGCAATGATAGCTGAAATACAGCGACGTTAAATAAAATAAATTTTCTTACATTTCCATATCGAATTGGATATTGATAAGATCTATTATAACTTTCAAGATATTTGAGATTATCAATTTTAAAAATATTTTTTACAACTTATATTGTATTAAAGGTTTAATTTTTTTTCAATTAAACGCAGCTTACTTTTTCGATTTACAAACAAAATTTAAAATAAAAAGAATATTTTATATTCATGATTTATATTCATTTAACATCAATTATTTCGAAGTTTAGTTTTTCCAATTTTTTTTTTTAAATCAATTTTTTCAATTTGTGTACATTATAAAATTAATTATTTAAAATGCATGTATATTTAATTAGTTGAATTTATATTTACATTTTTATAGCGATAAATTTTTCATATTACGTATTGCCCTTTTTTTTACACTACGCGTAAAAATGTGAATTTTTTTTTATTGAAATTTAAATATAAAAATGTTTGGACTTAACTTTATGAAATTTTTATTAAATCTTTTAAGTTGAATAAAAAAATATAAATAAATAAGGTTTAATATTATTCTTAATCAACAATTCATTCGAAATAAAAAAGAATTAAACAAAATAAGAAAAAATTAGAAAAACAATTTATTTGAAAATCATTAGTTTTCCCGATCCACGTTATATTTCACGAAATACAAATTAGATAATTTATTCTTATAAGATGTCTCATCTATTTTAAGATTAATTATATAAATTATAATTTAAATTTGAGGTCGGCACTTGTCAATATACTGAGACGAACTTTTGTATAATATATCTAGGGATTGAAAGTACTAAATATATCAAAATCGTTATCGCATTAACAGATTAATTGAGCGTATTTTCGCATTCAATATTTTAAAAGCAATCGTTCATTATTGAAAATGCTTTTTCTTCGTCTATTATTTCTAATAAATATTGCTAAAATTAATTAATTAACAATAAACTCTGATTTTATTTTTAATACTAACCGTTTGAAAATGAGTCAAAACTGAACGTCGAGATAATAAATGCTCTTTTCGCGGTAAGGTATTTGGAGGAGAGAGAGGAAAGGAAAGAGAAAGAGAGCTTGAAATTTCCATATTTTAATAACAAAGATAATTGTAATGATCGTTGTGGCGCAAAATACGTCTGGTAGAATCGGCTTGGTGTGTATACGCACACTTGCTCATTTATCGCATTCTAATTCTCCAGTTAACAAAATTCTCTCCTACCAATATACGATAGGCCAACAAAAACAGTATATAGTATATATACAGTGCAATGATTTGCGGTGGAAAATCCAGAAAGATCATTTATGTTAATAATCATATATAAAGAGAGCGCCAGTGCTGTAGAAGTGAGATCCGCGCTATCCACAAATATTGCCAGAGAAAGAGCAATCATTTTCTCTCATTCTCTCTTTCTATCATCATCATCATCATCGTTCTGTTTTTAACACACGTGAAATTTCAACAAAACCCGTGCTTTGCTCGCTTTTTAACAGCTCTCTATCTCACCCGCGCTCGCTCTCGTTTTCACCGTATATAATACATGCAAACCGCTACAAGGCGCAAATATTCATTTCCGAGGTAAAATGCCCGTGCTACGCAGAGAGTTAATTGGCAGATGACACGCTTATCGATGTGATAATTTAATTTAACCCCCTCTTTTTAACTATATACATTTATAACTCAACTGACCAGTTACACCTCACCCCACCCCCTCACTTTTCATGTCCTGTAATACACAAAAATTACATCAAATGCTCTCTCGTCATGGTGCTTAAGTCTTACTAAATACCAAATAACAACCCAACTCTTTCGTTTTTATTTTATTATTTTTTTTATTAATTTGTTAAATGTTATATTAAAGTACCATGAATATTTAATCATTTTTTTGTTCATATCTGTAACTTTCCAGATATAAACTTGATAAAATATTCAAAATGACTATTGATTGTTCAGTCATCAATTGAATATAGTTTGTAAGTGAATCATTTTGGTAAATTATTGTAATTTTAAAAGTTTTCCATCATATGAAAAAATATTTTTTTCAAACATTGAAAATTAAGTTGAATTCTTTCAAGGTCCTATACAATTGAATAATTTTCCTCTTTTAACAAGTGATTAATATCATGTAAAAGGTATCCTTAGCGCAATGAAATAATAAATAGTTGATAAATATTAATAAAAGAAAAAAGAAAAAAAAAAGAAACAAAAGTTTATTTACAGCTCGACCGTGGCGTAACATTATTCAGGATACATATAATGCATGATGCTTGTTGATTTATAAAAACGAACTTTATTTTATATGAATGAAGGTTTAAAATTAAATAAAGCTCGCAAGAGCGCAAGCTTTAGTAGAGCACCTTCGAATATTTAATCAATGACCTCCTTAAGTCTTTTATATTTATATATTGGAGAAAAGAGTTTTATAAATGTTTAAGCAGCAGTTGTCCGTATAAGATAAAAGAGAAAAGAGAGAGAGAGAGAGAGAGAGAAAGGGAGAAAATGAGAGAAAAAATAAGATAGAAAGAAAGAGACGTACTACGAGAAGTACTGAACTGCTCTACTGACCTACGCGAATCCGTTGGCTGGGGTGCCTTATAACTTATCAGTAAAAGAGAGAAAATCCACGAGGAACGACAGATTTAGATTATAAATAATAATTTATTCGATTATTTGTGCAGGAATTAAAATAAACGTTCAGGTTGGCAATGATTTTTATCGAATATTTAATGTATTAATAAATCGATTAGCCTTTTTAATATATGTATTCTTGAGCTTACAGTAGCTCTTTTCTGTTATACAAAATTATTATTCTTTATTACTGTCCTGGGTAGAAATAACGTGAACGCACACACGTAAATATTTTTATTTATATGTATGTATATATAGACAATGCAAGTATATCTATAGTCGAAATATCATAATAACAGGGAGGAAAAGCGTAAGCGAGCACGCGGCGGCCGTACTCGCGCGCGCGCTTGAATATAAATTTGAAAGAAAATTCGCAGCGTAACAATTTGTTCTGCGACAAAGAGAGAGAGAGAGAAAGTACGAAATAACGGTCAGTGTTTTGCAGTAATATTTCACCGGAGCAGTTGGTATTAATTCGTAATATGTTACCGTACAAACTATAGGAGGAACATAGCCCGGCTGGTGTGTTTTCTCTTGCTCTCTCTCTCTCTTGTAGCTCAGTTACTATATGCTTTTGCAAAAGCTTATACCATGAGACTCATTCCATTCTATATACTATATATATTTTCTCTCTCTCTGTTCTCTTGCGCGTCGCACAAAACGCAATGTTTTCTACTCTCTTAATATATGGTTCAGTATTATTGCAATGCAATGGACAGAATACTGTCAAAATTTATCGGTAGTCGTTTTTCATTGGTAAAGCTTCTGCTGCGGCCTGGCCGTTTTGGCTAACGCGTACGCGACGCGTCAAATGAGTGAACGATTAAAGCGCGTGAATTAGCTCGGTCAATGCTGTTATATTTTGAAATTCGATGGCTTGACGACGAGTCGATTTACTATATATATATATATATATATACACATTTTACCATTTCTCTCTTTCTCCGTTCATTTTCATGAACGAGTGAAAATGATTAAAATTGTTATCCCTGAGTATCAAATGCTTGCAATGCGAGCTTTCAAACAAGCCGATTTTCAACTCATTAATTTCTAATCGCGATACATGATAAAATGTCAAATTTCACAACACCTATTCTCTTCGCGTAATCAATCTATTTAATATTAATTAACTTTCTCTTTTTCTTACACTATGTTCATATACACGTCATAATTAATTCTATTTTTCTCTCTATACGTCTAATTTTAATTAGAGAGATAAAGTCAAAATAAATTCTGTTAAAAACAAAAAAATTTTTTCAGTATTCTCTTACAATAGTTTTAATGATGACTCTCTCAATTGTCATTTGTTTATTTTTTTATCGCAGAGTTTCGCAAAATAAAAGACAGTTTTTTGTTTAAAGTTAACAAAATAAAAAAATAATAAAGCTACTTGCTGAAATTAATAAGTGCGTGCATAAGTGAGAAAAGTATATGAATAAGTTGAGGAGGTTTGTCAAGTAGTTGGAACATCATTTTTTTTATGTATATATAATGTATGTCGACGTCGATGAGCAAGCAACAGCATAAACTTCAGGATAAGATAAGTCGTCTGTAGTGGCCTAGAGAAGCTGGCTATATGTATTAAGGGTAAGTTTCCAACATTTTGACTCTCTGGTTTTTTTTTTTTTTTTTTACAAAGTTACTAATTATCATCATCACACGCTTTCTCGACACTGAATGCCTCAATACACTGAGCAGAGAGCGAGACGGCTGCAATAGTATGCGAAATTTTTTTTTTCTTTTTTTTTTCGAATAACGTATGGTACAGTGAAAGAGAGAAAGAGAGATAGAGAGAGAGTTTGAGAGAAAAAAAATATATAAATATATACACAATATGGCTTTAAGTGACAGATGTCAACTTTGAAGTGAACATACTGAAAAATAATGAGAGCAAGAGAAGTAAACGAGTGGCTAAGATAAGTTAGTTTCCATGTTATGGTATATTTAATGTTGTTAATGACAATTGTTTTCATCATAGAACAAAAAAAATTCATTTTCAAATAATTATGTATTAAATATTAATTAATTATGTCTATTGTTATATTTCAAAAGAAATTAATAACTATTGTTTTATATTTTTTATGGATTAAAGTAACGAAGAATATTTAAAAATAGTAATTTTAAAAATAAAAATTCTATCGTGAAGAAATTACGAATGTAATTATGAAAATGTTTTTCTTAATAATATGCAGCATTGCAAAAAATATGATATTCTTCATGAGTAATTTCGACTACTTAAAACCTAAATAATTGATAATTGGATTGATTAATCGTGAAAGATTGAGAATATTTGAAATTGGTAAAATATTAAATACATGGCAAAATCTGATATGACATAAGTTGCAATATTAAAAGTATATAGTGGCAGTAGTATCAAACCATTGAGGTATAACACGTGAAATCTCGAGTTCGTTAGTTCTCGAGTGGTGGGTTAGTAAGTAAAGTTAGTATAGTTAAAGCCAGGCATCTAACTTGAGTGAACCAAGGCTCGAAACGGGTTAAGAGTTGCTAGTTGAGAAGTTAGTCGGGGTTAAAATCTCATTAAAGAGAGACCCTGAAATACACAAACTTTCAATTCAAAATCTTTTTACTTTTTCAAATCTTAAACAAATTATTTTAATACCACAAATTTTTTATTCGAAAATTTAAAATTTTTATACAAATTAAAGAAATCTTAAACATAAATCAGATCCATCAATGTAAGAATAAAAGTGTTTTTTAAAAGAACTTGAAAAAGAAAAGGAAATAAGGAAATGAGTAAGTATATATATTTTTTTTATTAAAAAAAAGAAGAAAGGAACTCATAAAAAGCAACGGAGAAATGTTTGAGATTGAGGTCTAAAAATGTGTAATAACGGCTTCTAGTAAAACATACAAGTATACTTGAACATTGTATGTAGGTGGATATAAGAAAAGGAGATCTGGTTAAGACTTATTCCTGCTACTTCTATAGTTGGGGTTTTTGAACGCTCGCTCGCTCGCTCGCGCTCTAAATTACGCTCGATATTAAGATCTTTGCGATTGCGAGCAAATGGCATGCAAAGCAATTCCGGACGAACGGTAAGAGAGTGAGAGAAAATAACTCCCCTTATGTGTGCGCGCGTGCTACGAGTATTACGCGTCCGGTTTGGTTATATGTACATATACGTATATATATGCCGGAGGCACCTATAAATCCTTTTGCTCTGAACGATCCTTATGTCTTGTGTAAAGAGGAAAAGGGTTGAAAAGCTAAAAGGCTTTAGACTCGTTAACTTCGTTGTACTTACATTATTCTATACATGTAGAAAAGCATATCTTTCTCTCTTTCTCTTGTCATAACGTTATCATTCAAATACACGCAAACTCTTTCTTTTATTTTTTATTCTGCTTTTGTATTTTTTTTCTTATTCTTTTTCTGTTTTTTTTTTGTCATCTCATAACATTATTAGTATGTTTTGTCATTGTCTTTTCTATTATTATTAGAAAACAATGATCAGAGCTTTGACAATAGGTAAAATAGGCCTATGCCTGTACTGCTTACGTTTTGCTTTTGCCTCTGTATACGAACAAGACCAAACAGATCTGTCTCATTAAAGAACTTCTTAATGGAAACAAGAGAGGAGGAGAAAAGAGAGTGAGGTTATAGTACATATGTATATACATATAATATCTATCTGATCGGTTGCATATCGGTTGATAACGTATGCCTGCTTGTACACCCTTATTTTAAAGCTTATTTTCGTATGTATATATTTCCACATATACATATATGGTATATATAGAGAGACCGATAGGCCCATAACGAATGCTTGCATCCGACGGAACTTCAAACCTTCTATCTACCCGTGCATTATGTTCGCGCCATTGAAAACAACCTGAACAATAAGCTCCTACCACCGACGCTGCGTACCATTCGGTTTTGTCTTTGGGTTATATAGCAATACACGTGTTTATGCATTGCATACATGACTATACTTAAAAAAAAAACAGCAAGGAAAAGAAAAATCTTTTCTCTTCAACTTTATATATATGCAGGAGCGTCAGAGTATTTTGTAATGTATCCATACGGAGCATTCGTTATTTTTTATTCTGATTCTTCTTCCTTTTCTTCGTCTTTCTCTACTACTTCAATTCTTATTGTTTTCTTTGTTTTTCTTTTGTGCATGTATGCATTGATTTTTTGTTTTCTTTTATATTTAGGAAAAAAAATGAGTAGAATAAGGAAAAAAAGAGCTGAACGTAAAATGCAGTAAAAAAATTGTATGTACTAATTACACAAGTAGTTAATATATAGGTTAATGTAGAGTATTATAGAGAGTAAAAGCGTAAAAGGACTAGACGAGAGAAAAGAGCACGTGGGCCGGATCAACGCTTCGGGTAATGCGGCTTCATTCTGGTTTTCCGGGACGAATTTCGAAAGCTACCCCCGAATAAATCCAAGCGTGTTCGTTTTACTCTCTCTCTCTCTCTCTCTCTTGCTTTCGGTGAGCGCGCGTGAACGAGCAAACGAGAGGGAAAGAGTAGAAGAAGAGAGGAATGAACGAAAGCGAGAACGAAGAGACTAAAATGCCAAACTGTTTTAACCTCCCTCTCGACAACGTGCTAACGATTAACCTGCCTGGCTAGCCACTTCTCTCTTTATCTCTTTCTCTCCATACTTTCTATGTTCGAGAGAGCCATGTAAAATATATATACGTATATATACATACACGCGCGTTATATGCCGTCGGCTATGTTTTCACTCAGGCTGTTGCGCCGATGCTCATCGGATACTATATACTGACCGCCTCTAGGCTGTTACTACTGCTCGACACCCTAAAAGCATACCCCTTTACCCTCTCATGTCTAATTACATTAAAAGATACATCATTAATGTTGATCAATTTTTTTTAAACATTTTTTTTCTCACTTCAGGCACACTTTTTTTTTAATGGTATTCCGATCTTTCGCAAACTGAATTTTAAATTTTCAACTTTTTTTTCTATTATATTACGATAGATTGTAGTTGAAAAATTTTTGCCATAAAATCAAATAATCTAAACTTGGAAATAATTATATTTTATTAAAAGTTTTAATGAATATTTAATTAAAATGTAAAACGACCAATTATTCCGAGCATGCGAGACGTTAGTTTTATAATTTATTGTGACAGTAGCAAAAAAAATTTTTTATATTTTTTAATTCAAAAGTTAAATTTTGTATGCTAAATTGACGTATGAAAAATATTAATTAACCCTTGTCCCGTAAGCATTGAAAAAAATATTCTAAAATAATTTCTTATAATTTAAAGTAACAAAATTATATTAAAACTTTTCTCAATCTCCAAAAGAGAAAAGAAGAAAAGTCTTGGTAATACACGCTATGATTTAAAACTCTTGAATTTAACAAGGGTATGAAACGGTAATTTTTCATAGTTTATCAACGCCAATTTGTAGAATCGACGAAAAACAAAAAATATAAAGTATAGAATATACATATGTAGACATAAATCCATTGTTAGAAATCGATTTAGTACAGGAAATTTGTGAATAACAAGGGAAACGAGGTGTATTTCGGAAGGTGTTTTCATTAACTTAGAACGGAAGCACGATGCAAAAGGTTTTGCAAAAGCGCGCGACCCCTTCTCTCTCTCTCTTCGTGAAAAAGATAGGATAAGAGAAAGAGAGAGAAAGAGTGGCTAGTGGTTTTTCACCAAGCGGTCGCAATCATCTCTCGCGGTTTTTCACGTTTGCTCTCACCAACGTGCGAAAAGCCGAGGCTTTTGGTGGTTAAAGCTATGGTTATATGCTCTCTACGATATATATATATACATATATATATATATATCAAACCGACTCTGGCACGCGCGCGTGTAGGCAAAAGCTAAAATTGCCCCGGCGATTGCCCAGAAATGAAATACTCGGGCGTTCAACACCACTTTCGCTTGCGGAACCACCTAGCCACGAAAATTTTCATCCCTTTTCGCGTGGGGGGGCTCTCTCTTTTTTTTTGGTTGCAAATACTTCCAACGGATTTATGATTGATATGTACATTTATATTTTAAGCGATTTTCAATTTCTACACTAACATGTTAACTGTTATTGTTTTCATTGTAAACATAACGATATAATTTTTTTTCTCTATCTCTCTCTTTTTTCGATCCTTCGAGCATGTTGATTAATTACGATTGCGACTGTATCTTTAACATTAATTTTACGAATTTATAATGCTCAATGATTGAATGCTTTTTTTAATAGAATTTTTTATTACTTTTTTCTTCTTTTTTTTAATAGCGACAATCAGAGTTCAGAAAGTTTGAAATCAATTTTTTTTATCAGCAATAACCATTGATTCATTATTTTGTAATTAACGAACTATGATTTTTAAAGTTTACTGTTATCGAGCGTATGTATGTTTTGAAATTATTTTCGATGGTTAGGTATAAATAGTAGTTCATATCGAATTTAATAAATGAGTGTAATCTTAGCGTCCAGTAATATTTATAAATTTATTCTATTACTTTTTCTCATACTCATATCAATTTGTGTTTGTCTTAAGTTAAAGTGATTTAAAAAAAAATTGATTATAAGTATAAAGATGGAGAATTTTTATGTATACAAGAATCCAATATAAAATAATGAAAAAAAAATGATTTTATAATAAGAAAAATTGCACGTGATTGAAAAGATATTTTTTTCTTGTGAGATTAGCAAAAGATTGTCTTTGACGGAAATTTTTTCTTTTTCCAAGTGTTCGCTTATACTTGGAATTCTTCTTAAAAAATTGTAGGTTACACTTAATGCGACTAAGATTTACCGTAAGGGAAAAAAAGAATATATTTATAAAGAAAGAGATGGAAATAATAAAAGTTACAGAGTGAATGCAGCGGCAGCAGCATTATTGCCTTTAGGCCACCTTGAATTTATCAAGACGCATTATTAGCGACGCTTAGTCATACCGCAAGTTGGAATAGTAATCGAGGCTCGATAATTGTGGCGTACTGTGTATATATAAGCGTATACCAAAGAACCTTTGATATTACAGATCCGGTCAATATAAGCAGCAACCAGCTAAGAAAGAGAAAAGCAGGCGGGGGGAGGGAATCGAATAATTTTATTGACCTTCATTTCAATTAGTCGATTGGAAGAGCTCACTGGTAAATGCTCATCTATATCATTTACTCTTTATTTATTTATTTTCTTAATCATTTTATATATTCTTTTTTCTCTTCAATGCTATGTAAATTATCAATCATTTTCTTTACTTACTCAAACGTTGCCTTTATTGCCTGATATTATTAAAGTTTGAAACAAAAAAAAAAGAAGGTTTTGGTTGAACTCACCTGTAACAGAAGAAAAAAGAATGATCGTTAAAAATTTGTTTCGTTGTTAATAACATGTAAAGAAATAACAAGATAAGCAATAAAAAAATAATAATAAAAGATCTTGAAAGAATATCCAATCTTATATTACATATTTTCTCAAGTAATTCTCTTTCTTTTTCAAATTATGTACATTATTAAATTCGTATAATTTATGTATTATTACATAAAAATTAAATTTTCAACTAAAGCTAAAAATATTGATAAACTTTAATAATATTTATTTATTAAATTCGATATATAAGTACCTTTCTGTAAATTAATTTTGTTTATAAATTATAAATTTGTAATATCCTTACTCATGTTATTATTACAAAGTTGTACGTTGATGTGTGTATGAGAAAAGTTTGAAAAAAAAAAGAGAAAAGTTTCACCTTGTTGAGTTTAAAATAATCAATTAATAATCATGAGCAAGCATGTTATCCTTTAATGAAAACATTAATACGTTTTGTATGATAAGAGTAATGATAGATACGGAGCACAGAGCATGACATAAGTTAAGCAAGAGTATAAAGTACGAGTGAGAAAAAAGCAAAAGTGCGAAAGAGAGAAAAAGCGTAAAACGACGACGTGTATAGTATAAGCGCGCGCGAGCGCAAAGCGGTTGCACGTCGCGTTAATTGCGCGATAAAAATCACAACACGCCATGGAGAGCAAAAGAGAGAGAAAGAGACTGGCTGTGTGGTGGCTTGCTCGTAAAATGAAAAATACCGCACACGAGGCAACCCAGAGCTTTTGCACTACTACTTCTCGCTCTCTCTCTCTCTATATATATATATGTATATATACATAAACGTCGCTCGTTCATTCGCGCGGCCGCGCGCGCGCAAACCCAGGAGATTGTGTTAATTATCAATTAATTAATTAGCCAAACACAAGCCGACGTTTGTACGCTTATACACACATACACGCGTACACCTGAATGTTCTATAGGCGTCACGCGCTTTATTTAAACTCCTGTATATATATAAAGCATCGATTCATCTAGCATGCCGCTTCACTGCTTTGTAACGACCCTTCACACCTTGACTCTTAATTTTTCTTCATTTTTTTTCTCTAGTTTTTTTCTTCTCTTTTTCTTTACATGCCTTCATCTTTGGTGCGCCACGCATAGATATATTGTATGTAAAGTGAAACATTTTTTTAAAGCTTTTATTTTGTTAATAAGCGTAGATAAAGTACTTGATGTTCTTTTGAAGGATTATTTTTCATTTTTTGTTTTCTGTATTATATTTTTAAACATCTAATTATTTTATTAATTATATAAATATAGATATACTGATTGCTATAAAAATTATGACATGTGTGTCTTTCAAATTTAATTAACATTATCACGTTTATAGACTTTTTTTATTATTCATTTATTAATTTATTTATGTATGACAACAATTTAGTTTTTAGTTATAAGAAGCTTTATTTTAATTAAAATTTAACAATAATTATAAAGCTTATGGACTATAACCGTACGACAGATAGAATATAACTTAAAGCTCAGCCAGGGGGAAATATACATGTATAAAGTTGTAGAAAATTTATTAAAATCCGTTATTATAAAGCCTTGTATTAAAGAGTAAAAAAATTAATAAGAAAAGTTATATAACACTAACTTATAGAGAATTTATTATGCTAAATCCATATAATTTTTACTGCTCATACTTATATTAAATCAGTCGTATAATTTTTTTTCTCCTTTTTTTTATTGGCTAACATCCTATGGTAAAATTTATTTGAGGCTCTTATAAAATATGAAATAGTATAGTAATATAAAATATCTCATCCCAGACACTAAAAAGAACCTTTTAGCTATTAATGTTAAGTTAAGTGTATAAAGTATTATTATAGCCTTGCGTAGCCAAATATTATTAAAATAGCCAAACTATATACGTTATAGTTATGATCAATGCTAATCGTTAAATTTTATTAAATTTCTTTTTTTTCCTCTTTTTTTAAATTGATAGAAATATCGGTTTAAAAATTATTAATAAAAAGTATTATATATATTTTTAAATCAATACCATTGATTAACTTAAATATAAAAGTAATGAAAAAAAAAAGAAAAAAAAAATTTGGAGCACTATTTGTTTTATTACACATTTTCAATTTTCAAGTTTTATACGTTTTTCCAATATTCTTCTCGACATAAAAATCGTTGGAAAAGCCGCGAAAATTAATGAAAATTGGAAACGTATAATAAGAAATCGTATTGCAATTTAAAACAATCTCTATCCTGTAGTTAATGGCGTATATACCTCTAAAGTATTACCACACTTGACCGTTATGAAAACAACAAAATATTAAAATTTATTTTTTTTTAAATTATTTGCAGCCGTAACAAATAAACGATAATAATTCATATATTCCACATTGAATATATAAAATTTTACAAAATGTAAATTAAATTTTGCATAAAAATAAATTAAGTAAAGTGAAACGATGCAATAGAACAGAATTATAATACGGCATCGTAAAAAAGATAAAGAAAAATAAAATAAAATCGTAGAGAATGATGTTTTCGTAGCATTCTATAGATTAAAAAGTAGAAAGATTATGAGGACACAATGTAGTAGAAAATTAAACATCAAATTCAGTGTATTCGAGAGTAGGGAGAATGAGAAAAAAAAAGACGAAAAAGAAAAAGAAGAAGAGGAAGAAAGAAAGGTCGAGAAGGGAGAGGAGAAGAAAAGCCAAGCTATTCGGAAGAAGTTTTGCCCTGGTATTTTTGACGCTTGGGTGTTAAAGCTCTTTTTTCTCTCTGTCGCAGACGGACGGCCAGGCCAGTATAGTTAGGAAAGTATAGAAGAATTTTACGAGGAGAGAAACGCGCGTTGGAAGCAGCAAGCCTTCTCTCTTTCTTTATCTCGTATCTTTCTCTTTTTCCCCTTCTTTTTCGTTTCGTTCGCGACATAAACTTTACGGTGTTTATGAATATTTATATTAATCTACATTTTATGCTTCTCGTACTATAGCCTCGTACTACTAGCTATATAGAGGAGGAGGATGGAGAAAAAGAGCGAGCGAGAGAAAGCACTGATGAAAGCTCAAGGAAATTTCATCCTGCATGTCGCGCCAACAGCTCACACCCCCTTGCGTTCGCACACAAGCGACAAACTCGCGCTTCAATAAAACTTTATCGCTGTATTCGATGGTCGCCTGGCTGCTTGCTGCCTTTGGCGCTTCATTCCAACACGAAGAGAGCGAGAGAGAGAGAGAGAGAAAGAGAAAACGCGCTTCTTCCCTACGGCTAACGATCAAACTGATTATATTTCTATTTTTCATCTCAGCGCGCGCTTTTTAATTTTCCCCTCAGCGCTTTTTAGCCATTCTTTTTATTATTGTAGACGAGAGAAAATGGGGACGATAAAGCGAGCGCGTGGAACTCTCTCCCATATAGCCACTGATGTTTTCTCTCTCTCTTTCTCTTTCTGACTTTAATTGCAACCGTAAAATTCAACGACTTGTAACCGTCATGAGCGCGAACGCAAGCTTACCCACCCGCGCGCTACTAACATCGACACCGATTCTTACCACCCAACTTACACGAGCTTTCACTACTTTTTATATCTCTTCTTTCTTTTCTTTCCTTTTTTTCTCTCTTATTCTTTAACCCTTATTAGCCTTGGATATTCTATTTCTATGTTTTATCTTACTTATTTAACTTTTATCTTCTCTTTGGATTATTATAACGTCATATGCTTACTTTTAATTAGTTAAGTAAATAATATCATTTTTATCTACAAAGACATGTGAACATTCTGATGAGATTTCCAAGAATAAATACAATGTTTATTAATTAAAAACATTTATTCTATTTTCGTTTTTTACAATATTGATTAAATGTCTTGAAAAAATTTATTTTTTAAATTTTTATAATTCACAAATATATAAAATTCTGATGGTTTTTATTCTTGTTAAAAATTTATTTATTCATGTAACATTTAATTTAAGAGAACATATGTTAAGCTTTTTTTGGTAATCGTTGAATTATATAAAAGTTGATGTTTTTTTTTCTCAAGCAAAAACCGAGGTCAAGTAGTTAGATATTTAGTCGGGCATAACAAGGAGTCCAGTACACCTTGGCGGCTTTTTCGGGGTAAGAAGAAAACGTCGCCCTCGGCAGTGAGTACAAGTACAAGATAGAAAGAGAAATGAATGAGAGATAGATAGAATATGTATCGCGCGATCGATATGCGTGTATGCCAAAAAGGGGGTATATTTGAGGAAGAGAGAGAAAGAGAAAATACGAGGCACAGTATGTAGACTCGGAGAAGAGAAGGAGGACTAAGGCTCTTTCCCGCCAATGGCTATTATCTCACACACGTGTGTATACATACTCTATATCTATCGTCTTTTCTCTCTCACTTATATGTATAGAGAGAGACAATGAGAGAAAGTGCAATGCTACTACTGTTGCACCTCCCTTCTAACTCTCTAATATATAACGCATATATATATAAATGTGTATGTGTGTAGTATGGATATATATATACAGACATTTTCGAAGCGACGAGAGTAGTATAACTAGGCAGCCATGTTGGATATTAGCCAAGCAGAACAATAGTATACACAATAGTACTGTGAGTTTGGTAACAGCAACAGCAGCAGCCGCCGTGGTTCATCCCCCCACAAATTACCTCTCCCCCTTTCTCTTCTTCTCTCTTTCTCTCTCTCTTCGCGAATTGAAGAAGAGATATACACGTATAACATATACACATGCATAAATGTATGTATATGCTACTCAAGCAAGAGAGCCCAGAAAGTGTTCGCCTGCATGGACAGATATATTTGCCCCTTTCCCCCTTTACCTTTTCTCACACACAAGCCTGACTTGCTCTCTGCGAGCATCCGATACACTTGTAAATGCATGTCCGCATTTCCTATTCTACTATCCCCCCAGCAATTCATACTTTATAAAAACCGCAAGGCCTACGAAGGGTGCGTGCATCACCTCCAAATCCATTCTTTTTATGAGCTTTATATATGTATATACTATTTTTATTTTATTTTTCATTTTTTTTTCATATGTCTATACTTAGATTATTTAAAAATGAATGTTTGCTATTTTTTTTCTTTATTCTTTTATATGTGCTGGCGAGCCTTGATCTACTTTTATAAATACACTTTTATAAGTTTCTTATCAATCATTCGAAACAGAAACACGGTACGCAAAACTTTTTGTTTTACAAATTTTTATTTTTATTCCTTTTTTTATTGAAAATATTCAAGGTTTCCTAGTTTTTTCGCCAATAACAATTCTACGATTAATTGATAATACTACGAAGTTTAAAATAAGACCGGCTAATCGCAGTAATTATAGGAGCTTTAAATTTGTCAATGTTATACAGTATTAAGTCAATAAATTTTATAGGCGAAATTAAGATTAACGATAAAAAAAAAGAATCTTATAATACGTATACAATCGGCATGACTAAATATCAAAAGCCAACGAATCATTAAGTTCATGTACTTGTAAGTTTTAGTCGAGCGTCTATATACACGTCCTATTGGTTAGTGTATGTATAATGTAAAATATATACCAACACATGGATCCTACATGTACATGTATATAATATTAGGGTAAGCTCTATGAGAGTTCTCTCTCCATCCTTTGAAAGCCAAAGCGCCAGACTATCTACTGCTAGCTGCTGAGCTCGACCACACACAAATTGACGATATTACCGATATATATATATATTGCGCGCGTGTGTGGTATTTACGTCTGGCTGCGTTCTCGTATCTGTCTCTCGCGTGCTGCAGCAAGTGTACGACGTCGACCGTTTGTAGTATCTCCTCTGCGTATATGTAGATGTACATTTACACGACGGAGATGTATAAATGTGGCAGGTAGATGTAATAGCATTTTACTCTTTTTTTTTTCTCTTCATTCTCTTAAATTAGAGAAAGAGCTTGTATAGGCAAGAATAATGAAATGAGACTAATAAATAATAAAATATTAAATATTATTCCCATCCCTTACAGCGATCGTTGAATTAAATACAAACAAGTGTATGTACACACATAGATAGCGGCATGTACGTATAACAACGAAAATTGAAGCTGAGATACGTATATAGTTTAAAATAAAGGTATAGACCAAAAGTATATATAAAGGAAAGTTGAAAAAAAAAGAAAGGGGAGAAAGAGAGTGAGAGAGAGAAAGGGTGGTAGAGACTGTGAGGTATATGTATAACTGAAGGGGTTATATTCCGTATATAGGCGAGGCACTTTCTCTCTTTCTCTTTCGCGTTCGATTTTCACGCGAGCCACCCGTTACGTCCTGTCTGTTCCGCGGAGCGAACGCCAAGGGTGTGGTTTGATTAATGACCTATTCGATCGCCTTTCTCTCTCTCTTTCTCTTCCTCTTTCACTTTGCTTTCTCTTCGTATATATACTAACTATATATATATTTCCACTCTCCTTTTAGTACTCGAAAAGCTTGCTAGCGAAAGAAAACGAGAACGGACTATTTATTCTATGCAAAGTGTTAGACATACATAATTAAAAAACTTTCATATACAGGCTTCGTGCATTTATAAAATTAAAATTTTTCCTTAACGTTGTGATATACTTTATTACAGTCGTTTTATCCTTCCTGCTATTTATTTTCCTTTTTTTTTCTTTCATATTATTTAAATACAAAATATTAGTTTTTTTTTTCATTATTATTATTATTAAACTGAATCGATATTTTTTTTTATTTGCAAAAATGTTTTCGTTCTCTTACGTAACTTAAATATTATCAATACTGAAGTTATAGAAAGCTTTATATGAAATTGAATTGATATATATTTATGTAGATAACTGAAAAATGAATTACTGACTATTTCTTTCTTTTTTTTTTTAAATTTAATATTGAAGATTGATTGAATTTTACTTTGCCAAAAATAAAGTAATGAATTATCTATTTAAGATTTATTATGCAAGCCAAATGATATATTGCAGCGAATAATTCAATATTTAAAAAACAATTGAAAATTTTTAGTATACACATATTGTAGAGAACAAGAGAGAGCGAGCGAGAGAAAGAGAGAGAGGAAGAGAGGTGAGGGAAAAAAGAGGGTTTGAGCAAATAAAAATTGGTATCTCAAATGAACTACCATTGCGATTGTTATATTAAACTGCATTGGCCCTTTTTAAAAAATTGTTTACACGAAATATTTACGCAAATATTGAATATTTTTTTGAAAATAAATACGAATTGATTTTAAAAATTAAAAGCTCCCTTCAATTTTCCAAATTTACATATTTATACCGCATATATTTTTGTCAGAAGTCGATTTACACATATACGCACATGTATATACCAAAAGTATACAAAGCTTATCGAATCTATCAATAACAATAAAAATAAATAAAAAGAAACCTTAGAAAAATCTATCAATATTTATTGTATATTCAAAATTTATATTTTCACATAAATAAAATATCCTATAATATTAAAAGGATAATAAATAAAAAATAAAAGAATATAAACGTAACCCGCTATCAAATTACAGTTAAATTATTCGAGCTCGTGCAGAATGTAAGTGGTAACGTACGCTTATGCTACACTTGAAAAGCTCTCTTACCACTTGATATGTAATGCCTAAGTCCATTGGGCTAGTATAGAACTAGTATAGGCCTAATCCGTTTTGGGCAAGAGGGCAGGAGGAGGCGGAAGGGAAGAATATAACGTACAAGAAGAGAAAGAGATACACAGAGAGTAAATGAGTGAGTAGAGCGAAAGGCAAAGCTAGTATAAAGCAATCGCCGTGCGAGCACGCGGATAAACGGATAGTTACACGGAAGTAGAGCTCGATTCACCGCGGAGCAATCGGATTAAACCCTTGGCGGTAACCAGTAGTAGCGATGCTCTTCCGACGTATACACATATATATATCTATATATCTTGTGTATTTCAACTTGCTTTTAACCCTTTCTACTCTCTCGCTTCATACGCACACCTTCTCGACAGTCACTACCAACTACTCTAGTCTCTGCTAGTCTTCATGGATCTTTACAACTTGACTGCACAAAACAGAAATGTTTGCTAAAGGATTTCATTGCCTTACAATTTATTTTTCACATCAGTGCTTTTCTATCATTTCATTATTTGAAAAAAAAGCAAATCCAAATAAATAAATATATATATTTATTTGTACCGATAAATATAAATTTATAAAGATTTAATTTTCATGAAGTAAATTCTAAGAAATATTATATTGTAATGCTGCAAACAATAATGTAAAAAATGTAAAACAAACCAATTTTTGTCATTAAAATTCAAAATTTATTTATACATAAATCGTTATAACTTGAGTAAATATTAACCGATTTTTATGAAATTTTAAAAATATTTTTTAAATATCATAACAAAAACTCTTTATTCTCTAATAGTTAACCATAATCACTTAAAAATTCACGTGAATTACAAATTAGCTTTCTAACATTTATGAAAAAAAAAACGTCGAAGTAACTTTCCAACAGAAAAAAGCTTGCAATGAGAAAGTTTTTTGTTTTTTTTTGCAAGATTACGCAATATTTAAAAAAAATATGCGTTTGAATGTATCTGCATAAATATGTAGACAAATATATACACACTTATACCACCGCAAAATATTGTTTAAAAAAAATTGCATTTTGTGTTTTTATACGTATAAGTGCCCTTATTGCATTCGGTCCTTCAATTGTAATTAAATATTCAGAATAATAACTCGTGTTTTTAATTAAAAAAAAATCAAAAGCACTAATAAAAATAAATAACTGCTGTAATTTCAAATGAAAAAAAAAATAAATAATCGTGTATTTTCATACATACACAAATAACATATAGGTATATAAATAAATGTAGCGAAGAAATAAAACAATCGATTGACTTTTTTTTTTAATATTGAATACATATCAAATTAGTTTAAAAAAGGTAGCTAGAATTAATTCGATAAATTATCAAGATTTTTATTAAGTTAACAAATTATTGTCAATTTTTTATTACTAAAACTATATCAAAATATATTTAACTCTTGCAATATTAATAATTTTTGTTATTACTTGAAATTAAATTTCATTAAAACTAATAAAGAAAGGAAAAAGGAAAAAAAACATACAAAAGAAGGTAAATAAACGAAAGAGAATTGAGTTTCTAGAAAAATGTCAAGTCACCTTGAATATTTTATTACGCTAATATTTTCTAGTCTCATATAATTATACCTTTCCATTATGTGCATGAGCAATGAAGCTTCTATAGCATTACTGTAATATTAAAAATGAAAAAAAAAAAAAAAATAATACGTAAGGGGTAATCATGAATTTTGAAGGGATATATTTATATATAGTCATTCTTAAAGTGGCTTTACTACTTATTCATTGTGAAATAGTATAAGAAAAAAAGGTAAGTAGAATTTATTAGTTGCTTATATACTAGAGCTTGAACTTTTTTTATCTCTCTCTCACTCTAGTTACTTCCGTGACGCATGAGTATATAGACCTCATTTGCTTACGATTATTTTAGTACTATATATAAGTTCAAACTCTCGCTATAAAATTGTTTCGATTCATAAATTAAAAAATAAGCATAAAGCCGGCGTAAAAAAAAATAGAATAAAAAATAATATATATATATGTAAGTAATGAAAGGTCCATAAGAATTTCAGACTTGGCAAAAGTAGATTTATTACTTAGCCTTTCCGCAGCTCATCTTTAACGATGTCTTTTTTTTGGATTTTACTTTCCTGACTCGGCTGTAGCATGAACGTCACGGAAGAGCCGATCAAAGATAAGATATCCTCGTCTTGATTTTGCGTTCCGATTCCTTCATTCGAATCCTTTTCCTTTCCTTTCTTTTTTTTTCTCTTAACTTTTTTTTGTATTTGCGCGGTCTCGTGACGTTGAGCCGTATATTTGAAGGCGCAAACTTCATATTAGAAAGAAAAGAAGAAGCTTGGCATCTTTGGACGCTTTTTTTTTCTTCAGCTATATACATATATATAATAAAAAGAGTAGCGGCAGGCAGGCAGGCGCACGGGCGCGCGGGTATAACTGCACGCGCCTTTTCTTTCTTAATCGCGAAGAAACACGGCGTCGCATATAAATAAGAATTTATAGACGATGAAAAATGCGCTGCTAGTTTGGAAGGGATGAGAAAAGGAGAAAGGGGAGAGAGGAAGGAACGATGAAAAACTTAAGGGAGTAAGAGAGAAGAAAGAATGATGAAGAGTAGGTGGAAGAGGAGGAGGAGGAGGTGGGGGAGGGTGGTAGTGGCGGTGGGCCGCTTGGTAGAAAAGAGTTGTGTAAAACTTAGGCTCGCCTACTTTCCAGCCGTCCTTCTCTCTTTCTATCTCAGTCTTTCTTCCCTTCCTATATCATGTTCTTTCTCGCTTAGTTTCTCATAGCTTTTTCACTTTCGTCTCCTTCTATCTATCCGCCTTATAACATTGTACGCGAGAGTTCACGTGGGGGAGAAGGGAAGAAACGTTGCCGTGCCGTGAGGGCAACGTAAATTTACGGAGTAGAGAGAGAGAGCAAGAGCAAGAGCAAAAGAGAAAGAGAGTTAAAGTTTCGCGCGAAAAGCGAAAACTCTCGCTAATGGCTGTTTTTCTTGGCAGGAATACTTTAAAAAGGTGAAATAAAAATGAAAAAAGTTTTTCTCTACTTGCAGCCTCCACTCTCTCTCTCTCTCCCCTCTTTACTTCTTTTCTACAACACCCACACCTTAGCCTTCTTTTTTAACTTGTTCTTTTCTCTTTTACTCTTTGCTCAAACCGTGCCTGCTTCTTCTTTCTCTTATGCCGAAACATATAGCTACTGAGAGAAACTAGCCGCTTTTCATCCAAGTAAGCAAGCAAGCAAACCAAGCACCGACGAAACACAGATGCATCGCAAAAAAAAAAGAAGAAAAGAAAGGGGAAGGGATGTATAATTCGCCTGCTATTAAGTGTCCTCGAGCGACATCTCAAGCAACTTATCTTTTTTTTCACTTTTTTTTTGTGATAGATATAAGAACGTTTTGTAATATATGCACTTTTTATCTGTACTATCATGCTTGGACTTTTACTTCTCTTTGATTTTTCTTTTTTCACATTTTATTTTGAGGAGACGAGATAGTCTTAAATTCAATAGAATCAGTATTTTAAAAACGATTAGAAAAAAATTAGTTTTTTAATATTTGCATCCATAATTTATTTTATATTTAATAGATGTATGTAATATTTAAAAAAATATTTAATAATTTAATCTTAAAAACTTTTATTTTATAGCCCATGATAATTTTGTGAAGTAAAAGATTTATCTTTTCGTACGAAAATTCTTTCAATACTAATTGGATTAGATCGAAACTTTGGGGTATTTTTTTATACAAATAGTTATAAATTCATCGAGAAAAACTTTTAAAAAATTGACTTGAAAATGCATGTATAACTTTAAAATCAATAAAATATTTTTAAAAATGTTTACAAAAAGTACCCAAGATAAATATTGAAAATATTTGAAATAAATGAATGCATAATTATTCATATGAAAAAGATATTCAGATAGTTTATACTGAATATGTTAAAAAATTGTCTTGAGTTTTCTACAATCAGTGATTTTTCGACTTTGAAGAATGAATCTTGCAACATAAAGCTATTATATTTTTAAAAAGTTTTTTTAAATTTAACAAGTGTTAAAATGTTTGTTTTCATTTTTTTATATAAAAAAATTGTGAATATAAAGATTCAAATACCTTTTATTTTATTTTGTAAAAATATATTTATAAAATATCGATTGTGTTAAATTTAACCATGCCTTAAGTAGTAATAGCTCGAGCTAGGTAAGACGTTAAATTTTAAAGAATCTTAGGTACGCATAAATCAGGAAATAAATATATATTCAATTAAATTGAAAATAATTATATAAGACATAAAAATTCTATATTTTTAGACGAAATTGGGTATCGTTCCAAATAAATGTAATTTTGTTTCTGGGAAAGCAAACTGATAACGATACTAAAAAATTTATTGCCATTGCAATTCATTATTTATTTTCTAGTTTTCTTTTCAGTCTTTGCAATAAGCGCAGTTGTGATGTTGATATAAATCACGATATTTATAATTCAGCAAAAGACGAAAATTCTTTAAAAGTTTTAAAAGTAAGAAACAATTTCTTATGAAGAATTGAAAAAAAAAAAATAAATACGTTTGGATTAATTTGTTTTTACACGGTAAGTATATACAATATAAATATAATATACAATAAAAATATGATTGTCTTTTCGCCTCGAAAATAGAAATAAGAAAAAAAGGAGAGAAAAAGAAAGATTGTAGGCGTATAATATGAAAAGCTTGTTGAAGAAAGTTGGTGGTAAGCGACAAGGCAATCGACGCTCGTCCAAAAGCCTATATACAATATCTTTCAAGAGTTTTTAGCTTCTTTTACCGCCAACAAGCGGTACTGTCCTCTACCTCCTCTCTACCTTTTCTCTTTTACTCTTTTACTCTTCCGTCACTGCACGCACAGTCGCGTTTTTCTTTTCCTTTTATATTTTTTTTTCTTTCTTTCTTTCTTTCTTTTTTCTTTTATTCTTTGCTCGCGCTCAAGAAATCCCTTGTTTAAATAAAGATTCGCCTCTCGCGATGTTTGCGGATCGCATTTAAGCGAGAAAAGAGAAAAGACGAGATGAAATACGACGAGGCCAGCCAACGGCAGCTGAGAGAAGCCAGAAAAGAAATGCTTATTGATCTCTTTTTTTTTTCTTTTTTATCTTTTTACTCCTTAAACATTTTCAATGTTGTTTGACGTGTTAAAGCAAAAAAAAAAAATAAATAAATACGTTAAATTTATGGTAAATTTATTTTTCTTTTTGATAAAAAAAATACATTTTTTCCCGTGATTCATGGAATTACTCGGATAAAGGATTTGATATTTTAAAAATATAAATTTCACGATATAAAAGCGAAAAATAGTTATTAAAAAATGAATCTACAAAAAAAAAAAGAAGAGAAAGAAAGAGAGGCTGGAATTAGATATGCCGTATAAAAAGCGTGTAATACTTGATATGCTCGTACAGACAATTATAATTTAGTCATCAAAAGAAAGAGTCTTGAAGAGCCGCGAGTATAACCGTATATACATACATATATAACGATACATTTTTATATATATGCGTATATGAGCATAAAATGCATATTAATCAGGCAAATGCATTTCTTGTTACATTAGCGCGTGCTTTTTTTATAATCAGGAGAATGGTTAATAATTTTCCGGATGCATCGCTAACTATAAGAGAGTAAAGAGATATCGTATAGATGATGCATATAATACAAAAAAAAATGAACTAAAGCGCAAAGGAGAAGTTTAGCGGTATAAAAAAAAAGAAAGAAATAAAGAAAGAGAAAAAAAAAGGTATAGAAAATGTATAAAGGAGATGTAGTAGTTGATGCGGCTTAAAGGCCTACGGATCCTCTCTCTCTTCTTTATATGTGTTCTCTACTTCGAAAGCTTAACTCATTGCCGTTAGGCAAGCGCAAGTATCAAACCAACCCTTCTTTTCCCTCTCCTCTTTGTCTATGTCTTACGGCTTTACATATAATTCCATGTTTGTGGAAAGGATTTTAAATAGAAAGAATGAGAGAGCGCGAGAGAAAATGAGAGGAAGAGAGAGAGAAAGTCCCAAGTGTGCTGACTATACAAGAGCCCTGCGATTTTTTAATATGTCATACGTATAGGCCTTCCTACAACTAGTAAAGTGGCCTTCTTGCTCTCTTATATATTTCTGGGGCTTTCTTTTTTTTTTTTTTTTTTTTTATTTTCATCCATAAGTACTGTATATGTACACGCGAGGAAAGCGTCGTGATTAAAACTTGCTGCGTTTTTAAAAAACGATGCTGATGAGCCCTTCTACCCCTCTCTTTAATTTTTTTTTTCTTTTTTCTTTTTTTTTTTTTTTTAAACTCTGTGTGCGCGAGAGATTCTTGTTGTACTGACGGATAGGTCACTTTTTCACAAGAGAAAAAGATAGAAAGAATCTTCATACATATGAGGCGCTTGAGAGATTATTATTGGGCCGCAACAGTAAAGTTGTGTATTTTTTAGAGCAATTAAAATGGAATCTCTTACCCTTAAGCTTGATTATATACCAGCTTTGTATATGTGGATTATACGCTCGATATAAGCAATAATATCAGAAATTTTTCATTTTCTAGTTTTTTTCTTTTTGCTACTATTAAAAACAATATTTTATTGTGTTTATATTGTTTTACGTTCATTTGTCTTTATAATAAAGTCATTGTTGATTTTCCGCGTATATGACAAATTATAAAAGTTAAAATTAACAGAGTTTGAAAACCAATTTCTGAAATTTTTTAATATCTAAAATAAATTGTCTCCTTTTTTTTAGAATAAAGATACTATCGTTTTAAGCTTAAATAAGGAAATTTTTTAATTTTGTACGCTGCCGCTACTTCTTGAAAAATGTTCATTGCAAGGGAATATGAGAGCCGTTTATTTTACCTACTTAGTTAAATGAAAACTTTTATAATGAAAAAACTCATAACCGTAGAAAACTTTGGAATATAAATATTGATTAAAAAAGTAAGGATATAAAAGTTTCAGGTTTGTATTTGAATAAACTAAAAAAAAAAAATTTTTTTTTGCACTTTAAACAATTTTTATTAATTTCAAGTTTAAAAAATTCAAACTTCATTTTTTCATTACTCATACCAATAGTAAGCAATGGGCCGTAATTTCTTCCTTTTTTTTAAGCTTAATATCATTTTAATACAATGCTCAGTTTATATTTTCCTTTCATCATTTTAATATGAGACAAATCTACTTTACTACTCTGCCTTATATAAACAGACAAGAAAAAGAAAGGATACTTTTCTAAAGGAATAATTTCTTGATTAAAATTATAATAACATTATAAAGTTAATATTGTTGAGTTGTCACAAAAGAATATAAAAAAAATATAAGAGTTTGTATAGAGTACAAGTGAACAAATTTACATTGAGATTTACTTGTTGAAAACATTCAAACTTGCATTAAAGCAAATCTAAATTAATTAAATTTTTTTCAATTTATATTACATGTATAAGCAAAAATTCATTTTCATATAATTCAAAAATTTATTGTAAAGATAATTGAAATTTCTTAAAATTACAAAATTCGTAAATTGTAAATATTAATTATTTTATTATGCAATTGAAAACTTGGTTATTTTATTTTTTCAAATATACAATTTAATTCAAAAAATAAAAAAAAAATTGTTATCCATGTAAATGAAAAGTCATCTGAATATTCAAGAAATATTTAACGTTATTACCTAAATATAAAATGATAAAATGAACGAAATGCAAAAGATGGAAAAGAGAATATAAAGCAAGCGAGTCAGATATTAGACGAGCTATATTTATAAATTTGGCTTCTTGGCCGTGAGCAAGCGAGCGCTTGCTAGCCTTTAACTTTAACTCTGATATATTTTCCGTGGGTATACACTAGTACTCTCCCCTTTCCTGCCCCCGCTATTTTTTTTTTCTTTCACCCCTTCCCTTTTCCTTTCCATGTGTACCAAGCCGCAGGAGTGAAGAGAAAACGAGAAAGCTCTCTCTCGTCGTAGGAAGAGCTGTTATAAATTATAAGGCATTAGAGAGTAGAAAGAGAGAGGAGAGGGGAGGAGGAAGGTAGAGAAAGCATAGCTACCGCTTTTCGCGAATGTGTGCAAGGGGGATGATTACGCCTAATGGTGAGATATTACCAGACGAGGTATTACTCGAACACGAACACCCTCTCTCTCTCTCTCTCTCTTTTACCTCCTATGTTTCTAATCTTTCGACAGGGTTTCCTACTTTTAGTAGCTAGGACTCCTCTCCCCTTCTACCTCGCTGTTTCTCTCTGGACAACGTACCATCTCTTTGCTTTTAACATTTGCTCTGAAAGAAGCTACAAAAAAAATTTTTTTTTTTCACTCTGTCTCTACGGTTACAACAATGCTTGTAATCCCTTGACGAAAAACATACTATTTATATGTTGAGGACTATACTATATTCTCAGTAGTCAGACTAATGTTATTATTAACAACAAGAGTCATCCCGAAAAAAAATCTTGCTTTACTTTTCCTGCCGACGCCACTGCTATTATAATGCGTACACCTGCTGTTGTTTACCTTACATCCATTCTATGAACAATTAACTGTACAACATGACTTTTGTATGACGAAAGACACATCAGACTTGTATCTTGTTTATTATTCATTTTATTTTATTAGACTTGGAAATGATAATTTCGTCTCTTCATTGTTAATTTTGATATCTAGCTGCATGATTTTTTAGGTTTAAGTCATGTTATTTTTTTCTACTTTTTTTTTAATACTTAGTGATACTAATAATATATTACATTTAAAAATAAATCAAGTCTATAAAGGACCTTTTTTGAAATTGGATAAGTCCAACGTTTTATTAAATAATGTCAAGTGCTTCACCTAATTTATAACAGTCTCTTTAACTAATTGATTTTTACTAATGTACTTTAAAAAAGAGAATTTAAAATTGAAATTCTACTAAAATTCGGTCAATGGATGCATGAATAAAATGCCAACATTACTTTATAAGACCTCGTTGATTATCCCTTCTATTTTTTTTTCTCTTTTCTCTTTTTTTTTTTTTAAATACACATAGAAGAACGTCTCGCCATTTCTTTTTAATAATGAAACTTTACGAGGCGATTTCGAATAAGAATCTTACTTTGAGTTTTATGTAAAACGACGTATTTTGACGTTAAGCCAGAAAACGAGTCAGCTATCGAATAAAATCCACAACGACTTGAAGAAGGGAAGGGGGCAACGAACGACTGGCATTATATTATACCATTGGTCAAATAAGTAAAATGGATCATTCACGCGATTCGTAGATTTGCAAAGTCTTATCGTTACGCAATTAGTGTAAACGAGATTATAAATTTCAAGAATACAGAAAAAAAATAAAACAAAAAAAAAATAACGAAAGCATTATTATAAAGGGGTGTGTCATAAGCATATATAATAAATGAACGAGTTTATAGGGTATGAGAATCATTTTTACCAATTTTGCAATTTTAGAACGCGCGACTCTTCGATGTGTACGCCGCGCCCTTAATGTAAAACGCGTGTGTGCAAGAGAGGAAAGGAGAAGGAAAAAGCAAGAGAGAGCAAGAATAGGCCTTCAACTACCTTTAACCACGGCATACAAGGGTTGTATCCTTGCCTTGTTAACTCGCGTTAGGTAATATCTATTTCCTTTAGCCGTCATTTTTCTTTCTACTTTGCTTTTATTCTATCCCTCTCTATGCCTTTTTTTTCTTTCTATTTTTTTTCATAAAACATAAGCTCTTTGCGATTCGTGGGTGCGGCCTTAACTTACTCTTTCTCTCCTGTCGACAATGCATTAGGCATACACGTGTATTACACTCGCGGATAGTCAATAACGAGCTTCGCGAGAGAAGGCAAAAGGCAAGCCTTGTATACGTATGTAAACTCTTATGTATGTATGCGATAGCTTTTGCGAATGTTATGTACCTACAATAAATCAAATTCTGTTCTTGCTGGATTCTCCTCCTACTCCTATACTCTTTTCGATTCGTCAATCATAAACGTTAATCGTCCCATGAGAAAGGAGGGGAAAACTTTCTTGCGGCTCTTTTTCTTTTTTTTTAAATCGTTGTCGATTCTCTTATATCTTTTTTTATCGGATTTTTTTTTGTTCTTTCTCTCGCCGTCTCTCTGTATTATTCACCCGGCTTCTCTCTTTTTCGTAGCAGGTTAAGGAACTTTGCTAATTAAATGGCGTCGTGTTGTCGAGTACTGTGGCATCAGCTCTCTGTTACAATTTCGAATTTCACTTTTCTATCAATTGATTTCCATTTAAGATTTTCTTTCACGATACATGTGCATATATGTAATTGTTTTAGAAACTTTTTGTCCTTTTGTATCTTTAAAAAGTGCTTATTTACAAGAGTATATAAATAAAGTAAGTCTTGGTTGCGATACGATCAACCATTTTGTAAATCAGTTCCGCCATTTTGTCTCCATAAATCAATCTAGATACAGAGTGGAAAAAAAGAGATTTAAAAAAAATTTTCTACGGGGTGTGGATGTTTGTAGAAGAGGTATAAAGTAAAAAAAAAAAAAAATTAAAGAAGAAAAGAAAGGGGTAGGAAAAAAAGAAAGAGAGAGCGAGTGAGACGAGCGCTGATTATAATTAACGTGAGTCGAATTAATAGAGCCGACACGCAAAAGGGTGTCGTCTCTTTCTCTTTTGCTCTCTTTCTGTCTCGAGCTTGATTCGCGGCCAGTATAACTCGTGATCGTCTTTTTCCTTGGGCGCGTCCTCCTCCTATATACACACATACCGCTCGACACCTGCCCTCATATCTTTTTATATTATACTATATATATATATATATATATATATATATATATATATATATATATAAATATATATATACATATATATGTGCACATGTACACCCGCACACTTCCATCTGCCTTGTACATGTCCGTCGTAATGCTCGAATCACGCGATGTGAAATCAGAAGTCACTTTAAGCTCTCCCTTACTCCTCTCTTGTATACAGTTCCGACAGCAGTACCGACAATGCCTTTATAAACCGTCATGTTTGCCTTGCGCGGCCTGTTACGTCTTTCTTTTTTTTATGACCTGTTTCCTTCATGAACGCTTTCTTTAATTTCTTTTATTTTTTTTTTTTAAATAATATTTCGTGATAAATCAATTCTGCCTTAATAATTTTTTTTTTCTTTTAATGACGTCACTGTGGATATGTCAAATTAAGATATATAGTATTGTATGTCCTGAAAAACTTTAGTACCCTTTTTTAATCACAACTACAGTATTATGTTTCAATTTGAGATATCGCAAGACGTGTTTTTTTACAAAGTAATTTAACATCTTATATTCCCTTCTAATGAAGTATAGAGTATAAAAAAAGTTATTAAATTAAATTTAATGTCACGTATAATGTAATGAATAAAGTAATCGAGAGAAGAAAAAAAAAGAATAGTTTGACATGAGTAACAGGAAGGAAATACGACTGACGATCGTTGAAAGTAAATACAACTACAGAAATTAGTGCAATACGAAAAGGGGGAGAGAGAAGCGCGCGGGTGTAGTTATAGGTAGTGCGCGCTTTAGTTCTGTAACAACATACGGGAGAGGGCGACGAACAAACTTCAAAGTTGGATTACCTACTTGGATTAATTCAATCTGCCTCAGTGTTGTCGTTGTCTTCTAGTGCTATTACTCCTCAAATTGCATTTTTCTTCATTAGGGTGTTTTTCTTCTGTTTTTACAATAAACTATTTATTAAACTTCTTTTTTTTCTCTTTCTCTCTCTCTCTCTTCTTATTTATCGTGGAATCTAGTTAAACTTTAATTTTAAGAAATTACCGATGTTTATAAAAGTTGTACGAGTATAGAAAATAATAATAAAGAAAGAGAAGAAGAAGTGGAGGAGGAGCAGGAGGAGAGAGAGAAAAAAAAGCAAGAAAATCAATACAATACGCGAGAGAATCGTAGCTGTTCGCTTTTACTCCCTTAACATTACATTTAATAATAAATGAGGTAAGGTACGCAAGTCCACGTTGCCAAGCTAAACAATGTTTTTGAGCCTCTGAAATGGTCGTAAATTTTACAAGAGCCCCCACTGTTTTAACCCTTTCGCTATATACGACAGACTGCATACGCGGAGAGAGCGCCTCGCTTCCTACTCGTTTGTCTTTACTATTTTTAATTATTCATTTAACGCCTCAAAGCTTACATGTTTACTGTCTACGTTTCCAACTTTTCTCATTGATCTTTAATATTTTTCTTTTGACATTTTTTTTTATTCCCATCCAGCTTGAAATAATAATACTCTGAGTTTTTAATAATAAATGTCAAACAAAAGCGATACTCTTCATTAAATATTAATGGAAAGTTAATTATTTTTATTGTATTTTGTTAAAGCTATTTACCATTAGGTAATACTTAATTTGAAAATGCATTAGCTATTATTTACATAGATACCGGTATGCATATAAAACTCAATTATTAAGAAGAAAAAAAAAATCTAATGTATGAAAGTGCAAGGATCCAACGTCAAGACTCGGCAAGCAGTGTTCGACGATCGAAAGTCATATACGCATATAATGTACAAAAGGAGGTAGAAAATCAAGGGAGAAAAGAGAAAGAGAGCGAGAGAGAGGTTGCACATAAAACCATTATGTAATTACGTCTAGTCTGGTCGAATCGAACGAGTAACGGTAACAGGAGGTAAAAGAGGATGATGTTATATAGGAAAGAGGAAGAGAGAGAGCAGGAGAGAGTTGACTTGAATTTGATTTCAGAGAAAAGGGTTGATAGCGAAGGCATATATAACATATATAGCATATAACGGGCAGCGATCGCGTGATCCCCTGTATAGTTCACCCTTTCGCTGCCTTTTATACTATATAACGTGCCGGTATTGCACTTAGAATGCAACTCTTTATATATGTATACATTATATGTTTTATACACGACGCGCATATACATATATATATAGATCGGAAGAAGAGGTAGAAGAGTAAAAGGAGCGAGAGGAGGAAAAGGGGTACACAAGTCTACTGCCAATATATATACCCTATTAAAGCTACCAAAACTTCGCGGAAAGGACGGGCGAGAGACGACGAGGAAGCGAATCAACGTGTAATGAGTACGCTTCTAGCGCCTCCCGTAACGTCACGTAACTTTCTATTCATGAAAATTAATCTACACACAAGTGTCTGCTTAGAGTTTCCATATAAATTAAAAAAAAAGAGATATAAAAAAAAATTAAAAAATTATTTATTACAACTACGTATGTGTTTTCTTTTGATTTTCAAGCTTGCGTCAATCGTAAACTTATTAAATAGCTTATTTACTATGTATGCATTTATATTCATCAATTCGGCTTTACATATTTTACTATTACTGTCAGCCAACTCTTCAAACCAATCGACATTTTAATTAATTTTTTTTACATTCTTAATGAAAAAAAATAAAAGAAAAAAGATCCTTTAATATCATACTTCAATTTTTTTCATATCTTATTTAATATGAAATGTAAAATACGTATTTTAATTATTAAAATATTATGTCTCGAAAATTGTCAATCAAAGTAAATGCATTAAAACGTGAATAAATTGTTTTCATAATTTATTAAACGTATTTATAAAGCTTGATCTTTATTATAATAAATGCTTAATGTTATTATTAAGTCAAAGAGTCAACCGCACTTACCGCATGAATTCCATAAAATACCTCAGAGAAAAAAAGAAGATTTACAATTGAAGAAACCAAAAAGCATGATGGAAGGTTAGTGTGTGTGCGTGTATAAACGTACACGCACACGTAGACAGTATATAGTGTATATAAAGAAAGGGATGAAGTGAACGTCGCGGTAACGGTGGTCAAACAGTACATATCGGTAGCCGCTAGATTAGAGCACATACAGTCACGTTGGTACGCAACGCTCGTTTGAGGCCAAAAGCCTCAACCCTTTTGCCCAAGCATTTGCCCAAACCGCTTGCTGCTTTCTCTTGCTCTCACTCTCACTCTTTAGCCACAAAACCCTTTTCTCTTTCTCTCTTCGTTATATGGCCAACAGCAGCAGTAGCAGCAGCAATGTATGCGGTATACGTATACATGCATACACATACATACAGAGAGAGTTAGCCGTCAGCTTGAAATTAGCTGTTGGGGCGTATATGGCAAAGAGAGGCGACTGCCAGATCAGGCGTTAAGCAGAGAATGAGAAAGGCTCTGCAACACCCAGAGCCTATTGATATTTTACACTTGGGTTCTTGTTCAAAAGCAATTCAAACCCACGACAAACGCACTATAGGTTAGCCCTCCTGCTGTTTTAACAATGCAATGTATTTACATGATTTTATGAACAATTTTAAATAAGCTTTATATTAATTATTAGTTTCCTTTTTTTCGGGAGCTTTGAACTTTCAAAGGATTTCTACATAATATACCTGGGGTATTATAATTGAAATTCTTAGGAATTTTAATATTATTGTATATAGAAGATCAATAAATAAATATTAAAAAGAAATTTAATCTTAATATGCATCAAAAGTTTGAGAAAGTATCAAATTTTCCAATCTTAAACCGCATAAACTTTAGCTTTCCCTCTACTTTCAGAAGATCAACGTCTCTTTTTGATATTCATATTTTGCGATCTTCTTATAATAATATTCAAATTAAAAAAGTTGGATCATCAAAATTACATTTTCAAGAAATTTTGTCATTATGCATGTACATATATATTATCATTTTATTCAATTTTATGCTATTTTTTAACTATTACGTTAAAGTATGGATGCGAGCTAAAAGAAAAATTTTTTTTCAACTTTAGCCAAATTTAGCATATAAAAATTAGGATTGCAAAATATGTAAAATGTAAACTATTGGTCACGTATAGAGTATGTAATAAAATCGCAATGTAATAACAGTAAATAAAATAAAATATATAAAAAGAGGTTGAAGGTTACAAAGCACAATGTATGTGTGTGTATATTCACGCAAGTGTGTATATATATATGCTATATAAAGGAATAATCAAAGGAAAAGAGATGGAGAAAGAGAGAATAGCGAGAAAGAGAGTGAAAAGGGTTAAAATGAAGAGAAGGGAAGAAGAAGAAGAAGAAGCAAGCATTGTGTCCAAAGTGCCAAAGTTACATGGAAAGGCGAAGGCGTAAGTTAGAAGCGTGTAGGAGCCTGGTTACCGTACACGCAAAGCCTAACTTTCACGGCAAGCGACGCGCCAACCGTACGCTTTCTCTCTTTCTCTTATATTTATATATACACATACACACATATATGTATTTTCTACTGAGTTGGCAGAGGGCTTCAGTTAATTTGCCCCTAGCCACCAACCGCCAACAATGCCAACGTGTCTTTTCTTTACTTCAATGCCCAAACTTATTAACTCATTCCTAATTGCTTCTTATACTTTTTTTTATTGTTGATCATTCTATTCTATTTTTTTTCGGAATATCATTTTTTTTAATTATAGAACTTATTGAATTATTGCCAGGTGTTTAAATCATTTTAACGTCAATTTAGTTTTCCAAAATCTTTAGTTAATAATACTTTGCTAAAAAGTTAGAAATAATTAATTTTTAACATTTATAAATGATAATTTTTTATGTATGAAAACCTAAAAACAATAAAAATTTGTTTTACATCTTTTAATTTTTTTTTTATTATTAAACATAAAATATTTGCGACAGGTAACAAGGAAATAAAACGTTAAAAATTAAAGCAAATAAAATGAATTATAAAACGTCTGGAATTAAAAATGAAGTTTTAAAACTATAGAATCATGCATAAAATAGTAAAGTTACAAAGACGCCTTGGTGCTTGAGTTTAACTACTTTTACAACTAGATAGAACTTGAATATGTGAAAAACAATGTTAAAGTAAAACAGCACAAATATATTGCCTTATTCAACCTCTATTCGCGGCAATATTTTATTAATGTTAATTGACAAATAAAATAGAACTTGTTTAATAAAACACGCGTTTAAACGATAAAGGCAAAACTCATATACTGTAACATATTAATTATTTTCTTACAATACATCGTTTCTCTAAAAGCTCGTAATAATTGTAAAAAAAAGCACAATTTTTTTTTTCTTCAAACCATACGAATAGTATAATAATTTTAAAAAGTATTACTAAATAAGATACGTTAAAATATCCCATCTCGGTGTCTATAATATACTAGGGAAAAAAGTGTATTTTTTACGTACTACAAGCTTTAAGATTCGCCGTAAAGTGGAAATCATAAAAACGAGTAACTTTGGTAGAACGCAAGAGTGGTTCAATTACTCTCGTAGCGAAGTTGAGAGCAAGCGCTAAGGTGAGTATCGATGCCAATGATGGGTATGATATGATAGTCCTCTTGAATGGATGAACGCTAGTATATAAAAAAAAGAAAAAAAAATACATATATATAGAAATAACAAGAAGAAAAAAAATTTCCTAAAAAGTATCGCAATAAAGACAGAAGATGTGTATATATAGATATAAATATATAAATATATACATAACTAGAAAAAGAGAGCAGAGGGATTGAAGTAGAAAAATCTATCGACAGTGGAAAGAGAAGAGCTGCGTGTAGGAATGAAAGAGCGAGAAAGAAAAAGAGAAAGAAAGAAGGAGGAAAAATGAAAAAAAAAAAAAATGAAAGAGAAAGAGAGTTTGGCGGCAACACGTTCAAACGAGGAATACGGCTCTCTCTCTGCGAGGGAGGTAGCACACACTGGCATTTTGTAAATTAAATTTTAAATATTAAAAATAGCCAGAAAGAGAGAAAGAGAGCGCGCAGTTGGGCCTCCCCTCCTTCGTGCACTTTTGCCAGTATCGTTTTATCCTATAGCCAGAGCCACTAACGAGCCTTTGCACTTTTACATATATATATATATATATATATGTATTCAAGCCAATTTTGTATTGCTATACATCCCCCTTGCCTGCCTTCCCGCGACTTTTATATGTGTATGTGTGACCCCGACTATTGCAACCGCCACACCCCACTTACTCATTCGTCAATAATAATTTTATTCGAGGGTGAAAAATTGGAATTTTTTTTCTCGCTCGTCTCACACGACCAAGCCTACACATATAAATATACATACATGCGAGTGTGTGCGAGCGTGCAAAAGCGCTCGCGCTCGTCCGAAATGGCTAGCTCGCGCTTTTTTTTTCATCCCAAGCCCTTTGATCCTTCGAAAAAATTCTCTGTATAAAACATATCAGAAAAGTTACGATAGGCATAGCCTATATTCTATCGGAGTATACCCTGACGTAAACAGTAAACGAGAATTACAGATACTCTTACTCTTCTTTTGCTAAATCATTCCGTCATTGTAAATTGAATTTTTTACGCGACTACATTTTCTTATTTTTTTTTCTCTCTCTTTTTTCCTTTTCCATTTTATATGTACGACGTATAGAGAACAATAAAGTTGTGAATATGCGAGATACTTTACAATAACTTCTTGCATTTGAGATTACAGCTTTCTTCGTCAACACGCTTTTTTTTATCGTTATATACATCGTATAATCTATCGCATCTACTGCCTACTAAAATATTCAAATTCCAATGGATGAAAGGATATTTGACTTTGCAAAACTCTCGCTAAAATTTGAAAAAAAAAATTTTTTTTTTTAAAAGTTTGTTGCATACGAAGCGAACAGTGGGTGGGCGACTTCAATTTTTTATCAAATTAGACGGATATACATATTTCATGGAAAAAAAAACGGGCTTTTCGATTGTACATTAAAAATTAATTTAACGCATGGGGATTTGATGTGCTTTATCGCCAAACAACACGTTCGCGCACGAAAAGAATAAAGTTTTATCCACGTCACTTTTATTCGCTTGATCCAACAATATTTTTTTTTATTATTTTTATTTTATTTTATTCTTTTATTTTTTTAATGTACAACAATATAATCGGCAAATGCGGTGATATTTATTTCAATAAATAAAAATGAAAAATTCACAGTTGAAAACAATACAAGCTAAATGAGGCAAAATATGCAGACAATATATTTATATATATATATAGATATAAATGCGTATAGGACAATGTATATGCAGATAAGATTTATAACTAGGGGATATGTAAAGGCCCCCAGGAAGTAAAAGTGTATACTTTTATACATATATGCAACATTATATATCGATGTTATAGTAAAAAAAAATAAGTATAGGCAAAGACCTTTCGTATTCCTTTCCTCTCTACCATCGTCGCATCTTCATTTTTCTTCGGGGTTACCGAACTTTTCTCGGCTTTGCTGTCGCGTTAGTTTGTGCTTTCATGTACACACACACACACATACACACACGCCTGCGTACAAATATATATATAATATATATATAAAGAAGCAACTGACTGATAAATGATTCATGCAACTCTCTTTTTTTCTTTTCTTTTTTTTCGAAGCACTTTTCTCGTTCAAAATTGCGAAAAGAAAACCTGGTGAACATTAATACGTTGTACATAAATGTCAAGCTATACTTACAAGCCCTTTTTATTTATTATTATTACTTTTTTTTTTATTTATTCGAATGTATAGAAGTAAAAGCGCGTGCTCGAGGGAAAGAGAGAAAGAAAGAGTAAGAGAGTGAAGAATCGTTCGCGCGCGTCAATGCATCGAGCGCAATAGCAACGACGTCTGAAGCTTTAAAAAGGAAAAAATTCATCAATTAAAATTCTATTATTTTATTCGATATTATGTCGAGAGGGGAGAGGAAGGGTAAGAGTGAACTGGAAGAGAGAGAGGGAGAAAAAAAAGCTTCCCATTTATCCATTATTCATACCATTTTTTTCTCGATTCGTTCGGTTATTCTCGTAGGGACAAAACATTTTAGAATAATACCAATTGACGAGCTTTCATAATTTTTCAACAACTTTGTTTTATTTCCTTTATTATTATTTTTATGTTGTTTCATCCTTCTTCGTTTTTTTTTTATATTTAATGCTAGCATCGACATTTCTAAAGAAATTATTCATTCATACGCTTTTTCTCTCCCGAGCCTTCCAGAAGTGGAAACTTGAAACTTTCTGGGAAAATTAATTTAAGTTGTTTACGATCTCTCGCTCTACATGCCTTCAAGTTTCGTCAAGAAATTTACGACTCGCTTCATTATTCATAAGTTTTTTTTTTATCCATAAATTTTAAATTTTGTTTAAAAATAACTTTTCGGATAAGTTTTTTATTTAAAAAAAAACGAAATAAATATTTGAGCTTGCACACATGAAATTCCATTAGGGGGTGTCTATAATGGTTGGAAAAAAATTATATAACCAAGCATTAAACAGTGTAAGAAGTGATAAAATTTAAAAAAAGGAAAGAAAATCCTAAATATTTATTTATAAATTATATAAGCCAAAAAAAAGAATAACAAACATTGTAGAAAAGAATGCAAAAATTCGAAAGTTGTCGTCGGTCGAAGTTATGGATGACCTTTGACTGTCACAGAAATGACAAACAAAACATATTTTAAGATTTCCCAACGGATTTGTGAATATATAGTAGTAGGAGCATCAAGCAGTAGCAGCAGCATCAACAGCAGCATCAGCAACCAGCAGCAGCAATAGTAGCAGCAATAGCAGCAGGCAGCAAGCAAGCAAGCAAGCAGGCAGGCAAGTTGTGAATAGTTTACGAGGCCAAGCGAACAGATAGAAGGTAAGCGAATAAGGGGAGGGAGAAAGTGAAGGAGTGAGGTAGGAAGGGGGAGAGACTGGGCTTGCTACCTTTTAAATATTAAAAACTTAAAACCATTTCGCGGCCGCTGAAATATTGAGTATCCAAAGAATTGCGTCCATTTGTTATTAATGCGAAGAGAGACTTGAAGCAAGCCAAACGCGCCATCTTGGAAAACGACTGGATAAGGTATATAAGCTTCTACATATATATATGAGTCTCTCTACGTATGTATGTATGTATGTGTGTATGTATATGTCTTGACTTTAACGAAAAAGGAATCCAAAAAGTCAATGCCTAAAATTCTGCTGCCTCATCTTTTCTAAATTTAAAGATATTAATATCTCGATTATGGCTTGAATAAACGTCTTTTATTGTATTAAGTTTCTCCTTTTGCTTTTAGCTATTACTATTATATCCCCGAAAGCGAATTATTAATTTTATCGAGAATAGAATTATTCCCGAAAAAGATAATCGATTTTCCACGACTAAATCTTGCACTGAAAAATAAGTGGTAGTCCAGGAGTCCCTCGAAGTACTTCTGCTCCACGAAACCGTAAGAATGCTAATGCTTTCTCTCGTGGGGAACGTGACGCCCCACTGTCGAAGCTAAGAGCTCTTTTTGTTGTGCATGTGTATTCCCACTCACGTGGGATTTCGTTTGGCGTCATGCGAAGTACTCCTCTCGTCCCACAGTGGCACCACTGTTTTCCCGCAGTGGCACTCTGTGCGCACGAAACGAAAAGAGTATAGTTTCGTTACCGATGGTAGTGCTTCTTTCCCACTTATTTTTCAGTGTGACATTTATCATGCATAACAAGCTCATGCAGATTGCATACGCGTATTATACTTATCTTATCTAACTGTTCTTCATTATTTATAAAGCAATTATAATTCACTTATTTTTTCTATATTCTGCATATATTTTTAACAAACATTAACTTAAACTTGTTAATAAATAAAATTAACAATTAAAGATAACACAGTTTAACAAATAAAAACAGCATTTAACTTTTACTTATTCTGCGATTGACAACAAGCTAAAGTTTACAAATAATTTTAAATTCAACTGATCCTATTTGGTCAATCCTTTTGAGAAAAATAACTCTACAATGTACTAAGAGTAATACTAATTTACGATTTGATAAAAAACTGAATTTTTTTTCTTAAATGACGATAAATTAATATATATTTAAATTTATTTAAATCAACTTTATTGATTCCATTGTCAATTTTGATATCGAAATAATAAAAAAAAATTTTTAATAAAAAAGTTAAAAAAGAATTAAAGTTTTAACCACCTGTAATGTAGTAAAAAATGTTGATTTTTCTATAATTTTGGTGTATAAAAAAATAAATGAACTCTATGTTGAATAATGAAAAATGCATAGGCATGCATAAATCGTAGAATGGCTATAATTTGTACAAGAGTCAAATTTCTAGAATCTAATTTACGTTAGTCATTGTATAGGAATGTATCATCGTATCGTATAGTCCTTCACTAGTCTACTAGGATACGCAATTAGGATTTGTAAATTTCGCAGAGGGCTTGTTGAGAATCGATGCAAGAGAGATATACATAGAGAGAAAGAGAAAGAGCATATATATACTGTACGGAAACTAACGTCAGTTCGTTAGAAACCTGCTCTATGTAGTTCTAGGCGAAGTGCAACTCCACGCACTCTGCATGATGAGCAGAATAGTACAAGAGAGAGAGAGAGAAAGCATGAGACTTGCTCATAATAAACATCGATATATATATTTCTATGTGTGTGTGTGTGTGTAGATATTTCGTGTGTTTGGCTATATAAACGAAAGCTAATGTCAGGCCGCGGGGTGTACCTACTCAGTTGCTCTCGGTCTCTTTCTCCCTCTTCTATGTTGTAGCATAACTCAGAATTGGCCAGGCGCCGCTCAAGAGGGAGGAATTGACAACATAGGTACCTCCTAACATTGTATGCGTTCAACGTTATGTATTTATGTAAATGCATCCAGTACTCTCTGACTTTGCTTCTGCCTTTCTCCCTCGCTTCCTCCATTGCATATACTGTTATAGAGAGTAGGAGGAAGGAGACCTGTAACCAAAGTCTATATACATATACAGCTATAACCCTTTTGCTTATATGTATTTATGCGTTCTCTCTCCTAACCTGTCGATCTTACGACTTATGTACAATAGCAGAGAGAAAGAGAGAGAGAGAGAAACAAGCGCGCGCCTATATTCCTACTACCTATTATACGCGTGCCGCATTGTCGACTCTTATGCTGATACGTATATACATATGCGTGCGTGGCAAACACGTATTATTGCTTTTTTCTTACCCTTAATTTTTCAAAGAAATAATACTATATGTACCTATTCCCCCTTTCTTTTTTCTTCTTTTCTTTCGCGAAAAAAAAAATCATTTTTTTTTTCTTTATAATTGTACTGACTATTTAATCTGTAGGTGTACTGCTGCGTCAAAATACCACGCCCTTTGTATTACAATGTGAAGGAAATGGATTTTAAAATTACCATATGATTTTGTATTGATTGACGCAAGCTTGTTTGTATATTACTCATCTAAATTACCAATTATATTTTTTTTTACTTTAGTTAATATTACAAATTTAATTAAATCAGAAAAATTCATAGATTAAATTCGTTTGCCTCCTACCGAAATAAAATACAGAAAATATTTGATTAATTTTGCAAATTTAATTATTTCATAAATATATTAAATTTATTAAATTACTAAAATATTTTGAGAAAAAAAATTGCATCAATATATATACGCGGCACTCGTGCTTTGGAATTTACAAATTTTACATTATAAATAAGATATGCCAGAAAATGTTGATTTCATTAATATTTAAGCACGGAGAAAATACCTTTACAGAAATTAAAAAATCGCTAGAAAAAAATTCCCCGACGATCAGTAACCTTGAAATGAAGCGAAGGTTAGGGAATATTTATTATCAGACATTATTATAAAAATTATAAGTGTAAAAATTGCCGATTACAAAAATACACGAAGAATAACTTAAAAAGTTTAATTAAAATAAATACACGCAAATTTGGAATTAGTGATCAGGTGAAAATCGGTGCAACTCTCCCGAGACTTACTTCAGAATAAACTTTATACTGAAATGAAATCAAAATTACCCAGACATAATGGTAAAAATTACTTGATATTAGCAGATTTGAAGGTAAAATTTATAAATGATCTAATAAATATTTTAGGGCTATATAGGATTAATTGAAAAAATTATCCATGAAATATTCTCTGCAGTAATTTTGTTCCAGAATTACTGTGATTTTTGTAGTAATTGTTACAGAAACATTTTCTCTGTGAATTCTCGATAAAAACAGAATAAGTTTATTTACGAACTGAAAATAAATTAAATTAATTTTGTTCTCAATTCTTAGCCTTTAGTATCTAATTTTATTGTACACTGTTATTTTAAATAAAACTGATTTTCATGATTAGAATTTCCCTTTTTTTTTTAGAATCTCTTGATCATATTTAAAATTTGATGGATAATATCGAAAAGGTTGGTATTGCATATTTTATTACAATCTAACGACTAGTTAATCATATTAAGAAAATTAGCTAAAAATCAAGATTTAATATTTAAATTTAATTTTCATGCTTGCAATGAGTTTAATAATAGCACATGTTCCGAAACTATAGTAAATTTAACGATTCGTCAAAATAATCAATAGATTTCTTAAAAAGGTACAAACGTTTTGTTCTCGTTGCAATGAAACGCGATTAAAGGATTAAAAATAAACTTAACTTTTATATATATTTACTTTAAAATAGTAGAAAATTGCTTATCGGTTTCAGTTAATACTTTATTTTTTTTTTATAAGAAAACATGAAATACAGCGTAAATAGAAATGTAATTATAGTTTAAAAATAAACTTTTTTAAAATTAAGGAGACTCGTGCTGCATCTTTTCTTGCTCAAAGAATTGCAAGCGATAAAAAATTGAGTGGAAAAAAAGATATGATGAAATATTTGATGATTAGAATGATTATTATTGGTCCTCTAATGTATGGTAAGCATTAGGAAGAAGAGAACATAGAGGATGAAGTATAGTCAATATATAGAGTAGAGAGCAATAGTGAAGGATGAGGTTATAAGAGGAGGAGGCGGAAAAGGGTGAAGAGAGTGGTATGAGGAGAGAGAGAGAGAGAGTGAAGGAGAACGAGTTAGTTGGCGACGGTGGCGTCAATGCGGGTGGGCAACTGAGGTATACAATATATAACGAAATGAGAGAGAGAAATAGAAAGAGAGGCAAAGGGTGAGGGGGTGTATAGGGTTCGACTTGTATATGTATATGTATCTATATATGTATAGAGAGGATAGAGGTTGCACACCGATCACATTAATCAGAGGTTATTGCGTACATTCCTAATCATCCCGACATGAGTCTCTCTCTCTCTCTGTCTCTCTTAACGTTGACTATTCCCAGATTCTGATTGGTGCATTACTCGGCATTTCCGGTATGATTCTACATTCCAATTGGCCAGAGCTTCTATAGATGCGCTTCTCGCTTTCTCTCTCTCTTATACTCTCTCTCGACCTAGGGCTCGTTTCAATCGAATTCAACGTAACCTCCTCATCCTCATCCTCTTCATATCATCAGTAGCGTCGTAAATGCTCTTCCCGCAACGATTTCCACGTTATTGTGGTTATATCGCAAGTGTTTGCAACCCAAAGTCCCAATACACAATTCTACAAAATTATATCTAAGTATACGACAACAAGAAAAGTATTCATTTTTTCTTCTTCTTTTTCTTTCATTCTAATTTTCTTTTCTTCTATTTCGTATGAAAAATAAGTTGAAGAAATAAAAGAAAAAAAGTAAAAAGAGGCGTATGCTTTTCTTTCCTATTGGTTCATTTGAGAACGAAAAAGAGAGAGAGAAGAGAGAGGAAGAGAGTATGAAAAGTAATTTCGATTTCTCGCGCTACTTCGATTCGCTCACGCGATAATTACCAAGTAATTAACAATCCATTTTCAATTCGCTTCTCTTGGTGCGCGGGCGCAGGAGTTGCGCGCGTGCAAAAGCACGAGAATGCCGCGGAAAATAGCAAATTCGTAATATCCTACAATATTGCTTCGAACCTATTGGTACCCTCTCGTATTCTCTTCATTCCAATATAGCTAAATATATTTTCTCTTTATCTCCCTCTCTCCCTTTCTCTCCCACGCACACTTTCCTCTTCAATATATGTCTTTTCTCTCTCTCTCTCTCTTTAAATTGCTAAAGTTCATATAAACGCGAGCTCGCGACGCGAACTATATATAATCTTTCGCCCTCTCTCTCACAGCGCATTTTCAAATTTCCTATTTGTAAATAAGCAATCAGCGTGTTCGTAAGGTTCTACTGCTGCTGGACGACGTAAAAAGAGAAAAAGAGAGAAGCGAAGGTGAGACAATTAATCATTTCAATTAACGGACAATTCAATCGGAACGTCCGGACCGACGAAGAATATTGGAAACAGGACACTACAGGAAACTCGTACTTTGCCACCTAGCTACTATCTTCCATTGCGTTAACCTCTCCTCTCCCTCTCCCCCCCCCCCTACCTATTACACTCTTTCTCACTATTTCTCCCTCATCATTCACTCCACTCTTTCTCTTCCTTTTCTCTACTTTCTTCTTCCAATGCTTTTTCCTCTTTTCCCCATCGCGTTTCTTCATTTCTCTCGCTCCCTTTCTCTCTCTCTCTCTCTCGATACAAATACGAATTTTCATTTGCTTTTCGTTCTTGACGTATTTCCGGAAAATAAATGAAATGTGTTCCGTACCGGACACACTAAATTTCTTTTTCTTCAATACGAAAATATGACTAATCTTATATGCGAACGGAAAAATATTTTTTTTTTTTTATCATCAACGTACGCTGATAGAATTTTCATTTCATTAGAATTAGCTTTAATATCGAGAAAAAGTATTTAAATCAAAAACATAATTGCATATTTAAGATTTATTTTCAAAGCTTTAATTTATTATTATTACATTAATAATCACTTATTGCTGTATGAACTATATAAACAAGAAAGATATGTTAAAATTATTTACGTTACATTAAACAACTTTCTACAATTTGTTAAATTTTATTTTTTGCTATAATTAAATTTTTATATTACGTTTCATATACGTGAGTGCAGTAATATATTTCTACTTGGAAATTTGCGGTAGTGCATTAATGAGTACAATTACAATTTTATTTCTTATGGCACGCAAAGAAATGCTGTGCTCCGGTATACATATAGAAAAAAAAATAGAGGAAAAAAAAGAACAACCTCTCAAGTTGGCTCACAAAGGTCTTTTTCTACTGAAATTTAAAATATTATACATTTTTTTAAAAATATACTTATATAACTCTTTTAAAAGCAATTTCTACCTATATAAAAAGAAAATATACAAGTATAACTTTAAATGGTTTACGAAGGGATAATGAGTAAAATGTATTTGCAAAAGCGAGGTAAATTTAAGATGAGATTTGGAATAGAAGTTACAGAGGACAAGAAATTAAAAGAAAAAAGGAAAAAAAATATATAAAAGTATAAAAGGCAAAAGCAAGCAAGCAAGCAAAGAAGGGATTGCAAAGGGCGATTAATGCGCTTAAGCATTTATAAGTAAAATAAAAAAAAAGATAAAAATGAAGGAGGCACTGGGTTCTTTTGCGCGCTAGGATCGCGAGTTTTCTGCTGCTGCTGCTGCTGTGGCTAAGCGACGGAGGAGAAAGCCAGTAGTCGGTGCTCAAGCGACGACTTAACGAGGTTAGCGCTGCGAATTACTTCGCGGCGAAAGTCAGATTGAGAAAACTCTCTCGGTGGTCTCTCTCTCTTTCTTTTTCTCTCTTGGTTTCGAGATGTAAAAGGGGAAAAGAAAATGAGAGCGAGAGAGAGGCAGAGGTACGGAGAGAGATAAAAATTATAAACCACGATGCAGAAACGAGATAATATAATATTAGCCCATAGCCTGAGCTCGGTAAGGAGGTTAGCAGCTACAATGAATGCCGGCGTTCTCTTCAAAGGTGCGGGTGTACCTTCATTCGCTTCCTTCCCTTCGATCCCCTACTCTTTCCTACTCTTATTTCTTTTTTATTTCTTTTATTTTTTTTTTATTCTACAATCATTCGTCGATGGATTTTCCGAAGAATGCCCCTTTGCCTCGATAACCACTTGATTTGCATTTTTCTCTCTCTCTCGCTCAAGCTATAACTGCATTCCTCAAGCTAAATTCATTCACAAATGAGTTTCATTTTCTACTCTATTTTTTTTTATTTTTATAAAGTTTTATGCCAACCTCTTTTACTCAGCTTAAAAACCTTTTAACGAGAAACCATTTTTTTTTCTTTAATATTTGTATAGTCCTTCTCTTCTATGTTTCTTATACTTGCTCAGCATTTTATTTTTATTCGTTAATTTATTCTTGATAAAATTATTAATAAATTTCTCAAATAATGAATTTACAGTTTCTCTATTTAATTTTTACTCGTTTCGCCTTGACGTTTTTTTTCCTATAATAGTTATATGCTAAATAATGATAACAAAATTTAAACTTGTATTACTAGCAGAGCGGCATTAACTTGAAATCTCATTAAGAATATAATTCACTTAAATTAAGAGTTGCCGAGAGTGCGTTACTGAAAGAATTATATTAGAAAAATAGACTATGAAAATAATTTTAAAATCAATAATCATTTAATGCGAACATATTAAATTTGTATTTTTTAACGATTCAGCTAGTATACTTTATCAAGAAGAAAAAAAATCGGTAATGGAATAAAATAGAAAAAAAATTCCTAACAAAATACGTGAAAATTTTGAATGGATGACAAGAAAGCACGAAATATATTTGTGAAATAAAAAAAAAAGAAGAGGAGATTACCAGACAAGTCTCGTCTTCATATCGCCATTTTGTCGGAAGCAATGAAGGTTAAAGGCTTTTTTTGGGTGGGTGTAAAAGCTGCAAAAGATTGGGGAAGGAACCAGACAAGAAGACGATCAAGAGTATAAACTTTTTGAGAGGGGAATGAAACCCCACAAAGTAAATAGGAAATAAGTCACTGCCGGAGGGCTTGACAACAGATTTTACACCAATTTCTTTAGCAACTACGACGACAGCTATTGGCGCATAATCGGCAAATCGGCTGCCTTCTGTAACATCCCACTCTACTATTCTCATACTTTTTGCTTTAGGCAATGCTTTCTTTTGCTTTTTTTTTTCTTTCTTTCTCTTTTTTTTTCTTTTTCTGATTTGCTAGGCAGAGTGCCAAAATTTTTGAGTTATTTATTTCATTTTACTGTTTGAAAACAGACTTTTATTCAAAACGTTATACTTCTAATATAAAATTGATCAAAGCAAATTATATTTTCGAACAAAATGTTTACGATGACTTTTAAATGAATATTACCATAAAAAATAAAATAAATACGTTAAATTAATCATTTTAATAATACTCATTAAAGTTCTCCATCAAATTTTATGCATTCTATACAAAAAATCATTTCTTCAGAGCTTCAAAAAGGATATAAAAAAAAAAGTTTTCAAAAACAAGTCAACCAATGTTTAGCTGAGAATTAATTTTCAAAAAGGAGTGGACTTTAAAATAAAAAAAAATGTGCTTACATCGAAAAAGCTCTTGAAGAAATCGAAGAACACAAATCATATTTACGGTGTAATATTTACGGCTTTGAATTTAGTTGTCATTGAATTTTGAGGATTTTAGGAGGAAAGAGCATTCCATTTGCTTATAGAGACAGCCAAAGGGTGAGTGACTTTAGTGCTGTTGGGGCTTTAGCTACGCGTTAATTTTCGATATAGAATGAAGAGAGAGAGAGGGATAGTAAGATGAATATAACCTCGGGGGCCAACAACATCATATACGATATTACAAGTGTAATAGGTGTCTGCCATCTTGAATTTTCACCCTCTATCGTAGAAGCACAGACTCGTCAATTAATCGGATTTAGAGGGTGCCAAGAAAATGCAATGGCGTCATGGCTACGAAAAAAAGTATTTGCTTTTTTATTTTATGTTTCGTCATTAAAAAAAAAAGATTAAAGAAAAAAAAAGGAAAACTTTTATATGACATCTTGTCTCACTTGGGATACGTATGGTTCTCTTTTTTATGATTCCGTGCGTAAAAAGTATAAGGTTTTTCCTCTCTTTATGATTTTACCAGAAATTTCTTTTGCTTTATATTTGTATACTTTGAAAAATTAAATGTCACGTCGCTTCTCCTTTTTTTTCTTCTTTTTGCAAACGCAATATAAATTCCTTGTTACAAATATAAAATCATTTTGTAATAAATGTGTTCTTTATGCTTCGCATTTGAAACGAAACAATTAATAAAAGAATATCGAAACAGAATCAGAAAACTCAAGTGATACGAGCGCGGTGCTTATACGCAATTCAAAAATGAAAAAATATGAATATGATGGTATTCAAAGTCTGGTAGCGTGAAAGTTAAAAAAAACAAACATAAAAACAAAAAAAAAAGAGAAAAAAATGAAGATGTTGAGGAATAATTGTCTTCGCATACGGTAATAGAAATTTGCATTTGTAAATGACAAGGCTTAACGAGCGAAAGCACCCTCCGCTATTATTTCGACTTTGTCGTCATATATAACACATCGTATATACGTGTGCATGTGCAAAAGCTACATTAATTTATTACCAAAGACTTTATGAGAAAAGAGAGATAAATATGTATATACATATATGTACGAAAGTAAAGCAAGTGTTAAAGCCTATAGGAATGAAAACATAGAATAACAAATCACAAGTGGAAAATAGAGAGACAGAGAAAGAGCGACTGAAGACACGTCAACGTGTTGTCCGCGTCATTAAGGAAAGGAAGTCTCTTCTACCATGTGTTAAAACGTTTTGAATTTGTGATCTTTTTCAGAGAGAGAGATAGATAGAAAAAAAGATAAAGAGTTTGAGTAATTTTGCGAATGTATATCTCTTAGACTTAATCAGATTCATACGAGACTTAAATACGCGCTCTTTAATGCACGCTGCAGTAGGGCCTATAGTAGTAGAAAGCAAAATGTTCACCGAGAATACGAAAAAGCAATTAAATTGAAAATATGCGATATCTCGCGGGCTTGCATATCGTTCTCGCATATTTACCAACTACACGCGTCGTTAGCATGACAAAGGCCTCTTCTTTCTCTTTTTCTCTCTCTACCTCCATCTCCACTCCGACCCGACGACGTTACTATTGAAATAGTCATATACGCTCAACGTGCTTCCATATACATGTTTGCATGTGTGTGTATGCAAGCATAAAAAAAAGAGGAAGGATTCAAAAAATAAAGGAAATATCGTCTAGTTGTGGGATCATGGATAAAAACGCTTAGGTAAAATAAAAAAGGAAAACGAGTTAATCTAAATGTTTTAGTTTCTTTTTTCTTTTATATATTCTTTTTTTCCTCTCATTTTGTCTGTTTCCTTTTTAATCTCGTCTTTTCTTTACCTTTTTATTCGTAGCTTTTCTACTTGACACTCCCACAACCTTTTAACAAATCTTTATACTACTACTCGTAGTTCTACCTCATTTCCTTCTATCGGAAATCAATTTCCTAGCTCGAAACGATCGACGCGGCGTGCGCGCGAGTGCAAGAAGCTAAAATAAAAAAAAAGAGAAGAATAAAAAAGAAAGAGCCACGCGCGTCTATACCAAATTAAACGGTAAATGAATTTAAAATACAATATAATTCTCTTTAGACTTTACGAATAAGTCTACGTACCATTTTTTTTCTTCCTTTTTTTTCCAATGAAGGATACTCCTTCACTTTTGCAACTCATCTATTCGAGAATACTTGTTACAGAATATTTTCTCTTTTCCTTTTTTTTCTATATAGCTTGTGATACCATTGTATTTTATCATCAATCTATTTCTTTATACAAAATTAAGTATGCACTATTCGCTTATTGTCTTGATTATTACCTCTCTTTTTTTTTATTCATTTACAATATTCGCAAATTACTATTTAAATTTGTTACTTAAGATACTTGAGCCTATTTACATCGTAGCTTTTGGAATATCATTAAAATCGTTCCAAGTAATAGTTCATTTTTTTTTGTGTTTGCATGTTCTGGTAATTTATCATAACGGTGAAGTGTCTCATTAGACTATAGTAACTAGACTCTCTTGAAGTTTGTAAAAAAAGGAGGAGGAGAAGAAGAAAAAAAAATCCAATATAATATAAAATATTCTCGCATTTTAAGCAGCATAGTAATAGCAAGGTTTTAAAATTGTGCTGTATAGTAGTTAGACCACCAGCTAGAAAGGTACTTACGGTAGTGAATTTTAATTCTTTAGCGAGAAATTACATGTGGGATATACCATGAGTGTGTATACTCACCTGAAACAGAAAATAAAATAGAAAATTATTAATATACAAGGCAAACAAAATAATAATAATAATAGAAAAAAAAAAGAAAACAGTCGTTATATAAGAGTTTTCTCAGAGGGTTGGGAGGAGGAAAAAAAAATGTGCAAACTTTCACAGTTGAAATGGGTTTGTTCGGGAGGGAGAGACACAAAAATAAATTAATATACGCGTTACGCTAAAAGTTTAGCAAATAAATCTACGAAGTTTTAGCGCGTTCATTTGAATGTTTTTCTTTTTACATTTTTTTTCTTTTTTTTTCATCAAAAACCACCAGCAGGTCGCGAGGTTCTATATTTTTTCCTACAAAGAACTTTCGGCATAGAAAATAATGAAGGAGAAAGAAAGCAGTAAAATAAAAAAAAAATTTAAAAAAAAAAAAAAAAAAATTATGAAGGAAATTCTGCGTCTGATTAACGGCGTCTTAATTACCAAGGCGGTGTGTCATGTCGATCGTGGCAGGCGCACGAAAGAGGAGGTAGAGAAGAGAAGAAGGAGGTAGAAACGTCTACGCGAATTCCATGCAAATGTTCACTCCTTTTTTCTTTTCATCGGCCCTCAATATATATATCAAAGTTCTTCCTTAACTGTATAAGTAAAAAACTTTTAGTACTTTCCCCTCTCCTTTTTCCTCTCCATCTCCCACTCCCTTTATTTTTTTTCTCTTCTCCCTCCCCCTTGACTTTTCTTATTTAATGAATATGCATGTGTGCAAGGAACTGCATGTGTCGTCGGCGAATATAAACCTATTCTCGTGCTCGCGCGCGCGTGCCTCAAACCCTTCGTTTACACGCAATGTGGTTTTCAATCAATTCAAATTTTTGCTTCAATGTTGCAATCTACTAGAATAATAATAGATCAATTTTTTTCTTCCCTTCATTATTATTTCACTCTTTAAAAAACTTTAAAGAATCCTTCCATTACATTGATAGAAGGGAAAACTTTGTACAAGTGAAGAAATAAAACGTAACAAATAATATTTTATTTTTAATACTTTTGCGTAAACAATCGTATACGTTATTTTCCTACATTTGTTTGATGAAATATTTTTATTGGAAATAAATTGAAAAGATTTAATGGATTTTGAAAAACATTCTATTAATAATAAAAACTTTTTATTTTCCGCTTAATTAATCATCATTTAGCATATCTTGAACACTATACCCATTAAATTGCGATAATAAAATACGTAGTCATCCTAGCATGATTTTTTGTAAGCTAAGTATAGATGTGATTGTGTACAAGCGTATGTCTGTGTCCGTGTGTATATAATATAATATGAATTCAAGTGTTAATGAATAAATGAATATTTTAGAAAATGTATATCTCGCGATAAATAAATTTTGAGTTCTTTGAGAACGAAAAAAAATAGATATATTTTATGAATTTTCAAGTGTCTTTATTAGAAAAGAAGCACGTAAAATTAACTGTAAATTTACAATGACATGCCAGCAATGTGCTAAAATTAGCACGTTTTTATTTTTTTCTTTAACCAGGCATATAGTCTACCTTTATCTGACTCAACGTATATAGAGTTAGTTTTGAGTAAAAAAAAATTATATATACATACACTCACATACACATGGACGTATGTGTACATGATCGTAAAAGATTTCTTTTAGGCTAAGCAAATATATTTTCTAATGGACGGAGAAGAATTGCGCCTTTGCATAATTCAAATATTATTAACGCTCAAATTATTCATTATTCATGCGGAAAGTCTTCTTAGTTAACATAAATAATAGATTCATCGCATTCAATCACTGCGTGGTGGCTTGGCCTATAAAACAGCCCAAGTCGTTCGACAACGCGTTTATTAACGTATATATAAAGCTTTTATATATATACGTATACGCAGTTTTTCATTTTTATATATTGCAACTTTAAATGGAAAAAAAAGAACACACACACACACACAGAGAAGAAAAAGGATTATATAGATTCGAAAAATTCCGTCAGACGAAACTATCGCGATTATTTACTAATGGAACTTTTTTTTATTTTTATTCTTTCTGTCTCACATTCGCTCATTCTTCTTTTCTCTCTCTCTCTCTCTCTCTCTCGCTTTCTGCTCTGCCATATAGCAATAGCGTAGAGCGCAATTTCGGCCGATTAGCATTTATATTAAAATATTTATACAGCAAGCGAGGCAAAGCGGTGGCGGCGTTGGTGGCAAGCGGCATCCCAAGAAAGATCGACGCAAGAAGATTCCATAATGAAAGGCCTCACCTCGCATACATACATAGAATTTAATATCTATATATACAATATAAAAAAAAAGAGAAAAAAAAATGCCGTATAAAGTCAGAGAGAATTATATTTTAATACTTCATGGCTCTTCGCATTCGCATTTAAAGTTGATAATAAAAGCTTAAAAAAAAAACAAGCTTGGGCAAGTATTATACAATTACGCGAGATGAAAAGAAAGGAAAAAGAGAGAGAGAAAGATTGGTTTGAATTTTTTTTTTCTTTTTTTTTTCATGCCTTGTTTTCGAGCCGCGCGTATTCGCGAGTTTTATTGTTCAGCGGAGGCGTATAGCACAAGTACAAAAGTATACATAAGGGCCCATAATTAGGAGGACGCGGTATGAAAGTTGAATAGTATTTCGCGATGCTGTGTAATACCGAATGAACTTCTCTCTTTTCTTGACAAGCATAACGACACATATGTTTATTATTGGCTACAAAACTCCTTCTTTCTCTTTCTCTCTTTCTGTTTCTCTCCTCCGAAAGCTAATTACGTGAGTCATTATCGTTATTCTTTATAAAAAGAAAAAAAAAATGAAAAAAGAAAGAAAAATAATAATAATAAAAGATGAGAGAGACGAGAGAGACATAGAGTCGTTGATTTCAAGTAACATCGTTGATTTGGTTTTGTTAATGTTTAAGAGTTATATGTATATACACGTATAATATATATGTATAACTCTTGATATATAGTACTGATATATATAAAGTTAGACAAAAAGTAAGAGTTACACGGTTTTACCCCCATTTATTACGAGTTAGCGATGCGCAATGCCATTCATGCCGCGCGCCACTAATATAAAACTCCATTATACTCTTTGGTAATATAAGTCGCGTGTCATCCATACACTGTTTATCATATGTTTTTTTTCTGTTCTTTTTCTCTGTTTTATTATTTTTTTCCGTTATTTTTTTTTATATTCTTTCTACGAGTTCACGCATAAGTTAAGGTGCACCTTGGCAATGTTTTTATATAAAAGGCCTATGGAAAATGAGAGACTTTCTAGACCGTTGCATCTCTAAGGCATCTAAAAAAAAAAATCTCCCTCACCAACTACTTTTCTTTTATTGACTCTTTTTCTCTCTCTCTGAGTTTACTTTTTATTTTTTATTCGCGTTTACTCGATGTTCCCTGGAGCTTTAAGTCAACGTTACCTTTTGTTCTGCTCTTTTGCAAGCCACTTTTCTCTTACATCCTTCTTAATTCAAGCATATATTTAACTTTTTTTTTCTGTCATCGTATTAATTCGTATTTTATTATATTTAATGCTGTATATATTATATATACTCTTGAAAGGACGATTAGCTATTTGACAAGATTATTCGTCGTGGTACGTATATATCGAGTGTCCATGAAACAAAACGACAATAACGAATGTACATGCCACGGGGGCTGAATCTCGTGCGCGTTTACTCTTTCTCTCTCTCTCTCTCTCTCTCGAGTTGCACACGCAGAGGCAACTAATCGCGCTCATCTATTTATATTAATTATCGGCGATTAGCAATAGCAATTAATCGCATTATCGTGGGAAGCGCGCTCGTTCGCTAGTACTCTGTCTTTCTCGTACATACGTATATATAGTATGCTTCGGTCCGAGGCTTTTGGTTCGAAGCTCTGAAGGCCTTTACTACCCTTTCCTCTCTCTCTCTCTCTCTCTCTCTCTCTCTCTCTCTCTCTCTCTCTCTCTCTCTTTCTGTTCAGGTCCGTAATTTACTGTTATTGGTCAAATTATGCCACGCTCCAATGCATATTTATGCGGTTAATTATAATTAATGATAAAACACTGGCTGAGAATGACGAGCGAGAGGAGCATTTAACCTGGGCTAGCTGCTTATTCTCTGCTACCTCCCACACCTGTATAATATTTATTTATATTATATATACGTATATATATATATATACATCTAAAACTCCAAACTCCGATACTCTTTTCTTGTATAGGCGCCTAACTTTCTCTATCTCGCTTCTTCTTTGCTCCTTTATAAAAGCTTCATTAATTTGCTGAGTATACTTCTATGCCATTTCTATGCATAATATAAAATAGAGCAATTAGCGCCCAGCGTGCCTTTACTTTAATAATACTAAAAAGAAAGAGAAGAAAAATTTAAAAAAATAAACTCCTGAGAACTGAATAAGAGGAGAAGGGCAAAGAAGCATATATAGCTAGTGAGGAAAGAGTGAATTTTCATGCGGAAAAAATGAGAAAGAGAAGAAGGAGGAGGGAGAAGCTAAAGTATAAAAAAAAGAGAGAAAGCAAAAAGAATGAACGACGCTTATGAGGGTAATGCTTGCGCGCAATTATTTTTCTTCCTCTTTTTGTTGACATACTCATCGAGGCACACACGCACATACATATTATATACACCTCCCTTCAACGCCATGTTATTGAAAAAAAAAAGAACACAGTCCCACAGCTTCAACACAATCCGAAGAGTTTGTGGTTTAAAGTAAAAAATGAGAGGGGAAAGGGGTGAAGAAATAAGAGGTGAAATAGAAGGCAAAAGAGAAAAAGGAGGAGGAGGAGGAGGAGGAGGTTGAAGGTAGGAGGAAACTTTACGCACAATTAATTTTCTCTTCGTGATTCCCAATCGAAGCCCCCGGTGAGAGACGTTAGCAATGGAATTGGCGCCGTGTCGCCTACTCAATTTTCCCTCCAATCGTCTTTTGCCGCTAATAATTATGTGTACGTTAATTAATTGACTAATCATTATTCCGATTACTAGAAGGAAAGAGAGCAAGACAGAAAGTCAGAGAAATAGAAGTACAAAATTCAAGTTAAGACGCTAAATGGGAAATCATTATTTCCATATTAATCGCTCCTTTTCAAAATGCTTGAAATAATAAAAAAAAAAAAAAAAATTCATATACATAACGTCCCAAACGATCATTAACCTTACCTATCGCACTTGCCATACCCTTTTTTCTCTTCTTTTACTCCTTTCTTTTCTTTTCTGGCTGTGCACAAATATCCCATTAGAAGCTTAAACATACATACCCACCATCCCCCCCCCCGCGCGCGCTAATTGTTTAATCGAGTGCGTCTCAACGTTTTTTTACGCTTCAATTTTTATTTTTTCATCAAAATCTAAAGCCATGGAAATATGTATTTTAAAAAAAAGAGAGAGCCAAGAGAGCTTAAAAAAGAATAATATGAAAGCTTCGACTTTTTCGAATATCTTGATGATGCGAGAGGTGTTGAAGGGAGAGAGAGAGAGAGTAAAAAAAATGACTCTTGCACGTAAAGGTGGCAAATGTCAGACTATGCATTTTTTTCTTTCTTTCTTTCTTTTTCAGTGTTCAACGTTCTTTTTTTTTCTCTCTCTCTCTCTTGTGTTTTTTTTTATTTCGAAACCCTGAGGCTTTTGCTCTAGCATCAGTGAGTTGTATGCTTGGCTGTTGTTATATAGCCGAAGCGATACGTTATATTGCGATCGGATGCTAAGTACGATGCCGAGGGTGTGATTAATTACTAGCAAATAGGAGCGGACGTAGATTGATATATCGCGAGAGTCGTTCTTGCACTTCTCTCTTTCTCTCTACTCTAGTGAGTTGGGCGCCGATTTACGGTCGCTTCTATGGGTTATGACAATGGATACAATAGAGAAGAGAGAAAGAGACTAGTCGCGCGACCGGCACTTCTCACTCTCTCTTTATGTCGATACATTTTCTATGTCGATGTTATTTCTCGATATTTTTCTTTTTCTCTTTATATTCCTTTATATCATATACATATATTCATACATATACGTACCTATTTCTAACTTTTTTTTTTACTTTTGCTAACGCGGTCTTGTCGCGACACAAACGTTGACAAGGAAAAAGAAAGAACAGAGAGAAAGAGCGAGATGAGTTTATTGCGACCCATTTTTCTACCACGATCGACAAGTTTCTAACAATAAAACGGACGCAGTCGCAAATTTCTTCACATTCATATATATACATACAGACCAACGTTACGTTCGTGAACTCCTATCTCAATGTACGTACGGACATTCCAGTAGTACCTCGCTATATCTACTTTTTTTCTCTTTTATCTTCTTTTTTTTTTAATCAAATCTCTAGAATCTCAATTCCGAGAGATCATCTATCTAGACGTGGATATATGCTTGAAGATTCGATTCGTTAACGAACTGCTAAACGATTTTCTTTTAAATACACTTGATTCGAAGTGAACGAAAAAAAAATTTCTTTTTTTTTTATAATATATTTATCATGTTAGTAATATACGTTATCGGTAGCGCGTTATTTATACACGTTCATGATTTATTTATATATGTAAAAGAAATAAATTGTAGTTTTACGTAAGTATAGCAGCAAAGCATTATAAGAATTTTTAAATAAATATTATTTTTTTATATTTTTTTTATAAATATAGAGTTATGACGAATGAAATTAAATATTAAAATAAAATAATTAGTTGTTTTTCTTTTTCTGTTACTCAAAGATTACCTTTTATCGCGCATTACTTACACGTGATTTATTGTGATGAAATAATTAAATCAATTATCGGTTTTTCATTTACTATAAAATGTAGAATACGTAATTAATTAATTTATTGAATACTATTTCAATAAATTGTACGATAAATTGTCATATAAAAAGTATACAAAGTTTTATTAATAATATAAATGGAAAAAAGAAAATGAGAAAAAAAACTGAATTAATATAATAAAAATAACTAAAGCTAAGTAGGTAATACAAAGCAGTTGTGAAATGTAGGCAGTATTGCATTGTCCTTTAGCGTATTGCTTTATCTTCTAAAAAGCTTGAAGATTCGCGTAGAATATCTTAGGTAAGGAATTTCCTATCTCTCCCTTTCTCTCTCTTTTTTTTCCTTTATTTTTCTGTGTGTTTCATGCTCTCTTTCTCTCCTTTTCTCGTTTACTGAATCTCTTTGTTTTACCCTAGAGAGTGTTTCAATCCAAGTGAGGAAGAGCTAACCCGCACTGCCATTCTACAAGGGTAAAAGAGAGAAAGAGAAAGAGAGAGATTCATGGTGTCGGTGAAAAGTGCCTTGCTTGCTGCTTCATTTTTTTTTCTTTCTTTATATTTTTTTTTCCTTTTTCTTTTCCTTTTTTTTACCTACTTTGTTTTCGCTACTTTGGCTTTAGCGAGTGCCAGTCGCTGCAAGCTTCTCTCTTACTCACTCGTTTTTTTTCCCGTGGGGCGAAAACTTTTTTTTTTACACTATTCAACAGTTTGTCCCAGAACTCGTAACACGACTCTTGTATATCTGTTGCAATTCTCACCCGAAAATCAGCGTTCACGGAGAAAATAAAAAAAAGGAAGAGATAGAGAAAATCGTCGCGAGAGAAATAAACGGAGAACTCAAATATATACATGAATCTATATGTATATAAAATGTTGGTTTATATTCATTGAGAGGGGGTGTTAAAAGGAAGCAAAGAGAAAGAAACAAAAAAAAGCAGTTGAGTAGGAGTGTTTGAAATAATACGTGGATTCTCACATTCACTACTTCTTCTTTTTTTTTTTTTATTTTTTACTTTTATACGTCGGTTTACACGAAAGCTCATACAGCCAATGAAAAGAGCCACTCTTCGCCTTTTGTCGATGTCACTTTTGCTTGGTCGGAGAGAGAATGAGAAAAAAAATAACCAAAGATAAAGAGAGAGGAATTCACGTGCTTTCGCAATTTTGCTTCCGTAAGACTTCACTTTGCTAGATCATCAATGCAATGCGTATATATATATATATATATATATATATATATATATATATATATATATATATATATATGTTGGTATTTTATAGGTGCTAGTTTACAAGTTAGCCTGAGGGATATTCTCTACAAAACATTGACACGATCATCCATCTCGTTCTGTCTTGTAACAAGCCGATGAGGTTTGCTCTATACTCTGCACGCTTCAGTAATCGCTATAATCGACCGACGGAAAACATTTCACGTTTCCTTATGCTATAGCTATTTTCCTTTTCTTTTGGCGAATGTAAAGAGAAAAAAAAGTCAAGAAGCAGCAACAACAACAACAAAAAATAAGATGCTTTTTACATTGGCGATGATGCTCGGTTTAATAAGGCGTTTATCGTTCGATGGCCCAGTTTGCACGATGAAAAATAACTGTTGCACATACAAAAAGCAACTGTAAATCGCTTCTGTTGCAATTTTAAAGATTGGTACATAGAAAATTTCTTTTCTAATGCTATCTTTCCTTTTTTATTTTCTCCTTTTTTCCCTTATTTCCTTCTAAAGTTATGCTTTTTACGAGTTTTACGTATAGTTTAGCCAATGTTATTGTAATTTGCAAAACAGATATGAAATATGAGCAAAGTTTTTTGTAAAACAATTTTCTCTTCCTAAATTGCTTTTTTATTTTTTGTTTACTACAATTTATTTTAGTTTAACTAAATTTTATTAGCTTGTATAACAATTATATTAAACATCCATACAAAATTTGATCATAAAATTTATAAAGATTAAGTATTTATCACAAAGAATGGTTAAGATATAAAAGCTTTTTAGATTTGAAGCAAAGTTTAGTATATAGATTTAAAGGTTATAGAGGTTAGCTTGTGCTTGTTATAATTTTTTTTTTCTTCTTCTGCGGTTTCATTTGTGGTATAAAGAAGCGTGGGAGTTGTTAAGGCGCGAAATCGATATGGCATATATATATAAAACTTAGCAGAAATGTAATAAAGCATCGAAAAACTTGCGCGATGGAAAATATATAATAAAATATATAAGTGTATATATTATAAATATATATTTACGATGGTAGATAATACAAGTTTAATATTATTCGAGTTAAGGAGTAAGTATATAGTCAGTGTCGGAAATAATTAATGAGATATTTTATATAAATGAGTTTTTAAGACTTTTATAATCAAGATGATAATTCGATTCGAATAATTTTCTCTCGTTCCGTGGAATGGAACTTTTATTATTTATTTGTCGGATAATTTAGATAATATTTTTCTATAACAATTTGATTTATCGTTCGAATATAAAAGAAGAAAAAAGAAAGGAGAAACGAATATTTCCAGGAAATTTAATAAATGATAAAGTATATTTTTATTAACAATTTAACAGACCGATTTCACAGTATTTTATAAGCGTTAATAATATTTCTCGAGCTTCTTCGTTTTCAAGCTTATCCAATTATTTATAATTATAGCTTTGGTAGTCGAATTACAAATAAAGCAAAGTGTATTTATTTTACATTGTTTCAAAATGGATTAAATACATATATCATAGCAGTTTTATGTGTTAATACTTCCCCCAATCATTTGTCATTAGCTCGTACATATACTAAATGATATATATAGCTATGTTTAAACAATTTTCGCATTATAAAATTTCCAAAAAAAAGGTAAATAAAATTTTTAATTATTATCAGGAGCAATGAAAAATGTATAAATCACGGATAAAAAGTCATTAATTAAAGTAAGCAATTGTTTATCTTTTTTTATTATTCTATCCCTTACAGTGAAATCTTTTTAATAAAGTTATACGATAATTTATGTATTTTTACCCCCTTCGCACATTTATTGATATTCAATAAAATTTGTTTAGGTGTGCATTATTTGGTCAAGTTAATTTATGATATTAATTTGCTACAGCGAGCTAATGGCCGCATATATATAAGATTATTATGGCACATGTAGTAATTTGTATTTAAATGATATATTGAAAAATGCAAAAGCTACCAGGGAATTAACATTTAACGCGGCTAATGTTTAAAATATATATTTTTATTATACATACGATACGGATATACATTATTTAGATTTATAAGAAAAAAACAGTAAAATAAAAGTCACTTTTTTTCCTATATATTTTAACATTAAGAATAGCCTTTTCTTGCTTTAGTTTAAATATGAAATTTATGAAAGCATAATACACGCGGATGGAAAGCCCAGGCAGCCAGAGTTAAATTGAGATCTAAACGTATTCATTTATAATACGATTATACTTAACGGCTCACGCAGGCGAAATTCCCAAGAGAGAAGCGAGCCTTTTCCAAGCTTGGGCTTACATGAGACGCTTGAATAACATTATTTGCTTTCGGAAACTTTGCTTTTCTAATTGCGCAGACAAAGACAGAGAGAAAGTGATGAAGAATAACGTGTGAGTTTCAAATCGAATATATATATATATAAAAGAGGGGTAGTCAAGGTGATTGTAACATTGAGCATAAAAGTATAAAAGAATGAAGAGAAAGGAGGATAAAAAGAACATTTTATGTAAAAAAAAAAACAAAGAGAAAAAAAAAGTCCAAAAAAAAATGAATCTGTTGAAAAAGAGATAGGGACGTCCATACTATTGACAGATAGCAGAAAGTTTTAAAGTACCTTCGAAGCCTCGAACACCCTACAACGTTATGATATTCAAGCGAATCGTTGAAGAGATAGGAATCTACTGGAAGCTATCTCTTTTTTTTTTTTGCCTGTATGCTAGCTCTCTGACTGTGCGTGTAATATCTCGCGCGTGTTTTCGGCGTGTTACTGCTACGAGAGAGCGAGAGAGTGAGAGAGTGAAAGAAAGAGAAAGAGATATAGAAAGAGAGAATTGAGCAGAGGCCGTATTGCTAGCTATATCTCTGATATTTATGGCCAATATTTCCGATTCAGCTGGCTGCTATCGAGGCCCTTACCAGTTCAACATGTCCGCAATAAAAAACTGGATAAAATTATATCCACATCCGTATACCCTGCCACTACTACTAACTCTATCCTTTATTTTTTTTTCCTTTTTTTTTTGTATCTTTTTTTTCCCTTTTTTTTGTGAAAATTCTTTTAAAGCCAATCGACTTTGCTGAGTATACAAAGGAAGATGCGCGCAACGAAAAGATGAAAAGGCGATAAAAAAACGTGAGAGGATAAAAAGAATATAAACAAAATAAAATAAAAAAAAAAAGAAAACGAAGAAGAAAGATGCAAAAAAAAGGCAGCAGTCTACAACAACGAAGCAGAGCACACGAAAAGAACTGAGGAAAGGTAAGGGGAGGGAGAGGGAGATAGAAAAAAAGAGAGGGTTAGAGAGAGGAAACTTTTTAAATTTGAGACAAAATGCTAAAAGTTCCCTGAGGCCATGCATGCAAACCGTGAAGGGGGAGGGGGTGGAGAGGAGGAGAAGGAGGAGGAAAGGTATATAGCAAGCAATGCAAGTATGCGAGACGAAGCCAGGCAGCGAGCGAGCGAGCGAGCGAGCGCGCCCTGCGCGACCATTAACATAAAACAGAATGTGGGAAAAGCAAATATTGTGATAAAAAATAATAATAAGTACGCCTCCTCGTGTACAGCTGCAGCACAGAGCTTCTATACCTTTGCCTGGAAGCTTCCTCATCTAACAAAAAAAAAAAGAAAGAAAGAGAAGGGAGAGAAAAAGAAAGAAAGAAAGAGAGAGAAAAACAGTGGCGAGGAACTCGCGTCGAGCCGAATGTTGCCGCATAAATACAAGTATATAACCAAGCCGCGCTTTTCCTCTCCGCCTAGGAGTTTCTACGAGCATTTATGAAACTCACTCGGCTAAAACTAACTGTAATAATCGTTGAAACTAATGGTCTCCACCTCCCTTCACTTCGCGAAACTATTTTCTGCCTCCCTTGCTCTCCTCTTACCCCCGCTTTGCTATTTTTATATGTGTTGTCCGAGCCTTTTTCTTTCTATCTTTAAAAATAAAAATAAAAAAAAAGGTTATACACCTTAAAGGCTAACGCTCATATCAAAGAGACAAGATATTTTCATGAGAAAGAGAAAAATAAGAGGAAAAGTATAGCGGCAGCGGCAGCAGCAGGTCGAATATCTTTTAATTGCCGAAAAGGTAAATGAGCATTTAATGTTTTTTGACGTTTTTGTTAAATTCATAGACGGGCATCGCCACCTTCAAACATCATGGGGGGTATATAGTGCCAACGAGAGAGCAAGAGGGGCAGAGGGAAGAAAAGCTTTGCTCAGAAAAAAAAGGAGAGGTAACTCCGTGCTGCTTCTGCTGCTGCTGCTGCTGCTGGTACTGCTGCCGTCGCAGCAAGCGTACCAAACATAAAGCGTAACGATAACGATTATGGATGCAGTTACCCCGCCGGCGGCAGCCTCGGCAGAGCCAACGGCAGCGGCAGCAGCGACTCGCCCATCCTTTTCTTAACGATTACGTCCCTGAGAATTATTATGCGTAATAACATTTCCAGCGTTATTATTATGATTATCATTATTAGTATTATCATTATTACTTTTATTATTATTACTATTATTATTATTATTATTTTTATTATTATTAGTTCTTACTTTTTATTGTTATTTTTATTATTATTATTATTGTTATTATTTTCATCATTATTAATATTATTATTATTATTTTTTTTAAGTTTGCGCTTGTATTTGCAGTTGCGTGAACTAAATTTTGTATGTGAAATTTTTCTGGATTCCACCCGGCCGGCATTAATTTTTATTTTCTTCTTCCTAATGCTTATAATTACCGATTCGCGTGCACTTTATTTTCTTATACTTATTTTACTTGCGAGCGGAATGAGTAGTTTTTATTTTTTTCCTCGTTGGGTAAGACATAACATATAAATTTATTTTTTTTTATATATATATATATTATAATAAATAATAAGCGAGAAAGACTCTAGCGGGTCTTTTTTTGTTAAATCGAGATAATATTGCAATTCAAGATAACGGCGCTTTTATATTTTTTTGCAGGTCAAGGCAAGCGTCGAGCGAAGAATAACAAAGAGACGGAATGAATATAGAATTTTTAAGAGGTAATAATTTTATGAAGGATAATATTAAATAAATAATAGTATATGATATAAGAATATTCTTATATGTATTTATAATAAAGGTTAAAGATTATTTGACTTTTGTTTTTAGATATTACTTATATATGTATAATATACGTCAGAACTTTACTTAGTTATATAAAGTTTCTGTTTTTATCCGTCACTTTATTTTTTTTTTTATTGTTACAAATTATATTTTAATATTTGAGATTTCACATGAGCTTACTCGGCACGTGTTGCAAGCTTTATTAATTTAATTTTTCTGTTTTATTATAAAGTAAATACTTGGATTATCAAAGCGCTATCAAGTGACCTTGCTAAAAATAAATATACTTCGTTTATCTGGCCTCAAACGCACAACTGGAGGTCTCTTTTACTGATTCATATTTTTTTTGTTTTTGTTATATCAGAAGAAAATAAAATTTTTTGTTAGACTCCTTTGCAAATTCAAAAGTCAAAAGTAATTCTCATTATCAAGCTTGCAATGAAAGAAAATAAAGAGAAATAACGAAAAATTAAACTTTTGTTTCAACATAACTTGTTATATACAAATATAAAAGATAATAAAATTTATATAGTTTGTTAATAGCTTTTATGGTATACATGTTATTCTTCAACTGATTTTACAATGTTTAATTTCCTGTCACAAATAATTACCAGTCTCCCCCTCTATTTTATAAGTCTGACACAAATAACTTTATTTTTTTTTCATTTTGCACATGTGTATGTTCCAGCTGATGACGTTTTACATTCTGTTTGCCGAACTATAAGATTAAAATCAATTTGAATTATTACATATTACGCAAAGGAATATATCATATATATTCTAGAAAAATATATTTCTGATGTCATATATTCATGAAAAGAAAATAATAATTATAATAATAATAGTAATAATAATAATAATAGAAAAAATATTCATTTTTTATATATGTGTGACTAGATTAGTTAATAAACAAGATTCTTGAGCATTAAATACGTGAAATCACCATTTGTTTTTCACACATATCTAATTATCATAAAATGAGGCACTAATAAAAAAAATATGATAAATATTACAATAAAGCAGCGAGCAAGGTGCGTTGAGCAAAAAGATTTTTTTTTTTTTAATAAATCTTATATGCGCGATATGTATCTTATATTTATCGTATAATCATGAATTATATATACTAAGGCATTATAATAAGTAGTTATACGAATCATTAATATAGTTAGTTACAAAAATTTATTTAAATTAAATTAAAAGAAGAAAAAAAAATAAATAAAAGAGAATTAGAATTAACTTCATTTATTTATTACATTTTTTTTTGTCACAATCTACGATCTTATTTGAAAAACATATATTCAATGAGATATAAGCGAAGGTTAATTATATAAATGCGCTATTTTAACGTCGTCAATTTCAAAATAATATTTCTTTAATAATCTATAATAGAATGCACCGACGATAGTATTTATTAAAATACAATGGGAGAATTTAATAATAATTAAAAAAAAAAAATAAAGAACATAAAAGAATAAGCATACGTCCTACTGGTTTATGTAAATTACTTCAGCAACTGAACATAAATGTCAACTAATTATAGATAATAAAGACAGAACAAAACAAGAGAGAAAAAAAAGCAGCAAAAGATGCTTGAGGTAAAAGGGGTTTGAGAAATGAAAGAGTAATAGGGAAAGAGATAAAAGAAGAAGAAAGAAATAATGAAAGAAAGAAAAGAGAAGTACACGATAATTAGCGCGTGTGCGGTGTCGATATCTAAAGCTACAATATTATAGAAATGTACACGCGTGTTATATACGCGGTCAGGTATCGGAAAGGCACATTCGCAAACAGTGAAAAAGAGATAGAGAGAAAGAAAAGAGAGAGAATTGTTGCCGCCGATCATCCGTATCCCTGTGTATAGATGCCTCGTTAAACCGCATTTTCAAATAATGGTCATTATATTAAGCACGTGGCTATGGCCGATAACTCTAACAATACAATTTTCAAAGTCTCTAACCCTCTACCAAATTCTCTTTCATTTGGCTATTTTTTGGAAGAATTTTTTTAAATTAACAAATATTTTAGCAACGTTTAACGATTAATCAAATGTTCAACTTTTTAATTTTGTTGAATTAATAAGTTTATGAAAGTTTTGTAAAATTCTTTCTTTTAAGATCGTTTAAAATTACGTACAATTAATCAAGTGAGCTTTAATTAGCGAAATTCCGAAGTTTTGTAAAATAAGTTTTATCTTATTATGTTATTAAAAAATTTTTCATATAATTATAATGTTTTGTAACAGACTTAACTAAACGACAATTTTATTTTTCTTTTTATTTAAATTTCCATAACAACTTTTTTCACAATTATAAATGGTTGCATAAAAGAATATGAAAAAATATAAATTACATTAATCAAACAGAACAATGAGATAATAAAAATTAATAAATACAAATAAGGAAAAGCTCTGAAAAACTTATATTATTAGAGTTTTAGCTAAGTGAATCGTAAAAATTAATATATTGGTAAATAAACCTTGTACCACTATTTATAGATAGATAAAAAAAGTTAAATAAATATTCAAATTAAGTGCACTAGACATCTGAAAAACTCGTAAAACTCCATTAATAAACGCCGTTTGATTATATAAGAATAAATAGCCGATTATAAATTTTATTATTATAATGATTAAGATCACTTATAATGTTTAAAAGGAGAAGAGAAAAAAATAATATCATATATATATGCGTGAGCTTGGTAGTCGGTAGAGAATAAAAAAAAATAATACTTTATTCAGAAAATGTTAGTCTATGAAATTTATTTGAATGACTCATCACATAGAATGATTCAATAACAAAGCATAATGTAACAATTTTGATTGAGTCAAGGTAATGTAATAAAATACAATTATTTTATTTCGTGACCTTTTTTTATAACTATAGCATATCATTTTCTTTTAAAAAAATGATCATAGACCATTTCAATCAGTTAATAACATTTAACCTTAAATTAGATATTTTTTTTTGTATTTTAACTCGTATATTATTTGTTAAAAAACCTCAAATCAATAAAATTATTATAATTAATTCATTATCTTTTACAATTTGAAATGTCAAAAAATATAAATGTAGATAAAAGTCAGTAAATTATTGTAACTAAATATTAAATATATATATGCATAAAGCGGTAAAATGAATTAACATAAAATGCTTTTAGATGGATGTAATAAATTACATTAAAATCAAGCCTTTGCCTTTTGTTTTTTTCTCTTTCTTGCATGAATTAGTATGAGATTCGACCGAGAGTCAAGCGAACCGAGTAAAAGCTGAACCGAAAGGAGAATGCCCCGAACTCCTTTCAATGTTTTATTCTGTATAAATTCTATTTTTTTTTTTTTTTATTCTTCTGGCTTTTTTTTGTTTATCTTACATGCAATATGCACACGATCAGCATATACATATACAACTTGAATATAATAATAAATGTATAATCACTGTTACACGACTCTTTTTATTAATGTAAAAAAAAAAAATTCTCATTTTACAACCGGTACAATATTGCTTTCTTTTTCTTTCCTTTTTTTCAATAAGAGCTTTTGTTGTATTTATTTTAAAATCTGTGAATAATCTTAGGAAATTAATAGCGTTTTATTAAAATACAATATTTGATAAAGTTAGAAGGAAAAAAAGCACAACAATCAATATTTAAACTCTTTTAGTAGTCTAGGTGTGTCGTATAACTACGCTGTTCGGTATCTTACTTATAAAAACTGTTTTACAATATTTATTACAAAGATAAATTTAAGAAAATCAAGTGAGGTTGTACAAAATAAATAAAAGCATGCTTGTTTATTAAGAGAATGTTAAAACGTTTGAGATAACAATGACAATAAAAATTAGAGGTAGATAAATTTTTCATGCGCAGTCATGGAAATTTTATTAAAGTAGGTTGGAAGATTATGTAGAGCTAGTGTAGTCATTTAAAAATATTAAAAAAAAAAAACAAACTTGATTTTATAGAAAATCTAACAGATATTATGAATTTATTTACTTTTTGTTGTACCTTTTGCTTTGCTTGCTATCGTAATTAGAGAGAAAGCTAGCACTTCCGTAATTTGTCAATTTAATGACCGTACGTCGAAGACAAGCTATTTCATAAATGATCTTGTATATGTATAAAAGAAACGCGTATTACTTTAATACGTGATTTTCAATCAGTGAACTCGAATTAGTTATTTATAATTTATTTATGATGTTTAAAAAGAGAGAAAGAAAAAATCAAAAGCAAGAAAAAAAAAATTTTTTTTAATATCAATATTTATACATCTGGTTATTGGACATTATTAACTATTGTCCGAATAGCTTTTGCATAAAATTTTTTATACTGAACTCACATTCTATTAATAAACGTTAGCCTTCGGAATAATGGGTTTCCCCTGCTGAGAGAGTAAGAGAGTGAGAGAGAGAAAGAATGAAAGAGAGAGAAAAGTTTACGATGAAAGATTCTATATTTTATTGTAATTACAACTCTCTGCACTCGGCATATGGGTAGGTAGTTTATACCTTACAATTAGATAAAAAAAAAATTTTTTTTATATAAATATAGTATTATTTAGTATAATGATAGTGATCAAATAAGATAACAACGTTATATTTAATTGCATTAATTATAGGTGTAAGCTTTCCATATGCCAGAGTTATAAGTTACAATCAAAATAAAGTATAGGACCTTCTTTTTTTTTAAAGTCTTTTCTCTCTCTCTCTCTCTCGCTCTTTCTCTCTTTCTCATCAATTTCTTGTTCGACAAGTTCTCCGCGTTATACGCAGTAACTATATATGTATAACGTTAAAAATGAAAAGGGGAGGAAGGAAAAAAAAAATAAACAAGCTTTATATACACACATGTGTTAACTTCCGCATAAGAATTCCGACCCTTTTGCTTGTGTAACTAATGTTTAACAGTACCACAGAGTGAATTCTTTGCTTCAAGATTCAAAAGATTTCGAAATATAGTATAATTTTAAGTGATAATTTTTGAAAAAATTAGTATCATTTATAAAAACGAAATAAATTAATAATAAATAAAACTGAAAAATAATTTTGATAAATGACATTCCATTTCATAACATTCGCCAATACTTTCCGTATTATTTCCGACCGATAAAATAATACTTTGGTCGATTGTAAAAATTGATAAAATTTTGCAAGAAGAAGTCTATAAAATATGATATTTAAAAGATATTATAGAATGAAATTTAACAAATGCCAAAGATAAAGAGCAATGGTTTCCATAAATAGCGCCAATTTTCGTATTTGAAATTTGAAAAAAAAAAGAACTTGAATTTTGCCCTTATGAAAAATTTATGGATACTTTTTTTGTTCCACATATGATAACTATTAAATTTTTGGATAAGTAAGCACTTGAATACGAGTAAGAAGATAGGAAAAGTCTATTATATAACAGTTTTGATACTGGATCTAGGCTTGCATAGATGTATATAGACACATACACACATATACATAGATCGTTGATATAAATTGTAGCAGAATCAGGCAGGAGGCTGGGTGGAAGTAGGTATATAGTAGGAGGAGGGGGGAGGGAGAATACGAAAAGAGAGCTGGAGAGTGAGAGCGAGAGAGAGACGGAACGGGTAAGTATAGTTACGATAAATCAAGCATATCGACGTCCGGCATAGAATTGCAAATGAGTGCCGCCATCTTTAAAATAAAAAGTTATACTAACGTTCTCTCTCTTCGCTTATAATATATATATATACATATATATATAAACATAATGGTACGTATATATTCTGGCAACATAGACGCGGTTTGGTACGTTTCAGTAGTAGTGCACTGCAGCCACGTGGACGGGGACGGTGCAGACTATATAGATTCTTTCTCTCTTTTACTCGCGAAGCGCCGTATAGCAAGGAGAAAGAACTTAAAATGAATAATGTATCGTATATTTAATTCTATATGTATGTATGTATGTATACACATTTACAAGCCAAGAGGATGGAAGGCGCGCTGCTCTCCGCTCTCTCGCTCTCTTTCTCTCTCTCTCTCTCTCTCCCATGTATAGGCTGTATTATATCTTTCTCCTCTATCTCTTTCTTTCTTTCTTTCTTACTCTTACTAAAGTTTCATATACATCTATCTCTTTCCCACCCCGTGTTTCTTTTCTCTCCTCCCTCCCTCCCTTCCTCTCTACTCTCCCCCGAAGAATGAGCTAGCATATTTTCTACAAGGAGGTCGTAACGAATCGACTTTCTAGCGAAGTATATGCGCGACTCTTTCGTTGCCAAACGAAAGAGAGAAAGAGAGAGAGCGAACAACCCGCGGGGTAATGAAAATATTTTTTTATGGAAATTGCCCTCTCGAATTTGTAATTTCGGCCTTACTCTCTCTCTCTCTTTTGCTCCCATGCTCTCTTGCTTCCCCACCTACTTTCAGTTTCTTCTTTCTTAAGTATATATCTATATATCGTTCTGGTTCTGAATAGCAATCTTTATATGCTTTTTTATATCGTTGGAAAAAAAAAATAATATTAAACAAACGAGCTGCTCGACGCCTGTTAAATTTATTCTGTATACCTTATATACTATGTTATTTAAGAATCATTCAGAGATCGTCAGTGGCTCATTCGGTAGAGCGATGGATTCGTAATCTCGAGGTTCCGAGTTCGAATCCCGCTCGCGGTGGTCGATTGATACAAGCACCACTGTACTTTACATGTGCTTTCTTCACAAACACATTGACGACCTTCATCGCTAATTAGCATCTCGCTAATACCATAAATACAGCGACGTTAAATAAAAAAAAGAATAATTCTACTATATAAGTTTTTTTTATATTTGATCTAAAGCATAAGTTTATTGCTGACTGCAGTCAAAAAAAAAGAAAATTTTTTTTCTCTTCAACTTTGCGCACTTGTATTAACGATATGATTAAACTAAAATCTTGATATATTTGCAAAACATTAAATAAACTTGTCAATGACATTTATTTATGCATACTGCTCAAACTTGATTATCATAATTTAAAACCTGATATTAATTGAAACATTAAATTTTTCCATTTTTAACTTAATAAAGCATTGGTAAGAAACTCCGGAGCGGATGAGTTTTTCAAAGAATTTATAAAAAGAAAGTACTTTAGCTCGGCCAAGACTGTTGAGCAAAGCCGAGCTTTTTTTTTCTTCTTTATTTATTTATCTACCCAATATAAAATCCCAGGCAACCAAGATTGTTGTTTTCTATTGGGTTCGGACAATCCTAACTATATTAATTGAGACTGATTCATAAAACGACTTCATTCATAATTCATGGCCGTCGATCACGTTTTATACTTTTATATTATATATGCTGTATATAACTATATTCATCTTTCTCTCTCTCGATCAAGCTCTCTCTATATATATATTTTTTTTTGCGCAGAAACTTTTAGCAATTATATTTTGTTATTTTTCACGAAACCTTCATTAAAGCAAAACGTGTATATCAAGCAACGGCGGGGGTATAGAGGATGCAATGAAAAAAAAAGTCATAAAATGAAATTAGCAAATAAAGCTTTAGCAATAACTGGTGCTACCCCCCGGTGCCACTTTGCGCTGTAGAGTATAAAAAAAAAATTATTATTTTTTTTTATTATAAAGTCCAAACGAAATTATGAAGAACGACGAACGTTGGTGGGTTGACGAGAGAAAAAAAACGCATTGAACAACATGTAAATTCATAGAATAAAAAAAAATAATGTAGAGAGGGGAGAGAGTGTGGTTTGAAAAAAAAAATAAAAGGAAAATAAAACTATAAAAGGGGTAGAGCGAATTGTTAAAACACGTGGAGAGATATATACACAAAAACAAAAAAAAAAAAAAAAAAAAAATAACGAAATAAAAAAGCAATTCAAAGTGCGATTACGGCGATAAATTGGTAAAATCTGAAATCCGAAATGGGCGCGTGTCGACTTTTCGCCTTGGGGGTATTTAAAATAGAAGCGATCTCTCTACACCATTTTGAGGGAGGGTGTACCAGTGTTATATTTGTATTAGTTTAAGCGCAGAGCGTTCTCTGGTCACTGCGGTGACAAAAGGTGTGTATGTATATATTATATGCATATATATGTATAGCTATATAAAAGAGGAGAGAAGAAGAGAAAGAGGAAAAGATCGATTGGTTGGCTTTTATGTCAGTCGAAGCTATTCGACACCCATGGAAAACGACACCAAGTCACGGTCACGGTTATGGCAAGCTATGCAAGAGCATATATATGAATATGCACGCATACTATCAAAGCAGGTGCGTATTGTAAATGTGTTAGTTATGTTTATATATATATATGTGTATAGGTGGTATATAATGCTCAGACTATACTTGGCGCAATAAAGTACTATACGTAGTTTATTAATAATGCCGTACGGTTTGATGTTTTATGGTCGTATCATGAGCGCGCTGAGCTCGCGAGGCTCAGTCATTTTCTTGCGCAATACTTTTATTTTCACAATAAAAATGCTACTCGCTTCGCTCTCGTACTGACGAGAAAGAGAGAGAGAGAGAGGTTCTCAACACTGTTATACAAAGACGTTGATATCTCTGACATTTTTATATAATACCCTTGTCTTTCTCTTTCTTTTACTCTTTTTACTATATAAAACTAATAATTTCGAAAGAGAACTTCCAAGTGTGTATGTCGCACCAAACAGTATTTTTATAATTTCCTTGTAATCGCGCTTCAATCTCTCTCAATGCTTACTCACACACACACACACACACACACACACACACAGACACAGAATTCGAGCTCTCCGCGTCTTATACCATTATAAGCGTATAATTATTAAAAATATTAACATAATTGTACTTGAGATACTGGATTGCTGTTATTACTTCCAATATTATTACAGTTACATTAGAATTTTTTAATAATTATAGAAATAAGAAATTCAGAGCCATGGAGCCTGAGTGAGCCAGTAGTTGGCAATTACCATAAAAGTATATAGAAGCCTTATACTTTATCGTAAATCATTTCCATGTTTTTTCTTCTACTCCTTTTTTTTCTTCTTTTTAAATAAAAAAGTATAAAAACAAAAGAACAAAAAAAAATATTGTCCGCGTCCTTCTGTTGGATGGAAAATATAATAAAATAAAATAATAAAAAGCACTCCGTTACGTACAATATTTATATATGTATATACTCACATCACAATTTAAACGAGAATAGGAAATACGAATCAAGTGAAAGAGAGAGAGAGAGAGAGAGAACTAATTAGACTTGTTGTGCTGGTGATTGTAATGAAATTAAATCGAGAAATGCAAGTTTTTGTATCAATAAACGTGTAGACATGTATAATATACAAGTAGCAATTTATATATATAGTAAAGCTCATATCGACGACGGTAGTTCGTACATGCGCCCAACTTTAATATGACGTAACAATATAAATATTTCTATATATAAATGCCTTTTATAAACGCACAACCACAAACGAGCATTAAAACAAATTCCTTTTAATCTTATCGTGTACTTAATAAATATTGATACAAAAGTTAATTTAACCTTATCTGCTACGGTAATATTACATCTAAAATAATTAGCTCTTTTAAAAAGAAGAAAAAGTCAGAGAGAGAGACGAAAAAGTAGGGATCTTGGCTAGCGGGTTTACACTAGTAGCTGAGTGTAAAGAGAGAGAGAGAGAGAGAAAGAGAACGAAGGCGGGCGCGACTTATAGACCGCGGAAGCTTATCTTAACGAAATAACTGCGCAATTAGACTGGCGCTAAGAGAGTAAGCTTTCGTTTCTCCTAACCAAAACTTTATTCGTTACTGTGCTTTCAAAAAATTAACTATGCTTATAACCAATTTTTTTTTCTCGACTTCTCGTTACTTATTTTTTTTATTTCTAATTTTCAAAGAATTTCTTAGCTACGTAGATCCACTGAACTTTATAGAATTATCTTTCTTATTTCTATATTTACTCTTTGGTAGAAAAAAAAAAGTATATTTCTTTTTTTAATTCTCAGCCGTTGAGCTTGAGCGAGCTTAAGCGAAAAAAAGGAATATAATATATAAAGAAGGTAGAGAAAGTGAAGTAAAGAGAGAAGATGCCGGCAGTGTTTCATTTTTTAGCTAAATAACTTTAATAAGTTTGTTTTCGATAATGAAAAAACAAGAAGAAGAAGGAAGATTAAATTTAAATTTCAAATTAAGCAAACGACAAACGAGAGTGAGCGAGAGAGATACGGAGATAGAGAGAGAGAGAGATGGAGAGCGCGCGCGAGAGAGAGAGAGAAGAATTAGCAGTGTTGAGAGCCACTGCATTAATAATATACGATAGCAGTAATGGCATCGGGCGTATACTAAAGCATATATATATATATATATATATATATAAATATATATATATTGTATAATAACTTCCAAGGCCTTATAAACGTTTATTATTTACCGCGTAACGTAATGGCAGCGCAGGCACAAGCTAACCTCTCTTTGCCTCTCCTCCGTTGTACTCACTCACTCTCTCTCTCTCTCTCTTTGCTTGAGCAGAGGCCGTTATTAAAAAATAATATTATAACGTTGGGTTTAGTCTAACGAACGAAATTGCCGAGCGTTGAATTTTGCCCTGCGCAAATATACACGAGCTCTCGCATCTCTCTTTCTCTCTTTTCTTACTCTGTCTTGCCAATCCGTTTGAGTTTCATTCTCAAGGATCTTCTTCTCCTTCTTCTTCTTCTCTTATGCTATTCTTACGTTCTTTTACTTATTTTTTTTTCTCCTCGTCTTTTTCTTTTTCTTCTTCTTCTTCATCCCTCTACTCTGTCTCTTTCTTTCTCTCTTTCAACCCTATACTTCTTTCTCCTCTATCTTCCATTCCCCCGATGAGTTATTACTCGATTCGCCTCGCATACACGATAATTTTGACTAATGTATTTTCAGCTTTTATTACAAAGCAAAACGATCGTTTTTCTATTTAAGAGAGAAAGAGAAAGAAAGAAATATACCTCTTGCTAAAGTCCTTTTTATATCTTCTTTCTTCTTCAATATAATGGCAAAATACGTTGTATACCAAAAGCTAATTTATTCGAGAAAGAAAAGATTTGTAAAAAAAAATAAAAGAAAGAAAACGACCTTATAAACATATCGCGAGCGTCAATCATACAAGTGCATCCACATTATATACGCACATATATATTTATATGTACAACTATACAGCAGTATATTCTACAGGATGATGAGAGGTCTACGTTTTCTCTCTTTCTCTCTCTCTTGCGCTCATATTCCCAAGTGTATTTTTGGCTATTATTACAATGCAAAGTAATTGAAACAAGTCCCTAATTATGCCTCTAAATAGAAAGTTTGTCTGAATGACATGAAAAAAAAAAATAAAACAAAAACAAAAAAAAAATTGAAGCAAAACAAAAAAAAATGAGAATGACAAACTCGTGTATACGTTACGAAAAAGAGATGAGTGGTATAGCAGAGGCGCAAAAGTTTTACGACACGAGAAAAAGAAAGAGAAAGGGAGAAGTCTCACCCCCTTCGTGTCCTGGGCTAGAGCTAAAGAGAGAAAGAGACAGATAGAAAGTGTGGGTGGTTTAAGCATCGAATTGAATGCGAGTACGTGCAGTCTCTTCCTTTCTCATTCAAACTAAAATATATATATCTGTATAAAAAATTTATATATGTATTAGTAAGATATAAATGTATAGTCTTACGTATATATATATATATATATATATATATATATGCGTAAATATATTTTATCCTTCCATTTGAAAACTCATTCCACTTGTGGCTGCGTCTACCAATAATAAAGCTTGAAAACCTTTCTATATATATGTGTGACAATAATGCAGAACTTTATAGTGTCACTGTTTGCTACTTAGCGGCTATACATATTCGCTCGTACATATAATACTCAACAAGCTCTGGCTGCAGTAGTAGCAGCAGTAGCAGCAGCCTATCGGTTTGCCTTATGCGTAGAAAAAAAGCGGCCGAGAGATTTTTTTTTTTTTATTATTCCCGCTCTTTCGCATTCTTTTTTTTTTATTTTTACCAAACAAGAGGGCGACATTATTGCGTCTACGTCGTTGGTTGCATACATCGCTTTAAATAAAAAAAAAAAGCTTTCGTACTATATACGTCTCGCGATTCTGCCTTCTCTATACCTCTCAAATTCTTCTCTCCCTCTTTTTGTGTATACATGCATACACACATACACACGTATGCTGAGGGAGAAAGAGCGAGATTCGTGTGTTGCATTGAACGCATGACTATAATTTTGATATTGAAATGTTAGCATGTGTGTATACATATTGGTGTTTGTATAAACATTGGGCCATAGTATTCGGATCCAAACAATCGTTCGTTAAATCGAGGAGAACGAAGAATTTTGACAGAGGGAAACCTTTTCCCAGTTACCAATCAAAATGTAGGTATTCAAACATTTTTTTTCTCGTCGATAGTTTTTCTGTAACTTGAGAGTAATTACAAAGATGACATGTCGTCTACCTTAGCAATTTATATTGTCTTCCAAAATAAAAAAAAATTCTTTTCTCCATTAGCTAATTAATCATTGAAATGAAAATTATGAAAATTTTTGTTGTTTATTTTATAAGTTCGCTAATATTTCTTTAATTGATATTTTCTTCGATTCATTTTATTGCTCCCCTTGCAGTCAGTGAATTCAGATTTTATTTAAACTCAATATACTTTATAATCAAATTGAATTCCTTTGTATTATGAGCAATGATTCACGATACAATTTTAGCAAATTGTAATCAAATTTCTTTTATTTTTAAATTTTACAAATTTGAAAATTCAGTTTTTAATTTGAGCTTTTTTCAAGAATATACTTTTTATCGTTTGGTAAATCTTTTTCCTTTTTTTATCTGATAACAAATTAATTAATTGTTATGTGAATAAAATTACGCAAACAATACGTTATAAATATGCCATAATTATGTTTACATATTTAAATAAATTATAATTATAATTTATATAATTCTAAATGTATTTTCAATATTTTCCATGCTTTTATTTAAAATTTTAATAAATATATGTATAATATACTATAAACTTGAAATAATAATTTCATATGAGTTTAACCTTTAGAGGACCGGTATTTGAGATTTGTGATCGCTCTAAGAAAGTGGTCCAAAAAGGTATCTGATATCACTAATTGACTTTGGGGTAAAGGTCGATCAGGGGTCACGCCACTATAGTGGTTTTCCGGTCCTCTTAAGGTTAATCATTGTTGTTTTTAAATAATAAGATTTTGAAGATTATAGATTAACATTGATAATTTTTTAATACCAAACGAAAAGAAAAAAAAAGAATTTAATGCGTTCATATGAAAGCTTGATTTCTCAGGCAATAGTATGAAGCATGTAACAGTTGAATAGAGCATTCGCGTTTTTGGCATTCACTGTTTACGTTCCATGAGGCAGTAAGTCTGCACGAAAAGTATCTATCATTTTCCTGGATCTTAATATTTCTTCATATAACGCATCATTGTTCTTTTATTTTCTTTCTGGTCAAAGGCATAGTAGTATCTTTTTTTACGTGTGTTTGTTTAATTATCAAAAGAAATAAAATGAAAAATAAAATATTAATTTGAGAGAAGAAAATAAAAAAAAGAGAAAAAAATAATAATTCGATTATATCTCATTTACAAGATTCAATGAAAAGGTTACGCATGGTATTGTCCAAAGTGTACACGTAGGTACAAATCGAAAACGAGTAACGAGAAGAAAGAGCAGAAACAGCCAGTAATAATAGCAAAACGGGGTAGATAGCAGGCAAGGTCTATATAGAAACGCTTGGTGGTTAGTATAAAGGGGATAGACAGAAAGAGAGAGTAAGAGAGAGAGAGAAAGGCTGGCACGCAGAAGGGGGTAATCTGATTGTCAGCAACTTTATACGTCGCGCTTCGATTAAAATCCAGCCAGCGTGCAACGCCGATATCGTTACTCGCTGTTCCACCATCCGACCGCGCCCTCCAATGCTCTTTTCTCTTTCTTTTTTTTCCTTTTTTTTTTATATGTATACTATCCAACAGAATCGCAAACTACCCCTTCTTCATCCCCTCCTCACTTCCTCTATGTCATGGTATTCACCAAAAGAGAAAGCCTCTCTGACCCTTTAATAGGAATACAAATTATTTTTTGTCTATATGATGGATATATATCTCGGACAAAATCAATTGACTCAATTTTCAGTCTTTGCATATTTTGTTAAGAGAGAATTGCTTTTGTTACACGATGGATAAAAATTTTTCCTAGATTTAAAATTGAATTTCAACTTTTTTTTTTTTTCTTTTTTTTACAACTTATTGTATCAAGTCATTTCAATTATAATAATATTTTAAACATTCAATAAAATTCATTACTTTTAAAATAAAAAATTAAGATTTTCAATTAACTTTTTATTCTTCAATTGAATATGTTTGTAGAAATTTTTTTTGGATTTTTAATAATTTTTTTAAAATTAATTAATGTTTATAATTTTTATTAACGAATTGGAATAATCTATTGTGATCTTTTTATTCTAATGGAAATTCATAAAAATTACTTATACATGCAAAAGAAATTTAATTTCTTTAATTTTAAAATAAAATTTATAAATATATTCTACTATAAATAACACAACTCTTGTATATATCATAAATCTTATTAAAAATGAATAAATAAATATCTATTCTTCGTTTTTAGTGATGCAATTGAAGAAAAATGAAAAAAATTTATAATTTAAAGAAAACAAATATAATCAAGTATAAAAGAACCATGAAATTCTCGAGATAAAAGGAACAAAAAAAAGGAAAAGAAAAGAAAAGAAGAGAAAAAAATAATAATAATAAAAAATGTATACGCAAGCCTTATAATTAGAGCCAAGAGTATGCGAGGTGCACACGCGGATAAATGTCTTGTAGAATGAAAAATTGAAATACTGTTTCCATGAATAAGTCGGTTTGTTTGTTCAATGAGCGAGCCTCGCTTTTATATACATATACACTCATTTTTCCTTTTCTTCGCGCGCTTGCTTTTTGGTCCCTAAGCGTATATACATAAAAGGGGAGGCAATCGAGAAAAAAAGAGGAGAAGATGAATCACTAATAATGTGCTTAACTTTTAGAGGACCAGAAAGCCAATATATTGGCTTTACCCATGATCGACACTTCATATTTGATCAACCTATGATATAAAATAGCATTTTTATGCATTTTCTTTGCGGGATCACAAATTTCATACACTTCTCTAAATGTTAAAAATTTCAAGATCAAAGTTATTTAAAAATATTATTGGTAACAAATAGAATTTTCGCTTTGTGAAACTAAATAAATAGAATAACTTTTGGTAAAAAATTGTATAAATAATATGGTTCCACGAAAAGAAATTAAAAAAAAAGAAGAAGAAAAAAAGAAAAAGAAACAAGGCACATGCAGCTTGGCGCGCGAGAGCGCGAGGCGCGTTCGTTATCTTGCGATAATAAATACATAAAGTTTTATTATAGCGCAGAGGCGGAGGAATCTAGCATATAAAAGTGCCGGATGTGAAGCGGAGAGAAGGAGGAGGAGGCAGGCAGGCATACACACAAACGCGAATATTCAAGAGTAACATAGAGAGAAAAAAAGAGAGATAGAACAAACTTATACAAGTACAATGAAAAAGCTATGTATGTGTATATATTTATAAACACACATTGTTACAAGGCAAATGACGTTACGCAACTCTTGTATAAGTGATATACAAGAGCCAATATCATTCCTTCTCTCTCGTTCACATGTAATGGCTCTGTGTATATATAATGTGTAGAACTCGAAGGAATTAATAAAATATCATCTGGATAAAAATTAGGTTTTAACAATTCAGTGGACAAGCAGCCAGTACTTCTCTCCTTCTCTTACTTCTTTCGTTGTTTCTACTTTTTCGTGCTCGTTCGCGAAGAATAAAATGTAATCGATACGATATCTAGAATTCATTCTATCTCTCTTTCTTTCTCTTTTTCTCATAGCCCCTTTTTTAAATTCTTTTATATTTTCATTACTTTTTTTTCTTACTTTTATTTTAAGCTCGGAAAGGATCGTTAGACTATAATAACGATTGTGCAAATGTAAGAAAATAATGATTTAATATTCCGCTAAGAAGCGGGCAATAAAAGATAAAAACTTCTTCTCTTTTTCTTTTCATTTTTTTTTTCTTCTCTCTTTTTTTTGTTTTTTATTGCCTTATTTCGAGAGATGTAAAAGAAAAGATAGTGGTCAAGTATAGAAGTGAACTTTGCATATTAAATAGCTTACAGTCGAATAAACACTTTTTATATTACATTTTTACCCCCCTTTCAACTTTATATGGTTATTTCCCTTTCTATATCTTCTCTTATTTCGATTCTTTTTCTCTTTCTTTCTCCGTTTTTTTTTAATCGACGAGGAATATTTACGATTACGAGGACTTTTAACAGGCAAGTACTTTCGTTATGGTAAGTCTTATGCTATTTTTTTTATTCATTTAGATTCATAAAGATATTCTCAAGTAGCTTCTGCTCTTGTATATACAATATATAATATTCACCGAGTTAATTGCGAGTTTAGGGGCTTTAATTTTTAATGTAAGTCAAAAAGATTCCAATTCTCGTGTCTCTATAAAGCTTTGCAGAAAAAAAAAAATTTATATCCGTATATAAATATTATACTCACGGATTGCCAACCACAATGTAAACCACGACAAATTATTTTTTTTTTTTTTCGCAACATGCATTGAGTATGTACTCACCTGAAACAGAAAAAGTAAACAAATTTATCATGAAAAATGCAATATAAACACAACAAATAAATAAATATTTTTGTATACGCGGAAAAAAACGCGGATTAAAAATAACGGGTATAGACCAATGTTTATGAAAAAAAGTGCGAAGGGCTTTTGGTATGACTATGTAAGGGTGAAAAGAAGGGAACAAATATATTTTTGATAGATTTTCGGTGTGAAACCAGTTGCGGAAAATTGTCAAAAAAAAAGAAAAAAAAAGAAAAAAAAAACACTCGCATCAAGGGAGAGAGAATCACACTGGGGAGCCTATCGAAGTGCGATTAAAATATAAAATGGTTTTGAGGATCCGGTGGTTTTACGTGCCATTTCAATTATTGTCCCATTCCACTGTGGAGCCGCTTTTTTTTCAAGCTAACGCTACGATCTCTCGAGCGAGGTTTTCCATTATTTTTTTGCATTTTGTTCCATTTGTCGATCGCAAAAAGCGCAATATCATTTTAGTGTCCGGACGAGCGACGAATCGCTGTAGCGCTTTCGCCCAAATAAAATATACACTTGAAGAATATTCGAATAGCAACATTCCGCCCAAGCTTTTCTCTATATATACACACTTTCATATATATCTACACGAATATTATATATATTTATATAAATACATATATACGTGTATATATGCCACCGTAAACGTCATTTGCGTATACTAGTCATGTTTATAATGCCATTTCGTATGTTTTCTCTTTTACAAAGAAAGATAACCAGAAAAAAAAAAATAAAAAAAATGGGCTTCGAGTGCATGCTCGAGTGATGAAAAATTACAGCCACTAGGCAAAAGCTAAATAAAGTTTCTTTTAAATAAATATTCATGATACGCAAATTTTATTATATGTATATACACGTGTACGTATATACGTATATATATTTTTTTCTATATACAATAATGTTAGCAATTATTGGAACTCTATTATTTTTAATTAAACAGAGTTTAAAAGGCTCGGTAAGACCAAAGCTGTTATTAAAGTTATAAGTTAATTTAAATACAATTCTTGATATTCAGGTATTTGCTCTAATTTTAGTATTGAATTAAAATAACTTTTATGCAGAGAGAAGAACAATGAATTTATAAACAAAATTAATTCACAGTTTAATTGACAAGTGAGTATATACTTTATATCCATAAATTTTATATCAGCGAAGATGAATGCATTTGAATCTATTATTTTATTACCAATAAATTTCATGTATTTGTTACCTTTTTTCTTTCTTTCTTTTTCCTTATGCTCCAATTATTTTAATATTGTATAATCAAATTCTCCAACAATTATTGTAAATGAATAATCGATAAAATTATTATTTTTTTATTCATTTTATATGGTTACCTAGAAAATGCGAGAAATACGATTCGTAGAAAATTTTCATGATCTCCTATCAAGAAAGCTCATTGAGATATATACAATTGACGACTACTTAGACAAACTAACCCAATTTTCTACAAGCTCGCCAAAACACAAAAAAGAAGAAGAAGAAGAAGAAAGAATGGAATTGGAATACATGAAATAACGTCGACAAAGCCCTTTTCTCTGAGTGGAAACAAAAAGTTCCGAGAGAGCATAAAGTGTATGTAGTTCGATACTGGAAAAGACTAAAAAAAAGAGAGTATATAGGAGGGAAGAAACAGAGAGGCTTTAAATCCATTTAAATATCGTCGGCCGATACCAAGAGGATTCCAGCTCTCCCTTTCGTCTCCTCTCTCTCTCTCTCTCTCTCGAGTATTTTTTTTAGGGGGTTATGGATGATTTTTACCACTCATTTGAATAACCCCTAAGCTGTGCGCGGTATCCTCAATATATACATACAACTACAGCCTAACATGAGTATTCTTTATGTACGAATACATAGTACTCAAACTGGCTACTTTTTATCTCTCCCTCTCGCTTACACTGTTCTCTCGCTCTCTCTTTCTCTCTCTCTTTTTATCTCTGATCTTTTTTTTTCTTTCTACACAGTTACATTTATCCGTTTTCCGCGCTTTTTAAGCTACCGAAATAAAAAAAAAATAATAAAAAAAAAAGAGAGGTAGGTTCACCAATCTCCCTTTCTCTTTATACCTCACACCTATTTTTTTTCTCTTTCTCTATACACTGATGTATGCAAAAACTAAAATTGCTCTCTGGAAATACGCATCATATGCCTACTATTCATCAACAACACTGTGTTGTCGCAGGCTCACTTTTTCGATCTGAAAACAAAATATTATTGCTGGACGACTTGTCACCTTTTAATTGCATTCGTTTTGTTATTTCAACTATTCATTTAAATGATTTTAAATTATTAATGGTAAAAATGAAAAAAACAAATTTCTGAACATTTTTTTCTATATTAACAAATTAATAATCAATGCAAATTCAAGTTGAGGAATATTTAGATATTGAAATTATTTAATAATTGTTATATAACAAATAAAATGTATTTTATTGTTATTGTCTATATGAAAGATTAAAGCAATATAATAGGTATTTATGAGTAAAACTAGTTTAGCATTTGATAATTAATTAATATATATATTGCAGTAAAAACAGGTGCGTGTAACAGGTCTGTTTCGCTGAGTTATACGGCCGGGTTTTCACAATGCGAAGAACAAAACGTCCATTTGAAATTGGAAACGTTAGGGGCATATACGAGCAATAATACTATTATTAAGAGTAACAGGATGCTTATTCGCGGCAAATGGCCGATAGATTAAACTATTAACATATCTCTATTTGACGGAAATAAAATTTTTAATTTCATTAAAATTTATCATTTCTACAATTTAATAACACGTACATCAACATCCTCGAAATAAGAAGAAGATGAAAAAAGTGAATTACATATGAACAGGTAACATCAACGTAAATATTAATAATAAGTACATTTCTTTCTCCGGTTAGCTACTTACATTTTCTATTATAAATATTGAATTTAAAAATTTATGTCTGAGCAATGCTTTATAAATCAAAATTTCAATAAACATTTATAAAGCATTTATAAAAATTTAAGCATCTCTGAGGAAATTGGAAATTAATTATTTCTCATTAAAAATAATAAGATAAAAGCAATTTAATCAGAAATTAAAATCCATTTTCTCATTAATAATCTAATAAATGATATATTTATAAAAATAGTTTTTTAAACAAACGAAAAAAAAAATAATAATAATGTATTAGTAGCTTAAAATATTCATGAATTTTCTAACAAACCGTTATACGTTCCGCGATCTTCATCTTTACTCATTTGACAAAAATTCAAATGCCAGCTTTATTTTAACTCGCTCCGAAATAATGTATTAAATACACTTTATTAAAGCTTTTAAAACATTATCACAACTAACTGATAATTCAATATCAATTTTAAAATTTTATTTTATTATAAATTAACAAGAATAATTTCTCTCTTTGGAAATGTAAGCGATCGGCTTTTTTTAAAATTAACTCCCTGACGTGGTATTAATAAAAAAGTAATAAAAAATATATTTATTATTCAAGCCACGGATTCGCTATGAAATATTACATCGAATATTTTAAATTTTTTACACGACATTAAAGTTTCTATTAATTAGATTCAATGAATATCATATTTTCCACTCAATCTAAATGAAGAAAATTGACATTGACTTATTTAGCTAGTCAGATGCCCTTAAAGGTAAAATTATTCTACTATTTACGAGTTTTCATTTTTAATTTAAACCAAAATATATTTTGATAAACGCGCTTTAATCATTAAAACTTTTCATAACTTATTGAAATACATGAAATATTGAACTTCAAGAATGCATAGACTAAAGCAAACAATTTGTTAATCTTAGGACAAAGCATGTTGAATTTTTGAATAAGCATAGCTCGTGGAAAATAACAGATATAATTACATTAGAATGTAGTAAACAGGTCGATGAAGATATAGCGAAAGATGTTAGATTAAAATAGATCATTTTATTTGAATTATTGCGATAGCTTTTAACGAACTATGTGCTTATATCTATATACTTTTATGTTGAATATGAAACAGAGATCTAAGCTAAAGTCTTTCAACGTTCGATGCATTAACTATAAACACTATTAATGATTGCAATTTTGCTAACGATATGCCAATCCATTGAGATGCCCTTTTATACATATATAAATACATATATAATATGAATATATTCGTATCAGAAAAAAGTATGTTTCTGATCGGCAATGGATTTGAAAATCCATTGATCGACTAGTTTTCATGTATTTCTTCTTGGTCGATTTAAAGTAACATGTGCATTAGTTCAAATGATGAATGAAAAAAAAAAAAATCCTCATCTTTTACGTGATAAAAAAGAGTGCAAGCACCTGGCTAGTCGTTTCCTCTTTCTTCTTTTTATTATTTTTTTTTGTCAGTTCATTCACGCGTATGGATGTAATCGAAAGCTTTCGTTGTAATTAAACATTTTCTAGCCATTGGTATATTTTCTTTTTTTTCGAACAAATATTACCGAGCAGGAAAAGCCTCAATGTAGTGTTTACAATCGATTTTGAAATTTAAAAGCAAATTTCTGTATATAACTCGATAGATAAAAGATGATGAATATGATGTATAGGAAGAGGGTTATTTTAACGTATGAAACAAAATTTTTTTTTTAAAATAATAAATGAGATAGAGAGAACGGAAGGTAAATTGTAGCCCAGTGTAATGCAGAAAGTGACATGAAGTAGTAAAAAGAGAGATGAGATGTTAAATCCCCGTATAGCATAATGATAGCCACAGTTGCAAGAATGGCCGAGCGCCGTATACGAGTGGAATGCAAATATCACTTGGACGGTAATGCGCATCGCTCGATTTTCTCTCTTTTTTCCCTCAAACATATGGGTTATATAGCTTTCTCTTAACCGACCCTTTTCAATTCTACTCCCTTTTCCTTTTTTTTGCTTGCTTGCTTGCTTACTTGGTTTTTTTTTATCCTATAGCTTCGGACTACTGTCTTTTAGCTCGATCGAGAAATTATTGCCGATACATCGGCTCTTTCTCTCTCGTTTTTGTATTATTGTTTGCTCGTACAAACAGTCTATCGTACAATATGGAGTTTTAATTTTTATGACGATTACAGTTTAAATTTTAACTATTTACTTACGGCATGTGGTGAAATCATATTATTTTATCATGATAAGAGATAAAAATGACAAAAAAATGTTCTTTTATTTAACTTGTTTCACTTATTTGCAGAAATGACTTAATACGCTTCTAAGAACAATGAAAATTTTTATTAATTATAAATTTAATATTTTTCCTAATGAAAGAAATATCTTTTTTCATTTGAAGCTTTATTGAACATTTCGCAAACAAACAGCAATTATGTAGTCAAAAAAAAAAATTTACTTTATCAATATCGTCATGGAAAATATCAATATCTAAATATTTGAATTTATTTTATGTAAGAATTATCATTTATTCAAATAATAGATATATAAATATAAATATAGAATGTCAAATTAAGTGACGTGCGTAATTATATAATTAACATGCGACAGTGGAGGGGAGGAGGAGAAGAATAAGTAATTAATAATATAGTATATACGCTTACATAGAATTCAAAGAAATTATGTCATATATATAAATATAATATTATTGTCCGCATTATTAATTACCTTGGAAAAGTACATATATTACATAAAATTAACGAGGCTTAACAAATATTGGCTCTGACAGCTGACGTTATGAAAAAAAAGAAGAAAAAAAGAAGAAAAAAATATAAAGGAATTATATGCTTCTTCTTGACAAACAATATATGTACAATAATAATTGATTTCCTCGGCGACTAGTAAAAATAGAAAAAAAGAGAGGAAAGGAGAAAAAGAGAAAAAAAATAAAGAATCCTAAACGATGATGAACAGCGTTGAATTAATGAATAATTCATAACTGTCTAGCTCTGAGAACTTCACAAACTCTCTACGAAACATATGTTTCTAAACCTAACGTTTTGGTTATGCCAAAAAAATAAAAGAAAAAAGAAGAAAGATAACATAAGAAAATAAAGAGAAAGTTTAATACACGAGTTTTTAAAAAAAATGAGCAAAAGACGTATTGAAGTGTTAATTTCGTTATCGGACATATGCGCTAATTCCTGATAACATTCAGTTGACAAGTTAAAATGATGTCGTAAATGGAGGCTCGACTGCTGTTAAAAATAAAGAAAAAAAAAGAAAAATAAAGACAAGCAAAATCACACACACCTAACTGTTTAACTTCGGCTATCATTTTAGAATTTTAACCAAATTTATAAGATTTAAACTAGTATGCTTAACATATATTTTCATTATCTCGTTGACAGATAATTTAATCAATTTTATAATGACGCAATAATAGTTTAAACTTTAAAGTCATAACAAGAATGTTATCATCGATATGAAGCATGAATTTGAGAAATAACTTATTTCATGAATATTATTAGTTTTTATGAAATGTAAATTTCCATCCTTCGAAGAATAGATTAAGAAAAATAAAAAAAAAATTATATGATAATTTTATCATTTTTAATGAATTCAAATTAAATGGTCTGCGTTATATTCGATGGATTTTGTTGTTCACTTTTTTTTACGTTGTTATTATAAAATACAAGAGGGAGAAGAAAGAGGGACATTTTAATTGAAAAAGTTTTACCTCATAAGTTCAAGAGAAAACGCCATCATTCATCTTCCATCGATTAAGAATGCATCGAATAATTATATTTAGTGAAGTTTATTGACTGTATAGAAGCTAAAAGTTTTGCAAGGCATTTTTTACAAAATTACAGTTAACAGACTTTGACGTTTTAAACTTTTTCTCCTTATTCTGCATTATTTTTTTTTTTCTCTCGCTCCACTCTTTACTTAGCTAACCCTTTTTATAAGAGTTGCTCCTGTTTACAGCGTACTTATTCTTTGAACAATTTAATATTTAACAATTTACTTAAAAACGTTTAAAGTCGAACTATTATGAGCGCGGAAGTTTAATATTCGATCGACGTCAAATAAAATACCATGTTTTATAAAAAGCTAAGCTAATGTTGATGGGTAATTGACCATCGAGTGAAGAAAGAAGAAGAAGAAGAAAAAAAAAGAAGAAGACGAAGTTGAAGAAAGGAGAAAGAAAGGAGCTGCTTTAAGGCAATAAACTAGCAAATAATATACTATAGATTAAAGAAAGAAGAAATAAGAAAAAAAAAGAAAAACAAGATGGATATATATAAGAAATCGTCTGGTACATAATAGTTTATTGTATATATGTATGCGCGTCTTTCTCTTCTCGACTTTCATACCCTTTTGCCAAGAGAGCGACAGTATATCAATGATTCATATTTAATTGTAGAGGAAAAGGCTCGCGTATATATATATACACGCATTATTCCCCCGATGTGAGCAGTCTCTTGCGCCGCTGACGGTGGTACGATGTTATATACGGATTTATACCGCAAACCGCGCTCGCTTGCTCGCTCGCTCGCTCGCGCTCATACAGATAACTCAGAGACCTTTAAGATTCAATAATTCATTATGAGTGTATACAGCAAAGCAACAAAAAGAAACCAACAAAAATAAATAAATAAATTCATTATTGCCCACAGTAAAAGAGAGAGACTCAATAGGGAGTATCGTCGTTTTTTTTTTTTTTTTAATATTTTTGTATTTCTTTATTTTTTGTATATTGTATAACCAGCAGAGAGATTTGTTTTAATGCAATATGACATTGATGATTAATGCGATATATGATCGATAATGGAATTATCAAAGCTGCGTGTATTGCTTTAGGATATTCTATAATATTATGTGGTTCAATGTTCACATTGCCCTTCATTATTTATAATGGAATTAATATAATTTTCTTCATCGTATATATAACCCGTGTGCCTGAATCTACTTGAATAGAATTTCTGATTAGTCCTATATTACATCATTTTCAATCTAAAGCGTACAACCGACTGAATTAATTTCACTTGTTAGTGCATGTTTTATGTAATAGTTTCATATAATATATTCTCTATTCGAAACATGAACTTCTCTACATTGGATAATAAATTTAATTTTACTATTAACATTTTCAACTATAAATAAAATAATGAAAAAAAAAAATTCAAACAGGATCATTTTCTTTCGCGGATTATTTAAATAAAATGAATAATGAGACCGCAAGTTGGACAACAACAAAAGAACTAAAATAATCCTGACATATTATTTATAAGCGGAAAATTTTTTTACATTATTTAACAATATGATTGAAGGCTGTCACTTTTACACGAAGAAAAATTATAGATAAAATTATTATATTTCATAGTAACTGTCGTACCAACTTGATTTTTTATAAAAATTAATATATACGGTAAAAATTGCGACATCTATAAGAAGTATTTTATATACACATATTAATTTTTATCATATAGTAATTTCACCTATAGAATTTTTCTCCACGCAGATAGTGTTAATACATAGATAGTACAGCATACGCTTATATTAATGTTGTTGTTGCTGTTGTCATTGTTATTGTATATGTAATATATATATATTTATGATTGGAAATGGTTCTGGTCATTAAATATCCTTATTGCGTTTATATCATTTGGCAGCTTTATGTTTACGTTTACGATTACTGCAGCCAGTACCCAAACCAAACCTATATATGGCCCATTTCTGATCTTCTCTGATATATAACATATCCCTTTGTCACCTTTCTGTTTCTCTCTCTCTCTCTCTCCTTTTTTTAACTCGTCGCAGAATATAATTGAAAGCCAGTACTGTCAAGCCTATTTCTCTCTTTCTTTCGCTTATATTGCACGTGTAACGATTCAATTGTTTCGCCGCGTGCATCGAATATATATATACACGCACTACACACAGGGCAAGCCTATCTTGTGTCATTCGCCTTTCACTATTACCATTATTTATTTTTTTCTTTTTCCTTTTTTCCTTTTTTTATTTTATAAGTGTGCTTTTCTTCTTCTTTTTATTATTATTATCTTTTTTGTTTCTTTAAGTCAATTGTCGCAATATGAGACAAAGTGAGATAAAGTCCCTTTGTAGAGCCGGAACTAAGATATGAATTAGGATCAATTGTTCAAAAACATTAATAGCTTGTATATGATACAATGCTATGTGATTTGTAAAGTAAAACAATAATACATTAGTTTAACAGATTGCAAGTGTAATGATATTATTAGTCTGCTTTTTTTTTTCAATTTTTTTTTTGTTGTTTAAAAAAAAAACATGAATAAAAATTGAATTTTTTTTTTCATTTGAAGAATAGTCCTTTGTCTTTTTATTCAGGCATTGACATCAGTTTTAATTCGGGCGCAACCACGATCGGCGAATTTGTTTCGTTGAGTGAATCGACAAACAAGTTGTGGAAGCTTTTCGATAGCACGCTCTTTGGTAGCGGTAATAATAAATGGAGTATCACTCTAACAGTGGTATACAGTTTCGAGGATATAATACAAGCATCGGGTAGAGATTCGTCTTTTGTCCATGCTCGGGCTGTTCTGACAAATAAAAAAAAATTCTGGGTTGATAAAAAAAAAAAAAAAAATTGGTTCGAAAACAAAAAAAAAGGGCGTTGCGACAAACTATCTGTGAGGTTCATAGAAAAAAACAGTGTGCGCTCCAGCATAGGTTTGTAGAAAAGTCAAAATAAAATGGCGAGTTAAAAAGCAAGAGAGCGCACGCGACATGCAAGCAAGCAAAACGGTTATATATGCATTCTACTGTATGACTATGTTGGTATTTGAAAAAAAAAAGGAAAAAAAAATGTCTAGTATAGAAAAAAAAATGGTATATATATATACGTGGAAAATAGAAAATCACTGTGGCATTCGGTGGCTCTCTTTCTCTCTCTCTCTCCCTTCAATCGTTTTCTGTAGAGTGGGTAGAATGAAAATCAGAGACTCGTCGTCGTTGGCTTCATACCATATCGCGAATGCATAACACACATATACATATATAAATATATATATGTATATGTATATAAAAATGAGAAATAGAAAGAGAGAAAGATAGATTGTAGAAGTATAGAGGTAGAGAAAAGGATGGCCGGAATCGATAACGCCCCCGAGTCATTCGATAGTCATCGAAGCTCGTTTTCGTCTCTCACTCCTCTTACATATATATACTCGTAGGTAGCCCGTTCCTCTAAAACTAACGTATAGGCCTTGCGCGCTCTCTCTCTCTCTCTCTCTCTCTTTCTATGACGAAAGCGTGCATAACTCTGTGTATGCAAAAAGCTCGTCGTCGAGGGTTGTTTCTACTCTCCCCCTCCTCCTCCTCTTTTGCCTTCTCTAACAAGAGAGAAAGAGAGAGAGAGGGAAAGCAAAAGCTCTGGCATACATACAGGACGTAGTAACGCTAGCTCGCGTACAACAATGACAAACCGTGAAACAATGCTGGGTGCCACTGGAAAAATTCCAAAAAACGCGAATAATAAAAATGAGAGCTTGCAAAGCTTTCCTACCTCCCTCTCCCTACCCTTGTCTACTATCTCTCTCTCGCTAGTCGTTGGACTCTTCTCTCCTTCCTCTCCTCTCCCATTTTACTAGTTGCAACTGCTTCTCCGTGTATATGTGTGTATGCGTGAGAAACAAAAAAAAAATGAGAAAAGAAGAAAAAAATAGTGAGAGAGGGAGAGAGAGAGAGAGAGAGAGAGAGAGAAAAATGTAAAAAGCTCTAGCACACATCGAGCGCCTGGCGCTTCGTCGACGGGACAATACGCTTGCTATGAATGCCTATTATATTTATCTGTAACAGGCGTTCCGTAAAGCAAATAACACACGAACCTCTCACTCTCTTTCTCTCTTTCTTTTTCTACGACAAAAAAAAAGAATCGACCATGAGAGAGAAAGAGAACAAATTCAGCCTTTTTCTCGCGAATAGTATAACGTTTCTTTTTTTTTCAAAATGCTTCTCCATTTATCTTTTCTCTCGACAATTTTTTATTCGTTATTCTCACGAAAAATGTTTTGTTTTTATTTTTATATCTCTACATATATATATATATATATATATATATATATATATATATATATATATATATATATATATAGTTATTACTTGACTTTCTTGACGATAGTTACAGGTTTTGAATAAGCGAGCGCGAAAGAAAAGAAAAGAAAAAGAAAGAAGAAGAAGAAGAAAAAAAGAAGAAAGAAATATGTAGACTCATATGCAAGTGGCTACGTACTGTTTACAAATGAAATAATGTGGCACCACACGCGGGTGTGTCGATGCGTGACGCGTGCTGTTGGTCTTCGATGACGTGTTATAACGTGGTGCTTATGTATACGGGCGGCATGCGTGACAAGTTTGTATGCTCGAGTCTTCGCTTATAATATAATGTAATCGGACAAGATTCTTATTTCTCTTTCTCTCTTATGGATGAGTTCGTTCTATCGTTCTTATGAATCGCTTGTTTCGAACGATTACTTTATCGTTAAACCAAGTGAAGTATTATACTTCATTGATTATACACATATAAAGTAGGCGCTATGTATACGTATGCCCAAGACAGACAAATCTTATCTTCTTGTTTGATGATTGAATTAGATCGGCTCTTGTCTTTTCGAGAGGATAACCCCGTACATACTTCTGTTAAGTTAACAGTTATATATTATCGATTATTTCAAGAGTATTAAATTAATGATTTTAGATTAGCATTTTATGATTATTTGATTAATACTTAATTGTTCTTTCTTCTCTTGTTTCTCCTTTTTTTTTCTTCAAGCTTTTTTTTTGATAAGATTATTTTTGGAATTTTTATTTTGTAAGCTTAACAGACCTATTTTTAGAATGTTTGCTTTTTAGTCGTGTTGCTTTTATTTTTATACAAATATTTAGCGAATGCTTATATTGCGCTGACTTAGAAAAAAAGTACTGTATTTAAAAATTTTAATTTTAATTAAAATTATAATCGCACCCTTAAATCTAAAATTTTAAAAAAATTGTTTTTAATTAATTTTTTTTTAATTTTCGTATAAACAAGTATAATATCAATTTCGTATACAACAATACGAAATTGATATCTATATTTAAAAAGCTTAAGAATTTCATAACTTATTAATTTATTACTTTATTAATTTCTTAATTTATTTATTATTTAAAAAAAAATAAATAAAAATGTTTTATAAAAATTTGCAAACAGGGAAAATGTATAATATATTCTTTAACGGCATTACGATTAAATACATAATAAAAAGTTTTTTATATTTTGATACTTGGAATTTGAAAAATGTTGTCACGATAATTAAATTGATAAATTAAATTTTCCTCATAATATAATGTATTTAGATTAGTTTCCAATCACCTATTTTCGAAATACGTATAATTTTCTATTTTACAATGTATTTCGTTGTAACGAGAATTATATAAAATGTGTTTCAATATGCCGAAGGTTGAATTATTCAAATAAAATTATATCGATATTAAAAGACTTTTATATTTTTTTTGTGTTTAAATTACTTGACTTTTTAAATGGAGCATTTAAAATTATTACAATTTAACACATACCGTTTGATCATTTCATATATTATTTCATCATTTATATATCGTAAATTACTTTCATGAATATTCTTTTCTTTGTTATTGAAAAAGTTAATTACAAAATAATATTAATCAAGACCTATTGATAATAATTGCTAATTTATTCATACGTTACAGTGTTTTATCTAGAAATAACAGATATTATTTATTTTTTTATTCTTGAAACTTACATAAACTCTTTTTTATAATACTAATATTTTTTTAACATCACATATCGAATGAATAATGGCTTATTCAAATTTCTTTTTGTTCCTAATAATTTTGCATAAAAATATGTAAAAAAAACGAAGATAAAAACAGATAAAAAATATTCCTGTTTTCGAAATACGTGCAAGTCATTACGCAATTGTTTGAGAATGTTAAATTTGTTAAAGACATTAGTGGAATTAGCGTATAATATAAACTTACATTAATTAGCAAATATAATCTTTGCGATAATAGAGAAATCGTTCTAAATGCAGAAAAAGAAAAAGAATTTCAAAAGAGGTACAATAGAAATAAAAATAAAATAAAAAAAAGGAAAGTAGAAAGTAAAAGAAGAGAGTCAAAGTGCGAGAAATTGCAGGGTGTTCCTCTTATTGGAGTTGAAAGTGCCTCGACAGCGGTTTTACGCCCTTTTTCGCGAACGGGCGATCGGATAAAGAGAAATGTCAAAAAAAAGAGAGCTTAAAAAAAAAGAAGAAAGTAGTAGCAGCAGTAGAGGCAACAGCCTGGTAAAGAGGAAGTAAAACCATAGAGGAGGGAAAGAGAGAGCAAAAAAAAAGGAGAAAGAGAGCAAGTGGCGCTTCTGAAGCGAAATGACAGAAAATAAAGAGAAAAAGAAAAGAGATAGAAAGGGCAAAGTATAGCACGCGTTCTCGCCTGTACGAGTATATAACGAAAAAGAGGGAACAAGAGGAAGGCCAAAAAGAGAGAGCAGAGAGCAGAGAGTGAGTGAGTGAGTGAGAGCGCGAGGTGTGTGCCAAAAACTATAACCTGTTGCATACAGCAGCAGCAGCAGCAGTCGGTGGTGGCACGAGCCGAAAAACGCCCCCAAGCTCTCTCTCTCCCCCTCTTTCTACCTCATCCTCTCTTACTCATTCACTCTCTCACTCTCTTTTCTCTCGGCCCGTTGCACGTTGCCTGCCTGCTCGAGCGCGAGTCACGCCATCATATACTACTATTTTAGTGTATGCCAAGCACGACAGCCTGCAAGCGACAACCTTATAAGATATAATAATAATAATAATCATAATAATAATAATCCTTGTACACTGATGAACAACAAAAAAGAAATAAAAAGAAACGAACGACACTGGAGTAATGAAGGAATCATACCTGACACTTATAGCTTCTCTTTAAATGATCCTCAGAAACATTTTTTTTTTCGTTATTTTCTTTTCTTTTATTATGTGCTTGAGGATTCGCGTGAGTTTAATCAATCAGCAAAGTGTTATCAGTTATACTAAAGCAATGCTTGTGAACTCCACGCACGAATGAGCAAGTGCAAATGTTCACATCACGATTCGTTATTATTGATGGTGTTTCATAATTCGATGTTTTCAATCTACGTCATCGCCTAGCGTCATTATCGCAAAATATTGTGCGAAAGCTTTGATAAGCTTTCAGTTTATATTCATTCAGAAGAAAAAAAATGAAGGAAAGAAATATTAAAGCTTTACTAGTAAACATTATTACAATTTACTTCATCATACTTGACTTGTCGTATACAAAATAGTCTATTGCGTGATCTATTTGTTGACGTTTGTGTTATGTTTAAATTTTTTTTATTCACGAAGAATAAAGCGTAAGTTTCGATGGAATAAAGTTTAATCAAAATAACCTCGATCGAATAAAAATATTTTCAATTGAACTTTTTATCGTTCGAACAAACGAATTTTGATATATAATAAATATTGTTATACCGTAATTTTTCTTTTTGTTTTTTTCATTTCGTTAAAGATTAAGTTATAAATTTAACTTCTTAAAAGCTAAACTTTTTACAGCTTGATAAAGATTTTATATCGTAAATTTTGTTTATGAAGCATAATAAAAAAATACCATTGGGTAGATATATAAATTTTTATCAATATGAATAAACAGTAAAGCATTTATTTAGCTATAAAATCATTCATGGAGAGTGATATTTTTTTTTTTTTTTTTTTTTGGGATTTATTGATATTTAATGTCCGCTAGATAACATTGAAAAATATTCCAAATATCATATTTTCTTAGTTTTACAAGTTTTTATTGACATTATAAAAAGGAAAATTTTCGTCAAATTTTTATTTTAAAATAATGCTGTATACCTGAGTGTATTGTATATACAGTATAAAAAGAATTTAAGATATCAATTCATTAAATCGTCATGTTAATCAAACAGAAATTAATTAAATTTATTCTTAATTATTGTTTAGTTTGGCAATCAATTAATTCCTCACATTGTGTCATTGTATATATTACGATTTTAAAATCAAGAACTATAATATAAGGAAAATTTAAATTAACTTAAATAAATCGTATAAGGAAATTTTTTTAAAGAAATTTAGTAGTAAATAAAAATATCAAATGAATATTATCAAATAACATTATCAATTGATAAAAAAAAACTATAAACAATAAATCGTAATTTATTTAAACATAAATGACGCTAATTAAATTTGTCAAATAAAATGATCAATAGAAAAGCAAAATACAAAATTTCTATGAAAGCAATTAGCGCAAAAAAAAATTCAGAGTGAATCGAGCATTTCATTCGACACTTGGACAGACATGTCATATAGGGAGAAGATAAAAAAAAAGAAAGATTTTTCAATTCGCTCGGTATGTATCCGTCGTCATCAGCCTATCCCTTTTATTTTTTTTTTGTATGTGCGTATGTATATGCGCTTGTGTATTTTTATGAAATCATTGTTTCGGATGACAATACACCGGGATGAGCAGCAGCAGAAGCACAATGACTGTATGCGTTTGGTATAGGCTTAAAAAAAAAGAAAAAGAAAGAAGAAGAAGCAGAAGGGAGGTACATGTATATATTTACAAGTGAGATACACTGAGTAGAATGAAAAAGAGATATATACTGGAAAATGATAAGGGGGGTTGAAAGTGAGTACATGTAGCTTAGCGTGTAAGGTATAACATGTGCAGTAAAAAAAAAAAATAAGAGAGAAGGGAAATGTTTGTAGCATCGTTCCGTTCATTCGTTCGGGTTTCTTTGTGATGACTGTCGATGAAACGATGACATATTTTTCCGGTTTTTCACTAGCGGCATACCCCTAGGCAAGCAAGATTTTCTCTCTCTTTCTTTCTTTTATTTTTCTATACTCATTCACGCCCTATACGCCTGCGCGATCGTGTTGCACGATTTTCCTCATTCTCTCCTCCTCCTCTCTTTATTTACCTTTTTGCTACTGTTTTTTTTCTTTCTTCTACTGTTAGTTTATCTCTAGTAACTCTTTCTCTCTCCCCACCTTTCTCTTATCATACCCTCTTCCTCCCTTCTCTTCACAACTTTCTTTATTTTCTAGATCCTTTATTTCTTTCTTCCCTTCCTCTTTAGCTTTTATATACTCTCATTTCTATTTTCTTCTTCTCTATATCTCTCTTTTTCTTTCTGTTTCATTCATCTATTGTTTTTTTTCTTGTTTTATATTTTTTTGTTTTGCCTTGTTCCCATGCAGAAATTTGCGGGAAGACTTGCTACAACTTATGGCCATTGTCATTGTTAATGCAATTACTTTGTACTACTGCTTTATGCTCAGCTTTAAAAATACTAATAACGTTGAGAATATAAAATGCTTATGCTTATTTTTATCCAATGATCAAAAAAACATTAACCACGCCAACGAGCTAGAAATTTTTATTTCTATTCAAATATTTCTTTTTTTCCTTCCTTTTTTCTTTTAATAAAAACGTTTGAGAAAATCTTTATGATGTAGTACTTAAGTTTTATTGTTTATGACTCGATTAACGTTCCTATTTTTTTTTAAATATTAATAAGGAAATTATTCTTGAAAATTTATTTGCCTGAAAAGGATTCTATCTAAAAATTATATTTTAGATGCTTATTTCGCAAATACTTGAGTTTACAAGCTAATTTTATTAACGAACCAACAATGGAATTATACGCGGAAAGTTTTGAACGCAATAACGAAATATAATGAAATTTTATTTAAATTTTCATGAAGCATGTCAATAAAAAAACGTATAATAATATTTGACTTACGACGGACGATTTTTGGGATGGAAAAAAATTTTTGGCAATGGATTGATTCATCGTATGTTACTCACCTGAAACAGAAATAAGAAATAAAAAAATTAAAATTTCAAATCAATATTATTATTAGAAAAAATAAATACAAAAAACATACATATTTATTATTCTTTAAAGAGGACAACAGCATTAGAAAACAAAGAAAAGTAAAAAGAAATGTTGATTTATGTCTCAATACTTATAATCGGTGAAAACATTCTCTACGTCATTAAAAAGAAAAATAGAAATTAAAAAAAAAATAAGAAAAAAAAATTATAGAACGCACATTAGTCGCAACCAAAGCGGCAATTGTTTAGAAATTACATTTAGCATTTGTAAACAGCTTTCTTAAAGTTGATTATAGCATAGTGAAAAAAGAGGAGCGCTATATAAGAAAGGTTTAATATAAAACAAGTAACCCAGCGTCTATATACATAAAACATATAAACGTATGTATATATGTTATGTATATACAATTTTGTCCTTCCTTATTTTTAAAGCTAACTTTTTTTCCATCAATGCTTTGCCGCTCTGATAAGCTTTGTTTATAATGTCAGCGACAAGTGTAAGTCCGTTATCTCTTGCGACGTATGATTGAAAATGATATGCGTGCAGAGAGAGCAATGCAGAAAATGCATTAAAAGAAGAGAAAAAAAAAAGAAACGACCTGGACTAGAATTATTACAATATTTATTATACTTATGATATAGTCATGGCAATACATTAAAAAAAAAAAAAAAAAAGAAAAAAAAATTAATGTCTATGTCTTTATTTTTTTTTCCTCTATTTAATTTTCAATGTATATGGGTATTTATTACGCGCATAAGACTGTTGTGTATGTGTGTATATAACGAAACGCGTATACGTATAGATTATTGTACACGTGTATGAATATAATACCGTTACGGATCATTACGGACTACCGGAATGTCCATAAGCAAAACATATACAAAACTTCTCTCTCTCACAAACATTAATACAGATTCGCGTGTATAACAAACAACGACAGCACAATGTCCCGCTTTATTCTTTCTATTTTTATTATTTTTTCACTCTCCTTTTTATATTTTGTTTGTTATTATTGTTATGATTATTATTATTATTTGAACAAGTCATGGCAAATAACGTCCTTTCGAAAATTGAAATAATACGTAAAATTTATACCGGCCTATCATCATCGCGCATCGAATATAGGCCTTTTCTCAAAACTATTGACTCTGAAGCTCGTTTTATATATGTTTTAACATACAAATTTCCCTATATAATCCCTCTTTTGTTTTTGCTTGGAATTGTATTGTTACATAAAGGAGATGAGGGAGAGAGAGAAAGAGAGTTGAGTATGCATATGTAACGATTTATTTTACATTTATACACGGCGAAATAATAAAATTTCTATAGATACTGTTAAATCGAACGTTTACGACGATTATTTTAGGATATAAATGCTATACGTAAATGTTATTTATTCGTGGAAAATAACTAATATAAAGCAAACATTTTCTCATTATCATTCGGCATCACGTTGATATCATGTAACCGTGTAAATTCTAGCTAGAATTTTCGCGTATATGCGCTAATTAATATGCATGTTTATAAATATCTAAAAGCAATAATTTACTTATGCAATTGCGTATACCCGATTGTCATTCTTCGAAGAACAAATAAAAACCAATGACAACAATAACAATAATGATAATAAAAAATTGGTATTAATATAGATTTTTGTAATAAGAACGCGCTTGGCGAAAAAGATTTTTGTGCGCTGCTCCTGAAAGTTGGGAAGTTTTGTATGTCGGTTTTATATTTGCATAATAGCTTTAAGAAAAATACTCGAATTTATTGCTCTTGTACACACACTCTTACAAGCGCAAAGGCGAGCTTTGACTCTAAAGATTTATCAGTAAGCAATCGCAAATAAAATGTATATGCTTTTATCAAGGAACAAGAAATATATTACACTTGGCAAATAAATTCATATGTAATTCCCAATAAAATTTCAAATTCATGAACTGAATAATGGATCAAAAATTTTATATCCATATTAAAACATATATATCTTTTAAAAACATCTAATTCTATAGCCATAACACGATATTTATTATCATTTATTATTTTTCATTTTTTTTATTTTTTTTTATTTTTTCTGACTGATTTCACGTATAAACATACATAGCGACCAAGAACTAATATAAAGAGAAAAAAAATATAAGCAAAACATAGCCTTGACAAAAGATATATAATTATGAAAAAGAAAAAAAGAAAGAATAACTTCTCTGAATCTAATTTAGTTTCTTTCTCGTATACTGAATAAACATATATTTCACCGTTAACGTTTATTATATCGAGAGAAAAGAAATTTTGCATCGATGAATAATAGAGAAAATTTAGATATATTTTTTTTATTATTCGATTGAAAAGTTTATCAAGAAGAGAAAAAAAAGAAGCCAGAAACATGTATATGTATATAAAAAAAATGTAGAGTTGCATCTTGTGAGTTTCCGGCTTTCGAAAACGTCTTATAGAGCGTATTTTCCAAGGTATTTGTAATTTCCGATAGTTTAGCTTGACTTTATTTTCTCCTCCTTTCAACAGATATATATATCCGAGCAATCGTCATTTTGCAAATTCTTTGCTTTGTAAGAAGTTATAGTATCTCTCTCTTTCTTTTGCGTTTGTAAAAGTATATTAAAGGCGCGTTCCGTCCTATATAGTTATTAGAGGTGAGCGCTTTGAGCTCTTGCTGTGCTTATATATCGAGAGAATGAGAGAAAAAGAAAGAGAGAGGAGGTAGCCGCGCCATAATTAAGGTAATAAGCGAAATCGAACGAGTCTCTAAGATATCTAAGAAGGACTATATCGCGGCTTATAGTAACTTGAAAAACTAACCGCGAGTATAATTATGATAATCTCGTTTGGAATCGACTATAAGCCAATGATTTTTAAAAGCAAGCTTTTATTCGCATAGACTTTAAGAAAATAACTGTCTCTTATATATTAATATAAAAGCAAAAAAAAAAACCCGATCCGACTAGCCTTATATTCTTTTCTCTCATTGATACTCGTATACTATACCGTATAGATTATACGTATAACACTTTACGACGAGTGCGGCTATTTTGTCTCTTAAAAAACAAAAAAAAAAACCTTAAAAAAAATATTCCAATTCGCGGCTGCTACTCTCTCTCGCTGGGCATTTTTTATCGCAGCATTTATTCGCGCCCTCCAGAGTTGAACCTTTATTAAACGATGAAAACTTTATTGCTAATTGCCTCTTTCTCTATCTCTTTCTCTCTTTTTTTTCATTTATATATACATATAGATACGCATAACATTCTTTTTCATTTCGATTCGGTCCCTACTCATTTTTTTTTTTTCTTTTTTTTTTGTTGGGTTTGGTCGCAGTTTTGTTTGCCTTATTTATCGCGAGTCATTTCCGCACGTGTGCATATATACTGCCAAACTGTCGTTTACAAGCTGTGCCAATGAAAAATAAAAATAAAGAAAAGAAAGGAAAAAAAAATAAATAAAAGAACATATGATGAAAAGCAAATTTAAAGAGAGAAGAGAAGAAAAATCGACAAGGAATAGTCGTCGAAAGGAATATGTATCTTTCCTTATCAGGTTTGGCGTGCGCTGTACGCGAGAAAAGAGAAAAGTTGAATATGTAACATTCGTCTCTCGTTTTTTTTCTCCTTTCTGTCTTTCTCTCTCTCTCTAGGCTTTAGCTATATTCTGCCATTTTGAAAGCTCTAACGGCCCGTCATTCTTGGATTTACGATTTGAAACGAGGAGAGATAAACACGAAAAAATAATAACTGTAAAAAGTGCCGAACGTACCCATCGACGACGACGTCGAGGACGACGACGACGATGTGGACCGTTTCGCTCACAAACCAAACGGCTTCAGAGAGTTAGATCTCTGCCACCCCCCCCCCTCTCTTTTTATTCTCTCTTACTCACTTTTTTCTCTCTTGGATATATGCGTATATGAAAAACGCGTAAAAAATCGTCCATATTCATTCTACGGTATACAACGCATGGACATTAGTTCATATCTGAAATACTCTCACACATATAGTCTTTCTCCTTCTATTTCCTACCCTCTTTTGGCTAGCTATGAAGGTATCAACCCTCTCTTCAAAACCCTTTTTTTCTCTTTAGATCACTTTTTATTCTCTTTCTCTTACACCCTCGACTATGTTTGCAAAGAATGAAGAGGGGAAAAAGAGAAAGAGAGCCTATACGATCATTGATTATCCCATCAAAATGAAATCGTCCGAATGCAAGGCAAAGAATATACATACGATATATGAGATACTTTCTGTTGCACTACTCTAAAAATTATGATGTATGTAGTTTTCAGACATGTATTTCGAGAGAATCATGAATAATATTTTCCGATTTATTAATGTTTCTTTTTTGTTTTTCAGTTTTTTTTTCTTCTTTTAATTAAAAGTAATATATTATCGAAATATTTTTATATGAGTAAAAGGATTTATTAATTAATTAATTATCTTGTATTAATTTAAAACTTTAGCGAAGACAATAAAAATTCCAATGTCTTTCCTGCTTTAATGATAAATAGCTTTGATTATCGATTATTTAAAAATGTTGAAGGAACAATTATACAAGATGCAGGATTTTAAATAATTAAATGGGAAAATTTGAAATCGATTATTAAAAGATAAAAAAATAAGATATTAAGAATTTGAATATATTTCTTTCGAGTACAATAAAGTGAATCATTCATCAAAACGACGTAAACATATGTAATGTGTTAAAAGTTTGTAAGACGATGAACGGCAGGTGGCAAGTTTTAATAAATAGAAATTCAATATTTTTTTCAATTTTAAAAGTTTTAATAATTGAAAATATTATAAAAACAATATGACGAGCAAAAAATAATTTGTATTATAAGAGACATTTATTTATTTATTTCCAAAACTTAATAATAATTGTCTAAAGTTCTCTGGCCTAGAAGAATAATTATTGCATCAGCAGGTGTACGAATACCCGACTATTAGTTGATTGATCACCTGTCAGATTGCTATATTGCGACTATAATTTAAAAGATATTTTTTCATATTATAAGCCCCGTCGCCATAGTTGTCATCGCCGTCGTCGTCAGTGTCGATGTTGTTGTTGTTGTCGTTGAAGTAGTAGTGGTGAAGCGATGATGTTAGTAGTAGTAGTAGTCGTCGACGTCGTCGTCCCGTCGAGCCAAGGCAGCAACAGCGCACAGCACAATGCGTTTCAAACGATATTTTAATATAATCACATTTATTGTTGCGGTCGACTGAGTCATATGTGTAATAAGACGCGGTCGTTCGTTTTTTTTTCTTTATTTTTTTTTTCTTCTTTTTTTTTTATTTTTAATGTACCGTCTTTCTCTTTCTCTCGCGAGGTTCTCTCTTCTTTTAGCATCAAGCGCGTATATTGCATTAATGTAAATTCCAACGGCGCATTTATATGCAGATGAAAAATGCCATTTGCATTTAAAAGATTATCTCAATTTACATTATCTTGATCGTCGGTTTTTTCTATAAATTTACATTGCCTTTGCGTATTTCATTTACATTTAAATACATAGAGCAACCCAACAATGATACACTTTGTACGGCATTTACATATAATAGAGGAACAGCACGCGTACGCGTTTACTTTCTCTCTCTCTCTCTCTCTCTCTCTCTCTCACTCGCTCGCTCTCTGTCTTTTTCATATATGTATTATATGCTATAACGATAAAAATCATTTCGTCAAATTTTCCTATCTTTAAACGACAGTGTATGTGTGTATATTGTATAAAAAGACGTACGTAAGAATGATTCGCGTATATATAAATGAGAGAACCGAAACAAAAAGAAAAAAAAACATAATAAATGAAATAAAAAAAAAATGAAAAAAAAAGAAAGAAATGGTTGAGATCCTCAACAATCACGCAATTTTGTATCGGCTATTAGCACGTCCCTGCGTGTGCGCCCTGATGGAAATTTATGACAGCCACTTGATTGGGTTCAACGTTCCCCGTATATATTTCATCATCGGCCATATACTCAAGAAACAAGCAAGTAAGCATCAGCCGCCTTTAAGACGAACTCTCCAAACTCTCTTTCTTTCTCGCCTTTAAGCATTAGTTATATAGTTGAATTTTTTTTTTTTAACATGCTACGTATGCTGGGGATTTCACATTTTTTTTCTTATATTTTTTTTTTCGTAGTATACATATAAAAATACAATATATAACGAGACGTTCTAATGACCTTCGATGTATGGTTAAAAGATTAAATGACAAACAGACAGATGTTGGAATGGTAAGAGAAAAAAATGAAATATACGTTTTCTTTTGTATGTCGAAGAAATTGTAACTGATATTCTAAACAGACATACAATTTTTTCTCTTTTCAAACCTGTTCGACAAACATCTTAACACCATGCTATTATTTACAAATGAATTACCATTTAAAATAAAGGGAGAAACATTTGAAAATATAGAAGAAACGTTAAAATAAAGAAAAGAGAAAAGATAAAAAAAAAAGGTGAACATTGTTGATCTTGGTAATTTAGATATTGTCATTTGAAGGTGCGAGTATAGGCGAGAGGTTCGAAACACGTGTATTGTATGCTCGCGCTAATGAAATCGCGAACGCACGGGTGCGAAATCGATCGCCAAGCGAGGATAACAAAGCATATACACACGAATGAACAAGAGAGTAAAAGAGAGAAAATGAGACAGAGAGAGAGAGAGCAAAGCACGCTCTTCGCGTCGCGCTGAATATTTATATAGAAATGGTTACCGGAGAACATATTGAAACGCTTCGCTGGGGGCAGATGCGCCCAATGATATATTAACGCCAACTGTGCGCGCGATACGCCTCGAATAAATTAGAGAATTATTGTTTTATCGCTCGAGAGTCGCTTCGTTCTCTTTCTCTATCTTTCTCTCGCTCTCTCTCTCTTTTTCTCTCCCGCATATGAAAACACGAGAAAGAGAGAGAATTATGTGTATATATGAGCCTGCCAATATAACGTATATGTACAAATGAGAGAGAAAAAAAGAAAAATTGAGAGAAAAATATATATATATATATATATATATAGAGAGAGAGAGAGAGGGTAAAGACGGAAAATTTACAGAGAGGCAACATTTTTAGAAACTTCATGTATAGCGAGGGCCACATCTGCCAGCCATTGTAAAAATGTGTCAATTTTTATGATAAGAGGACGAACGATGCCGCACACTGTTATGGAAATATTTGCGGATATGATTTGCACGTTTGCGGGGACAAAATACCGACCTGAATTGTACGAAAAAAAAAGAAAATAAATAAAGAGAGAATAAGAAAAATAAAAACATATAAAATTTGCAATTTACAATATGCGCTCCGATTCATTTGAATAATATTTAATTAATAATTATCATTTTCTAGAAATTAATTAGCCTTCTCTCCTTCTAGCTTAAAAAAAGAAAGAAGAAAAAAAATAAAATAAAAACTTTCATATTAATCATGTTACCTTGTTACTTTCATTTCATACTTAAATTCATTCATTTATTTTAATTTATACTTTCCTTCGAAAAATTAAGCCCCCGGAATAATAATCTCGTAAAGAAAAGAAAAATAAAACACACTTGCGTAATATTATACGATTCTTTCTTTTTTTATATTTTTATCAAAGCCGTTTTCAGACAAAATATGACTTTAAACTTATAATGAACAATTAAAACATAAATAAATTAGTATAATAAGGAATGGAAAATTTAATTTTATCTTTCAAGCTAATATTCTAAAGTTACGAAATTAACTTTAAAGTATAGAGCCATCCATTCATTTGTACATCATGTGCCAGGATATTAAATCTTATCTACATCTACATTTGTTATTTAAAGAGATAAATAATTTTTTTTCCTCTTTTTCTTATTCTCTTTAATGAAAATACCTCCTACCGCCTTGAAAATAACGAAATTATAGCATTGAAAATTATTATTTATTAAATAAAATTAAATTAATTTAAAATGAACGCTAATTAAAAAAGTTGCGAGTGAATTGAATAAAGAGAAAAAAAAATATTCCAAATAATGATATAACATTGTGCAATTGCAACAAAATAATCGCTGTAGAGTTTGGATGAGCTGCAAGTAAATAAAATATGATATATAAAGCAGCCGATAAAAATTCTAAAGTTAAAAGTTGGATAGGAATATTTTTTTTTTTTACGTACTTGTTTTATTATTAATAATTTATTCGCTCATAAACAATGTAAATCCATCTCATTACACTTAAAAGCACGTTTTTAACGAGAGCGAGAGAGAGAAGTAAAAACGATTATTATTATTTTTCAATGCAAAGCTTCAAGTATAAATAGTCATGCATATAAAATGGTTATTCGTTGCTTGTATATTTTTATTCAAATCATACTTATCGTATCAGCAACGTCATATCGTTAGATTTATTTCATATCATTATTTACTATAGAGAGAGAGAGAGAGAGAGAAAAAGAGAAGTTGGTTATAAGGTCGTATAGTTGCGCATTAAAATTGCTCCTTTTTTGTGTATACTCTGCTTAAACATACACATATACATAGACTTATACATAGAAACATTAGTAGCTTACATGCATAAATACAACGATGAAGGAAAAGAGGTACAGTATACAGCCGCGGTTACGGCTATCTTTTTAATTTATTCAAACAGACAACGAGGAAGAAATGAGAGAAAAATATATTACATTTTCTCTCTCTCTCTCTCTCTCTCCTTTTTTTATTAGCTTCACAGAAAATTACGAGGGTACACTTAAAATTAGTGTATGTATATATATATATATGTGTATGCAGAAAGAGGGGGATATCAGTTTTGTATGAACAAGAGACTCGAAAAGGAAATTTTTTTTCCCCAACCTTAAGATAAGAACGAGAGAAAAAAGAGAAAGACTTTTAGGAAAGAGAGAAAGAAAGAGAAAGAAAGATTCTGTGTATACATACGCAAAAGACTATAAGAAGGGAAAAAGGAAAAGAGAGAAAGAGAGAGGAAACATTTGTGCTTGTATAGGTTGAAGCCTGAGCGAATATATTTAAATAAGCCGGTATAAATATAATTTGTTGCGGGTTAAAGGGAGAGGAGAGGAAAAAGAAGGGAGAGTAGAGAGAGAGGGCGAGGGACGCTAGTGTGGCTTCGACTCAGCGTCGCCGACGTAACTCGTTAAAATATCTACGCTATATACCAAGCAGAAAAGGGGGGAAGGCCCCCGCGAATATATTTTAATATTTCGGAATACATTAAAGTTTATCGCTGTCGCTCCGGCCGCCGCGGTTCTCTCTTTTCCTTCTATCTCTCTCTTCTTCTCTTGCTCTCTTCTTCCTCCGCCCTCGCGCATTTGCTTCTTCTTCTATATACCTCCTACCATCTCGTTCTCTCTCTCTCGCGGACTCTCAAATGACCTCGGAACGAGGCGCGCTTCTTCGAATATTTTATCAAACTTTGCACTTTATACCGCTTCACATTGTATATTTCGCCTAGGCGTTAGATAGATAAAAAAAAAAGAAGAAGAAGAAGGTAAGGAAAACTTTTGTCCGACGGTACTTGTGTAATCTTTTAAAGGGACTTTTCGCAAGACTTGTCGATGGCACCTGTACGACAGACACTTTATAGATTGTCTTATGTTAATGATAAAGTATTACACTTCGTTTTTCATTTTTTTTTCTTTCTTTTCCATCCTTCCTCTTTTTTTTTAATTTCTATATTTTTATTTCTTTTTATGATAAAAGAATTTTTATTGTAATGAAAGGGTATACGAGAAAAGTAAGAAGAGAGAGAGGGAGGGAGGAGAGTGTTTGAAAGAAAAGTTCAACCTAAACTCATTCTTATACAAATTAAATTCTTACCGTTCCGCCCGTTTACTTATGTAGTAAAAGATAAAACAGCGCCTTGTGCTCGTAAGAGTGAAAAATTGCTGCGCGCTGCTTGAAAGAAAAAGGCAGAAATGTAAATTTTGTATCCCCCCTCTCTCTTCTCTCCTCTCCTCCACCTCCTCCCTCCTTCCTCCCCTTAACTTTCACATTAATAAGAAAAAATGTCTATAATAAAGTTAGCCTTATGATAGGAAGAAAAATGTTTGGTCTTGGAAAAATTCGTTTCTTTTTTCTTTCTCTTTTGTTACTAAAGCTATATTATAGCTTCATTTATTTTTTTTTTTTTAAACTTTATCCATATCTTGTCAGTATTTCTTCCTCGTTCCTTTTTTTATATTTTAACTTATGCACAAAATGTTAAATTCAAAGTTTTAAATAAATATCTATGACATACACGGAAACTGGAGATCTATCGATATTGGAAAATTGAAAAAAAAGTGATGATTTATTGGCCTATAAGATATAATACTGATTAACATCTTTTAATGAAATCTTATTTAATATTAATTTCAATCGTTTTTTTTTTCTTAATTTAATCAAGCAATGTAAATGTAAATAAAAGACTACATCAAACACGAATAAAAAATAATATTTATTTATTGATTGAAAATAAAATATACATATTGAAACGGCGTTTCTTTTAAAAAATAAAAAGAAGAAGAAAGCACGAGAATGTATTTTAAATTCTTTGGTGTAATTATATACAGGAAGTAACGTAGAATAAATGCCAAATACTTATAGATCTCAGAATCTATTTAAAGTACTAATACTTTTTTTCAAAGAATTGTCATAAACATAAAATATTATGATAATGTAAAATAATAATAATAATTTCACAAAACATTAACTTTTGTATGAAAATTACTGCTTACTGATAAATACTAAAAATAATAATAATAATTATAATAGTTAAAAAGAAAAAAAAAGACTGTAATTAGTAGCAGTTGATAAGAATGTTGAGATTTTTAAAAAGAGGTTATTTAATTTTAAAAACATAATTACGTTTTTTTCCTCTTCTCTCTCTCTCTCTCTCTCTTTTTTTAAATACATATTCGTATGGAAATTAATCTTTGTCGTTAAGAGCGTGAATTAATATTATGAATGATTAAAAAATTAGTTTAATTAAAGCTGAAGAGTCGCTGACTAGTCATCGAAAGCCGTCGTAAATCAACTAGGAGAAATAATTAAAAATTTTCCTTATCGTTTGCAATAAGGCTCGTCATGTCAAATTAGCTTATATACGCTCCTGTACAAGCACTTATAAGTTATGTTGTACACATATGAAAAAAACGAAAACACAAGAAAAAAATAAAAGAAGTATGTAATAAATACATATATACGCTCGTTATATATGTATATACGGCGCAGTTGCAGGGCTTTTTAAAATTTGCATTTAAAAAAATTTTATTATTACCGTTGGGAGGGAGAGGAGAGGAGAGAGCGAGATACAAAGTGAGTAAGAGTAAGAGAGCGAGAGCAAAGCATTGCGGACTAAAAGTTTTAAAAGCCGGCAATAAAAAGGCGCTCCAAGTGCTTTTTACGATAAGTTTAACTATGCAGTTCGTCACTACTTAAAATATATTGCTACAGCTAAATTTCATATTCCGCGTTATCGCGCCGCAGCGCGCACCGCCACCACACACACCAGACACACTTCTCCTCTATATACCTTTACATTTATATACAAAAATGAGACAGTCAAATAGACAGAGCATGAGTATAAGAAGTATAATAGTGAAAGAGCAAAAGAAACCGCGAACAACTTTTCAAGTTTTGCGGGTACAAAGAAAACACTCGGCAAAACTCCCTAATTATAAAACATTTCGTCAACTTTATTCAACTCGGCTAAAAATGTTTTTGTTTCCCCGAGCCCGAGCTATTTAAATAATTGCTACTTTGACATGCTTGATTAGCATTCGATTGCGTAACACTTTTAACCATTTTTTTATTCTTTAGTTTTTCCTTTCTTTTTATTTTAGCGAAACCCTTTTTTTTATTACGATAATAACTACTACTTAGGCCGTTCTCTTTATTTTCTTTCGTAATTGAAAGTCAATCTTATCTGAATGAAAGAGCGAGTGTCATATGATTCACAAAACGTAACGTTTAAATATTACGAGACGTTTAAAAGAAACCAAGTCACGAAAATAGACAAAGATATTTGGTTTAAAATAAGGGGAGGAAAAGTGGCGCCTTGTAGAGAAAAGTAGAAGAAGAAAATAAAAGAAAATAAGAATAAGGGGAGGCTGAAAAAGAAAGAAAAGAAGATCGAGATTCTCTTTCTATCTTTCTCCTTTTTTTTTTATTTGGTCGCGAGAGCTCTTGGGTTCGTAAGTTGGATACGATATAGCCCGGGTAAAAGAGAAGGAAAAGTTTGCCTAACGGTAAAGCGATGAGTTAACATTAATATATTCCGTCTGAAAGTTTTTATAATATTCTTGGGCATTGTCTGGGGCTACGGAACAATAAAACCGCTGTTCCCGTTTACGACGGGCGATTTTTCAGCGAGTCGCTGAAACGAGGCGAAGCAAAGCGCGAGTATAGAAGTGAACTAAACGTATAGCACACACAAGCCAAAGTCATTCTAGATATTATACACTGTGTTGTATGTGACGACGATGAACGTGGTCTTATTTTTTTTTTTAAAAAAACGGAGTCAAGGAGAAAAAAAAAGTATAAAATCAAAGAAGATAAGATATTTTAATGTAGAAAAACGGTTACTGTATAGGAGTTTTCTCAAATTTTTTTCTCCTCAGCTGAAAAAGATTAATTTCGCGGAACTCTCATAGGTGACGAAGCTTTTGCCAAGATATATAATCCAACTTTTAAAGACAATCCTTGTATTGCAACCCTCTTTCCTTTTCCTTCCTTTTTTTCTTTTTTTTTAACAATCCAACGACTATATTTTTGGTTCTTCTTTCTCACGTACAATTTATTATTTCTTGAAAACGCATACAATACAAGTTTTGTATTTAACGATTAACAAAAGATCGTGCCCCTCTCTTGGCTCTCACCCTCGGCTTTCTTGGACAACTTAAAAATAATAACAACAAACGAATAGCAAGTAACGATCCTTTACCTCGCGCACATTTTACTCCGACACTTTTCATTTTACGAGACTGTTTTTCATAAATGTGCTTGGAAAACACGAAGAGAGAAAAAGATAGAACCTCCTGTTCTACTGTTTAATTTAGCAAATTAATAGTTATGAGAAATGTAAGGCATAAATAAACAAAAATATGCATTTCAAAGAAAATGAGAATGAGGATGAGATATAAGGAAAAAGATCTTTTCTTTAAATTTTTTTTACCCTCTATAAGATCTTATTTTCCCTTTTCTTTCTCTTAACAAATTATTGACTCTCTAAACTGGCTGAAAATGTTGAAATATAATTTTTTTCTTTTTTTTTATTATTCCTCGAAGGAAAAGAAAATCGGAAATAAGGGAAATAAACATTAAATAAATCTGGATTTTCACGATGGATTCTTGAAATTGGCAACGCCGCGAGTTCGTTTATTAAGGGGAAGAGAGAAAGAAGAGAGAGAGAGAAGCTAAGTGACGTAGGGGGTGGGAAAGACGAGAGCGAGCAAGATAGAAAATGAACAAGTATAAGAGAGAAATAGAAAGAAAGAAAGAAAGAAAGAAAAGGAAAGAGAGAGAGAATATAAGTTAAGGTAGGAGGGGGAATTAAAAGTAAACACGTCGAGAGCTACGGGTTCTTCTGGTTAAAGTAATTACGTGCCACGCCAGCTGCCGCGGACTTTAAATTATAGAAATTATAAAACGCACCAAGAAATGTCCTAACTCTTTTTCCTTTGCCTTCTTACTCTCTTTCTCTTCTTTCTCTCTCTCTCTCTCTCTCTCTCTCTCTCTTTCTCTTTCTGTACTTGCTTATGTTTCTGTTTTATTTTTTTTTTTTCAACAACCACAAGAGTTCTCTATTCCGTCGTCACTTTACCTTTAACTATGTATATATGTATAGATATATATGCACTTATATATACATCAAAGTAAAATTTATCTTTACGCACTCACCCTTTACTTTTTTTCCAAGATGGAAAATATTCACCCATGTCTAGTTAAAAGAAAAAAAAATAAATCAAAATTTGTTAAACTGGTAGGCGAATGAATATCCTACAACTATTCGCTTTCTTATTTAATATCTTTTTGAAGAGAAAAAAGATTTTCACCGATAAGATTGATAACCACTTGTTTTACGGCAAAGGAGCAACAAAATATAATGCAGCAAGGAAAGCGCATCAATGCATGACAATGTAATATTTGTAAAGGAGTTTAAAGCTTTGAAAAAGATGTACAATATATTGTATTTATAAACAGCCTTTAATAACGAAATGAACAAAGAAAGAAGTAGAAGAAAAAAAAGAGCTTCAAAAAGTACAAAAGTTAAAAAAAAAACACTCGCGCACGGCAGGTGTATCGGTCGTTATAGGGCGACGTACTTAACGATATTATATATATATATATATATATATATATATATATATATATATATATATATATATATATGGATGAATGGAATAAATGCTTCTTTTTTCTCGCCAAACACTTCTACACTTGTGCGTCAAAATGTACATATATATGTGTGTAAGCACAGCAACTTATACAAGCGAAAAGAGAAAAGAAATATACTAAAGGAATTTCTTAAGCTCTTCGCTTGCCGCGCGTACGCGGCTAATGCCTTCTTCTCTTCGGGGCCCCTCTTTGTCTCGCAGTGCCATCATTTTTCTCCGGTAATATATTTTATTGCTGTCATTCTTTTCTATCTCTCTCTTTTTTACTCCTCTCGCCTCTCTTTTCTGCACTTATACGTGTCTCTTCTCCTTCCCTTACTCTTCAGCCCCTTTTCTTAGCTTCATGTAAGAATTCCTACAGTATCACCATCTACTACCCCTTTTACACCTCGCGCGCTCTCTCTCTCTCTCTCTCTCTCTCTCTTTCTCTCTTGTCCCTCTTTTATCTTTGCCTCTTAAGGCCCACCTTTTTCCCTCATTCCACTTTTTCTCCTACTTTTTTTTTTACTCTCACTCTTATGCTCTGCTTTTCTATAAAGAAAGAGTCTAATACTGTATTTTTAATTTATAAAGAGCAACGAGAAAAGAAGCGCGCACCCGCTCTCTTGCTCGTTTCTCTCTACATAGGGCCAATGGAAGTTTGCGCTTGTAGCGAAAAGAGAGAAAAAAAAAAAGGTAGCGGCAAAAGAGGAGCGACAGTTAAAAAAAAATATATAAAAGGGAAAGAGATGGAAGGGGGGAATGAGAGAGAAAATTAAAGTAAGTCGTATTTTTTATGCGCGGAGAATTATAATTTCAAAAAAATCGCCTTAATATCTCGAGTGGAGAATTAGCTCTAGCTTAAAATTACACAATACATAGTTTTTTTTTCCCTCTGTCCTACTCCCTTCCTCCCTGCCCTTCTTTTTCATGTCTTCTCATTTTTTTTATCTCAATTCCTTCTTCACAATCTCATCCACCTTGAATCTTTTTCTCTCTTACTATTTCTCCTTCACCCTTTTTCTTTCTCTCTTACTCTTATTTCTATTTTAATTCTTCATCTTTATTCTTCTACTTCTTCCATATTTTTTTCTACCTTCTTCCTCCGGTTGTTTTATTCTTCTTTCTCTCATAAAATAAAATAGTTTCTCTCTTTTCCTTGGCTCCTCTTTCTCTTTCCTTCTACTTATACACTTTGATATTGCCATCTTACTTCTCTTTTCGTTCTACCGCTGAGAGACTTTATTATACGTTTTCTCTCTATCTTTTCTCTTCTTTCATTCCCGATGTGTCCCCCCTCGCTCTATTTTTCTTCATCTCTTCCCCATCAGAACGAACGCTCAGCAGAAAGAGTTCGCGCGAGCCGAAGAAGGAGAAAGAGAAAAAAGATACAGCGACGTAACAGAACGGCAGAGAGACAAGGACGCAAATATAATTGTATCTAAATTATAATATACAAATAATAACAGCTATAACGGCAGTCTGACGCCAGTACAGCCAGTCTGGAAAGTTTTTCGCTTAACTTCTTACTCTCTTTCTCTCCTCTCTTTCTCTCTCTCTCTTTTCTCTTTCAAGGCTATATATATTTTATATTTATATATATATATACATATACATACATATTTGTAATGAAACGCACTTTTTGACAAAAAGATTCGTGAAATTTGTTTAGTTTCGCGTTTTTCTATAATTTTATTGTTAAATTTTGTATAAAATTGAAGAATGGAAAAAAAATTGCCGAAAATGAAAGCATGCATATGCGAAATTATTTCTCATGCACGTGAATATATATACAGATAGCGAAGAGTTTTGAAAAGGCAAGATATATGAAAAAAAGGGATATAAATAATTACAAGGTGCATTCGTTCCATAGGTAAGGAGTAAAGATGAGGAATAGGAAAGAGAGAAAAGAGAGAGAAAAAATCGAGGCGATGCATCAATCATGCGTTATAGTGTATTCTATATTATTCGAGAATGGGCCGCGAAAAAATATTCGTCTCTGTCTTCTTCTCGTGCTTGTATTCGCACACACACACACACACACACATACATACATATACACAGGCACAGCATTTACTCTGAAGCTCATTCTATATATTCTTTCTCCTTTAGCGCGTACTTTATATATAGTTACATGTATATAAAACGCGCGAGAGGGGCCGCATATAAAAAGCATAACGACTTCAAAGATAAATTCCTTCTACCCATAAGCAAAAGAGAAAGAGAAAAATCCTCTCCCCCTCCTTTCTACCCCTTTACCTGGAATTTAACTTATAGAAAGAAAGAGAGAGAGAGAGAGAGAGTGAAAGAGAAGGAAGAAAAATAAGCTTGGAAGGAGTAATAATAAAGAAATATGTTTCTCTTCAGTCAGAAGAGGCTTGAGAAAAGAGAAAGAGAGCCACCCCTTTGCTTTCGCACATATACTTATCACACACATATACATACGTGTATATTTATATATTTATATGTATATGAAAAGAGAAAGAGAGTAAACGTTTGTCCAGCAATTTCGACATCCTTTCTCCTTTTCTTATTCTTTGCTACCTTTTAAAGCTTGTTATCTTACGTCAAAACCATCTGGCATATAGTATAAGAGAGAGAGAAAAAAAAAACTAATTGTCAATTTTACTTTTCTTACGTTTATACCGGGAACGTCCCATGTTCTTTTCGTATACTTGTCTTTCTTTTCTTACCTTTTTTATTTTTCTTTTTTTTTTCTTTTTTTTTCTTCTTTGCTCTTTTACACACTTACTCACGTTTTTTTTTTTGCTTTTTCCTTCTTCTTGTCTATTATGTGAAAAACTCTAGGTCCCCCCTCTTTTCTTTTTACAACACGCGCTTACAGTAACATAATGAATGTTTTAAATTTTCTAAAGTGCACTTTAATTTCCTTTGGATACGTAAAGCATCCCAAGTAAGGAAAAGCTAATAAGAGACTTGTTTCTTTTATTTTATATATATATGCTTTTTTCTGCTTGTGTATATCTACATGTATATATAAATAATACTTTGGATTCTTATAAAAAATTATCGTACAAAAACTTTTGAGTAAATAACATGAATTTTATGGTACTTGTTAAAAAATAATGTTTATTTATACACGTTAATGACTCTAATTTTGATTAATTACTTTAAACATTCTTAATTATATACAACTAACTCACTCGTGTTACTCCTCTTCTTCTTTTTTTTCGTATTATCCTTATTCTTTAATTTTCTCTTGAGCACTCTTTTGAACGTGTACGCGTTTTCTTCAAAATGATGATGAATACGTAAAAATTTTAACGTTTCATTTAAACATTTATTTAAGGTGAATCATTCGGCATATGAAAAGCAATATAAAGAATAAAAAAAAAGGTTTTCTAAAAAAAACCGGTTACCAAGAAAAATATATACCTGATTCAACTAATTTAGAGTCTACCTAAATACCAAGTGGGTCTTTTTATAATTATAAAAAAGATGTGTTAATGTATTTTTATTTAGCAAAAGCTTATTTTAGCTCTCCAGCATTCATAAAATAAACAAATAAATAAAAAAGAAACGAGGAGATAGAAAAGATAGCAAGGAAAGTAAAAGACGATAAAAAAAGCAGTTTAAAAAAAAAGGAAAAAAAAAAAAAATTTGTTATGATAAAAAAAAGGTAAACAGAAATGTAATTTTGTTTAAAATAAGTTGTTTCATATATGAGGTTGAAGGACGATTGGATTTCCGAGTTGCGGCGCGTGCGGAACTACGGAAGCTCGCTGCCTCGAGCGACGTCGAGAAGAGAGAGCACATCGCGCATGAAACACCTTCATTTTCCTTGGGCTGCTGGCGTTTGTATGTACACATGCACATGTAGACTAACACGTATAAAACTCGACTCGCGCCTCTAGTAGTCGTTCCTCTTTCTCTCTATCATTCTCCTTTAGTAAGAGAGAAACTTGTCTTCTCTTTGCTCTCACCACGTACATAAGAGTACCTTATATGATCGATTTTCTTCCCTTGTAATTCACCCAATTACATTCAGGACAATTTACTTACAGAAAATACACGACTAATTGACAAGTTAAGATCGTGATTAAAATCTCAGAATGAGAACGTTTCTTCTTGTCATTTTCATGTCTTTTTAAATGAAAATCAATAGCGTGCTTTATACACTTTTCTTACTCTTATTATAACTTTTTTTTTACAATTATTATCATTGGCATATGAACTTATTTGCTTGACACTTTGACATTAAAAAATTGTGTAAATAAGTACGGCTGTTTATCGTAGAATATATAAAATATTATATAACATTCCTAATGTTAATTTATGTATACTGTTGGAATAAATTAAGTAATGCATGTTTAATGATTAATAATACTTTTAAAAAAACTTGTGTATGCGAGAAGAGAGGGGGGCATATACATAAGCATTATACACTGTTAGAATGCTTAAGGTTATATTTTATGAAATTTAAAGATTTCGCTATTATAATATTTAAATTACTTACGAACTCGGTTTTCCTGTTTAGATGGAAAAAATAACCCATCAAAATTATCATATATTCTAGGCAACTATAAATACGGAACTATTCAGAGAATTTATTATTTTTTCTTGCTCTTTTTCTTAAATCACAGTGGGAAGGTATACTGTCTCGTAATTTTAAAATTCTTTTGCCGTTACTTTAATATTTATATATGAGAAGTACTCAAAACAACATTATAAATTTTTTTTTATTTCAATATTTAATATCATTAATCTCAAAGTTATTATTATTAATTACATTATGTCTTTTTTTTCTATTTACTGAATATTGATTCTTTTATTTTTAAAGGAAATGTTAGATTTATAGATATTTCTGGTTTCTGTCCCTCTTTATTTTTAAAAATATTTTCATTGAAAGTTTCTAAGAAAATTAGAAATGCGACTGTAAATTCTGGCTTAAGATAACTTAAGCCTGTTATTATGTATATAATAAAAACGAAGGGGGAGGGCACAAGAGAGATTTCCAGGCATGACTTTTAAAATAAGCATTTTTATCATGATACATATGTGCATATTGTATACATAGTGAAAAAAAATAAAAATTTTTTCAACTATAACATTACGGAAGCATAAATACATTTGGATTAAAAAAAAAAAAAATTGGAGTATTTTAAAAGGTAAACTTGTAAAAATTGCAGTTAAAAAAAAAGGGGCAGGTATAAGAGAGGGGAGACAGGGACGGAGACGCAGATAACGTTTATAGTGCACTTGTCACAGAACGAAGTAATACATATACAACAGAGAAAAAAAGAGAAAAAAAGAGAGAAAGAGAGAGAGAGTGGAGCGAGCATTCTGTTGAGCGAGCCAATAATTATTGTTTTTACGCGGTAGCAACGGACTGCAATTAAAAAGTGTTTATTTATTCAGACCCCGGCTTTTTAGCATGCGTGCTCTCTCTCTCTTTCTCTCTCCAAACTCCTACATAAATATATATATATATATATATATATATATATATATATATATATATAGACTCCGCATAACGTATGTACGTTTACGCCGATCACACAAACAGTCAAGAGAGAGGAAAAAAGATGGAACTAAAATCCAACGAGCAATGGCCAGGGCTACGATTTTTTAGCTTAAACAAAGTGCTGATTTCCAATTTTTACCGGTATAGTAGATGGATGGAATGAGGGGAGCGAGCGAGAAAGAGAGAGAGAAAAAAAAATTATTTACCGCCGCCACGACGATAAAAATTGTCGACGCATGTGAAATCGTCCGATAAAACCGCTGACGCTAGTAATAAGGAAATCTTATAAAATATGTATAAAATAGAATTTTTTATATATATATATATATACATATAAACTTGATAGTTGCGCAAAAAAAAAGAAATTATATAAAACAAGATCGATTAATAATTTAGCGTCTCTATATACATCGATACTTACTAGGAGAGTATCACATCTCCGGATCACGGATTTTGCTCTAACTTTGAGATAGGTTTTCAGATGTCAAAATATGGAAAAAGCCAGAGTTATAGACCCCAACTCTCAATATTTCTCTAGTTGCAGGCAATTAAAGAAAATCACTAAAAAAGTTACTAGATTTTCAAACGCTTATAATTCTTTAGCATTAATAGCTAAACGCTTGTAACTGTTTTTAAATGAAAGCTACGTTCAAATCCTTTCGAAAAAGCACCTATAGCATATCAAAATATTATTTTTTCCCAAACTTACAGCGTTATGAAAATTGTACTACATTTTAACATTTATCATTAATTAATATTTTTAAAAGGAAATTCAGCTCAAATTCTTATAACGCTGTAAGTTTGGGAAAAAATAATATTTTGATATGCTATAGGTGCTTTTTCGAAAGGATTTGAACGTAGCTTTTATTTAAAAACAGTTACAAGCGTCTAGCTATTAATGTTAAAGAATTATAAGCGTTTGAAAATCTAGTAACTTTTTTAGTGATTTTCTTTAATTGCCTGCAACTAGAGAAATATTGAGCGTTGGGGTCTATAACTCTGGCTTTTTCCATATCTTAACATCTGAAAACCTATCTCAAAATTAGAGCAAAATCCGTGATCCGGAGATGTGATACTCTCCTAGTTAGTACGTAGAGAGCGTAGTTATTCACGCGCGAATAAAACGCTCAATAGTTTTTTTATCGCGATAATGCTTATAATTACATATTTAATTGAATACATGCAACACAGCCATGCATACGCGCGTACACATACAGACCCCCTCTCGTGCACGTAAGCAAAGAGAGAAGATTTAGAAAGAAAAACGTTTAACGAGAAAAGAATATGTACCGAAAAGAGAACGTTCGACGTATAAAAGCTTGCAATTTCTGTATATACATATATTTGCCTGGGTGTTGTTTGACGTTATCTCGTCGTGGCGTGATTTATTATTTATTAGCGCGATAACTTTTATTATTGTAACCCCAGTGTCTTTATAAAAATATTCAAAGCTGCGATTATATTACTGTAATAGATTGCAACCGTACGCTGCAAAAAAAGAGAAAAGAAGAAAAAAAATAGCTATTAAATAAAACATATGTAAAAAGAGAGAAAAAAAATAAATAACATTGCTGTGTAGATCTCTAGGAAACAGAGTTGGTGACAGCTATATATACATCGACACGCAAGCCCGTTTTCGAGTACGTTATGTCGTTTTGTAATTTTGCCGATTGAAAGTACAAAAATAAATACAATTATCACTGCTCGCTCCTTATCTGGCAAAGAAAATTTGTTAAAACCTTGTCGATTTTATCGAATTTAAATAAATTACAATAATAATCATTAAATCTAAAACAATGAAAAAGAAAAACTTTGAAAAATTTTTAAACATGCATTTGATAATTGAATGAAATAAATTTTCAGTATACTTTTTATGGTATATACTAGTAGCGATTTATTTAAATAACCGAAAACACTGACTTTCTATATATTCGAAATTAAACGTTTGTATAAATTAGTTGAGAAAATTCGCTGATTCTGTTGCTTCAACAAGACAATTAACGATAAGAAAATATATAATAAAGTTTTGAATAATATTATAAGAAAGCAGCAGCAGCAGCAGCAGGCAGCAAGTGTATAACAATAATACATGTATATAGAGAGCGAGAGAGAGAAAGAGACACGTGATAATAAAATAAAAATCCCTGGAGATAACAGTTGAAGAGTAACGTGTATATGTGTGAATATATATAGTTGTTCGGGTCGCTTGTAAAACAAATCGCGTTCGGCTTTTATATTATAACACGGGGCTCTGACTCTCTGGGAGCTCTATATACACTCGGCTCGCAACTATATATACACGAACGAAAGCGCGTTCACGTCGACGCGATGTCTGTTTACACAAGACTTATGCAACGAAGCGCTCTTTTCTCCCTCTCTCGCGTATATTGTTATTATCATTTAGTATACGCCGATTTATTAGTCTTATTATACAATTTTCGAGTCCCGGAAAATTACCAGTAGAAGAGATGAAGAGAGAAATATATGTACTCTGAAATATTGCCGCATCATCATTACTTCACAATTTTATAAATTTTATAAATATACATTATTTTTTTTCAATTATACACTATATAATAATATAGAGACGGGCATTTTTGTATTATAACAATTATTGCGTTATTATTAAGTATATTTAATTTAACAATTTAATATTTTATTATCTATAATTCAACGGACTAACGTAGAAAATATTGTATATTGCTTGGAAAAGCGAGAGAGAGATTCGAAGCACATAAGCAAGGCCAATGCAAGCCGTGCGCGTAATAATTTCATTAATTTTTATTATAATTGCCCGGAGTGTAATTAGATGAATGTCAGGACGGTAAATCCCAAATGCAACTAGCGTACATAATAATACAATGCTCGTACAATATTCAAGCGAGTACCGCGTTCCTCTATATACATATAACTGCGCGCACACACACACACACACACTCTCAAGCTCTCACATATATATAATATATATATTATGTGTATATATTTAATGCACAAGTGCAGAGAGAAAGAGAGAAGAGAGTATATGGAAGTACAGTTAGAGATATCGGCTGTTGTTTATCATTATTTATGTGTACGCAACCAAATGGGATGGATTCGGACATAGAGACAATGGAATTTACAATATTTCACTTATATACATATAATACACATGTTACATAAAAGAGAATCTCATCTCTTCGTTTATAAGTACAGTATATTTTCTAGACTAAAGCAGACTCGCACAAATCCTGACGCACCGACAACTGCACGTGCATTCAACGTGAAGAGTTAGATTCTACATTTTATTTTCAACTTTACTTTTTAAATATCATCTTCGTATGTATACATAATAGCGTAGAGTTTAACACCCAGAGTTTTAGTCGATGCAACAAAGATAGAAAAAGCGAGAGATTCCGTACAATACATAGCTAAAAGTAAAGAGAGATAGGAAAAGACACATTTTCTACACTCATTATCAGCGATAAATGTTAATGCTCTCGAAACTGGAATGGCATTTCCAACAATTTCAATAATTAATACTTGTATATTCACTTGATGGCGATATATACCAGTAGAACATCGACATACGTACTCGCATAACAATGGAATCTCATACTCTCTAACTCTCTATCACTATCTCTCTCTTGTTCAATATAGAAATTCCATGAGTAGTTTGGTTGCTGGTCTACCCCCCCTTCCACTTTTCCACCCTTGATTATTAATTACTTATAACATTTGCGTCAATTATTCGTTTAGACTGGCCTACGTTTATAAACTGGCGATCTGCGCTGGTGTGGGGCATATACGCGCGTTCAAAGAGAGAAAGAGATTCAGAGATTGATAGAGAGAAAGCTTTGGTGAAATGACAAACATTCGCGACGAAACATCACGCGGACACTTGTTTGCAGACTGATTTTCACGACACGCTAACGGATAAGCGATCACTTTTCCTCCTATACATTCACATTCGAAAATCATTGCCATACTCGCTAACTACCTTTCTCTCTTTAACATTCTTATTCTCTCTGTCTCTTTTATTCACAATTTTCGCCGCAATTTTAAACGTTTGCTTGCTCTTTTTTACACTTTCGCGCTAACTAAATTTATTGACTCGTGAATTCTGGCTCTTTTTGTTTTAATCGCCGAATAAATTCTTTTACATAGAAAATTACCATCAATTGATTTTATTAAATCGCGATAATAAAACTCCTGAGATCTCCAGCAGATGGATTGGAATAGCAGAGAATAACAATTTCAAAAGCCAAAATGACATTTGCTTAAGCTGATAGAAACGATTTTCATTATGAAGCATTTAAAATGTACATCTTGTAATTACGCTACTAAAGATGTACTGATTTGCAAACAAAAAGGATTACATTTTCGAATCCTATAGAACAAAATTTCTCTTTTGCATGTACGTACGTATGCATGTACGCGTGGACTTATATGCCTTTTGTAATTTAAAATTGCAATAAAAATTAATGCTATCATAATTCTTGATACCCCGTCCTTTTTCATTATATTTTTATTAAATGTATAGATACAATGAAATCGTATGCAACGCGAACATATAATTATTATTTGCAATTGAAAAATATTATTGAAATTAGTACCGAAATAATAAATAATTAAAATACGTATTGATTTAAATCTTAATTTTACTGGTACTATAAAAGTATAGATGCCTGCGCCCCGGTATATGTCCAAGCTAAATGATATTAATTATTATTACCTTATTAAAACATTTATATTTCTAATAACTATATAATACGTAGCGTATTAACGATTAATGAGAATGAGTAAAAGCTGCGTTTAAAGTATTGCTGTATAACTTCATTGTTATAATTAGAATTTACAATTCAGTCAGACAAAAACTCATTATTATAATTAAAACAAATATATTATAATATATTACTGACGAAAAAAAAGGGGAAAAGAAAATTAAAATTAAAATAAAAATCATAATTTATGAATGTATAAAAAATTAAGACAATGAAGGCTTTATTTTATTTTACTTTTTTTAAATTTGAGAATGAAGCTTTCATCTAGAATGATTAAGGAGAATAGCCGTATGAAAAGGAGAATTTATATGGACGTGTATTTTACAATACACAATAAAATTATGAGTAACATTAAATAAGAAATGAAAAAGAAGACTGAAAGGAGGAAGGTGGATGAAGAAAAGAAAAAGGATAAAAAAAGGAGAAAGAGAAACGGAGAGAGAAAGAGAGAATGAAAAAAAGAGTAGGAAGAATTAAGTTTTACCGACGCACGTCCCCTTAAATTTCGTCCACGCACATATGTATTTTTACGAGAATGCTTAAGTGCGCGGAAAACAATAGACAGAGAGAGAAAGGAAAAGGAAGAGTTGTAGGGGTAGAGAAGGGGAGGTGAGCCTCACCGTCGTAGTAAGTAGGAGAAAGAGAGAGGAAGAGGAGATAGAGAGCGCGAGGGAAAGAAATGGAGAAAGAAGAAGAGAAAGAGAAAAGAGCCGTGCCGCGGAAAAGGTGGAATTCGCGAGGAGAGTTCTGCGCGATCGAAACGAGCGCTTATATAGTGCTTATACAAGAAAGACAGAGAAAGACACAGAGAGGCTAGAGAGAGAAAAGAACAGAGAGAAGCGTATGGCAACTGGTAACGACGTGGGCGGGCGGGCGAGTGAGCGCACGGGGTAGGACGTGAGGTTAGAATAAATAAAGCGATAAAATATAATATTACATCGCATTGCGACTCTCTTTCTCTCTTTTTTTTTCTATATATACACACATATATAATATACGAATGTGTATCTGTATGTGTGCCACTCTACGTCGTATATTCCTACCCAGGGTGCATTGGCCTCACAAATACTCGGCCTTCAGACGACGCACTCAAACACACAGATACACACGCATGTGTACACGCACCCATATACGCTTTAAGCGACTCGACGCCAAATAACTCGCGACTACTCATCATATACATTTGACTCTTTCCCTCTCTCTTTCTCACTCAATCTTTTTTTTTTCCTTTTTTTCTAACATTTTTTTTTTCATTCGAGTCTTTTCTTTTGGCTTTAATAATAAAAGGCAAAAAAGTAAAAAAAAAATTTTTTTTATTATTATTATATATTAATATGTGTAATGTATGTATATTATATGACTTTGGTGTTCTTACATTATTTGAGAAAAGGCTTCCGATCCGCATTGTAAATTTCTTTGCGTCTCTTCTTTCTCTACGGATATATAAAATCGAGGATTACACTCTAAGGGAGTAAAAAAAGATATAGAGAGGGAGAGAGAGAGAGAAAGAAAGATCCGTCCGACTAAACTTTTGTCAATGATTTATCGTGACTTTCGCCTTTATAATTCAGGCGCAAGTCTGAATTTTCAAATATATGACCGTATGCTACTGGCTGCCATTTGAATATACGTCAAATACTACTAAACCCGAAAGGAACGAAACGAACAAGTCTCGAAAAACTTTCGCTATACTATCATATATGTATATGTATACATATATAAATGTTATCCGTATATACGAGACACGGTAAATCAAAACTCGAAGCGCTTTTGATGAATTCAAATCTTATATGACGTCTTTCATGTGAATCACGCATTCATTCTCATTTTTATCCTATTTAAAATAATAAAAAATACATAAATTTATCAATAAAAAAAGCATTGAACGTACTTTAAAGAATATACAGTACATATATATACATATATTAGATAAAAGTTAAGTTCATTTATTTCTCTGCATATGGAAAAACTCACAAGTCCTCTTACGCTCTATTTAAAAGAAAGTCAAAACATTAAGGAGGAAACAAAGCATCACATCCTTTCTTATTGTCTTGTACAAAAATTCTCGGAAAGAATAGCACACCTGTTTTCTACTCTTCTGTCAACTGTTTAAACCATTTATACGAATAAATATAAGATAATAATATATATATATTTTGCGAAAGTAGAAATGTTCCGGATGGGACTTTTTTTTTTTTTGCAAAACATAATTCCATCTTTCTCTTATTGCTCTATATACTTTTCCCAAGGAAGAGAAACATCGTATATATGGAGTTGCGGTGCCGCATGATGTGCGTTAGTATACATACGCATCTTTTATTACCATCTCTTATCTCCACTCAGATCTTTCCTTATCTGTTTGAAATTTTTTCCTATTCTTTTCTTTTATTATTTTTTATTTTTGTCCTTCTTTTTATTTTTTATCGTATAATACTATAAGAGAAGATCCGTTCTTACTAACACTTGGTATGCTTCCGTTATCTCGTTCGCGAGACTATTTTATTCTATTTCCAACAGCATGTATATAAACAAGAAGAAAAAAAGAAAAAGAGAAAGAAAGCTCCTTAAAACACATTTTGTGTGTATATATGCACATACACACACACACACACATCTAACTCATAAGCGATCTGCCTTCTCCACTCTTGCTCGTTTATCATTGCTCTCGTCCATTCTTTTTCTGGCCGTTTTCAAAGCTTAGGTTCTCTCTCTCTTTCTCTCTTATATACCTCGCTTGATTAATGCAATCATTACGCTGCTATTCCTCCCCTCTCTTTCTTTCTTTTATTTTACTTCTTTCCATCTCTTTCTTCATTTCTCTACCTCGTTTCAGTCTTTTTCGTTTCACCCTTCATCTTTTCTTGTTTTACACACGACTATATGCATTTCTTCGAATTCAGCTGTTCGCTTATACTTGCTTCGCTTATAAATTCCGAAATTTTAACGCACGCGCGAGCAGGTAATGTCAATAAAAAAAAAATTTTTTTTCTCTTTCTTTAATCGACGTTTATTGCAACGAAAGTCTATACAAAAGGAAAAGAGGAAAAAAATTCTTAATTTGCGTATACAGCTCATTTCGAATACTTGAAAATTTCTTTGCTTCGTAAAATTTTTCACGTTTCCCTAAATAATCTACGTCATTTGTACACCCTTGATCATTAGACATGAAAATCAAGCAGGGTTTGATTAATTCCAACCTTACATAGTTTTTTTTTACCTTAGGAATAATATGCTTGTTAAAAAAAATTTTCAAATTACACATACGAAAAAGAAAATAATTGATTCTTTTGAAAATTTAAAATTTAGTTTATGGATTTCGAATTTTTATTAAAAGTCAAATGTGTCTTCATAACTTTAAGTATTGAGTATTTATAAGTGTTTAAAATATTTGAATAAAAAGACGAAAAATAAAAGGTTAAAAACAAAATCTTATTTCTCGTGTAAGCATTATGCATATACACACGTGTGTATGGTATGGATAGTCGGAAGCGCGTGAATCAGCTGTAGCATAATATCTATATATATATATAGACTTTAGCATTCTCGTTTGCAGGACGAAGAAAGAGAATCTCTCGAGGGAAGCAAGAAGATGTAGAAAGAGGAGAAGACTGGGTAAAAAAAGGAAAAAGTAAAAAAAGAGCTTGAAATGAAAGAAAAAGAGAGCTAGATATAGAAAAAAAGAAGGAGGAAGAGAAGAAGGAGGGAGAAGACAGGATGAAGCGAGCACTAAAATAATAAAATAAAATAAATATACGCGAGAGAGCGGACGATCGGAAAGAGCGTATAGCGTATAGAGCATTGGTTAGGATGTGATAGCATATATAGAAAAAGAGAGAGAAAGAGAGGCTCCGCTTCACATAATGATATACAAATAAAATATCCCATGCTCGCTCCGGTGGCACACGCACGCTTGTATATATACACGAATAAACGAGAGAGACGAAGAGCAAGAGAAAATATTATAGAGACACTTATTTGCTTGGAGTTTGTTCATCTGCTGCTATACTCCACTCTATACTCATTTATATAGTTATGCATTTTCAATAAGTACACATATAGAAAAATAATATAAGCTTAGGTTAGATAGAAGCCTAATAATAACAATAAGCAGCATCTAATAATAGTTTAAAAAAAAAAAGAAATTTTAAACAAAAAGCAAAAGAGAAAAAAATATTTAAAAAAAGTAATGTTTGATGAGTGTATGTGTATGTGTATATGCGTAAATATAAGAGTAAGCGTATCGAGCGTATATAAACGGCGTTGTATTTTCCAGCCGTCAGCACGTCGTCTTGCATACTGCTAGCTTACTTTAATATTAATAATATATATATATATATATATATATATATATGTATATATATATAAATATAAAGAGTCAAAGTGCGAGCGAGACAGAAAGAGCGGGATAGAGTAAAGAATGTATGTATACATACTGGCAGAGGCCAAAGTGGTAAAGCTCGGCGTTCGCTTGCTTGTTGTGTCGAAGAAAAGAGGGGCTGTTTCGTATATTATGTATATATATCTACTTATTTATATATATATATATATATATATATATATATATATATATATATATATATATATATATATATATATATATATATAAATACACGGGGCCAGCTGTACGCATGAGCAAGAGAGAAACATAGTGAGAGAAAGAGAGAGAGAAGGAGACTTGAGACTTTGGATAATATATAAATGGCTATAGGCCATAAATTTCAATAAAATAACACACGAGTGGAAGTAGTGTATGTGTGCGGGCGGGCGCCCGACGAGATGAAGCTAAAAGGCAGCAAAGCAAAGAGAAAGAGCGAGAGAGAGAGCGAGAGTAAGTGAGTGAGCCCCCCCGAAGTCGAGGAGAAAGAGGGGAAAACACATACATACAAGTTGGGTAGGAGTATAAGGTTTTAGTAGTAGTCGTTCGCTTGTGCTTCGACACGATTCATATACGTTCATTACGAATGCATACGAGCACGTTAGATTGTACGTTAGTGCCTTGTAATAAAATATTGTAATGCCTGGCCTACTTCTAATATATATATATACACGCACACCAACTATATTCTATATATTTTCTTTATATGTACATATACAGATTTCCATGTATGTGTATGTGTGCATTCGGCATAATATCTCCTGAGGCATTCTTATGCAGTACTGACCCCACCCCCTCTCCTCTCCTCTCTCTCTCATTTATTTATTCTACAGACTGAGTACTGTACACAATAGGCTAACGAAAGCGAATTAGAAGCCTAGAGGGTCCCAAAATGCCCGATCAAACGTATATATGTGCTCCGTTGCATTTCACATTGTTAATTCATTCTAACAACAAATCACTTATACTTATTAATATAACAAATATTTCAATCTTGCCAGTTCACTTTTTTTATACATTTATTTTTTTAATAATTTTTTGCTTTAATTTAAAATAAAAAAAATAACAGATTATTCATTTTAATGCTTGAATATTTACAAGAGTCAGGGTTATATGAAACTTACGTCTATATACAGTAAACGAAGCAAAATTTTCTGTTATATTTACATTGAGAAAAAAGCCTTTTAGACCGAAATATAAGAGGTACGATCGTTTATTTTGACCTTTTTTTTTTAATATAGAATCGTAGCTTTTTTTAGTTATAATCTAAAGCTCACAAGACTCGCAATTAACGACATTAAATTCAAAATACGGAGCATTTAATTTTGCGAGCCACTCGGTTACTATTACTAAAATTTTTAAGCAGAGTTGAGGATTACTTTTCAAAATTAAAAACAAAGTAGAATAAGCAAATATATTGAAAATGTGTGCACAACTTACAAATGTCATGATTATTAGCCAACTCATTCGAGGAAAAAAAAGCAGTATTGTTATAAAAGCTTAACAGTTTAAAGATTTAAAAAAAAAAAATAACTAATTTAAAGTTTTATCTTATTATGTAAATTATCAGCAAGAAATTTAATGAGATACCTGAATTTTTTTTTTTTTTAATGTCTAGATAAATTATTTGGATTAATAATTCCAGCCGGTAAAGAATAATTTATTATATTGAATATGTAAAATCGTTTTGAATGAATGCTTGGTAATTTGAATAAATATGAGATTAATTTCAGAAATGACAAATTTCTATCAAATTCCATTAGAGCCGTCAACGATAAAAAAAAAGAAATATGGTCCAATCTAAAGTTGAGCCAAGTGGTCTCCTTTACTCTAGCAAATTTCCAATACTAATTCAAATGCAAAAAAAAAACTTCGTATGCTTGGTTAAAGAAAATCCTTCATTCATTTTTTTTGATAAACTTTTTCTTGGTTAATTTTGCTTTAGAATAGAAATCAACGTTATCGAGTTCTACATAATAATATATATATTTTTTCTCTTTCTTCTATTTTCATAGGCTCTGGTTTCTTTATCGTGTATAACACGTTAATAGAAAGTGTATATACTCGGCAATATCACGATCGAGGCTCGTAAATAATTAGACATGCCGATCGCGCCCGCCTATCGTTATCTCTTGCAGATCTCCGCGTTTCACTTGTACCGCGACCCTGACTTCAAAAGTAGCATTTCAAATAAAACAACAAAAAAAATTCTATTTCCTTTTTCAAATTTAACAATTGAATAAAAAGTTATATAAACACACACGAATACACACAGCAAAAGAAAAGAGTAAAAGAATTTAGTTTTGAAAAGAAATGTGTTCTCTTGGTATTCGAGTAACAATAAAGATTAAAAGCTCTTATAACGGGTCCGCATCAAAGAAGCAGTGAGTATGAGGAGGCGGTTTATAAATAAGATTTTATACTAAAGGCAAAGTAAAGAAGAGAAAGGGAGGAAGGGAGGGAGGGAAGAGAAAAATAGAGAGAGAGAGAGAGAGAGAGAGAAATCGAGCCTTGGCTACCGGATAGAATAATAACAATAGCCCCGTAATACATCGAGACTATATGTATGTTTGGTTCTGTACAAAACTAACTTTCTTTCTCTCTCTTTTTCTCTTTCTATCCTCATCTTTATGGTAAGTTTATAGTTTATGCTGTAAATTATTATTACCATATATCATAAACGAAGAATAAGATTTATTAAAAGCCTATAGATTACCACTCGTAGCTTGGCAATATATTACAGGTTGTGTAGAGCAGGCAACAGCAACAGCAGCCAGCAGTAACAGCAATACCCAAACGCACGCGTGCATGCAAAAAGCGCACGTGAGTGTATTTTCGCTTCTCTCACTCTTTCTCACTCTCTCTTACTCTTACTCTCTTTCTCTCTTTCGGGATTTTCTCCCCTCCCCGTAGTTGTCGTAGTCAGCGAGAGAGCGTGCAATCGCGGATAAATCGAGTGCTCCCATTCACATTGCGCTTACTCTCTCTCTCTTCAATATACTTTTGTTAACTATCAACTGGTGAGATAGGTACAATTATATTCACATATATATGTTATATATTTAAGGATTTTAAGTAACAAGAACTTCCTCCCCTTTCGAAATCTCTCATTACTCTCACTCTATAGTCTGAATTATTTCTTATTGATTGCTGTGAATGGATTCTAGATTCATCCTTGAATCTTATTAGTCGCAATTGTCTGGCTGTGGCTCAACACACATGCTCTCTCGCATTACTTTTTAGATATATAGACGAAAGCTCGCACGATAAGCTTGCAAAGCATGTCTCATATTTAATGTTATAATAATTTTTGTCATTTCGTTTAATTCCATTATAAACATTTTTTTTTAAATTGTTAACTTTCGTTTTGAAACTTTTATGTTTTTCACATTTTAAATTCCAACTTGTATCATCAGCAATTGAGACTACTATATTCTTAATTAATATTAATCGGTTAATTAAGTATAATTTATGTAACTGTAATAATGAAAATAATGAGATCTTTAAATGAATTAAAAATAGTTTAAAGATAATATATCTATTGTTGAGACGCATAAAGATGTTCATTGTGTAAAATTAGTTTACGATATGAACAAAAATAAGAAAAAAAATTTTGGCACAAATAAGAAACTTATTTCGCTCGTCTATTAAGCTGAAAAGTATTACAAAATATCTAGTTTATTTATCATTAAAATGTACTTTGAGCAAATAAAATTTGGCCTATTCATTGACCTTTAAATGATCATTCATTCTTGTATTTAATTTATATCTAAATTACTAAGTATCAAAAATCTTGTTAACGTCAAATATTGAATGTTGAAAAAGAAAAAAAAGTTCTTGAAAAATAAATTATAGAAAAAGATAAAATTGATTACACTCTATTCAATCTTATGAAATTGCAGGTAGATATATAAAACCTTAGATATGCATAATATAAAAAGAAAGTAAGTAAAAGAAAAAAAATTGACCGACACGAACGTCTGGCCGTCTCCTCGGTCCTTTAGCCTGATGCAAAAAAAAAAGAAAGAAGTAAAAAAAAAAGAAAAAAGAAAAGCCAAAAGCATTAAACATATAACATATACATAAGGGGGATGGAGTTTGAGGTAAAGATAGAGAGGAGAGGTGAGACGAAGAGGGGAGAGGTGAAGAGAGAAGGTCCACGTGTGTAAGTGCATATAGTTGTCGGCGGTGCTTGGTTGCGCGGCTCTCTGCATACGTGTTATAAAGCAAATACAAGCAGCACATGCACACACTAACAGACACACAGGGCGCTCTCGGTGCTCACAATTCCAGCAACAAACGCCACGTTCTCGCATGTACCGCTCATAGAGAAAACATCAAAAACTCACCAAGTACAAAGGCAACACAGAGCTCTCGCGACTCGTCGCTATAAGGAGAGAGAAAAAGTGAGAAAGAAAGTAAAAAAAAAAAGAGGAACACAAGAGGGAGCAAGCGAGAGAGAAGAAAATGGAATCTTGGCATACAGAGAAAAGACAGAGAAGAGGTTATAAACATGTGTATATGTATATATATATATATATAACATACAAATACGAAAGCAAGCAAACAGAAATAAGAGAGAAAGAGAAAAACCCCCCTACGTACATTAAAATATTATTCTCAGATGAAATACCGGGTGGGGCCCGCCGGCATAGCGTAGGTATATTTTTAGACCTTATATAAATATACGAATCATAATGAACGGGCTCCCTTATATGTGTATATATAAATATATAAATATATATATATATATATATATATATATATATATATATATATATATATATATATATATATATATATATATATATATTCACATATATATATGCATACATATATGAGCTGTACTCTTTGTAGCCCGCGAGAGAGTCTTTGTGTTTCCGTTTCGAGTATAAAGTATATAAGATATATACATACATTTATATACATATGTAGTAAGATATTTCTATATATGTAGATGTATATAAACACGTATGACGTACATGCGAAGCTGTTGTTACTGCTGACGCTTCTGCTTTGCTGATACTTGAGAGAGAGATTCTACATATCTATATAGATATATATAAACGATATATATATTTTCTCATCGATGTATATATCGAGACATATATCCGCTCTTTATCGTTGCTTTTCCATACTCGATTGCTTCTTTTTCTATACAATATCATTCAGAATATTATCGTTATGCGCAATTGCTTATATCTTATTTCAAACAAATGCTTTGAATATTTAAATGCTCGTTCAATCAATTAATATCGTTAAAAAAATTTTTTATTTCTCTATTATATAGATCTCCTCATTCCATTATTTATATAACAATAATTTTAATCATCAAAGTTATTTACGTAAGTCCAAAGTAAAAAAAATAAAAAAATCATTTTCTCATTTAGATTGTAAATTTAAATTAAGATTGAACTATAAAATGTTTCGTGGTTTAATGACATTTAATAACCATAAGCGTCACGCTACATGAATCAAGTGATATTTTATAATTATAATCTTTAATACGGAACGACCTGCTTATAATATCTGACGTCAATAAAGAACAAATTATCTTAGATACACTATATTTTTAAGTATATCCACTAACTATTGCTCTTATTTAAAAAAAAAAAAAAAAAAACAAGTTTTAATATGTTTATAAATATAATATGCGTACAAGTCAACGAGGATTTTTACAAGAATATTAAAAAAAATTCATTCTTTTTGTTTACGTATACGTATAAACTTTAAAGCAAAACAAAATGGTTGTGTTTAATAAAACGCTGGCCTGTTAGAAAATAATTTATCATACCCGTGCAATATGAATAAAGTGCGTAATACGAAGGCAATTGTTAAAGAAATACATTGCATATATACGCTTATAAAATGCATAAAATACATACGCATGCATATATATATATTTAAATAATAAATGCATACAGTTCATATTTAATGAATAAAAGAAAAAGAAAGAAAAAAAAATGAAAAAAAATGAAAGTCTTTGTTGTAAAGGCCACGTATATAAATATATGTGGACATATGTATCAGAGAAAGATAGATGCACAGGTGTATATACGTTAAAGCTCTGTTGCCTTGTTTGTAAGTTGAACAATGTATTCTATAAATGTGTATAGTTTTAAAAAATTTATCGTTGACCTCTTTGAAGGCCTATGACAACTGTAATTTTAAATAGTTAAGTGCTTTCACGAGAAAGCTTTAAGAAAAATAACTTATACTATAAACTATATACATTATGTATATAAATACGATTGTATAATTAATAAATAACCTTATCCCTCCTCCTTACCTTTCTCTTATTTTTTTTTCTTTTTGCAACAACAGTATAACTTCGCTAACTTTGTTTAAAAGCGGCCGATATATGTATATTTTTTTTATTTTTAATATATGTATGTATACGTAAAAGGGCGCGAAATTCAAATAATACGCTCATGACGGTGCAATTTGTCGCGATTCTCGCACACGCATCAACTATCCTAATGCACGCACTTCCTTAATATTCCGCAATGTATGTTTCTTTTTTATCTCATTCTCTCTCTCTCGGCGTATGTATACATACACATACGTGTTGACGGTTATGCTTATGGGTATGTTTAAGAGAACATGTGAAAAGAGTAAAGAGAAAGAAAAAGGACAGGACGTATAGAGCAAAAGAGAGGTAGAGCGAGAGAGAGAGCTTGAGTTTCCGTATACTAAGTGCCCAGTACTGCAGTCATAATTACAATTAATTATATGTACGTATATGTGACTATGCAATGTCATATACTCACATAGAAAAGAGAAAGAATGAATAAAGGAGAGAGAGAGAGAGAGAGAGAAAAAGCGACATATAAAGAGTAAGAGAGATGGTGAGTTTCATGAGCTCGACATGCAATGTATACTTATAGACACATATCGAGTTTCTAGTATATATTCATATGTGATTTATTATATATTTAGCGACGGAAGTGTACATATTGTAGCTCTATGATCGTCATATACATAAATGTATACATGTGTATAATATTGCACGTGACATGGCCACAACTTATGCTTACAATGCTTTGTCATATAGACTTACCAATCTGTGTTTATAATGTACAACAGTCTTTACTTTTTAAAATAAATAACTCAATTTTTTACCAATCTCTTCTTTCTTTTTTTTTTCATCTCCTTCGCTCCGACCGAAAGAGATGTAGAACCAACATGAGCAATAGTAACAATCGGCAAATTTTATGTTCAAGCTTAGCAAATTTAAAAATTTGTAAAAAAACTTTTTCAACATGTTGTAAATTGCAGCTATAATTAGAACTTAATTTTTATCTATTATTTAATTGTTTCATTTAAAAAAAAAGTTTTTATTATCTCACAAAGCAATATATAAAGATGTAACATGTATTTACTTGTAAATAGTCACACCTTGAATAACATGTGTTTGTTATGTTTTAGATAAAGATAAGAAAACTTACACGGATCGTTAAAACATTTTGCAATCAAGCTAAGGAATTACATTATTTTAATTTGAAATATAAAGTTTAAATGAAATTATGAAATGAGAAAAAAAAAATAAAAAAATTTTGTACTGGGTTATATTAAGAAAATTAAATGCATAAATGTAATATTTTATCTGCTTCAGTGTTCCCTTAATTATCTGCTCTACGTTTTTTCTACTCCCCTCCCTATCCTCCTCCTCCTCATACCCAAGTCTGGGCTTTACTTTCTTGTTAAAAATGAATTTTCTTAGTCATAAGTTTTTTTTTCTCTCTCTCTCTCTCTCTCTCTCGGTCTCACTCTCTTTTTTTCTTCTCTACATTTTTACCCTTACTGTTTCAAGTATAAGAGAAGCGAGTGGAGCTTAAAAACTTAGGTAGATTAATTTTTTGATGAACGAGACTGATTGACTGGTACTAATCGTTTAAAATCTAATGGACATTAAAGCACCAGGGCCGTCTAGTAAAATTTTCAATTACTTGCATATAACCGCTATAAAAGAAAAGAGTATAGAAATATCCTCTCTTCTTTTTCTCGAGTCGATTATTCTTTCGCCTCTTATCCTCCACTCATTTGTGCTCAGGAAAACGAATAGAGTCCTAGACGAAGGAAAACTTTAAGTCTTTTTCTTCGATCTTTTTACATTTTCTTTTGTTTTCTTTTTTTTTTTCTTCCTTTTTTTGATCCTACGCAAGAGGGGAAAAAAAGGAAATTATTAATTTGTTACCTATGAGTGCTCATTTTCTTCTAATTATTCGCACTTTATCTTCGATTTCCCATTTTACTTGAGCATTAACACTTAGTACCCATTAGAACAATCCTAAATTCATTAAGCGAAAAATTACTTTTAACGGTGGATTCCACTTCAGTTGCTTAAATAATCTTTATTTCTTTTTTTTCCAACTACATTTTTTTGTTTTAATTCAAACAGTGTTTTTCTTAATTGGAATAATAAATTTATATCTTATTGAATTAACTTGAAATTTGCATAACCGTCTGAATGTATAATTATCATAATAATGACACTGAATACGATACACATAATAACATTTTAATTATTTTTATTTAAAAAAATTGAATAATTTAAAAAAAAAAAATAATGAAACTGGTTTCATTTGATTTTATATTCAATGTCTTAAAAATTGCGATGGAAAAATCATAGCGATCATTACAAAAAAGTTTTTCATAAGTTGCAGCGAAGGTTAACACATATCGATATTTTTATCTGACATCATTTATTACTTTTAATTGAGATATAAGTAAAAACATTTTGCTTACGTTAATATATTATTTTCTATTTTAAAATAGAAGACCTTAAAAGATTATAAAGTGACAAGAAAAAGACAAATAATTTCATATGTGTAGATATTTTCATGCCAATTGCTAATGGACAAACAATTTAATTTATAGGATTTTTAATGCAATCATAGAAAAGAATAAATAAAAATAGAGAGAGAGGAAAAAAAAGAACTTGAATAATAAGTTTTTATTAAAGCAGACAAAAAATGTGCATCAATGCTTCTCACAATTACATACGTCTGTAAGTTCTTTTTTTTTCTTTTGTAAGATTAAAATTTAAATAGTATACATTAGTAGTTAATTTTTTTTTCAAAGCATCTCAAATGAATATTTTTCCAGCATATATACGAATGTTCATGTAGTTAAAGACTCTATTTTTTTGTAAGTATATATGAAAAATGATTTGGCTATAAATTTTTCAAACAAATTAATTGACTTACGTATAAAATAATTTTTTTCTTCTCTTATTATTCGATTCAACAGAGAGATATAACAATGTTATACTTATTTAATTCTAGCGATAGTGGAAAAATCCAGTCATCGAGATAATTGAACGTTAATAGCTTCTAATATATGAAATAATTAATTATATAACTTGAAGAGTTGCAGTCAACGCGTGGGTCGGTATAAAAGCGTCGACGTGAAAACTCGTTTTGCTTCTTGCACTTGTTTTTATTATTATTATTATTGTTATTCTTAATCAAATATGAAAAAAAAGAACGTTAGATGAAATAAAAACTAAGGATATTTGTTCTTATGAAAGAAAAACGAGAAAAAATTAATATACGAAGAAATAAAAAGATTTTTCGTAATCGTAAATTTTTTTAAGTTTAAATAAAGTTGCGGAGAGCAAAATGTGAATGATGAATATATTTTGTAAATTATCGATCACATAACGCGCGTGCAATAACTAAATGACGCACACACGCGGCTGACCTCGAAGACAATAATTGTATACATTTTATGAGAGAGTAAGAGCATTTTGAGAATCGTCGTTTTGTTGCACATAGTAATTTTCTAATTTTTAATAAAAATTCAAAACGTCATATCATAGATATTCTATTATACACGTTACATTACATCTACGTTCGTTAAAGATTTGATTTAAAAAAACAGCCAGCAACGCACTTGAATTATACCGAATTTACTAAAACTATAACAAGACTAAAAAAAAGTTGAGCAAATGAAAGGAGAGAGAGATGAAAAAAAGGAAGAAGATGAGGCAGTAGTGGTACAAACAGACAACGACGGGACCCAGGGAACTAACAGGACAGAATATAAAGTAGAAATTATAAAGTGGTGGAGTAAATTCGACCCACTTAACACTACTTAGCGCCTAAGCGGAATACATTATGTTTTGCACAACATTATATCACGGATTACGCAACATAGCTTTTATATATATACATGTGTATACATGCACCACGGCAACTGTATTAAAGTACGATAAATATTTTAAAAAAAGCAACAAATTTATAACTCCCTTTCTCATTCGATCATCTGTTCATTTCTTCGAGACATTAGACGTGCATAAGGTAAGTTTAAAACGATTTCCTTTTACTTAATAATTGCTCGTATATAACGAGAAGCATATTACAATTTAATATTCATGAAACATAAGACTTGATAAACTCTTTAAAGGGGATGGAAGGGTGAAGTTAGCTTTTCTTGAATGTCCAAAGTATCTCTATATAAGCATGTATATATTCTAAAGGTATATCGCAAGTTAGACCGGAAATAGGTATATAGGAGCTATGTATATATGCTATACGTACATTGGAGCAACCAAATCTGCATATAATATTGATGTAATTTGCCATTAGAATGGCGGGGTTAGAGTTAGACAGAGAATGAGAGTGAGAGAGAGAGAGACGGCAAACGATGTGGGCCTTCTATTTTGTATGCAATGGTTGAATAGAGCGCTTCAATTAGAGAATCATAACGTTGCCCTGATGGGGTCATCCTGCAGATATTATTATACGCATGCGCCTATATGCTCCTTGACCATCTCTCTATTTTATATATCTACCGTCTTATATATATCTTCCCTACCTGCACATTTATTTTACGCTAATTTATCCGTTTTACTAGTTATTCACTTTTTTTCAGTATTCACTTTTCAACATATTTTAATTCGCTTAAAAAATTATTTTTTTCTCTTTTTTTTGCCTCTCAAGGCTTTTTTCGTAGTTAACTTGACCTTTCTGCACGTACGACTTGTATATCTATTATTTTGTAATCACTGCAATTTTTTTTTCTTTTTATATCGTATCAAATAAAAACATATCATTATATTTATTATATACCAAAGTTATATTATGCTTTTGCATTGACAAAGAAAAACAGTCGTTTCAACGAGTTAGCTAATCAACATGCATGAAAAAAAAAAATAATCATAATCTCGTATCAGATAATTTTATTTCCTTAAATAATTTTTTATTTTATTTTTTTTCTCTTCTTCTCTTTTTCCCAATCAACAGGCATATTTGCCTTTTTAAATATAATCTTTAAACGCATAAGTTAGCGCACTTTGATGTATTATTTAATATGTTGTCAGCTCGCGGCAGAGATAATAAATTTAAAGTGCCGAAAGCAAAATTTAAGCGCGTATTAACGGCTTAACTTTACAATTATTTGATAATTAAATTTTTTTAAATAATACAAATAAAAAAATCATTCTATTTCAATTCATACATTGCGAGTAATTTTTATTATGAAATATTTGTTAATTTTGTTTGCAAGCAAAATAGTTTAATATTTAATAATATTAAAATAAAAGAATAAAAGAAGCTTGAAGTAGAGGATAAACTTGTTGGTATACGATGTTTTATAACGACAGGTACTTGTTTTCTTGAAGTCCTTTGATATGCCCTATAGCAGAGCACTTGATCTTTCACAAGTCAATATAGCCATTAAGTAGACGACGACCTCGAAAAGCCACGTGGTCGAGATACAAACTACATGGAAAAGCTTCCAGTGACTTAACGCTCGATAATTTTATATTTACATAGCAAGTAAACTTGCTGTGTACATATTACGAGATTTGTAAAAAAAAAAAATAGATAACAGTTGCGCGCAAATGATGAGAAATAAAAAAAAAGATGAGAAAACTAAAAGAGAAAAAAAGAGAGTTAAGAGCTGAATGAACGAATGAATGAATGACGAAAAATCGGAGCGTACATTTAAAGAAGTTAGGTGAAAAATATTTTAGTTTTTATATTTACAAGAGGGAAGAACGAGAGATAAATGAAAAAAATATATATATAAAAAGATAGAAGAAGGATACTTAAAATGAAGCAAGCAAGCGCGTTCGCCAAAAATATATATAACCATATACATCTTTTAACAACAATCATGTCGACGTTTCGTCGGACGATTTATATTTAATAGCCCGCGCATGCGCCTTAAATATATGTATGTATGTTATTTTTTTTTAATGACGTATATAAAAGAGAACTTGCGCGCGCTTACATCTTGTCAAGATGTGTATAACTAGAGTTAGATACGCCTCATATTCGTTTACTGATATATTCTCGTATAGAGTATATAACACGGGTGTTACGATAATAGCAACGACGAAGCTTTAATGGATTTCATTATTGTCTGCTTATCTCTCTCTCTCGCTTGCTCTATCTTCCTGCCTTTACACGATGCAAGAATGACCATACGGGATTAATATTATATTTTAAAGTCTTTAAATCTTTTTTTTTCTTTTTCCTTACTTCCACTTTCTTTTTATTTAATGCCATTTAATGCTAAAATATCGTTTACACTTATAGAATGTGCGTACGTTTGTAAATGCGTACAAATGGAAACTTTGTTAAATCGGCAAAAAAAAGGAATGAAAAAATTTTAATAAAAAAAATATATATATATATATATGTTCAAGATATTAAAATAGCCGTGACTATGAAACTTGCGTTACTGCACGTGTACAAGAAAAATAAGTTTAATAAGCACTTTTTATCGATTGTAAAAGAGAAAGAGGAGGGAGAACAAAAAAAAAGCCTATTAAAATCTTGATGTAGTCGCAAGTTGTAAATTAACGATAACGTCGTTGAATTAATTAGATTTTCTATACGGCATTTGAAAATTAATAAAAACCGATGCATAATATCTCTTGTTTTTTTTTCTCATTCTTTTCGTTCAAGTATAAAGAAACAATTAATTATTTTTTTTTCTTTTAATAAGTAATTTTTTTTAAATCAAATAGTATTTATTATAAAATGATTTGTTGAAAATATATTTTACATAAGAGTAGATTTTCTAAAGTATCTTGTAACTTTCACAGAACAGGTTATTAAAAAAATCATTCTATGACTTCCTGTACAATTTTATTATCAAATAAATTGTTCGATGCCAGTGAATGCCAGGTAATTTTCAAACACATAGACAATATTTTTCTTAATTTTATTCAAAGTACTTAAATTTATTAATTCATGTAAACCCGTTTACACTTGCAGTTTGTTTGTATATCGTTTCTTATAAATATTACCTTTTATCTTAAAGCACAAGCGCGTGAAAAGCGAAAGAGAGAGAAACAATGAACGACTACGCTTGCACTTGTTTAAAAACGGAAATGCCTATTTCATCTTGACGAGATCAGTTGGTATATAAGTTTATAAATGTGTGAAAAAATAAAATGAAAAAAGATAAAAGCAAAAAAAAAATCTTTGTGTTTAGTTAAGAAATATCGTATTAAAAGCTCGTTTATTATAGGTAGAGTTGATAAACACCAAGTTTTCTAACATATGCGCCTGATTGTAATTATTATCGTTATCACATTTGTAACTTTAACCTATTTAATAAGTCACAATCTCTAACAGCTGAAGCTGTTACATTATTTCTCTCTCTCTCTCTCTCTTGTTCTCTCTTTTTTTTATTTTTTTTCTTTCTATCTCTATTTCGCTTTTTTTTACTGATGACTTTTATCGCTGTCATTACCGGCCACTGTTTGTATTATGAAACGAGTCTTTAAAGTCTCGCTAGGACACATGAGCTTGATATAAATAAATAATCCTAACGTTAATCATTCCGTTATGTTGTCTGTATATTAACAGAAGAACAATTTCCGAAATAAAAAAAGTATAAAAGAACGAAAAGACGAGGAAGAAGAAGGAGAAGAAAAAAAATAACACCTTATGATCACTATAGCCTTTTGCAAAGATAAAACATATGTATACGCGCTACTGAATCCTTCGTCATGACTTTTATGGAGATTGAAAACATCAAGCTGTCAACATGATTCTTCAAGTTCAAATTTTTTTTATTCTTTTCTCTCTCTCTCTCTCTCTCTTTTCTCGCTGTAGTTTGGCTATACTATTACTTTGTTTTAAAATGAAAAATTGTTGCTTTTACAATGCTTTGGATAAATAAGGTTTGTTAATTTATTTTTTTTTAATTGTTATATGTAATTATGTCAATGGGATATTTAAATCAAAATGATTTCGTCATAATTTGTAATTTCATTGTCTAAGGCGTATGCGGATAGATTTCTTTCATCATGTCGTATACGCATAATAATTGAATATTCTATCGATATTTACAATTTTTCCTCTTTTTTTTTTCTTTTATTTTAAATACATTAGAATGGATTATTATAATTTTTATTCTTATGTTAGAAATTCACAGTTATGTTTTATTTAAATATACATAAATATTTTATATTAATAGCTTAGGGGATATAAAAAATTCAATGAATTGCTTTTTTTTATCCAATAATATATTTTACAAGAAAATAACGTATCGAGGCCTTTAGTAAGACTTAACATGAAATATTAATTAATTCTTTGAATATTGATTTATTTTAATATTTTTATATGTTCTAGAAAAGCGTCACGAATAAGATTTCTTCTTTTTTTTTTTAATTTATTTATCATGCTAATAATTTCTGGATCAACAAAACAGACAAGTTTAATAGATATTGATTATTCGTTACAAGTTAATAATTTATCTGTATATAAAGAGACAGTATTTTTATACGCAATTATAATAATTATTCCTATCCATACTTTAAATTTTATTTCATTTTTTTTTCATTCCAATTAATATTTTATTAAATGACAAATGAAAAATTAATGTTACTATATTCTAAAGTAGTAGTCATGAAATTTCTAAATTTTTAATAATGTTAAAAGATTTAGTTGTAGTCTATTTTTTTTATTATTATAATATAACCTTTAGTTAACGTAACAGTGTCTTTTATTATGTTAGTTGACTTTTAATGGATATAATTTTATAAATATTCTAATAGCAGAAACTCTAGATAATAAGAGTATAAAATTTGTATGTATGCGAATTACATAAATTATACGACTCTGTGCGTTTGAATAAAATTAAAATTAATATTATTACAAAAATGACATTAAAATCTGACATGTTTAAATGAAAATAATATTTTTTTTTCTCTTCTCTTCTCTTTTTTTTTTTATTTAAATGAATATAATAAGGTTTAAAATTATTGAAAAATATGTACGGTAAATACACGGATAAATATTGTTTTTCCTTTGACGCATATAAAGACTTATATGTGCTCATAATGTTATAATGCTATTTACTTTTGTATGCTTGAAATATTTGAATTATATGATAATAAATGTGATTTCGTATTCAATAAATTTTAAATAACTGATTATTTTTTTTTCGATGCTATCTTATTGTAAATATTGCGCACACCTGTTAATCAAGCAGAAATAAAAAAAAATTCTCTTTTTTTTGTTTTTCAATAAAAATTATCTTTATAGTCTAAAAAACTTTTCCAAATTAAATAATCTTTCGAATGCGTAATTAATTTAACAAATAGAGTGGAATTATTGCGCTTCTTAGAATTGTTCAAATAACGAGTGAGAAAACATTATAAGTTTAAAAAAGATTCCATGCACCTTGGATTTTAATAGCATAGATCAAAAATAGATTGTCATTGTGTATAAAAGCTTTAGTAAAATATTGAGATATATAAGTGTAATGATAAGATTGACGAGAAATATTGAGAAAAATTACAATACTTATTTTCATAACAAAAATTTAATTTTTTAAATAAAATAATGAATAAAATATTAAAATTATACATTTAGATAAGAGAAAAATTATTCTAATTTCTTATTAAACTTCATTATGTTCTCATGAAATATTACAAGAAATTACAGTACTTTCGCATGTAATATAATTACATGACAACTTAACAAACCATCATAGTAGTTTGTACAAGAAAATTTCTCTCATTGAGGGAATAATAATAGTCTGCTAATAAACAAGAGCAAAGGATTGAAAGATCATAGAATAAAAAAAAGGAGAGAGAAAAAAAATATATAAATAAGAGAAAGGGTAAAGAAGTAGTTAAGTGCCTTTGGGCTAATCATGTCTGCCAGGTGTCTAGCGTGATCTTGCCTTTAACCATACGGAAGAAGACTATGGTATATGTATATGTATGTATGTAGTGTAGCAATAGTAGTAGTGGTAGTAGGGTAGGATATTCCGTACTTAACTGTAGTAACATACAGGGATTGGAAAATTGTATCGTACAATTGTGTGAGCACGTGTGCGTGCACGCGAGGGAAGAGACACGAGAGAGAGAGAAAGAGAAATGACTAGTACGACGACGATTCAGTAGCTATATAAGCATCAAAAGCATATAGAGAAGAAGCAAAGAGAAGCAAGTAGACCTCGCGCACTATCTTCTTCTCTGTCTCTCTCTCGCGTTTTACTGTGATGTCTCTACGTATATAAAGAGAAGGTTAACGTACATATATATATCCTATGGCTGGAGCTACACACCAAAAGGTAGATTATTAACCAGTGGCGGATAATTAAGTCATTAATATTTAAGAATCTTCCCTCTCGCGCTTCTCTCTTTCTATCTATCTTTCTCTTTCTCATATTCTCTCTCTTGCCAAGCTAAACGTCCAGCGATGCTTTCATGTACTCTATACAAGCCAAGTGCATACGTATACACAACGCTACTACTGCTACTGCTGCTGCAAGGCTTTTGCGCTCTTCAATTCCTGACTGGCTCTCTTTCTTTTTTCCTTTCTTTCTTTCTTTATTTTTTTCTTTTTTTTCTCTCTATTTTTTTTTATTTCATGCTCAAGCTTATTTTCCTTTCTCTCCCCCTTTTCGCAATTCGCTTTTCTTCTTTCAGGGTTGGGCTCGACGGAAAAGAAAGAGAAAAAAAAATATACATTTTCATGTGCACCTACTACTCCTTTAGCGTCCTTTTTAAAAATTATGAGAATTAAATTGTATTCTCTTTCAAAAAAACGAGCGCAATTACGCGCTCAGGACTTGCTGAAGGAATAGGTATGGGAGGGGAGAGTGGGTAGGAAGAAGGGAAAAGGGTTTAGGTAGGGATACTCTTTAATTCTCATTATTTTTAATATTATCCTGAACATACTGAAGCGAAGAGAAACGTAATTCGCTTCCTTTTATTTTTTAATCCAAGCGAAACAATTCGCGAATATAATATACATATATATTTCTTACTTTTTTTATTATTATTTTCTTTTCATTTTTTCCTCTCTCTTTCTTATATTCATATTTTTTTCACCTTTTCAGCACATTGTCCAAGCTCTACTTTCTTTCTTTTTTTTTATTTAATATCTTAATTGACAGACCTTGAAATATTTTATGCACACGTAAATAAATTAATTCGCAATACATTCGAAGAATAAAGATATTGTTTAGCTGTGTATTTAAAGCAAAATCGAGAGCGTCTCATTTAATAAGAAAAGCTAACTAAGATTTTCGTAATAAAAAATTAACGCGTACGCTCGTATGATTGGAATGCGATAAATACACAATACAACGCTCAAAGAATGTCGAAAAAAAGGGGGCCATTGTTTTTTTTTTCTTTTATTTTTTTTAAACATCAAATTTTAAAATTAAAGTAATACAAGTTCAGTAAAACGAAAAGAAAAAGAATATAAGTATGCGTTCGCGAGAACAGAGTTGAATATATTTGCAGCTATGCGCTTGACACAAGAGAGGTTTTTTTTTTTTTATTTTTAAGGCATGCGAATTCCTTCTAATTCGCGTCGCGCGAACGGCGTGAAGTGAGTAATGAACACGCACTTTATGGACGAATGCAATAACGCCTTTTAGCATTGTGCATACATAGAACACAAGAGACAGAGAGAGACATTACATAGCTGCGTTATGTCTATCCTTTTGCTTTAAGTACCGTTAAAAAAGAGAATTACATATGTCTGTCGCATAGTCGCCAAGTAATAAATGTACTTTTCTTTTCTTATACTAGAATTTTTAATATTATTCAAACTTACTGATTTTTTATAAATTTACCAAAAAAGAAAAATTTAACGAAAATTTAAATTTAAAATTACAGATGATATTTAGCAAATTATGATGTGCAAAAATTCAAGTATATTCTACATACGATTTCCAGTAAAAAATGTTCTTATACTTTTTTTCTAAATATAAATACTTTTTGAGAAAAAAAATCAGAAATCTTATAATGCAACCAAAAATACTTAAGTAACTTCCAATAATTTTCCCCACTTGGACTGTAGGCTAGTTCTTTGTAATAAAATAATGAAATGAATGAGCCATTAGAAGGCAAATTTTTCCTTGATGGTTTTTGGACAATCAGGTAAATTGAAAAATCTGCTTATTGTAATTTACAAAATTAAGGTATATTCTACATGCCTTTTCCAACAAAAGATATTCTATTAAATTTTTACAAAAAATTAATAATTTCTGTTAAAAAAATTCATTAATAAATAGCAAAAAATAATGATCATTAATATTTCATGACTTTTGATTACTTTGACTTAAATTTCGAGTACCAAATAGTACATATATTAGATACTATTTTTATTTTTTTACCATTCGATTCGACGTGAAATGTCGAATATATATACGTATGTTTGTCATATATACGTACGATATCTTCAATTGTAGTTTGAGCTCGAATGGGATCAAATACCTCGTGCGAACGCAATAACGCAATCGCGTGAATGTGTTGACGATCTTGTCGTTTTCTCGTACAAGCTTATATTATGCATGTGCGGAATACTGTCGTATACGTTTATACACTTGTGGCGAGGCTGACGTGTCATGTATTTAAAAAAGTTGCTTATTTCACTCGTCCATCGTTAAAAGCTTAAAGCCGCATATTTCCTTCTTTTCATCGGACGACCTAACTGCATCGTAAAATCTCGATGAGTCCTTTAAATGGACATTTTCTTTTATTTCATTTTATTTCATCTTTCATTTTCAAGCATTTCTAATATTAATATACTTTCTTTAATCTACAAGAGAAACGACCGGACACGCGTTTATTCAACTTTTTCTTTATATTCCTTAATAAAAAAATTGTCTCTCCGAAATAAAAAAAAAACTTTTTTTTTCAGCTATTTAAATTAAATGAAGCTATATAATGATAATAATAATAACATATGCTTTATATATGAGTTAAATAAAAAGATTGTAAAAAAAAATTAAAAGTATATATTTTTCGTACCTTAATAAAAATTAATGTTTTTACTTTAAATGCTTTTCTTGTCTTTTAATTTATAAAATATAAATTTTAAAAATGTTGTTTCCGGTGTCATTAAACTTAACATAGTATTTTAACCTCAAATGTCAAGTTTTACATAAAATAACTTTTAAAATATTCTTTGACTCGGCACTTTTCATATATTTTGAATCTTTAAAATATACATTTACTTTCTCATTAAATTACCCAAATAAAATGTTTAAAATACCATTCTTTTGTAGCGTCGTTCGTTTTAAAAATAAATAACATCTTTTTTTTCTAAAATATCTTGATTATGGCCCTCCAAGGGTACATTTTTTTTAAAAAAATTACAAAATTAAAATGTATTTCATTTTTTAAATTACTTATTCTTATTATGAAATTAAAGTGACAGGTGTTCCAGACTGAAATTTAATATAATCAATTATTTACTGAGAATTACTTGGAAAGTTTTTATTTAAAAGATAAGAGTTTTGTATTACCAATAATGAGTAATATATCCACTTTCCAACAAAAATGGAATTAAAAAATTTCATTGGTAACCTGTACAAATTTTCTAGTTTATTAATTAAATGCGCAAATCATTCAAACTTTAAATAAATGCAATTTTTTTAGCAACGAAACCAGAGAGAGAGAGAAAACAGAAGCACATACGTCCTAAAGCTCCTAAACATAAACAAACACAGTAACTATAGTGTATCACAGATACACATATATATATATATATATATATATATATATATATACAGTCACTGTACTAATTTAAGTATTTACAAGTGCGTCTATGTTACGCGTTAATATTTATAAAGGATAGTCTATGTACTATGTTGAATACGTTTGTAGCCCTTTTGATTTATATATATACATACATATACCGATTTGTAACAGGTTGAGATACCTAAGTAAATAAAAAAGTATCTTTGTCTCTTTAATGTTGAAAGCTCGAGAAAGAAAGAGCAAAAAAGTTGCTTTATCAAATCTCCATGAACCCGAAACGAGTCGTATTTCATTTTTCTTTTTTAGATAACGAAAATCAAAAGGGTTTATATCTTGATAATTTTCTTTTTTTTTGTCGTACTTCTTAAAGGCTTTTATATGTTGACTTTTAAGAAGATATATTTTCCAACAGTTTTAGATCTGTTTTGAATAAAGAGAAGCGCGAAACTTGTAAATATTATGAGAAAACTGTCAGATTCTTTGAATTATCAAAGACAAGAGCGTGTTAGCGTGTGTGTATCGTTTTTAAAAGAAAAATATCGAAGCCCGGTTTTGTATATGTATATATAACGTCTTAGAAAACGCAGCATCCTGTGCCAATTTTACCTTGACGCTTAAATTTATTGCGGATGTATTTTATTTGCAATTGAGCAAATTACAGTAATTTTCTTCCGGTATGCAATATATGTATGCGAGAGTCTGCAGGACGGTTTCTTTTTATATATTTCAGTTCTTTTTTTTATATTCCTCTTATTCTTCTTCTTCGCCTTCGATATAAGCCAAAAAATCGAAGGAAAGGAGAAGGTCGAAGAGAAATAGTAGTAGAGAGTTAATTTGTAAATTCCAGCATAATAATAGTGAATATAGCATTGGAGAGTATATGGAAAAAAGAGAGAAAGAGCAAGACAAATTTTTTTATTTTCTATGATAGTTTACTAATGTTAGTGAAACGATATTAATGTTCTTTTATATAGTCTAACTCTCCGGTGTTCCATAAAAGTAGTTTAACATACAATAAAATGTTAAATCATTCTCCTCATCGGAAAAAAAAAATATATATAAAACAAGTGGCAGTTTATATCTTTAGAACAATTAAGACTTATTCAGATATAAAAACATCATTAAATCATAAGTTTTTTTCTTCTTCTTCTCCTTTTTTTTGCGTTCTCAGGAAATAAAACTTTAATACACAGCTACAAGCAGAGAGAAGAACAATGGAATTTGAGGGAAATAGATGGTGGATTATTGTTATCATAAAAAGGATCATTTGAATTTGTAATTGATTTCAAGGAAGTCCCAAGAGAGACCGGAAGCCACATAACAAAGAGAGAGACGGAGAGAGAAGCATCACCTCCTTCATAAGACTACAATTAATTCAATATTCGAGAAACACTAAAGCTATTTAAAATAATAAAATGTTAAAACGAAAAAAAAATGAAGTTTAAATAAAAATAAGAAAACAAAAGAAGGAAAATTAGAAGAAAAGTGAGCGAAGCGGTTAAGTACGTGTAAGTAATACAAAAGTAAAGCGGTATGTTATATGTGTTAAAGAAGAGAAAAAAAATATAAATGTAACATGTTATACTTGTCCAAAGTACGTGTGAGATAAGTTACAAAAGAGGAGGGAAGGGGGAGGGGAGTTAGAGGCAAAAAAGAAGAAAAGAAAATAGTAGTAAGACGAAGCGAAGTAGTTAGACATCTATAGGCACTTTATTACTAGCATATAGGCATACAGTCATATAGCGCGCAAAGTCTCACGAGGTTTCAACGTCAATTATATCTACAGAATAACTTAACGGTCCCTTAGAAACAGCCTCAATGGCCTATTCAAGCATATTTCGCTTCTCTCTTTCTCTCTCTCTTTTACTTTCTTAGTGTTAAATAATAAAGACCATTCTCGGCAGAGAGCGCGCGAGCCATGACGTAATCTTCCTCGCGACTATTCGGTTCAAGATATATGGAAGACCGAATAAATATGTATTACACATTCTTAGAGAATTAAGCTTTAGACGATCATATATATATAACACTTGTACTATCTTCATCTCTTTTTCTCTTTGCTATATGTCTTCATGTAGTAGCGAACAAAATATTTGCAAATCCCCTTGAGGTGAGCGAACTTATTTCTAAGACACATACATACATACAAAAGAATAAAAAAAGAAGATGTAGATGAGTAAAGAGATGATTTTCTTTCTTTTCTTTCTCTCTCTTTTTTGATATGAGAAATATACATAAAAAGTAACTAAAAATAGAGAAAAAAAAGAAAGAAGAAGAAGAAGAAAGAATGAACAAGTCATGGAGGCGCTTTTCAGGGTTTTCCAGAATACAGGCAGAATATGATGAGCGAAAGAGAGAGAAAAGAAGAACGGTGACGTCAACTTGAATATTTGAAGGGGGACGACGAAAACTTCAAAAGAACACGTGTTACGCTGTGCTTGTAGCTTAGGACGCAAGTGCGCGAGCGCGCCCCGTTTAAATAATGCAAAGTCAACTTACTCTTTCTTCCCTCCTTATTCTTTCTATGTATATACCTCGCTCCTTACATCCCTAGTATCTTTTTCTACTTTTTTTCCTTTATTCTTCTTCTTCTTCTTTCTCTCATTTGTAACTGTACACATATTCTTTCTATACTTATTTTGTTTACATGAGAACAATATATTCAACACGAAATTTTTATATCCAAATTATAAACTCAAATTTTTCTAACGTACATAGGATACATATATATTTTAGACGAACGAATAAAGTGAGCTCTTGACAAGCAAACTTCTTCTTCTTCTCCTTCTTATACCCTTCATCTTTCTCACCCAAGACTCTGCAAGCAAGTCAGCTGAAGCTGTCAGAACGAGCTTTTTTTTTCTTTTTTTTATTATTTCTTTCTTCTTTCTTCCTTTTTTTTATCTTTTTTCAAGTAAAAGGAAGAAGAAAGAGAGTCCGAAAGTTGGTAACGATCGATGCTACAAGCCGACGAGTTGCGATGAAAGGTTAATGTTGCAAGCAGGATACTTTGCTTCTTCGTGTCGAGAATTTCAAATTCTTCTAAAAGAGCTACAAGCAAGCACAAGCAAACTCTCTTGTACTAGCCTATAAGTCTTGATTGGCTCAACTCCCAAACTTTAAAGTATTTGCCCTATTGTTCGTACCATGCACAATCTTCAAACAATCAATGAATCCTTTATATTATTTACTAAATATTTTTCTTCTTATACATTTATTATATAGCTTTGGAAATTATTTTTTTTTTCTTTTATTTATTAAAATTTACTTTAAATTTCTTTTTTTATTCTCATAACGTATGTTTAACGTATACTAAAAAAAATAATACAATGTACGGAGAATTATCATTTATATAGTAATTACGAATGAAGAAACGATTTTCCAAAATGATTTAACATATTAAATCGTGAAGTTAATTACAACAGGAAGAAAGCCAGATGATTTTTCAAATCATGGCACCGAAACGTATTATCTTCAATCTTGATGAATGAACATGATAATTTTTTTTACTTCTCGCATAATATGAAGAGAAAAAAAATGAATAAAAAAGGTAATAATCATACTCATAATATTATTGTTATATAGTAAAGAGAGCGAGAAGTAAAGCATATAAATGAAGGCAAAAAAAAGGAAGAAAAGGAAAGAAGGCAAAGAATAAGAGTTTTAAGCGCGTGTACCCAAAGATGCACGTGTGGTGTATGTGCCAGGAGAGAAAGAGTGTGAGAGAGAGAGAGAGAAAACGAAGTCAGCAGGTGAAATATGTTGTATATATGAATGGGGTAGGGGGATCTCGTTTCGATTCGACATGCAAAGAGAAAGAGAGTAGAGTGAGAAAGAAAAAGAGAGATGGTTATATAGTGCAAAATTCCGCGCGCGCATTTAGGCCGTCGCGTATACGCTAGGTGAAGCTTTCCGCGCAGCTTTTTAGGGACCACCCACTTTGTATTTTGCGATCTCTATACTTTTTCGCTCTCTTTCTTTCAATTTTTTTTCCTTTCTCTCTTCCTCTCTCTCTTTCTCTCTCTCTCTCTTTCATTTCTGGTTGTAGAGCTAGTAACATTTTTTCTCTCCGATTGGCCGATCCTCTGCTAACTACTCCTCCTACTCTTTACTTGTTGTACACATATAGACAGATTTTTCTATGGGCACATGCTTTTCTTTCTCTCAATCCATCATCCAGAAATCCAGAAAGAGAGAGAGAGAAAGAGGCAAAAAAAATAAAGGAGCGAGAGAGAAAGGAGAAAAGTTTTACATTGGTACTTCAATGAAAAGCTCTTTTATTAGATGCATTTTACACATGGAAATAACGTTACCTTTTTTTTTCTCCTCTATATATGTAAAATGCTATTTATGAGATACAGGAGCCAAATGCTATTATACAATCTTTAGAAATAACATTTACCCAGTTTCGATATTTTTTTAAATGCACTTATTAATATTCCAAGTGAGCACTTAAAGTTTATTTTTCAAACGTACGACGAAAAATTTTTTACTTGTTATAGTATAACTTTTAATATTTTTTTTTTCATTTACATTACATATTTAAAAATAAACTGATGTGGCTATCAAATTAGTGTTTTTTTAATGGCTTGCATAAATCCTTTCTTTCATTGCTTGTTTACATGGAAACAAGGACAAAATAAAGTTCTCAGGTTACGATTTTAATATTCTTCGAGTGCTGGCTAAACTCCAGTAGCCCAGTCTAAACAGTAACTCGCCCAGAGGAATGTTTGCAATTTTCGATGCTCTATTTTTTCTCTTTCTTTTTCGTCTCAACAAAAATCAAAGCTAAAGAAAGCATAAAAAGAAAAAGAAAGAAAAGAAACAAAACTAAAAAACAAGAACGCCTGAAAAGAAGAGGAGCGTAGCTTTGCTTTTGAAGTGTGAAAATGAAAGCTTCTGATAGACATTGGTAATTAATAAGATAGTAACGAAAATCCTTGATAAAAGAGTATCTCGAATTTCAATAAAAAGGGCAGTATGAAAAAAAAGAATAAAAAAAATAAAATAAAGAAAGAAAGAGAGAGTAGGTACTTGGAAAGTGCACTTTTCTCAGGCTCCTTGGCAGCCGTGCGGCGGTATATAGCAAAAGTGGAAACAGGTTGGCAAAGTAAAAGAGAAAGAGGGAGCCGTGGCGCTTGCAAAGGGGTAAGAGGGTATGTTTTTGTGCCGAGGAAAATTTAATACAATTACGAACGACTCTTGGCGCCTTTCTTTCTATTCAAACCCCCTTCTTTTTCTCTCGCTCTCTCTCTTTTTATTCTTTCCTTCTGGTATATACATTTTTCTTCGTCTGTTTTTCTTTGCTTCTCTTTTTTCTCTCTTTCTCTCTGTGTCACCTTAGTTTTTGCAGTGAGAAAGAGAGCTACTACGTACTACTACTACTATACTACACTACTACTTGTCGTCGTGTTGAGAGTCTGACCGACGAGCCGCGAAACCTACTTTACATCATGCTTTATCTTGCTCTCTTTCTCTTTTTTCTTCTCCTTTTCTTTTTGCTTTTCGTCAGAAGAAGCTGAGAGATAGAAAGAGAGAACATTTTCATATACAAGCAACAGAGTAAGGTTTATATATATACATCTTCTTCCTTTTCTCTCTTCCCCCTGCCTCGTCTCTTGAATGGGCTCACGTCATTCTGCATTATTTTCATTTTATCGTCAGCAATCTTGGTTAATGCAATCCCTCTACCTCTTTACTATCTACTTCTTCCTGCTTCTTCTTTCCTTTTCCTATATATATACATACAGTATTACTGTCCGCTGAACCTTTTTTTTTACCTTCTTATTTGAATATTTTATATCAAACGCTCTGGTACTTTCCGGCTTCGCGCAAAAGCTTGACGCATAGTAGTTCGCTTATATTGAGATATATAGTTAGAAAAAGAAACATACTTTAACTGAATTCCGAATATAGAGATAGGAAGAAGAAGAAAAAAGCACGAGCACGAAAACCTTTTCGAAATAATATAACTATTATCCCTCTTATGATGAAACGAAAAAAAAGTTTGGTTAAACTATAGGTTCGCTCGTTGTGTTTCTTTATTTCCTTTATATATTCTCAAAGTAATACATATTCTATATCTATTATTCATTTTGCGTGATTTTGATAACACACATCGACGTTTCATTCTTCGACGAAAAAAAAGAAGAAAAAAAATAAGAAAAGAAAGCATAAAGAAAGTTATACGTGTGCATGGGTTTTTTCAAATGTATTGTACAAAGGATGAGTAAGTATGTATCGCGACGAATTTGCCGTTATACTTGCAAAAGCGACATAAGCCGTCACTAAGAATACTAATTTCTTTCATTCAGATAAACATCAGAATTTGAAATACAAAAAGGGAAAACAAAAAAAAATATTACGAATTCATCAATTTTAATGTGTCATTGAACAGCTATTGATTCTCTTACGAAATAAAGTTTTCTTTTTTATTATGATAAGTTGAGAAAAATTTTTTTCAATTGTAAAAAATAAAAGGGAAAAAAAAAGTTAGTCAACTGGTCGTTGTACATAAAACGCTGACTGTTCTTTTTTTCCAATTTGAAAAAATTGATTATTTTCTTAAGTCAAGGGAGATGTACAGCAACTTTAGATATATATACGGCTGCATTGTACACATAATGCGTGTGTATCTATATATATAACGCAAAACGTAAGAGGCGTAGAAAAGACGTTTTGCTTGTGCTATCGATCGGCAGATTAATTTGTAGTCGAGACAATGGGCCGCCATCATCCCCATCTCTATACTAGTGATATGTTTCGTATACACTGGTAATGTAACGCCCGTTTCAACTATTCTCTTTTGCCCCCTTTTCTATATATATGTATAAAACACACGCGAAATAAGCGCATCAGAAAGAATATAAGAAGAAGGACGATCTCAATGAGTGGACATATATATATGCGATACAGTTTGAGTTGAAAGAAAGATGAAGTTTATTAATCGATTAGATATTGTTTCTTTTTTTACTTAAAAAATCATAACTAATAATATATAATATAAATTTATAAACCCCTTTTTAACAAATACAATATTTTTTTTTATTTTTAATTGAAATCAGAAGATATTGCGTTTCATTAATATAATTATTTTTTAATTTCAATTCCATTAAAAGAAACCTTATGAACTATTGTAACAAAATATTTTAAAACAGAATTATAAAGTAATGCAAGCATACAAATAATTAAAACAATATTCAATACAATCAGTACCAATCATTTCAAGCGCGCACTTGTTACACTTCAATTTTTATAAGGGTGGAATATAGTTTTGATTAAATTTTATTTGAAAAAGTTATCAATTTTTCAATTCCTAGTAATACTTGAAGTTTTCATGTTACTAACAATTTTTCATCTTTTATTAATTTAAATATTAAATTATTAATATCTAAATTATATTGTAAATATTCATTCAACCAACATTTATTTGGAGAATTTGAAAAATTCATCATTCTCTAACTTTGTTCAATAGTTTGAATAGTTCAACTTTTGAATTCTTATTAAAAACTTTATTGTTAAACTGAAGAAATATTATATAAAAAAACTGCTGAATAAAAACATATGTAAATATTATCAGTTTATTGTTTTAAATAAAGTTTGTAACATAAAACAGAGGTTATACGTTTATCACTCTTTTATGCTTAAAATTATTCTAAAAAATTTAAATACAACTTTTTATTGTAATTATATCTGTAAGAGCTTAGTTATCAATTTCCAGTTACAACAGTCAATATTTTGTTTTCAGTAAAAAAAAAACGAAAGAGACCGTTAAACAAAGACAGAAAATTCGACCTTCGCTAACAATTGATATCGATAAAGACAAAAGATATATAATGTATAGATGAATATTGTAATGTAAATTTCGTCAGAAAAAAATTCAATAAAATCGAAAAATTCGTATATATTATTTTTCATTCAATAATTTACTAACAATAAGTATTTAAAGTAACATCACTTATTTCATGCAAATTAAAACGTCAATACATATAAATCGTATATTTTTTCGTAGAATACGAATCGATATTTTTATGTTAATTCATTAATTTACTTAATAAACGAAAATTTTTTATTTATTGCTTAAATTTTTGTACATTAGTTTAATAATTTTTAAAAATTATTTTTAAAATACTTAATGCTTTTAATGATTAGTTGCGCCAATACTCTGCTTGCTTTTTGCAAAATTTATTCAATTAATTACGAGATCTCACTGACAAGAATTCACAAAAAAAGAGTTTTTGTTTAAAACATAATAATATAGCAATAATAAATGCAAGAGTATCGTTGGCAGTTAACTTTTAAAACTTAATTTAGATATGTTAATCGTGCTTACGTTTATTAATTTTTACTTTGAATATTTATAATCATAAAAAAAATTGTCATTTTCTTGGCTTACATTGAATTAATATTTTCAATCATACATATTGAATAAATAATAAAATTCCTTTTTATCGTCTTAATGTAAGAATATTTCACAATATTAAAAAAGTTTCATTTATAAAAATTTTTGTTTAATAATTTTATTTAAAAATATTCATAATAATTACAGTGCGGTTGCTGCTGCATATTTATAAACTTCTTTTTTTTTTAACCTAGCCAACCTTCGGTAAGTAAATATAAAATACGTTTACATTTGCTTATTAAATTACTACTTCTTCATTTTAAAATTGAAAATGTACCTTTTACTCATTCATTTTAAATAGTATACGAAAATGAATAATAATTTAATACATGTCTGTATAATAACTAAATTTTTTTATTCTACGACTAAGGTAAAGATTCATTTTTATGTTTTTTTGTAAAAATGTTGCTGGTAATTAAATTTTTTTAATAAAAAAAAAAACAATACAATTCATACTAATTTTTACTTAAGGTAAAAAGCAAAATAGAAATAAAATGAATGAATTTATGAGATGATAAAAAAATGTGCAATTGTATTAGATGTTTGGACAGATGACAAAAGAAAAGCAGAAAAGAAACTAAAAGAAGAAAAAGTGCTTACACCGAAGGAAGTCGTTGAACATCGGGACAGTTTGTCTAAACTATGGTTTTAAAATCTTACACGAGCAACTGGTTTTCAATAAAATAAACGATTGCCAACGCAGGAATCCCCAAATAATAAGTTAGAATAATTGAACACTTGCGAGCATTGTATTATTTTAAAGCTTACTTTATTTTCAATAAATAAATTCAATAGTTTTGATATAATGTGAAAAGTATATACGGATAAAAAATAAAATATTATTATATTAGGTATTTGAAAAAGAAATTATTGGCTCGTGTGAATGACGAAGGTTGGCACCTCACGGCTTTTTTTTTCTCTGTCATAGAATACTATTTGACTGTTGTGTTTGCACATACGCCGAGATAGCGATACACTTTCCTTTAGCTACGTCACGATCGATAGGCTTGGAGCATTAATAAAATATTGCCACGAAAATTTTCATATCATATGATATTGTATATAGCGAGGGGGTAGAGTTTGCAAGTTTTTACATTCGCTAATTGATGTTTCCAAGTATAACTTTATGACTCCGACGTATGATAAATTAATGTACTTACTGCCCGTAAATACTGTATTCACCATTTTTCATTAATTTTCAATATTTATGACATTATCGCGTGATCGGTCTGGTTGGTATAGAGAGAAGGGGGAGAGATAGAGAGAGAGAGAGAGAAAGTTGGAAAATTCATATAATAATAGTAAAATGGAATTACGTCACTGTCAGAACGTAATCAAAAATCCGAAGTGAGAAAGAGAAATATAACGTGCAAAAAATAATCAAAATTTATTAAATGAATTTTATGGTTCAACTCGCTTAACGATACAATATAGATCGGCTTGATTGTAACGTTGATTTTCTTCCTCTACATATATCCTTTCCACACGTCAAAATTACGTAATACTGCACGATTTAAATGTCTATAAATATCCAACGCTAAATGAAACAAATATACATGATGTTCTTTCAATACACTGATTACAGATTCATAATGCGATTTGCCGCTCATTTTAGATTAAATAATACAAATAAATTATACCTTTTTTTAAAAAAAATTTAAAAATCAAAATATTCGCTAAATGGATACCTAGAGGGTATTGTTCTCGGAGATTTTTTTCTCTCTTGGAATCCGTCACAGTATCGAATCGGTGTCGAAAATAAAAAAAAAAGAGTGCTCTTTCGAAAAGTGTAGGTGTGAAACTGCACTTGTATAGCTTTGTATATGAGAATATATAGTAAAAGAGGGAAGAAAGCGTCGGACGCTACACGAGGGATAATCGAATATTCTAAAATTTGATTTCTATCGGTCCGCTCGACTCGCTTGCGCTCGCGGCCGGGCGCGTTCGACTTTCATATCGGCCGCTTTTTGCGACAGCGTACTAAATCTAATTTATTTTCTGACGCCTCGCTCTCTTTCTCTCTCTTTCTTTTTATCTATATAATTCTCTTTATCTCGCTTACTCTCTTTAATATATGTATATACACTCTAGTAGTCGAGCAGTTGGCACGCGGTCCAGCTGATTATCCCTTCCTTCATAAATATTAAACTTTTTTCCGTAAAAAATTTTATCTAATCTGTTTAAAAAAAAAAAGAAAAATTTTTTCCAAACACATTTTTTCTCTTAATATTTCAACTTCATCGAGTTTCGATGTAAATTTTAATTGAAAAATGCTTTTTGCTCGAAATTTAAGAAAGAAAGAAAAATAAAAGCTTACGAGTTGGAGGTAAGCATTAGCCAGCCCTGTGGGCTGCTGCGTTGTGTCATAGATGTAAATGTTTTGGACGATGCTAGAGAGTATTATACTTTGGTTGTGTAGCAGGAGGACAGATAACGACAGAATCGTAGCGGCATTGGTATAAATCTCCTTTGACTACACTCACGTGTGTGTGTGTAGAGTGTTGGGAGTCTACAGCGTTCGCGCTTGGCGAAGGCAATCTGCGGAATGGCTACTGGTCATCCGTCCATCAAGTCTAGCGTATAATATCGACAGACGTAGTATACGAAACGAAAATCCCAACTGAGCCACAGAGAAAGAGAGAGAGAGAGAGAGAGAGTGGGATACAAGCAGGGAATGAGAGAAATGCAAAGAGAGAGAACTCTTCCCTACAGTACGCAGTATTTATGCGAGTTTCGATGGGAAAAGGCAGGTTACCGCGGACGCGACAAGATAATTTCTGATTTACCGCTTCTACAGTCTCCTATACTTTCTCTATCTCTCTCTTTCTCCCTTACACTCTCTCTCTCTCTCACATGCGTTTTAGCTACTCTCAATGTCCGTCATGCCATTTTGGAAATGGAAAATTTAGCAGCCGCTAAGGTATATAAGCTTTCGTGTATTATAGTTATGCGTTTCCATACTGTTGTAGACTTTGACGAATGGAGCTTTGGCTTATATTACCCTTTGCTTTCAATCTATCTTTCTCTCTTTTTGGACTTTCTTTAATCGAAATGAGAATACTTAATGAGATTCAGAAATCATATACCGCAGGTAAATATATAGACGTCAGAGATGGAAAGATTTCAACAAAACCAAAAACAAAAAAAGCGTTATTGCTATACTCTTGGCTTTGGGAGAGCAGAAGAAGGTGCTTTATAAAATAAAAAAAGAGAGAGAGGAAAAAAAAAGAAGAAAGAAAGAAACGGGAACAAGTTAAGTGCGGAGGCCAAGCCTATCTCTCCTTCTCTCTTGGCTTGGATTATATTCCAAGTATTGCCATTATACGTTGTGTTTTCCTAGGAAAGTAATTTTCGAAATATTTAAAATACATAGTATTTACGCGTCTTCGCGAATACCGCTGTATATATAAAAGGTGCTGCGTTGTTTGACTGCTTTTTGGCCCTTATTAAAATATATAAAGAGTATAGGGAACCGAAAGAGGGAAGAAGATGCCTTATTTTTTTTTCGAAGCTGGTGGGCCTCTCGAAAGAGAGAACGCATTGGTCTCTTAAAATCTATAGAGACCAACAAATATAACTTTTACACGTGATCACGAAAAGGATCTGCTTTTTTTAAATGTACGGGACAAAATTGATGATTAAATCGACTCTCTTTTTTTTTTCTTATGAAGTATTTTGAGAACTCTTTTACGTAATCTAATTCTTTTCGACTTATTAATTTAAGATAAAAGATTTTTTTCAGTATGACTATATTTAAAAGCTTATTAGGATCATTAGCGAAATTGCTCATTGAATAAATAATTTTTGTAAATTTCTTTGAATACTTGATTCTTACTTAAATTTTTTTTATATTTAATAATTGAATGACTAATTCATTACACAAATATATTTTTCGAAGCATTTTCCTTATCTTCTAAAAAAATATGATTATTATTTTCTTAATCACATAAATCAGCACATTTCTTAAGAATTACGTTGTAAATTAAAATTATTATTTTTATTATCCAGTTCTTTTGGAGATTAAAAATTTTATTACGGAATCGTTATTCGATTAAAAATATAATTATTTTCAACGTTTCCTTTCGCAGTATTAAAAGTTGCAAAAATTTTTTAGTTCTTCGCTGCATGATTTTAATATATTAATGAAAAATTTTTTTATTTGTTTCCAAAACTTGATTTCTAAATTTTGTTTTCTGTTGTTTTCAGTGTAAAAAATTTTAGGATTTTATTCAAATATTTTTAATTATTTTTTTTTTCGAAACAAATTTATGAATAAAATATAAGATATTGTGCATTTCAATAAAACTATATATTTTTTAATTACTAAAATTAACTTAAAAATTTATATCTATCAACTAAATAAATATAAACATTTGCTAAAAAGTAAATATTATTATATTAAACAAGAAAAAGTAAAAAAAGAAAATTTTTTTTGTAACTCATCGGACACGACGAAGTGCTTACATTAAGTTCGGAAAATAATTTTGAACGATCCTACAAATCCGTATCTAGCTACGCAAGAGCATTCTCTCAGTAAATGTAAACGACTGAGCAAGAAAAAACAACTAAAAAAAAAATTGATGTGTGCAAGCGGCGTGTATGCACTTTGGTACTCTCTGGAAAGATAAAAAAAAGAGAAGTGAAGTTAGGGAAAGAAGAGAAGTGCAACGGGGGCATTTTAATACATCAAACTTTTCAATTTGGGGGCGGTATCGCTCTCAGAGTGAGAGAAAGAGAGAGAGAGAAAGAAGAAGAGAAAAAAAAAGAGCGAGATCGAAAGTCCCCGCAGTGGGAGACATCTAGTAAACCCATCGAGGGGGTAGAGAGATACTCACTATAGTTATTTATATATCTATATATATGTGGGTATGGTATGGTACACAGGCGTTTCGTCGGCGTCGAAACGATCCTTTCTGATATATCGCTTACGTGCCGCTTTACGTTCTAACCGATCAACGTTGAATCTATGGGGTTGCATAGCTGTAACATATACATCGGTATATAGTTCTCATTTCTTGTGCTCTCTTTCAGTACGTACAACCCTTTCCTCCTATAATGTCTCTTGCAGCTCTAACGCTTTCGAGAGACAATCGCGCGTATATGCAACAACAACAACAAAAAAAATAACAAAAAGATAGAAAGAGCAGTAGCAGCAACACTAATTTAAATGGGGGCCGAACGAAGGAAATATGTAGTCACATCCGGTTGTATCAGGATGAATGGCGCCTGGCTACTACAATTCACGATTTACTGTCCCGCGATTCTTTCCCTCTTTTCGTCCTCTCTCTTTACCCTTTTATTTTTTCTTTTTTTTTTTGCTTTTTCTACAATTTTTTTTATCTCTCTGTATGTTCTATATCCATTCGGGATCTCGAAGCGCGTAACTTAACCGTCTCTCGGATGATCTCACGAATAACAGCACCTACACGACCCCCTTATGCACGCGCTAAACTGCAACAAGCGTACATAAGCACAGCATGTTATTGCCAAAAAAAGAAAAAAAGTGTATAATGCGAGGGCAAAGATTAAAATTTTTTTTTAACGCTATCCACGCCCTTACTCGTCTTTCTATCTATACTTCGACTGGATTCTCTTTCCTTTCAGATACGGGTTTTGATTATACGGATACGCCAGCATTACCCGACAACTTTATTTATATATACAATTTATCTTTCTCTTTCTCTTGCTTTGTGTATATATATTTATTATATTCCGCCTCCTTCTCTCTTTCTCTTACTCATGCTTGCTCGTTCAACCAATTTAATTTAATTTATATTACGAGGACGGGGAGGAGGCACGCAATCATCCGAGGGCTCTGGCTAATATCATCTCGTTTTCTTTATGAAACATTTTTCTCGGTCTCGAATATAATAAATGTTACGTTATTTTATCTTTATTTCCTCCTCTCTCTTTACATTTATTTTTTTTTTTTTTATTTTAATTTTTTTTCGAGCAGTCCGTAATATTTTTCTCTAGGAACTGGAGAAGCACAGCGGCGTAATTACTTTTGTAATTGAAGTACAGCCATTTTTAATGAGCCCCTTAATATCTTTCCCTCTCTCTCCCTCCAGCCTGTAGAATTGTATGTGTGCGCACGACCAGTCATTACTTATGTATACATATATTTTATATACCTCGAGCTTTCTACTAACTACTTAGAAAATAAAACAGGAGAAAAAAAGGCGCGAGTAATATTCCGCGAATGTAATTACTAATTACAGTTTTAATCAAGGCAAATGAGCAACGGCAGCCAGGCAGCAGCAGCAGCAGTATAAGCGCGCCAGCCAGAAGAGATGGGAAAAGAAAGAAAAGTAGAGAAGAAAGAAGAAGAATACGAGAAAAGAGCATTTATACAAATTTTCACATGAAAGGTAAATAAAAGAAAAATAAGAGAAAAAAAAATCAAATAAAAAAAGACTTACCCTTTCCTCCTCACGAATCATCTCGGCGATGCCGGGTTTAATCTCGAGGTCATCGCTGATCGTTGGCTGACTTGCCGGATGCGATTGATGCGGAAGTGGCTGTTGTTGATGTTGTTGTTGTTGCTGTTGTTGATGTTGTTGCTGTTGCTGCTGCTGTACCGATAGCTGCTGCGCAACGGCATGAGCGCTTAGGTGGTTGACGGAGGCAGCGTGCTGCGAGCCGGAAGTCACGTGGCCGGGCGACACGTGGTGTCCGACGACCGAAGGGTGCACGCCACTTTGAGCACTCGATGTCGGTGGTGGCAGAGGTGGAGGTGGCGGCAATGGTAAGCTTACTGGCAACTCATGCAGATTTATTTGAGGAGTGACTGAAATGCTAGGCATCTCACGTGGTGAACCAAGTGACCGTGGTGTCGAGGATGAGGCAAGACCATGACTTTCTTGACCTGTACTTGCAGAATCACGTTCCTCGGAACCGGTGCGCTCTGGGCTACAATTGCTGGCACTAGGTGAACGTTCAGCTGATGTCAATCGTCGTTTCTTACGGGAACTTAAGCCGCCGCTTAAGTTTAAAGAGTCTGCGAGCGAAGGTCTAGAAGTAAGCTCGTGTTCGCTATTAACATCGGCTAATCCACGAATTTTAAGACTCTCAGCCACCTTGAGGAGAGGGCCAATTTGTTCTTGTGACACATTGATTTCGCCTTTATACATAAACTCGACAGCGGCTTTAAGCTCTGGCCACTTGATGTCTTTCATTATGACAATTGGATGTTGACAAGGGTTATCGAAGAAAAGGGCCTGAAAATACGGGCTACAGGCCGATAAAACCATTTTGTGAGCTTTGACTGAGTGACCATCGCAAGCGAGGGTTACATCAACAAAGCTCTCGCTCTGCAACAGCTGATCAAACACGTTGGTCAAGTTGGTCTGATAATTGTTCCACCGTAGGCAGAACTGCTGGGGCGAGCCGGCGCCGCTCTGCTGCGCCATCCTGTCCTTTAAGCTGGCCAGGTTTGACGAAGATGATTCCTGTAGTTCCTCCACTGTGGCTTCTCGTATTGTTACTCGTTCTGATTATCTCTGTCTCTCTCGCTTTTTTTTCTCGCTCTCAGCTGGAAATCACGCTGCTGACACTAAAGCTCCAATCTGGCCATCTGTAACATTGCACGCACCAATATCTTCTTACACTTTTTAGTCTTAAAATAGAAATCACATGGGGCAAGCAAGACGGGCAGTAACGACTGCCATGACTCGCCGGCTGTCCCTAATAACTGTCCCTAAACTTGTCCCTCACTTTCCCTCACTATGTCTCTCACTTTAAATTTTTACACTCAATGTTTATAACACTATATCGCCTCCGTCAAAAAAAAGAGTCAAGAACGTCTTTTTAATGCGCAGTCAATGTCAACGAGCAGTCAATGAGCAGCAACACTAAAAAGATGCGCGCGGCGCGAGCAAGCACGTGCACACGATGCATTCGATGGATGTATATATTAATCGCGCTTATAGGATCGGCAGTTTATCATGAGAAAAAACCTGCTTCTACAAACGAATCTGCACCAATTTTATTAATTTTTTAAAGAGTTTGATTAGTGCAAGAAAAAACAAAAATGAGAGATCAAACACAAAGCGAGAAAGCAGGCCTACAACGGGCTGCCGTCACTTAATCACGTGACGTATACGTGTTTTTTCTAATTTTCGATTTAAAAGCGTTTTAAAAGGGGCGCGTTGACTGACGCTGCCTGTCGGACGATGTGCACCGCGTGAGGAGCGCGTCGCGACTGAGGGGCCCCCACGGCTTGGCGCTTCCCGCCGCCACCGGTTTCTCTCGCTTAGCCGTGTGTGCGGGTGGCGGTGCGCGCTCGCTCTTACTCTTTCTCTCTCTATCTCGCAATGTGTGTTGTATGTGCGCGCGCGAGGCGGTCCCCCCTCCCCTGCACCGCCTGCTCTACAGCAGCAGGAGCAGCAGCAGTCGCCTCCCCCACCCCTTCAATAGACCGGCTTCGACTCTCGCGTTCTCTCGTGCAGTTCTCTCGCGCGCGCCAAGCCGAAGAGCACGCGGTATAGTAGTAGCCTTTCGTCTCTCTTTCTTTCTTTCTGTCTCTCGCTCGCTTGCTATGCTTGCTTGCTGTTATAACTCGCTCTCTCTCTCACCCCTGCGACTCCCTTCCTTCCTTTTTCTTGTTCCCCGCTCTATATGCTAGCGCGCCGCGACATGCCGCCCCCGGCCCCACGCTACGACAGGCCCCGCCTCCCCCAGAGACCGCCTCTTCCCAAGCTTCGCCGAAGCACAAACGTCTCTCTCTCGACACCGGCACTCTCTCACTCTCTCCCTCTCCCTCTCAACACCCAATGTACCCGTACTCAATGTACGTGTATACGGCTCGCTCTCTTTTTACCCGTCCCTCTCGCGCGCGCTCGGCCTCCACGTACGCCAAGAGTACCACGACCATCGCGAAGCAGGCGGACACACGCGATGTGAGAGAGGAGGATCGGCATCGAACTTCTGACGATCTTTTCTTAACTTTAAGGATCCAACAGGAGATACACGATCTTGGATAACTTTATCTGAGGACTTTGACACTTGTCGAGTGGACGATCGGCATCTCGACAATTAAATTTATCGGGAATTTGCGTGGGTGGTCGAAACTGCCTTATTGATGTGCATAACTAAAATACCGGTATATTTTTTACTAAAAATCTGTACCACTGCATTCTTTGTATTATAAATTATCGTGCAACTAAAAAATTAAAGTTAATCCGTTTTCACATAAAGGAAAATCTTACTAAATTCATTTCATATCAAAGAGAACATCTTTATATTTTGAATGAACAAACAAGAACATGAGAAATGATGTAATTTTTAGTTTAATCATTAGTGATCGGCTTTTATTGCAGAACTAAACGCAATTTACGTTTTTTATAATTTATTATAGCATCATAAAATAACTATTTTGTCCTGAACAATCAACAAAATTTAGTATAAAAAAAGAAGACTTTATAAATAAAACGAATTATTTGAAAACATTTATCAATTTTTTTACTCATTATTCAAAAGGTATTAATATTTGAGTACTAATTTTCGGTAATAAAGACTAGGTGTAGTGATTTTGCTATTTTCTCTTTTATAAGAAACATATAAGTTATTTTAAAAATTACATCTCTCATTTTTACTAAAGAATTATTACTATAATTGTATGTTTGAATAGCGTTATTTCAATGTATACCGTGTACTTTCTTGTTTACTTCTCTGAGCAGAAGAAATTTAATTAACTTCACTGCGTAGTATAATTGCAAAACGTTTTTAACTATTCAAATTCTGATCAGAAATCATTTGGTTGACTGCACAATCTCTCTACATTTTTTTTTTTTGCCTAGTTGGTAAAATTCTATTTTACTTTGAAAAATAAAACATGGTGAAATATTTCTTCAACTAAGCAAACTGGTCAAAGCCAAATTTGATTGCCGTTCATTAAGACCTAAAATAATTTCAATTTTTTTTTTCAATTACAACAAAATATAAATTATCGGTTACTCGTGTGATATTTTGTAAGAAAATACTACCTCACATTCTATAAATCAGTTAATAACATATAAATAACGCTATTTTCACATTGACGTCAGCCGACATTCGATATAATAAAAACAATTACTTTTTATATTACGAATATAAAATATAAAAATGATGCAATCGCGTGTTATTGTTAACTAAAAAATTAATCAATTATACTTGTTCCATTAATTTAAAAATATTTTGAAAATGTTTTGATATTAGAATGATTTGCCATTATAAGTTTTACGTAGATGTCAAACGTAACATTTATCGTTCATTGTAAATTCAATTTTCAAGTTGCATAATATCAAACCATTTCCTTTTCACAATTCTATGCAAATAATACGATAATTTTTCGAATCTAATAAACGTTTGTGAAACATTGATGAATAAATATGAAAATTTATTAAGAAAAATCTATACGAATTTAGCGATTACGCAAACCGTAATTGTAACTTTATTTACTTGATATTTAGATTTATATTATTATTATTCGCCGAGATATGATTTATATTCATATTATGTGCTTGTACTGAAATATCGTTACGAAAGATGACTTATTTTCGTTTGCTACGACTGAATAAAAAAGAGAATTACTTTTTAAAAAGTTATATATTTAGCTCAATATTCAGAACTATTGCCGATTTTAGATCCTGTCATTTTCTATTCATGTAAATTTTAAAATAAATTTTGATCTTCATTTTGCCGAAACTGAATATTTTTGGTATCGCTATTAATAATTTATATAAACGGTCATAACATGCATTAACTGATTATTTATCTTTTATAAATAGATTTTGCGAGACAAATATAATTTCATGCCTAAAATATTATCCAATCTTTTTTTTTTATTAATCAAATATCTACTGCGTGAAAACCATTTCATTTTATATTAGATATTGTTCACATTAAGTACTTCATATCTGGAAGTCCGATTGCCAAGAATAAAGACACGTTGGAAAAAAAGCTCGTGATATAAAAAAAAATGTCTCGAAATGACTTTTTTCTTTCATCCGGCAATGCTATAGTGGAAGTCAGCGCGTAAAGGTGATTTTTCGTATATAATGTCGCAAAGGCAAGGCGCTAAACGCAATATTAAACGTGTAAAAGTAGTAACGACATGGAATCCAACGAGGTATATGCTCGCTGCGTTCTCTCCTCTTTTCTCTTACACTTTCGCGGTTTACGCGTGTATATATGTTGAAGCTTGGAAAGTAACGATGCCCGCGAGGTACTGATGAAAGAATATTGCTCTGCTTTTTTATAGAGGCGCTACACTACATAAACGCGCGGTTACAGTAACGGACGACCGACAAGCAACAACAGCAACCAAGTTGAGTTAGCTAAGCTCAGACTTTGCTATGAAGCTTCGAAAAAGCCTACTATACGTTTAGTTGAATTTACGCCTAACTTATATTTATTATCCTATTTTCACTTGTTACTTTTTTTTTTTATTTTTCCCTCTTTTATTTTGCATTTATTACGCGGAGAACAATTTTCTTGGAAAATTATAGCGATCGTTTAAGTTTAACATTGATTTTGAAAAACAATGTGAATGCGTTTGATTATAAAATCATGCAGTTCGAATTCAAAACATGTTAATATGTTTTGTTTTGCATAGATTAACGAGCATTTATCAAGCTGACGTATTTAAGACATTCAAGCTATACAAAACACTATACAATAATGGAATGATTAAAATTCTATAACAATTATGAAATATTTCAATTTTAAAACATTTCATTCGGAAAGATTTTTTTTTAATTCTATACTTATAAGTTTGTGGGAAGAAGTTTTAATCAGCATAAAAAATCATTAATAAACGTGAATCTTTTTAATGCGCGTTATAGTTCTATTAACAATGTATTTGAAAAAAAGTCATTTTACTATTTCTCACGATACTTATTGGAATTTATAATGAGAGACAATATTTTTTAAATAATAATACTTTATAGCAAGGACGTAAAACTTATTGAATAATTTTAAAATGTCTTGTATTTATAATGAATTTTTCAATGATTAACATCGACTACAATAGCAATATATTGATCAACTATTTTTAAATTCTAAATAAATATGCTAAATTTATTCAATTTCATTCAAACGATATATAACAGAAACACAGGAGAGAAAAATTTTCCTACAGCTAACTTATGAAAAAAAATTTTTCAAGCTTATACGCAATTAAATTCAAAAATCCGTGGTATCTGAATCAAACTAAAAATAAAAAGAAACAAAAAGAAATTTCAAATTTTGCAAGAACGAGAGCATATTTGCACGCGAAGAGAAAAGAACAGAAGAGCGAACAGAAAGAGAGCAAAAGTATCAAGCAAAAGCATAGGGTTGTTGCTAGCGGAAAAGGCGACGAGGTCCGTAAAAAAAAGGAGCAAGAGGGAAAAAAAAATGAGAGAAAGAGAGTATAAGGGTGGTACCGGTCATAACGCGCGTATTTCTCATATCGCGCGTTCGCTGATACTTTTTTTTTTCTCTCTACTCATTCTCTCTCTCAACCCCCGCAGAGTATATGTACGCGCGAGAAGAGAAATAGAGAGAGAGAGCAGAGCAGGAGCAAGAGAGCAGAGAAGAGAAAAGTACGACACGAAGTGAAGCTAAGGGAGAAAGAGAGCACGGACTGGGCCATAAATTTTACTGCGTAATATTGTTTAACTGCAAACAGTATACTAACGCCCTTTTCGCTACGTCGCTCTACTACCCATGAGCTAAAGGGGAAGATTTAGACGATGAAAAAGCATGGACCATCCGATTTTTGTCTTTTTACATGACAATTATATTCTTCATAATTGTGAAAAAAATAAAAAAATATTATTAATTTACATGTTTAATTTTTCAGAATATCAAATTTACTTAGAATTATAAAATTAATATTTAAAAATACAGTGATATAATGTTAAGAAAGAAGAATCGTAACCAAAGGTTCAAAGTCAGTACTTTTTCTGCCATATAAAGTTGCACTATAGGGTCAGTTATGAAAAAAAAAAAAAAAAAAAAACAAACGAGATGAAAGAAATGTATATGCATACAAGCTTTTCCAATGGTGCTATATAAAGCTACAATAGTGAAATATCGAGAAGAAATGAGGTACTCTTCTCAAGCGCTATAAGATGCTGGCAAAGAGTGCCTCTCCGTAAATTGTTCGCGACTACGCGTAAAAAGCGGATTTAGATATGTTTTGACACTTGAACTCGTGAGAAAAATTACAAGTTTCCATTTGATTATTTTATTTAAACTGATATTCTTAAAATCTTATAATTAGAAATCTCTATGATTATGTTTATTAATAGTTTAAAAATGTAATTAAGTTATTTGAAATTAAAATCCAATATCTTTGGTATGACATAATTTTGTCTACAATAATGCAATTTGATTAAAATAAGCTATTTTTAAAATTCCATCTTTTTCAAATAATCTGAAAATAAAATTATCAAAATCATACGCTTATATGCAAATATAAAAGATGATGGACTAAAATAATAGAGAGTTCGTCGAACGAAAAACTTTAAGATGTGTACAAGAGAGACAAAGGGGGTAAAGAAAGAAGAAAAGAAGGAAAGAAAAAAAAAAGAGATGATATCTCTTTAATTATGAGTGGATAAGATTCTAAATATGGGAGATGTGAGTTATTACTGTCACCCTGTTTTATTACACATTCAGTAATCGTGTCAAGTGTTATACTGAGACATGTATACATATATCCTAACATTTTAATTTGCTCTAACTATTCTTGCACAATTATACTGTAATGTACTGACGTTTCTATAATAACGTCCAAAAAAACATAACTCGTGTATGTGTGTGTATGTGTGTAGTGCCGACAGTTTCAGAATTTTTTAAAAAATTTAAGCTAAAATGAGAGTTGGAGAGAAAAATATATATATACAAAACGCGAAAAAATTTTCTAAAGACAATTTTACAAAATCATGCTTTTAAAATAGTACTTTTGTTTGAAGACTAGAAAAAAAAGGAATTCGTACAATACATTTATAAATTTTGGAAAACAAAGCATTTTTTTTTTACCAAATACAACCTTTCACTATATTGATGTTTTTTTTTTCATCAACAATGGGACAATATTATTTTTCAAAACGTGAATACTGGAAAATTTTGCAAAAGGCTCCCTCCTGGCGTCCGAATAAATGATTTGAAAAAAGATAAATGATAACATTGTTACAACAAAACTTACAACTATATACATAACATTACAAAAAAACAAAAAACAAAAGGTAACAAAAAAAAATGTACACCATAATAGAAATAAAAAAAAAAACCTCTGGAAACAGTTGCATTTTATGGTTTTTGTACTGTATACTTAGTAGTTTAGAATGAGTAAGAAAAAAAGACCTGTCCAAGCTTATAAGATACGCATATGCAGATCAAGTAGAAAAAAAAGAAAAAGAATAAAAAAAGGACCTCTGTACGAGGGTGAGAAGAAAGGGGGTTATATAGAAAAGAGAACGAAATATGGCGAGACAAGATAGTCGACGAGCGCTTCTGTTAATGATTCAAACGCTAAATTTTGCGATACTAAAATATTAAGCACATAACCCTTTTGGTCTCTCTTGCTCGTTATCCCCCTTCTCTCTTGCTCTCTTGTACTTATACACATACACAGGTTTTCTCCATACATATATTCATATACACACATACATTCACACATATGCATTTATACATGTATATATAAGTAGCCTACTGATGAGAAAGAGTCTCTACACGCTTTAGCCGGGCCGCCGGCTCATCAATATTTCTCTTTGCTCATTGTTCTTGTACAATATGGTAGTAACAGCAAGCCTACGGCCTACGAATTCGTGTGTCTCTAAGTACTTGTTGAGTTAGAGAGTCAGAGAAAGAAGATAGAGAGATATATACAGAATGAGAGAACAGCGAAGAGCACTGCCGACGTCGCTCTATAAATTGATAACGAATTTTATCCACCCCCGCCCCACCCCCTCTATTCTACCTCTTTCTTTTTCTTCCTCTTATACATTCATTTTTTTTATACAATACTTTAGGTCGTTTTTTGTCAATCTTATACATATGAAACAACTTGAATTCATTTATTATTTATAACTTTGATTATTTTGTGCGTATATGCAGAAACATTATGATTTTTTTATTATCCTACAATGGAGTAAATGAAAAAGCAAAAATATGCCTTAAAAAGAGGTCGAACTTTATGTTTGTCTAATAGAGTTTTTCATTATTAATATAAAAATCACTGAATCTAATAAGAAAAAGTACCAACTCTCATTAGATATAAATATAATTAGTAAATTTTATGATAATAAAAAAATAATTTTATTGCGTAATTGTTGAGCAAAATGAGATCTATAAACTATTTTTAATAAAACTTATCTTTTAATAATACATTTTTTCGAAAGTCTCATTTTACTCAAAAACTGCGTGATAAAATTTTGTTATTATTATAAAATTGATTTATTATACTTCAATCTAATAAAGGTTGCTATTTTTTTTGTTATGATCGAAATAAATGATCAAAAATGCTATTAGAGAAAAACAGAAAGTTTGTCCTTTTCATAAATAGAGTTGAAACTAAAGACGAAAATAGTTTTATTTCCTGCTTAGACTTTAATATTATAAAATTTATATTTTATTAAAATTTTAAGATTTTAAGTTTACTTTATGTCAACAATATTTATTATAAATTAGAATATTAACCGCAATCTTACAAAAGATTGATATTAAAATTTTTAATTTATAAAAAAGTTTAAAAGCAACGTTAAATTTACTAGGAAATTGTCAAAACTTTCAATTACTGATTTTGTTGAAACTGAGATGGATGTAGTTCTTTCATAAACATTTTCATGAAAATATGGATATACAGTAACTATAATTTTGTAAAATTTAATAAAAATTGGCATTGCTTCATAGGATTGCAAATAGGAATATATTTTTTCTTTAAATTTTTCTGAATTACGTAAGATTGACAAATTTTCATTTATAATCAAATTTCAATTTTGAAACAATAATATTTATTCAATTTTATGAAATTATCGCTGTCTACTATATTATGATACTCTATTATCGTTTACTCTATAGCCTTTAACTAAATAACTTTACCGCATGCAAATTGTGATGGAAGAAAACATTTTTTACGTTTTTAACCAAGTTACTGATCCGCTAATCAGTTAAAATTTTAAAAATTATATTCGCATTTATTAAACCGGTTTTCAAATTAAATTTTTTATATTAATTTACTTAAAAGAAATACTATGAAATTGTTCTAAATTTTTGGTTATATTCTAAACATTAATAATATTATAAAATTAACAAAAATATTATTAAAATCATGTCATGTGTTGTGTCTCGCAAACATAAAGGAACACTAAAAACCGTTTTTCAAACCATGACATAGTAACTTCTACAGAGCCGGTGAGTGGCTCAGTCGGTAGAGTGTTCGTTATCTCGGGGTTCTGAGTTCGAATCCCGCTTTCGGTAGCCGAATGATAGAAAAGCACCACTGTACGTTACATGTGCTTTCTTCACAAACACACTTACGAGTTCCGTCACTGATTAGCATTACAAAATAGCATAAATATAGCGACTTTAAAGAAGAATAAAAAGAAAAAAAAAGTTACAAGTACATGGCTAAAATTATAAAAAAATTTTTGGTGCAAATTTGACCGATTTGGATAATAGCCGAAAATAAACGCTTGTCAAAAAGACCAATATCATCAAAAGTAAAGTATAAGAATTGTCAGATTAGTTCCAAGGTATTATTTAAAGTTGATTTTCTATCAAATTATGAGCGTTTTATGAAAAACGGCCATTTTTAAAAACTGGTAATTTTCAAATACAAAAAATAGCCCTTGTACTTTGAAAGTGCATCACTAGAGTTTTAAAATGGAAGATAAAGAAGTCCTCCTCCACGTTTAATTCGAGGAATATTAAACATTAAAATATTTGTGAGGTGAGCTTAAACTTTTGACCATTAGTGTACTTCCATTAAACTAATTAATAACTAATATTAATATCGATATTAATGTCGACAAGCTAATCCAAATAAGTATTGTAAATTTTTAATCACATGTATATATTGAATTTGTTGAAAAAAAAAATTATCTGATTTGATATTCTCTTACAACGATATTATCTAACAATGATATTATTGAAAAAGTAGTGTGAGTGTGCCATCACGTAATAACTGCATGAGTAACAATGGAGATTCTCCACTGGGTATAACATTACAATAATCTAGCTTGAGCGCAATGTTAGATTTGCATGAATTTTAAGGTGCAATTTTCATGAGTTTATATAACTTCTCCATTATTCTTCCGTTGTATAAATTTAGAAACATTATTTTTTTTTCTAAAAAAAAAGAGAAAAAATACAAGACCAAAGTGAATAACAAAGCTGTTATATGTGAATTTTCAGATTATTTGAATTTTAAAGAGAACGATTAAATTCATTAGACTATCAATTGTTTTTATTATGTATTTGAAATAAGATTATTATAATTTTATACGAGTCTTTAGTAAGACAAGATGTCGTTTGATTGTCGCTCGAATGTTATTTAAATAAGATATATGATTGAAAATAATAGTGATATAAGCAAAGTCTGAAAATATTGATGAAACTGAAAACTAGTTCAGCGAAAGCATAGTTAATAGGAAGTTTCTTTGGGCATATTGACAAATTGAATAGTTGAGTTAGTCAGGTGCATGTATGAAACAAGTAATGTTTGTTAAAGAGAGAAAGGAAAAGTGGGAAGGAGGAGGATGGCGAGAAGACAGAGAGATGAGATGAAGAGATGCTACACACTGTGTGTATGCTGGTTTGTGCTCATACGACTACGACGACGAAGCTCGTAAACACGTCCTGCATATATAGCTATGAATATAAGCGATGCGCATATAAGAGAAATACATAGAGTGAGAGAGAGAAAGAAAATGTGCGAGTATGAGAGAAGCAGGTATATGTATATGAAGCTATGTATATCGATGCTAGAAGAAGAAGCATGTAGCTATCGTGTATTGCTGTAGGGCCAATAGTTATTAGGTAGTCGTACTTAGTCGGGAGGTGAGGTTAACGTTGCAGGACCACATATATGTGCAACAGAATAAGAGAGAGAGAGAGAACAATGATATCGGTTATTTGATTTGCAGCCGACGACAATGCAGACTCGACCAGCTTCTCTCTCTCTTTCCTTTATTCTACATATATGTATATGCTTCCCGCGAGCTGAACTTGTCAATAGCACAAGCACCAATGTCTAGAAATGGTGCGCTTTCGTGGAGACGACCTTTCCTCCTTCGTACACACTCCGTATACCTGGACTATATTGTTATATATATATATATATATATATATATATGCATATATATATATTTGAGTATGTGTGTGTGTATATATATATATATATATATATATATATATATATATATATATATATATATATATATATACATCCCCGTTGTCCTTTTGATCTGGTTGACTAGCAAAAGCCTACACAACCTACTGAACTGAAATGCTTCGATGCAAAACATCGCTATATACCTTTGTGTGTTACTCTGACAAAGCTGTTATTCACATTGTAACTACTACAACTGACTAATAACATGGCCTTATTTTAGATATATGTATATTCTTTTTCCTTTTTTTTGTTGTATAAACTTTTTTATTTATGTCAAAAAAAAATTTGATTATATTAAAAAGTTGTCTATTTATTTAACTTACAGCTTTTTTTAAATGAAAGAAAAAAATTACATTTCAATTTATGGCCAATTTAGGTTTTTTTAATATTGTACAATATTAACTTTTTTCTGCTTTTGAAGATAAAAATAAATAATCAAAAGTGATTAAAATTTATTTATTCATATGATGTTTAAACTTTCTATTGTGTAGATCAAACGGAAAGACTAAAATATCCGAGATGAATTAAGTTTTTAGAAATATATAACATTGAATGTTTTAATGATTTAAAATTTATAAGGTTATACAGTGAACTCGATATACAAAGAGTAACAATAATACGAAAATTCTGGAGAAAAAAATCAATCCGAAACTCTTGAGATAACATTAAAATCTTTGATTTTCTTAAATAAATTTCAAAGTAAAATGACTCTTTGTATGAGTTTTTTCGTTTAAAAAATCAATGCTCTTATTTTTTATATATATTATACAACTAGTTTTAGAAAGAAATATTTTATGTATGAAAGAAAACGGCATAATTTTTTAGTGCTATTCTTAGTTTATTTCATGGATTGATATTGTTTACATTCAGAATAATAAACGAAGAAATCAAAGATGTTCTTGATTCCTTGTTTCTCAAGCACTAAAAATAGTCGTTAAATTAATAAAAACTATCAAATCTATAACCATCGACAAATATTAGGAAAATGTAGTTTGTTTGTGTAGCGTTATGAATTATGATGGTTAAATATTAATTAAAAAAATAAAAAGAACATAATTCATTTATAAGCACATTAACTAAAGTATTAATAAAAATTTACTTCAATTTTAATTTATTCGATATTCTGTTATGCAGGTCGCGTTCATAAATGAATTTTAACAAATGCATTTACGGTAAGTAAATAAAATACGTCTGACTCAATAAAAGTGTATTAAATTTAATCAGTCTATGAAATAAAATATACAGGCAATATTTTTTATATAAATCATGTCAGAATGTTAATTAATATTAAAACAATAATAAATCTGTCCGTTATAATGTATAACCAGTTTTCTTTATTAAATATAAAGTATTTTGTTGCTAAAACGAAAGGTTGAAAAAACAAGAAATTTTAATAAAGGTAAAACGACGTTGATATAATTAGAATGATTTAGTAAAGTTCGATGTTAAAAGTTTTAAAGACAGTATCAATTCTTTTTTTTTTTATAATACGGATGAGCCAATAAGAAGGAAAACAAGCGGAGTTTGAACAGTTGTCGTAGATAAAGAGAGAAAAAAAAAGAAGAAGTAGCATAGTGAGAGTAAAAGAAAAGAAGGAAAAGAAGGAAGATCAAGAGAGCAAAGAAAAATAAGGGAAGGGGGTAAGTGATTCTCAAGCAGAGAATCGAGAGAAAGAAAGAGAGCAAAAGGCTGTATGCATTCGAAGGGGGAAAAATCTCAAGCTCTTCTTCTTCTTCGCAGTTTTGCGAAGAAGATGTATTCGCCGGAAAACAGCCGGCAGTCAGGTGCAACGGACCTATTGACGTGTTAATTGCACCTGAATAATTAAAGAGCGTACTACTCGCGTATCAAGCAAAAGCTGTCCTTTTAAAATTTCTATCTCTTTCTCCTTCTCTCTTCCGATCTTGTTAACCTCCTACCGGCTTTATGCTTATATACCATTCGTGCACAACACATTCACGCATACAATTTTCCGGCTAAATATTTTATCAACACAACTCTGAGCAGCGCGTAACGAAGAGTAACATATATAGCTATTAGAAATGGATAAAAGTTATTTATCACAAGTTTTTTATTTCAGAAATAAAGCTCTAAATATTTGAAAAGTAACGTTGATTTTTCAACGTAAACAACATAAAAATAAAAATAGTATATAAAAATGAGAATAGCTTAAAAAAGATATTTATATAATGAGATTTAAAGGAAGAGCCGATTGTATTTTGATATATGTAATGTATTTAGCATTAAAGCTTGCATGCACGTAGATATATATATGCAATTGAGAATGGGGGGATAATGTTCCAAGCTCAAGAGTTGAATTATTGATAATGACGCGTCATGGATCGCGCAAGATAAAAGGGGGAAGTCGATGGAAATCGTAAGAATACCAAGCTACCGGTACTTTAATTATTCAAACTCTTTCATCCCTTTTGGACGAATCTGATCGCATCTAGAAAACGACTTGTTTCAGTTTCTACTGCTCCCCTCTCTGTCTTTCTTCCCGCACTTTCCTTTCATTTTGCATTCGCATCTTTTTTAGCGGTTACTAAAACACCGATTTCTCATCGTGCTCATTTTTAAAATAGATTTAATCATCGAATCTTTTGGAGAACTCATTTGAATTATTTTTCCACTTGTTAATTTTTATAAATTTTTTTAAAAATTTGGGGCATTTTCTAAAATATTTATTACTTTAATTAGAGTAACAATTTTTATTGAGTCGAAATTTAAAAAAAATTTTAAATGTATGCGTTTAAGTTTTTAAAATTAGTTTAAAAATCCAATAGATAGAAGCTTTTGCGACTCAATTTTCTATTTTCCACGTAAAGTAAATTGCAAAATGTTTTACTAATTGTTACAGTTTACAATCTTTTACAAGATACATAGGAAATTTTTTGCATCCGAATATTTTCAACAGTAATCCAAATATGAATCGCTTTCGAAAATTCCGAGCTGGAAAAAATTTGATTATCGGAGTTTTGCAAAAAAATTTGATGATTTGAGAGTTTGCAAAAACGTTCGTATCGAATTTAAAATTTCTAATAACTTTTTGATTGTGTATTAATTGTAAATATTGTGATTTTCGTATCGGTCATAATGTAAAGATAATACGTAACATAGGCTGTAAAGATGAAAGATGTTGAGTGTTAAATAAGAAAGGATAAAGGGATGAAAGAGCTAATGTCATCGAGCCTATATGAGAAGGTTAGTGTTGCTGCTTACGTTAGGTATATGGGTACACGTTTAGGATTTCCTCGCTTAGGTTATACTATACTGGCCCCAGTACACTCAAAGCCCGAGATTCGATATAAACTGTGATTGATATTTAGGCGCATCAAGCGCCACTTAAGAGGATTAAGTCCAGGCTGCTGTTACTACTCTCTTGCCGGCAGGCGTATATAGTTATATGTGCGTTTATATAATATATATGTATAGACGTATATGGTGTATGGTGTTGTGGCGTCCGTCGGTAACACATACAAGCTAACAGCAACGAACAGCAACTTGCTCTCTTCTAACTCTCTCTCTTACTCTCCCCCTTTTCGTACTCTGATTACAGTTAGTTCAGTCTGCCGGTCGAAATCCCCGTAACCCTCGACGCGCGCGCGACGCTTACCTGTTACCAAGCGGACGATATCCACCTACACCCATACATTCTCACAACACACATCTATGTATACATGTTAACTTTTATCTCTCTCTCTCTCTCTCTCTCTCACTCAACCCTCTTGCATTGCGCATCTTCCCTTCTATACACTACATACTATCTTCCTATCCCTATACCACCATTCATTCATCCTCTTACTCTCTCTTACTCTCATTCACTTGTTCAAAGCTTCTGGCTTGTGGTTTTCGGCTTCGGAACGCACCCGCAGTACACTCGCCTCACCTCATCTCACTTCAAGCGTCATTTCGGGAATTACCTTCTTTTCCTCGGTTAGTTGGCTCGAAATGATCATTAACTCATTCAAACTCATTTTCACAATTAACTTATGCCTCCATTCATTGTACATCATTATGTTTCAATCTCTTTTTTTTTCTTCCTTTTTTTCAAGTGTACTTAGCAACACGTACATTATACATGCGTTTAACGGTAATCAAAATAATATATTTAAAATACGTTTTAATTTTTATGAAATTTAAATTCGCAATTTTAATTTAAATAAATGTATGCAATTTATAAAGTTATTATAACCATCGATTGTATCAAGAAATATCTATACATTATGCATATTTATATACTTTATCTGAAAATTCCAAACACAAATTTTGAAGTCTAGAATATTAATAATGTTATATGATTCTATTTAAGTCATGCTATGTAATAATATGGAAATAAATTAATTAACTATAAGCATATAATTCTGGTTATATTTTCCTTTTTTTTTTATTTTAACATTATTTTAATGAGCTTTGAAGGCATTTAAAATTGTTTCTAGGAAAATTAATATTTAATGCATTTTTGAGCATATGAATTTTAATGTATAAAACCTTTTAAGAAGCTTCGAGTATAGCAAAGAACATGAATTGTTAACCAAATAAGATTTTTACCCATAAACTTTTTAAAAAAGGCAACTCTCTTAAGTTATTTGTATATATTGGAATAAATGAAAATTCTTTAAATTAAAATATCTAGTAATAAAGCTCAATGTACAAATAATTAAATATGAATTTTGCGCTTAAAATTAGCAATTTTAAAATAAAATTCGTCTTGAGAAATATGTTAATGTATATATATTTTCTGAGAAGAAAAAGAAAAAAGTTGTAGCGAATAAAACTAAAACATAGTTTATTCTGTGCAGTAAGCGTGCACCTCGATAAAATTGTTTCGTCACTCCTTTAACGATTGACGAGTTAGATCGTAAGGTCAAAACTATTTAAGGCACTCCTCATTCATTCGCATGAATTATTGTATTAGTCACACTAAGTTTTTTTTTTCCATAATTAAATCTTATACTTTCAACAAGCTGAGAAATTGATGACTCTTCAATTTTATTAAAGTATATCTAATAATTTTTATTATTATCTTCACTGCGCATTTAAACGGAAAAAAAAGTAGCACGAATTTTTAAAGTGTGATGTTTCAAGATTAAAATATAGTTTGAAATTGTGTTAATTAATCAGAATAGTACAAATATGGTCACATTTAAGAAAGTATAAAACGTTTTTAAATTTCAAATACTTAGTATGCACTGTTACAGCAAAGCCCAAAAAAGATATATTTGATGAAGATTCAAGATTTATTAATGATTTTACTACAGTTTGTAAGCTTTTGAATACAAATTATCGTTCTTCAAAATACGCTTGACTCGAAACAAAGTAACGTAAAAATAGGACTTAACGAAATGACTAAAACCTCTTATCGTACATGTTTATTGTATTTACAGTCACGTTTCGTATAGTATAGTATTATTATAAATCAATAATTGTTAAAACTAACATTCAATTATATTTATAAAAATTTTTCAAATTAAAATAAAAACTAATTCATCTTATATAAAAGACTTAATTATTTACCTGAAACAAACAAAAATTCTTTGTGTCTACATCGGAGATACACCTGCTGGAACGCATGCATTGATTCAATTTTAAATCCAGCTGCTTGTGATGAAACTCCAGGCCTGCTGAAACATTTCTGCAACAGAGAATCGAAATGCTATTTTAAAATATAATTTTTGTTTTGTTTAGAATATTGCTTTAGGTTATTGAGAATCAGTATTGTAAATTACTGCTATCTTAACTGATAAAAATCAAGGAATTAGCCGAGACAAGTTCAAGTACTCGAAATCAATTATAATACATTGATAACCAAAATATCTTCTTATCGAACTTAAAGATATCTTTATAAAATCGATAATCTCAAATTATATCATATATTCGTATACTTAAAACTCACTAAATTTGATCCCATTTTTAATTATTTTATTCAATTAAATCTATCTATAGAAATAAGTTATAATAGGATAAATTCAGTAATTGTAATTAGCGTAAAATTTTTGTAAGCATATTAAAAATTTATTATAAATTACGACTTTGCTTTATTCATTAAAAATAAAATTTAATTTCCGATAACAATAATTCTATTTAAAGCTCGAAATAATTTATCGTTCATTATTTCACATTAATAGATAATAGTATTAATTATAATGACAGCATATCGTTTATGTTATGAAGTATATAACAAAAGTCATTTTGCTTTCTTTTTTTTTCGTAAAACAACCTATGCATGGCTGGTATAAGACTATGAAAACTCATTGAACATCCACTATAATATATGTTTTTAAAGCCACGAGTACTTCTTCTCATTCTACATTTTATCAACGCGACTGGAGCCAGAATTTTTTTTTTATTTTCTACATATTTTTTATTTAGTTTTTCTTTTATTCCGCGACTCGATTCAAACTTGTTTCCATTGAGACACAGTACGTGACGGAAGCAAGGAGGAATATTGAAAATCAGTGGTGTAAATTAAAAAAAAAAAGAAAAAGAAAACAGTTAAAACAAAAATAAAAAAAAATAAAAAAATGAGTAGCCGTGTAACAACAGAGTTAGAGAGTTGAAGGGAGTGGTAGGAGGAGAGAAAAGTGAAATGATAAAAAAATGAAAAGGGAAGGAAAAAAAACAGCATAGAAGGTGAAGGAAGGTTAAAAAAGAGAAAAAAAACAACAACTGAACAAGAGAGGAGATATAGCGATGAAGCGTATAAAAGAGAGAGAGAAAAGGGTAGGAGGGCGATGACTGCGAAAGAGAATGGTCGTAGTAGGAATGGTTACAAGTAGAATAAACCTCTCAATAATGAGTACGATGAAAGAGAGAGAGAGAGAGAGAGAGAGAGAGAGAGAGAGAGAGAGAGAGAAGAGAAAGAAAGAGAGGATTCCCTTGGCGAAAACTCGAGATGATAAAACAGAAACACAAGCGCAGGGTGCCTTAGACTGCAGCAGCAGCAATAGCAGTAGTAGCAGTAGCAGTAGCGGCAGCAGCAGCAACAGTAGTAGCGCAAAGTAATAGCAAGGCCAATAAAATGTAATGAAATAACATCCAATCCAAAAGGAGATATTGTGAAAATATTATTACTAACTTATTACTCGCGCAAGCTACCGACCAAAAGGGGAAAGAGAAAGAGAAAGAGGAGAAGAGTTTCTCTCTTTTACTTTTTCTCTTTCTCTTAGTTTTCTCTTCTGCTTTTCCTTCTAGCTTCTCTCCTTCCCTATAAGCATGGGGGGATTGCTTTCTACTTTTCCAATTCTATCTTTAACCTGAAATATTCTATTTCGAATGTTCGACGTTCAATCTCACTGATCATATCGTTCAATAACCACTAGGGTATTCACGGACTTTCCCTCTTCTTCCTTTTCTTCATCCATCATCTATATATATATATATAAACTCTCAAACGTGTAAAACTTATCCAGTCTAGGGTAGGGTTTACCCATTCATCCTTTATTTTCCTCTCTTTATTCTCATGAACACGCACACATTCAAACTTTCAATGTATATAAGCTTGTACAAAAATAAAAACTTCCCAACACTGGCTTTAATTACTGATATTGGCTTGATTAGCTTCCAAACTACATCTTTTATTGATAATAGTGATCAATTTTATCGTTAATACTTCTTACATTTCATTCAATTTATATTGGTTTCATTCAGAATCTTATAAATTTCGTATTCATATCTTTTGTGTCTTTCTTTAGAATTTTACTTAATTTAGCCTATGAAATTCTTAATTCAGTCATAATGAAGTAAAAATAGCTTTCATGTTATATAGTTAATGCGGTACAGCATCAATTATTCTTTATCTACTTGTAAAATGTCAACTTTTTGTAAAATATAATAATATCTCGAGTTAATCTAATTAATAAAATTGATTGATTCTTTTAATTATAAATTTTTTATCGGAAGTATTTATTTAAACATCTGATTTCAAACAAAAATAATATAAAAATTTAATAAATATATTTTAATCTCCTGTCTTAAAACATATCTGCACATATGTTTCAAAATATCATTAATCTTAAAATAGAATTCGATACTACAAACAACTTTTCAATTTAATTTGTAAGTTATTCAATGATGTTTTCTAAAATTTATAACACATTGCGTTAAGAAATCACTAAAATAAATGCATGATATCCCTGGTAGAAATTAAAACGTTTTTTTCACCATTTTATGACCAGTAGAAATTGAAACGATTTTTTTACTGTTTTATGGCCATTTCTTTGAAATTAATATTACTAATTGCCATAAATTGTTATATACACCAATTTTTATGTTCACATTTCTACCAGGAATTCAATGATTAAATATATTGAATTTACAGCACGCACTTTAACTTTTAAAATAATAAATTTTGAGATTAATATTTTTATTCATTATCATTTATCAATTCTTAAAAAATATACTTAAATTATTTATAAAAAAACAGTATTGTTTATTAAAAAATTTTCGGTACTGATCAACAATAGATTTTAAATTATCAATTTAAACATGAAAAATAAGTCATATTGAATTGTCGCTATATCAATAACGGCAAAATTTGTTGAAATTATTAAAATTTTTGCATAAAGTGAAAATTATATAACAAAGATATGAATAATAATTTTCTTTCAAGAGAAATAATTCGATGTAAATAAATTTGATTTGAATAATCAATTGTTACAAAGTTATTGTAAAGTTCCTTCCTTGAAGAAATAATACTAAAAAAAAAAATTCTATATATATCTATATATTAAAATCTAAAGGCATAAGAAAAGAACGAATGTAGAGCTATGAAATTATCATGTCTGCGTGCAATCCATGATTATGCTCGATCGATCAAAGCGCACGCGCCTCTCTTTCTTTCTTTCTTTCTCGCGCGCGAATTTGAAATGTAAATGCACAAAGTATATTATCTTCTTGAAGAAAGAGAAAAATAAAAAAAAAGAGAGGAAAAGAAAAGAAAGAAATAAAAAAAAAGGTATTGAAAATGTAGGACGGATTCAATGAGAAATCTTTCATAGCTAGTTACATAAAAGAAATTAAATATTGATATGAGTAAAATGAATAGAATAAAATAGAAAAAGGGAAAAAGAAAAAAATTAAAGAACATTAAAATTCCGCCAAACAATTTCATAAATCATTAAAGATATCTCATCAGTTGGACAAAGAATCGAGTTAACAAGTTAAATGATAATTACATGAGCTTGTTTAAATAAGTAAGAAAATCCGGGATTAACTATCAGCGTGGTATAAAAAAGAGATAAAATAATGTAAAGTAGAAGAAAAGAAAAGAGGAGAGAAAAAAAAGAAGGTAAAGAGAGAAAGAAAAGAAAAAAAAAATGAATGATTGCAAGCGTGCGCGGGCGACGTAACCGAGCATTGTCTAATGTAATGGACTTTAATGCAGTTCGTTGTCCCGTTGTGTTTATAAGTCTCGTCGTATGAATAAAATACATGGACTGAAGTATAACTGGCGCTGCCTGGCTTTAACTCTGAGGTTTTCGTTGAAATCGTGCGCTTTTATGTATATATACTAATATTACTATATACCTTTACACATCTTAACAATATACAAGAAAACGTGTGCCAAGCTATACTCTTATAACTATCTGTTACAATTTGCATCTTGCATTTACTCTCCGTGCTTTCTTGCGTAATATTATAATCAGACCGCAAGAAGAGGAAGAAAAAAAAAGAATAACGAAAATAAAAATAAATAAATAAATAATCACGACGGAATGAAAAAAAAAGACCAGATGCAACATTAAATTTTTCTGCTTTCTTCTATTGTTCATTAAAATTCAAGTATCATCGTTGCTTTTATTTAACTAATAGACGCAATATATAAGCTCGCGTTGTATTATATATTTCTATCTCATGGAAAATTCATCGAGTATCACTGATACGCTTTTCAACAAAATTTCTCTATGCCTCATTCGTGATATATTTTACGTATCGATGATTGATATACGCTTGATTATTACTCAATTAGAATGTTAATTCACACGGATATTTTTTAATACTAATTAATTTATATCTCGTATCATATTGATTATGAACCTTGAAAAATCATATTCTTTTCTCCCCTTTTTCTGATAAACAAAAAAATAAAATAAAAGTATTAGCTTTATATAGAGTTAACACTTGCATATATACATCCACAATATATACACTTGATGTCCAAGTAATTAGCGCCTACGTCACCAAAGTTTTCCATTCAAAGCAATTACAACAAGTGCGGTATAACGCATCAGAGTATAAGAGAGAAAGAGAGGCTAGTTTGAGCAAAAGCCGTGCAGAGCACAAGCCACCACAACGCAAACGCTTTTAAAGAGGATAGATCGTAATTTTATATGCCAACGATATACAAAGCTTGACCCATCCTTTATCCAGATTATACTTCCATCTATTTATTTGCTAAAGTACATTTATATCTCGACCTACATGCAAGAGAAGCAGAAAATTCTTCTTCTTCTCTTTTTTTCTTCTCTTTTCGAATGTATAACATTTTTCTATGTTATCGTTAAAAACTCAGTTTCTTTTTTTTTTTTTTCATAACTAAAGGACACTTAAGGGACTACTTATGTAAAATACGTATTATTATTTTTATGTCAATTTTTTTTCCTTATTTTAGTATAGTACAAATTTTATTACTGATTAACGTTAAATTTAATGAAATTATTATTTTATTTAAAAAAAAAAAAAGTTTTGTTTTACATATTTAAATTTGAAAAGAAATTTTTAATCAGAAAATGATTTAATTTTTAATCTCGTCTTTAGCATTTTATAAATAGCTGGAAAAAAGTAATCAGTAAAATAGTGTTATTAATAAAGTAAACTATGATTATAATTAAAGTCTAATGATGTGTGTAATTATAACGTCAAATTGTGGATAAAATATCCATCAATTTTATGGTAGAATTGGTTAAAATTGCGTTTTGATCAAAAAGTTAATCAATGTTTAATAATACAAAAATCTAATAATCCTCATAGATATATACGATCTAATTTTCCATGTATGTTACAAAATAAATTGATAGAAAAATTATTCAATATTTTATATTTAATTTTTTTAATATACAAGAGTTTAACGTGGTTATTTATATGTAAAGATAGATTTGAATTATTAATAAATTGTATATTTATTCATCAAGTTATAAAATTATAATGCAACTTAGTATATTATAAAAGTTTTCAAACAATAGCTTTCTATGTGTAAAGTAGCCTTCTCTCTCTCTTTCTCTCCATCTTAAAGTTTTAATTTACTAAAAAAAAACGAAGTTTTTATTTATGAATTGAATTATAAGTAAAAAGTCGTTAAAAGAAAAGTAAGAAAGAATAGCAAAAGGATCGTTACTCTGTAGATAGTAGTAGTCTTATACCTTTTGTTTTTACGACTTTCTTTTCTTATAATTTAGTAGAAAAATAAAAATACCTTTTTAATAGAATAACTTGAAAAGCATATTTATGCTGGATTCGAACTGGTTAAGCGTTGATAAAACAAAGACTATAATAAAAAAATAACAAAATATATATCCATTCTAATGGGATGTGAAGAACGAGAGAGAGAAAAGATACCTTATAAGAGTATAAAATATATGAACAACATGTAAGAGGTAAAAAAGAGTTGCAAAAAAAGGGAAAAAAAAGAAAAAAAAATGTGGAAAAAATAACTAAAGGGGAGAAAGAGATTTGAAAAAGCTCGAATCTTGTTTTATAAATGTGAAATAGTAATATAGATATATATAGATACGACAAAACACTTATTATATACATGGCTTGTAACACGAGTCCAGTTTCTACAACAGATCAATACGCCTAATAGAGGCTATCTATAGCGCTCACAAACCCGTGCTCATTTACTTAATTGTGTTCTATATAGCATGTAACCGAGCAACTCTCTTTCTCTCTTTCTCTCTGTTGGTAGTATGGTTCGCATTTGCTTTATGTATATACATATATATAAGTATACACGTATAGAGGTGGCGTCAATGTATATACCCGCCTCATGCTCGACTCTCTCATTCTCTTTCTCGCTCTACTATGCTTTCTATAAAGCTGTGCATATACCTGCGTGTGCTTTAGCAAACGAGAACACGCTAATACATGAATGTGAACGCAAGAATTTATAGGCTAGGTTTGACTTAACCAACAAGAAGAGAGAATAAATCCTTTTGTCTAAGCTTTATTTTTTTTTATGTTTTTCTTTTTTTTTTATAATCGATCAGAAATGAGTGAATGTACAATTTTTATTCAGTTTCATTGACTAATGTAATTGAAAAAAATATTTTATTTTTAAGAATAAAAGATTTTTATTTTCTTAAAAGTAAAACATGATAATTTATGCTTGTACAAGATTTTGCATTTGTAATATTCGGATAAATTTTCATACATTTTCGACTGACTGAATTAATAATAATTATATGATCTTGTTTTAACTGACTTTTTACTTTATACCATTGGTTTAATTAATAAAAATACTGATTTTCTCTACTTCCCTTATGCCGCTATAATAACTTTTAAGTTGTAATGTAAAGTTAATGCATTTTATCAACTCTTTTAATTCGTTTAGTTGACTACTAATATAAATATCGCAAGAATAATTAGTTTTTTAAAGAATTCAGTTGATATTTAATAAGTGATTTGCGAAGAAAAATTTGTACAATAATTTATGTGATTCAGATAAAAATATGCATTACTTTTTGTATTAATCTTTTTTGCAAATAATGTGAGTGTTTGAAATAAAACTATCAACAAAATAATGAAATTGTATCAAATTGACAGAAAGAATTCCTTGACTTTATAAAGTCAATTCTGAGATTTCAAAGGTTTTTGCACTTAATTCAATATAAATAAATTATTTTTTTAAGATTATAGTTTATTTTTGTTTCTTTTTTATATCAACGATTTTTACTTTAAACGATATATTTTTAAAAGCAAGCCATAAGATCAAAATTTTTTCTTTCTTTTATTTTCATTTGTTGGAAACTTGAAAAAACGTGATACATATATATATATATATATATATATATATATATATATATATATATACACTGCAGTGCTAACGTTTATATAGACAAACTGTATTATTAAAAGTTCAATTCTTGTGCTATGAGCTGAAACCCTTTGAGATCAACGTGAGGAAACGCATTACGATACTCAATCAATATAACAGGTAAAATACATTTCTTATAGAAAACAAGCCATTTTCATTTATAAAGCAAACTTCGAATAGCTTTTTTAACCTCTGATATATATACAATTTTTTTTTTATTTTATGCAGCTTCAAATAACTTTCTTTTATGCTTCTACTTTACGCACTGTTTACTATTACTTACGGAAAAAATAACTTTATTAAACTTTATAAGACAAATAATTCTATGCTTTTTCTTTTAAATTTATTTTTATATTGCGTAAATTTGAATTTTTATTGAAATTTCTCTACAAGAAAGAATAGTTTTAGAAATAAAAACATAAATGTTAAATTTAAAATATAATTGTAAATTAAAATTTGTTTTGTTTGGTAATAAAATACAAAAGTATTGTATTTTTCTCAATTTCATAGTAGTTATCTAAAATTTGATTTTTAATGTACTATAATAAATAAATTTTTTAACAAACATTAAATACTTTGTGTTAAAAAAAATAAAGACGGTTTATTTAATGTTCTTTTTGCTTTGAAGAATGAAATCATCCTTTTGAAAAGACTTATTATGATATATGTTTTTACCGGTCGTTAATCAGCGCATCAACTTTTACAATTCTCATTTGTACATCTAAATTGGCAAGAACATTTTACATAAAATCATATTTTCATCAAAAGTAAATGCATTATTTTTGTAGTAGCTTAAATAACGATTACAGAAATATTTATTTATACATTTAATTTATTTTCATAATCTTAGGGATTTTACATAAATATGCTCGAACATGTTTAGAAATTTCATAAAGTTTTATCGAAAATGACGGGCAATCAATTGTTTTATAAAAGTTAATTTATTAGTAGTTGTAATTAGTTAGTTGTAATTAGTTATAGCTAACGAAAAAAATGACATCTAGAAATGTTTTATTTCTGAAATTGTAAAATTTTATGCCAAAAATTAATTCAAATCTCAAATATTATAAATTTCATTGCATTTGAATTCCTCAAAAAATTTTTGTTTATGACTTATATGCCTGATTAAACAATAAATTTTCTACTTAAATAATATATTTTTTGCATAAATGTTAATTGCTTAAATGAAAAATTAAAGAAAGCGATATAAAATGATGTAAAGAAAGATAATAAAATAATTGATGAGAATTAATAAGCAAAAAGAGATGATAATGGTAGTTGTATAACAAGTGTTTTTAGGACAATATTGTGTAAAAGTGTGGCCGAGCTTTATACTCTTTGGGATATAACACTGGTAGTCGGTGAGCGATATCGAGTGCTGCAGAGAGGCGGTGAACAACAAAATGTCGACCGCAATTATGCTGCAATTAACTTGGAACACACAACGTTCACAGAGGAGAGAGCGAGAAAGCGCTCGAGAGAAGAGAACAAGAGAGCAAAAGAAAGAGAGATAGAGAGAACTAGCGAAAGAGAGCGAACACGAGAGCGTACAGGTGGTTGGGGATTTTTGTATTTAGCGGTTGGCACGCCGACGTGCGCTCGACGTTTACACGTTTACACGCCGGCAGCGCGGCTGCATTATGCATGTTTGCGGTGACGGAAGAGAATTTAAACTAACTCCCTCTTCCCCTTCCTTCCTCTTCTTTCTACCCCCTTTCACACCCCCGCACCGCCTGTGAACGCGAGCGCACAGTTCTCTTTTTCACGCGCATGCAGAACATCAACTTCCTCTCTCTCTCTCTCTCTATACATATATATAGATATTCTCATGCTACCTAGCGTTGTATGTCCCTCTAAGCGATAAATGTGCTCTTTATCCTTTACACCTCTATTATTTTACATCCACCTCCCAAAAATTTGCTTCAGCTTTATTCTACAATTTTCTACATCGCTTTTCTCTTCAAATGCTATGTTATGCACATATTTTTTTTTTCTTTATAACAACATTTTCATTTCCTACTCCACTTCAAACTTATGATCTTAATAAAATAAACATTTGTCATATAATTTTTGTCATATTCGAATTGTCACCTTTTTTATTTGTAAGCATTAATCAGAATATGTATTTTGTATTTTGACACATTAAAATCATCGTTATTACATTAAGTAAATTAAAAAAATATGATGTTATGCTTGACTTAAGTGGAAAATTGAAATATGAATCATGACAAATAAATGATTATATCTTGATTACATGTAAAGATGGAAAAAACGATAATTTCCATCAGATAAAATTTATCGATACTATATGAAACAATAATAAAAAATGACTATTCGAATTTTTTTTCCCTATAAATACGTTAAATGATATTCAAAATTAGGAAATAATAATATTTCTTTATTATGCGCATTAGCATGTTTACATAATCCTATACCCTTATACAATGGTATCACTACAGAATATACAGCGCTACCGATAACATAATTTGTCCAAATACATTCAAATTGTAATCTACAGGAATATATGTATATAGTATAAACATATGTGTCTATATATAGAAATATATAAATGGATATGTACTTTATAGGTTAACATTTGAATGTGTTGGACATATTACTTTACTTGCTTGCCATATATACAACATACAACGACATATGGGTTTGTCAGTAGTAATAGTTCAAACTATTCAGACTAGCGTGTAATTTGTATTAATATATAAAGCCATCGTCATAATATTAATAGAAATTAGATTTTTTCTCTCTCTCAACGTCAAACAAATAAATCTATTGCACGTGAATACTAACAATAATTTTATCATCAGTCACTATTTATAATGCCACGATCGGTAATCAACTATGTAATTTTTTTTCCTTGAATTAATTTCATTTCCCAGTAAGGAGCATAATATTTTGCTTACAATGCAAGTTTGAAATCTTGATAGGAAAGAAAAAAGAATAAAGAAGAAAAAAAGGAAAAATTAATTCTCGGAACAATAAAGTGAAATAACTAATAAAGAAATAATTTGATTGAAGTAAATGAAAGAAAGAAAAATCATTGATAATTCACGATGTTATTTTGCAAAACGCGTAGAGAGAAAAGAGAGAAAATAGAAGGGAGAGAGAAATAGAAAGAGTGAATTGGTTTGTTGGCATTTCACAGGGAATGCGTGCGAATCAAAACGTACAATGCAGCCAAATCATTTCGAATATTTCATAATGGGTGCGAAATATCATTAGCTGCACCAGTGGATATAGCAAAGTCAAAAGCGCGCATCGGTGACATTGCACATGCATACACCATATATTCTCTTGCATTTCTCTCTCTTCCTCTTTCTTTTTCACTCAATCTCTTTCGATTTTGGCTACTATACTATACACACGATATACAGATATACGTAGAATGTACAGAAAATAGAAGAACAAGAACAGAAAAGATTAAATATTGGGGGAGAGAGAGAGGATAAAAATAAAAAGCGCAAGAATTTCCAAAGGGTTAAATGGTTATATAGAAAAAAAAGGTAAAAAAAAATGGTTAAGGTAGTTCAAGGGTTGAACATGCGAATATGTAGTCGAAGGATAATCGAATTACCAAAAAAGAGACAGTACAGAAAGTGACTATGGAAGAATAGAGGAAGGATAGAGAGGATTAACAAAGAGTAAAAGGGAGAGAAAGAGAGATATGCGAGTCAGAAGGCGCATATTCATATAGTCCTCTTCAATACACATATATTTGTATACAACACATATAGCATGCGAGAAAAGCCAAAACGTATATACAGACACGTACACGCATACACATTCATCAGTATCCTGACGCTATGGTTAAATTACATTTTCTCATAACGCGTTTAGCCGCGAATCACATTGCGAACGATCCGTATAACTCGAATAAAATGTACCAATAATTTGACTGTTGAAAGTTTGGAGAATATCATTCTCTATATTTCCTCTCTTTTTCTCATTCATTCTCAAAAAAAATCTTTCGTGTTGTTTAAACTGAAATTTTCAGATTCTTTTTACAATTTCGAAGATTACACTTTTTTCGTTCTTCTTTCGTTCATTATTATACTTAAGAAACATATTTCATATTATCATTATCAAAGCTCGTTTCTTTTTTTTCTCATTTTTTTTAAAAACTTTGGAGTTGAAATAAAAAGTGTACTTGGATAAAAAAGAATGATTTACTGCCTGCTATACCATGCAAAACATTTTTCTTTATTTCGAAAAAAAATAACGAATAAAAATAAAACAAAAGCATAATTAAAACTGAATCCTCGTAAATTTTTTAAAAGGATTTTAAACATTTTTTTATATTTTTTTTTGTTTTAAAGCTTTTTTCTTCTTTTTAACAAATGGATGAACTAAAATTAAAAATAAAAAAAAAATATACAAATTTCTTCGAACAAATAAAAAAGAATAAAGTTGTTTGAGCAATATGCACATGATAAAAAAAGGAGCAAGTAAGTCATAACGAAGTTTTCCAGCTTTTGTAAACGATATGAAAAAAAAAGTCAGGATGAGCACTCGAGACGGACGAACAAATTTGATTTAACATCGAAGCTTGATCGAGGCTGGCCGATCATGGGGTCTCTATGCAAATCTTTGGAATAGCTTCACCTTTTTAATTTTTTTTTTCTCTCTCTCTCTCTTTCCCCTCCTTTAGCTATAAACCTAGGGAAAGCTTCATCTCTTCTATGTAGACATTGCGTTAGTATTTGAAACAAAGATAGAGATATTGTGTGTAGTATAAGGGGGTTATGCAGCTTTAAATCAATGTACGCGAGGATACAAACCTAGTATAACGTTAGTAGGAAAGCTATGCAGTTGCCTAGGTTAGCCCACGCATTAGGTACTTTCTATCCCTCTCTCTCGCTCGCTCGATCTTTTGATAACCTCGTCATGGTATGGAGCTACGTCCACTCCAGTTGCATTGCGGCTACTGCACACACATACTCATTCTCTTTCTCACTTGTACACACATCTAAACTAGGAGGGTTAGATTCTCTCTCACACTCAAACAGGCATTTTCTCTTTCTCTTTCTCTCTCTCTCTCTCTCAATCTATGCGACTAGCTTCGTAGTTTCCTAGACGCAAATACGAACGCACATACATCGATAGACGTGTAAGAGAGAAAGAGAATGAGCGAGCGAGTTAGCCTCTGCCTCCCGGCCAGAGATATCGTTAGCATGCCTTGCTAATCACGGACTCGATAATAATACCGTGATTGATAGGACGAACCTCGTAGTCCTCCTCCTCCTCCACCTTCTCTTCCTCTCTCTCTCTCTCGCACTTCTCTTCTCTACTCTCAGCTTATATACCCTTTTCTCTTTCTCTTTCTACTACTACTACTGATGCTAGTACCACTACCACTACTATCATCACTAGTTATACGAATAGTAGTAGTAGTAACAGAGACTCTCGAATGGGTAACGTTTCCACCCCTTCGAGAGTCACTTCGGACATCGCTTCTCCGTCCCCTCTATTTCCATTTCATTCTTTCATCCCTATACTTTCTTTCTCACTTTTTATACTCTCTAACTTACATTTTACTTTTTTTTCCTTCTTTTCTTTTTTTTCTGCCCCTTTCCCCTCATCTTTTACTTTTATTTGCATTTTTCACTCTGATACTCGTATTTTCATTTTAACAAACATCGGGTGTGCATAACTCTCATCCCTTGTCTTTCTCACAGTGGAAATCGCATTTATGTTATATCCCCCTATGTATTGGCTCAACAAGCTTTATTACATTTTATTTGAGCTCGAAATTGTCAGCAATCAAAGAAGTTCTACTCATATTTGTACTTTTTTTCAATAAAAAAAACTTTAAATAAAAAATTTTTCTGTAAATTTAGTTTTTTTTTTAATAAATAAAAAAAAATAAGTGAATTAATTTTGAAAATGAAATTTGACATACACTTGTCTACATAGAGGTGGATGTAGTAGGACTGCTTACCAGAGAAATCCTGACTGATTTGCAGTGCTTCGCAGTTGTGCATACATAAACACACGAAGAGTCTGTGAATCGATATATGTACATGTGAAGAGAAAGAGAAAGAGGGAAGAGTAAGAGAGTGATACTCTTGAAGCTTTACGTATATATGCGTTTTAAACGGCTGACCGAGCTTCTCTCCGGGATCTCATATCCTCTTCTCTTTCCTCTCTCGTTCTCTTATATATACCCCTACTAGATTCCTGGGACATCGTCGCAAAGCTATATGTGTATACATATGTATGTATATACATACATAACGACTAGCCTTACTTTGGAAAGTGCACGTGCGTATGCAAGAGCGAGAGAGAGAGAAAGAGCGACTTTAGAGTCGAGCTATGATACCATTAGCATCGGTGATTAATGTATGCTGAAGCTTGTTTCACACTATAGTACTATGTGAGTGAACGTTTCGTACATGTTGAACTTTCTCTCTCTCTTTCTCTCTTCTCTCTCTCTCTCGATCTCATGTGATTGACTTGCTATAGAATCAAGTCCTATGTGCCCTTATCGAAAATCTTAACTAACGTTGCAATTGGATTTTACCATAAATGAAAATCAACTTCAGTAAATTACTTTTCTTATCAATAAAAATCAGTGAATACCGCATAGGAAAAGATTTTAAAGTACAAATCAGAGAAAAAAGTAATACGTAAAAAATGTCGTGCGGTAAGAGTGACAACCGGAAACCAAAAGACGGACAAGGCTAATTCTTTATATATTAACTTCTTTCTTTTATTTTTAACGAAAAAAAAAAAGAATTAACAATACAATAGTATATAGTAATGTCAACGAACGGAACAGATATGATAATGTAACTCTATCGTTTGTGTACCGTTCTTTCTTCTTTTTTTTACGCACATAAGTTTCTTTTCTTTATTTTATTTTTTCATTCACGCTTACTTGACTTTTATATTACGTATATACCAAAGTTTTCCAACGAAAATTTCAACAAGTCTTATTCTTATAGATCATTTTTTTCTTCTCTTTTTTTTTACTAAAATGAATACAACTAGTTGTAGTTAGGCATTTGAGCATTAATTATGCAGTGTCGAATTGCTAATATCCAAGGCCGCTCTGCCTGTAAAACAAACAAGTAGCTTGCATTAAATCGTAGCGTAAACAAATCAAACAAGAGTGAGAGAAGGAGAGAAAGATAGAAAGAGAGAGAGAGAGAGAGAGAACGAGAAGAGACTAGTACATTGCCATGTCGTGTAGAATTTATCAATCTACATGACGTTATGTACATGGAAATCAGAAATCAAGGGAAAATCATCTATATAGAAATCGATCGCTATACAGTAAGTTTGTTGAGAAGAAAAGCAAGAGCAGAGAGAGAGAAACTAAATGTCTGGTATTGCTGCAACATACGACGACGACGACGACGATGTCGACGGGCACACGGTATGTAGAAGCAAACGCTGAACAGAGAGAGAGAAAGAGAGAGAGCGAGAGAAAGCAAGGAGCGCGGCTTACAAAGCGGCGCCCTCCATTAAGTATTTATTAACTTTACGAATTTATAGATGCCTCATGGGCGGCCTCCCTTTCCACTTGCACCCCCTTCATTTCTTCCCTTTTCCTGTGCCCAGCGGCGCTACGTTGTCGTCATACCTCCCTTACCTTATTTTAGCTTTCTCTCTTTCTCTTACTCCAAATCTCTTTCTCCTTCGTATAGTCTTTCTCTGTCTTACTTGCGTTCTTCTCCTGTGTGCGGGGGTAGCTACTACTACTACTACCACTACCACTACTATTGAGAGTACAAGCAGCAGCAGCCGCACCAGACCAATACGTAAGCATAGCAGTAGAAGCAAGCAGCCAGTATTAAAATGAATTATTTAATATTAAACTTGGTAATTTTTAACGGCGCCGTATCAGAAATTATTTATGATCTACTTTAACCTCCGCGAACGCGAGAACGTTCTAACGTAGTCTTTCACCTTTGCTCTCTCTCTTTCTCGCTTTCTCTCTCTCTCTCTCTCTCTCTCTCTCTCTCTCACCTTGGCTTTCTTATAGTTACTTTTTCTATTTCTTTTTTTTCATCTTATTCTCCTTTACTATCCTTATAGGCTTTCCAAGCTTTCTACTAACAATACCCAACTTTTGTAAGATGTAAAATCAACGTATTGTCTTTTCGTTTAAAATAAAGCTGTTATTGTACAAACACTCTACATCTTTAAAAAAAAACTAGCTTTTCGCAGAGCCAATCTGATGCTACTAAGTTTCGTTAAAGTGATCTCTCTTTCTTTTTCTAACAATAAATCTGTTTTTATTTTTGCGATAATCCAACACTTTGAAAAATAAGAATAATAATTATTCATGAAGATTTGAATTAGAAATTGGATGATTTATTTAAATATAACAAATTAAATGTTCGCTAAAACATTGAGCATAATTTAGGATTACATTACACAATGTTTAACATTTATTTTAAGTGTATCCCAAATTACGCAATTAAAAGTTTTTTTCCTTAAGGAGAATACTTTTAACGGAAAACCTTTTTTGCCGACTTTTAATTGTTTCTTGGGTTTTTAACCAATTGGCTAATTTTTTAACCAGATTAAAAAAACTCAAAGTTTAACTTGCAATATGATTTTTGTTAAGTTAGATTTTAATTGAATATTACGAGTTAGATTAAAATCTATATGTATCATTTAACAAGTGAAATTGTAGGTATTGCATTGAAAAGAAGAAAATGATGATGTAATGTTATAGAGAATGAGATGATAAATGAAAATATCGAGAATAATATATCCTATCAATAAATACATACGTAATATTAGTTTGATCCGTAGGCGAGAGGGAAGAGGGTTAGGTTTATCCCAGAAGAGATATAGTCGGAGGCTTCGCATTAAACAGATTTATTTTTTAAAAGTTTAACATTAATTAGTGAATTAATTAATTAACGAGACGGGGGGCATAATAATATTCGAAATTCTATCTAAACAAACAGAAAGAGAGAAAGAGGAGGAAAACGAACGAGAGATAGAATAACCCCCGTACACGTTGCCTGTATAGGAAGAGAAGTATAACCCCCCTCCCCCCCACGCGTTGGTTACTTGCTATACTATCTGGTATACATATACAGAAACAAGAGCATACGAATGATTAGCGCGATTACGAAGCACGATATGCGATACAAACGCTCTGTGCTGCTCCTATATACATGTCGATATATATATACGCTGCGATATTCACAAACGTGCGTCACACACACCCACACGCGTATTTATATATGTATAATATAGTTCAAATACAAACATACATATACATACATACATACATAGAAAAGGTTCGTTTTGGATTTGTATATAGATGCCCTCTCCCCTTTCCTTTTACCCCTATTTTGCCTCCTGTATTAATTATTACGACGCGAAAGGCAAATAATTATTATAATTGTCCGGCATAATGACAGAATTCGCGCAATGCGACGATTATTATTGCCTAGTGCTGAAATACATTAAATGAATATATATATAAACATATACACATATACACTTACGTTGCTTTGCTTGTTATATATATATATATATATATATATATATATATATATATATATATATATAAATAATACTAATGGCTGAAACCACTGATTTTGCTATATAGTAGTATTGAAGCTTTTGTCTACTGATTGGCCTGCGCGCATAAGTAAATCAGCAGCTTGCCAAGAAATCGCTATACTGACATTGTGTATAATAATACACTAATATTATTCTCAATAGCATAGAATCAATTCAATATATAACCTACAATTCCGACTTGTGAATGCGTTTTTCTTTATAATTCCAAGAATTTCTTAAATACATACGTCAATATCCGTGCGCAGATAATTTTCAGATAAAATATAACGGTTTATTCAAAACAAACATTATATTAAATTGTTTATTTAGAAAGAAAATTCATGTATATGCTTACTCTGGACAATATAGAAAAGAATTACGAATGAAGTTAAGAAATCAAAGACAAAAAGAATTGCAACAAGTTTATTTACAGTATCATGCAGAAAATTAACGAAAAATTGAAAGTGATATAGAAAAAAATTTACAAATCTCTGATGGATTTAAAAAAAAATAAAGAATAGATATATCTTGACTTTAAAGTTGTTGGGTTCTTTTTTTTAAAATTTTAATCCATTCAAACTGCAGGCTAGAATTTAACGCATTTAATACGTATCGCATATACATGGTGTTTATATCATGCGACTACTGTTGTTTAGATATAGGCCTACTGTATTTCACCCCTTTTTGTTTTAGGTCTTTGGCTATACATACGTATACGTTTCACTTCTTCTTTTTTTCATTTTTTTTTTACGTTTTGCTTTCTATATTCTCATGTGTAACCTTTTATATAGGGAATAGGATTTCCGCGAGAGCACGATGAGAAATGCGTTAGAACAGTTAGGGATCAGCTTTTGCATACACAAAACTTGTGTATAACCAAATTCTACTATGCTACGGCGCGCCCATAGACGAATAAAATCTAATTCAACTTCCGATGCCTGTGCACTTTTACCTACGATTTTCTAGTGCAGATTTAACAATAGCTTCGATAGCTTTGGCCAAATCCAAATTTGTATGAACTTTTCTTCTCTTTTTTTTAAATACCAACAATATTTTATAAAGCTTGGCTTTTTTTAATTAATATACGGTGTAAGCTTGTTTTATGTAGATTGAAAAATTTATTTTTAAACACCAATAACCAGAAGTGATTTCATTTTAAATGAATGTTTTTTATTATTATGTTTCTAATTGTTCATTTAAAATAAATTTTCATCGTAAACTTTGCGTGGGTATCTTATTTTTACGGGCGCTACTTGTGATACACTATATACAGCGTTACTTTACTTAATAATGAACATAATGCAAACATTAATTTTCTTTATGTTTTTCAAATATTTATAAATAGTAGTTATGAAAATTTTAAAAATATTTCAAATTGAAAAATTACTTTGTAAAATTATGAATACCACATTGAATTTTTTTCTCTCTGCGCGGTATACCTGTAATTAATCTTTCAACCTTTCGGTATAACTATTCTGAATTTTTTTATTGGCTTTGAACGAACATTTTTTTTACCCGAAGAAGATAATTTCTCTTTAAAAGCTTTTTTTTCACTCTTTGAAATAACACTGAAAAAAATGTAGTTTTATTTTTTGTTATTAAAAACAATATATTTAATTATTTTAAAGATAATTTTTCTGAAATTTAACATTTTTTTACGTTTAAATTTCTTTTTGTAATATTTATTTTATTAAATAGATCAAAGTAAGTTCTATCTTTGCAACTACCAACAATATTGAAAATTGATAAAAAAACGTAAATTCACACCCTTACAGAGTGCCATAGGCGCTGACATTTAAATTCAATTACGTGCAATTTACACTAGATAGCTCACAAAAGTATTTGATCGCGCATAAATCAATTAATGACTTTACAAAAAAGTTTCATAACTTTGTTAAACATTATCATACAAAGAATAAAAATATATAAAAGTTTGGATAATTATTTTAAAATTTTTTATTACCTGTTTTTGGATAATTAATGTTTCCTGGAAACTCAATAAAAATGATTCTTTGTTATTAAAATTAAACAACTTCAAGATTTTTTTTGTTTTAATTTTTACAGAAAATATGATTTTCAAAAATTTTAATGTTAAAATAATATAATATTTTTTAAACAACTAAAGTTTGTTATTATTGTACTTGTTACAATTTTTTTTCTAATAAACTTTTATATATATTACTTAAAAAAAGCCGTGCAAATAATTAAAAATTTTCATGGAAAAAAAGCGATATTTAAATCAAGCAAACATTTTCATATATTTCAACGTCAAAAAATATCATCAGACATTTTATTTGAGATACTCTCATTTTTACAATAATAAACTATTTGTTTTTTAAAAATTCAAAATTTTATCAAATTTGTAGTTTTAGTTTCATAATATACAATTAAAATCTTGTTTCAACAAATATTATTCAAAATACTGATCATACTTCTACTTCTCAGGCAAAAAATTACAAAAATAAATACGATATTCAAATTTTTAATACAATTAATACTAGGCATATAAAATTTTTCCAAGCAGATAAAAAATAGAATACAAAAAAGAAAATTGAAAATATTTAAATAATGTTAAATAATGCTAAGCATCGAATATGACCCTCTCTAGTATAGGTCATGGCTACGTCTTACGCAAGTAACAACAAATATAATACTAAAGTTTTATCGTCAATTCTAATAGGAAAGAAAAAAAAACACAGAAAATCATTTTTTTTAAAAATATGTGCTTAAGCATTTTAAAGAATAGAAATTTTCTTAATAATCAACTGACCTCTCTCATGGGGTTGCGTTGACTTATTTCTTGCGCTTAGAAACGTACGATCATTTTATTTCATACAATAGTATGTACTACTTAACATTTAATATTTTATTTTACTAAGGTCAATCATAATTTCCAGGCCAGAAGAAACGAGACCGATTAATTTGTTATACATGAATATTCAAAATACCCAGCACTTTAATTAATACGGTACGTTTATTGTGATTGGTTTGTTAAAAATTATAATTTTTACATAAACTGATTATAAAAAAATACCGTGATACAACGATTTTTTGTTACTGATTTCTTTAGCCATATCTCATAATAATCGAACAGCATTTAGTTTTGTTTTTTTTCCTTTTTATTATGCATATGTCAGATACTTGTAATACAATCATCTGCCATTTTTATAATGATATTTTATTTCAACAATCATATTTTAAAAATAAAACCGCTTGACACATTGAGATACAATTGCAGAATAAATAAACCATACGATAACAGTTGCAAATTAAATGATTAATTTATGTAATAATAGAAATTGAGTTTCACGTTGCATTTGCCTTTTTAATGTAAAATTTCATCTGCCACTTTGAAATAACATTATTGAAGTTTCTCTTTTTTTTAAATTTACAATAATTTTGAATTCGTAAATATTTCTCAATAATAATGATCTAAACACGATTTTTAAAAATGTCAATTTTCACTTGCTATTTATTATGCAAAATCAGATGTATGCAATCGACAAGTATTTTGCATATACGTGAAAAGTATTTATTATTTAGGAATTATTTTATTTTGTCGTGTATTGAAACTTGTAATTAAACACGAACATTCGATTATTTCGGAATTACATTCTAAGTAAAGAATCATGTGAATTGTTACGAATAATTTATTGACATTTAATAATTTTTTTACTTTATTTTGTTTCCGATATAATCTATATGATATCGAAAAATGTATTGGTATTGGGATATTTGAGAATTAGTTTTATTATGCAAATTTCTAATAAAACTTTATTTATCTGGTAGACATTCTATTGCAAGTATTTTATTTTTTATAAAGATTATTTAATAAACTTGAATTTATACTTTTTACTTTTTATCCTTGATTTTAGATAATTTACAACTTTTAAAATAATAAATAAAGTTTCTTAGTCGAATAATTACAATTTTTAATACGATCTTATTATACCTTAATATTAAAAAGATTAAACAAATTTTCAATAAAAATTTTGTGATTCGTAAGATAAATACAATGAAAAGATAAATGCAGTATTGTGCCGTTACATGTCTAAGATTTTGAAAATGATTTTTTACCGTAAAGTAAATATCGGTCGAAGTAGAGTAGGACGCAAGAACTTGACAAAGAACTATGAAATCAAGAAAAGTAAAGAAAAAAACAAGAATCTGCAGAAAAGTATAGATATTTTTTTTCAATCTATAATACAGTTTTGTAAGCAATGTCGTCTCGCCGGACGAACTGGACTCTCTTTATATGTATACATCTCTCTCTCTTCTACAGCAATGTATGTAATATTAAAGTCAAACATATCCTTGAAATATGCTTGTAGGTTATTAACTGTGATACTAATGCATTTGTATTTCACGATGCAACAATAATACGGTGTTGTCCCCTTCTGGCCTTCTATATATATATATATATATATATATACACCACACACTCTTGTCTGTTTCTCTCATAAGGCTTATGTAAATTCCAAGGCACGCTCGGATAAAAATTCATGCCTGCTGACCAAGGTCTCGTTTCCGCTTCCGGTTGACCGGCAACCAAACGAAAAAGGTGCATACAATCTTTTTTTTTTTGCTTTTATATAGGTTAACTATAACATATTAGAACGTCAAATTCATATTAATTTATTCAGAAAATTAAAATTCGTAATTTTTGGATGGAAATTTTTCGTACCGAAAGTTATTAAAGAAATTAGTCAATAGTTAAAATAAATGACTGGTTTTTTAGTAATGAAAAGCTTCGCTTAGAAAAATAATATGACCTTATGTTTTTTTTTCTTCTAAAAGATTAGATGATCAAAACATTAATTGTAAATTTAAGTTGCTTGTGTAAAGAACGTTTTAAACTTCAATTGTTTTTAATTGTATAACAAAACGTAAAATTAACATTATATTCATTCTATAACGATAAATTTTTTGAAATTCATAATTACAAAGTTTTTTAATACATCATTATTGAATTGAGTCTGCAATTAAAAACAAGTATGACAGAATATTACAGTACGTATTGGAAATTTTAATAAAAATATTGATCAAGAAAGAAATTAAAAGCTAAACAATGTATAGTTATAAAGAAAAGAAATAATCTATTTTAAAAATTAGATTAGTTTCTACGCTGAATATGATTTCAATTTTTATGTAAAGCATTTACGTCATATATTAAAAAAAGAAAAAAAAAGAAAATACGTTTCCTGAGAAATTGTCGCTTTTGTATTATATTTGATACAATGGCAATTCGAGAAGTTTGCTACTTCCAACTCGCATTGGTATAAGAGAAACGATAATTCATACATTGACTGCAACCGTATATATTATATATATATATAGACGTATATGTATATATATCCAAGACTAAAGTGGGCTGTTTTGAAAAAACAGTGAGAAATATAAAGTTAAACAAAGGATTGAAAAGGGGAGGGTAGAGAAGGAAAAAAAAAAAGGAAAACGATGTGAGCCACGGGATGAAGAAGATAAAAAAAAATAAAAATGAGCCAGAGTGGACCACACACACACATTGAGCAAACGTGACCGAGCACAGCAGTCCAACATTTCATATTGTAATGTAGAGGCTACCTCCGCGGTATTATCGTACAGTCGCGTTCAACAACGGCTTCCGTACCAGAACAAACCTATTTTATTTTTAAAAAATCATCTAGAATTGTTTGCTCTTTTTTTTCTTTTATAGCTGAAAGATTGTTTTATCTAATATCAATGTTAACTAACGAACAGTCAATATTAAATATTTTACAAACTTTCATACATTGTATTTATTTTAAAATTATGAAAATTTCAATTTTGCTTTTTTATCTTGAGCCGTTCCCTAGAATTGAAAAAAGTTTCTCTTCTTTTTTTCTTTGAACTTTTGCTTAAATTAAACACTACATGTGCCTTTCAATTCGTAATAAAGGTAGGAAAGATTGAATTTTGAGATATTTTGTTATTTTTAATAACGAAAGTAAAATATTAAGGAGATGTTGTAATAAAGCAAAGTGAGTTATTGAAAGGGTTGCGAGGAAGAGAAAGAGAAAGAAAAGCAAAGAAGAAGAAGAATAAGAAGGAAGAAGTCAGAGTAGAATTGAGTTGCAAGAAAATTGAGCGGCAGCGACGACTGTACTTCCAAGATAAACGAATCACGTATTATTATAATGGCCAGTTGCTAAATGGTTTTTTCAATCCGTCGGTGCTCTCTCGCGCGCTCTTCTCTACATATACCTCATTGCTCGCTCTTTTCTCTTTCTCTCCTTCTTTCTTTCCTTTTTTTCTCTCTCTCTCTTTCTTTCTCTTTCTCTGTTTCCCGTTCTTCAGCTGTGGCCATTCCACTCGTACATATAGAAAGCTTGGTGTGCGCGGCCGGTCGCTTAATATTTCATTATAACCACGTATATGAGAATAATAAGATGGAATTTGTCCGGGCGCACACCGCAGCGAAAGAGAGAGAACAAGAAAGAGGGAGAAAGACAGAAGAGTCCGAGCCTCGCGCGCGCAACCACGTGAATGTAAACACAAGTAATTTCAGTCTTATTGCTGAGGTTAAAAAATTTGCTCCGTCAACGGAACGACGATCATTTAATATTGTTTATCTTGGCCTACCTTGTGGATGCGGGCAAGAGAAAAAGAAAAAGAATAAAAAACAAACAATCGTATATGTCTTACTTACTTTTCTAACTGATATTATGCCGAAAAATTGCTTATTTCAAACTGAATATTTATTCTTATCAACATCATTATAGCAATTTCTTTAATTTTAATTTTCATTTGTATATCTATTATTAAAAAATCTAAATAACTCAATACTTAGGCTGCAATGTATTCTTAAAGAAACAACGAAAGAGAAGAACCTGCGCATGAAGAAACCCACCGCATAGAACGACAGACCAAAAAGACGAAGGATTTTCATTAGCATAAGTTCCTTCATTCGTTCCTTTCTTCCCTTCCTTTTTCTTCTTCCTTTTTACCTTGTTTTTTCTTCATATCCTCTCCATTTTTTTTCTGCTCTTCTTAACTTATTTTTTGCAAAAAAGCAAAAAAGAAGTAAAAAATTAAAAAAAAAAAGAGGTAAAAAAAAGAAGGAAAAGGAAAAGAAGCCTTGCTTCGCTTTAGTTACTCGTAATCTCCCCACTCTTTTTTTATATATATATATATATATATATACATATATAAATATATATGCATGTGAATGTATATTTGTATATGTATAAGCTACGCGGAGTGTAGCAGCTATAAGCCAAGGCTTCGCAGAGCCTATCATTATAGAGAAGGAATCATTGGATGATCTTAATCATGCGAACCTCTCTCCTTGCCTTCTTGTTGACCAATCGTGTTAGTCGATTTCAATAATGGTTTCTCCATTCGTTATAAAACGAAAAGGCCCACAAACTCTTATTCACAAGCCCCCCTTTCATTTATATACGTATATATATATATATATACACATATAAACTCGGAAATATCTATGCAAAAAAAAAAGAAAAAGGCAAAAAAAATCTTTCTCTCTTATAAACTTTATGCTAGTTCTATGTCTTGCATGTCTAACTATGGGATTGAGCATATCATCGATACCGACCACCATTGAGCCTCGCTTTCTTTATTATTTCGTTTTTTTTTTTAAGTATTATTTTTCCCTTTTTGTTTTTTGAAATTCAATTTTAACTACACTTCGTTCTTACAAAGCTACGCTCTGCTGATTTAAGAGAAAAACAATTTAAAGAAACAATGTTTGAAATATACTTCGCTGTTGAAAATTATTACTTAATAGCACTGCAATTCTGCGATAATGTTCTGATTTACTTTTTAATATATTTCTTTTGTATAATTAAAGAGGAATTGTTTTGTTAATAGTATACGCATGAAATTTTTGCCTCTGCTTTTTCTTTATTTCAATTAAAAAAGCTTTTCAACGCAAGTTTATTCATCTATTATACTATTATCTTAATTATTATCAGGATTTTTTTTTTTGAAAATGAAAAAATGGCTAATGGTTTTATAAAAAAATTTGAGTCGTTTGTGTTGCTGTCAATCTTTACTCCTATTTTTGCTTATATCTTTTGGAATATTTTTTTTCGTTAATATGTCATTGTTTTTATTGAGTTCATATAATTCCTGTAATAAAGAAATATTAAATAAAATAAAGAAAAAATTTATGTCGCTTTTGTTTCTCTTAATCTTCACTCTTATTGTAGCTTATGTCTATATTTATTCCTCTTCATCAATACGTTATTGTTATTAAATTTAAGTATCCTTAGATAAATTTTTCCATTTGTGAATTCTATGGTGAAATGAAAGAAAAAAATTTGCATCACTTTTGTTTCTCTCAATCTTTCACAAACAGCAACTCTATAGGTAAAATTATAATAATTCATTTTAACAAGTCTGTCCTATAGTTTAAACGAAATGCACTAATTTTATCTATAGAGTTTTTGTTCATACACTCTTATTATCATTAATATCTATTTATATTTTTTTTAATACTATTATTATTAAATTGAAGTATATATACATAATTTTTGTAATTAATAATTTCTCTAACAAAATAAATTAATAAGATATATATATATATATATATATATATATATATATATATATATATATATACTTATATATACATACATAATTATAGAGAAAAATAAGAAAAAAAGGTGAAAATCAAATGGGAAAATCCAAATGCGATAACGAGAAAGCTTTACCTTGACCGTGAAAGCGTTTGAAGTACTTGGCTGGCAGAGATACTCATAGCAAGGCAGACTGAGACTATGAAGAGGCGCTAACGTAAAGGGGATAAAGGACGAGGTCGGATGTAAGGGATTCCGCCCTTGAATTCCGGTACAAGAGAGAGAGAGAGAGAGAGGGAGAGAAAGTGAGGGCGAGAGTAAGCGAGAGATGGAAAAAGAGAGCTTTGTAAGCTGTTCTGGGTGCCAAAGGATGGAAAAGTCTCGTCGTCTAACACAAGCATAAGCACTGCAGAGACGCAGAAAGAAGAGAAGAGACAGACAGTATATATGTGTATATACTTGAAGTAGGGAGGAGAGAACGTTAAAGAGGGGGCGAGAGAGAGAGAGAGAGAGAGAGTGAGAGAGGATGAAACTCGTGCCACGGCATGAAACGGCTCGCTCTACTGATACCTTTCATCCCTGGGAAAACCCGTGAAAACCGCCACTTGTTGCGTTTACCCTGCAGCAGCCTCGATTGAGCGAATATATATGTAAGCTCTTCCGAAGTGTGGCTGCTACTACTGTTACTCTGCTACTGCTACTACTACAAACTACTACTTCTCTACCTTTTCTCCGTTACGTGAGAAATACTTGTGGAAAGAAAAAAAAAACCCTACCCACATTAAGTGAGATAAAGCTTCAAAAGAAAAGACAGAGACAACAATTGTCATACAGTTTACAAATAACACTATACCTTTCATCGATTAGACAATTCAACTACTAAATTCTTATCATTCTTTTCGTTTATAATTATTTTTATTTAATATCAACATTATGTTTCTTTTTATTAGTTAATTATTGTTTTAATTTCAAATGTTTAGTTTTTAATGTTGCATATTTGTTAAAAATTTAAAGCTTATGAAAAAAGCAATAATAATTATTATTTATTAAAAGTGCTTTTATAAATGTTATTTAATAAAAAAGAAAACAATAATTTTACTATATTGATTAAAATTTGTATATAAATTATTCTTAAATTGATTACGATAAGAGAAAATTTATTTGCTACATTCCAATTTGTAGTGATACACAATCACTAATTATTTTTCAACTAAAACTTTGATTTACGCGGTTTATTAATTATTGCATTTTATATTAATTTCAATGCTTGCACGGTCTTATAATTAATGTTCAAATGTTATGTTATGCTTCTCTCGTGTATATCTATATGTCATCTACTATTTCATCTGTAATTTAGCGATCAAAATTTTCATATTTCATATAATAATATTAATTTTGCTAAATCTGCTTTGAAAATTTAGATTTTTAAATTAGTTTATTTAGGTTTTTTTAAATGAATAAATAATAAAAATTTTTTATTTTTAATCTTTTGGATTGTAGTCAATGTTGACAAAACTCATTTTCCCTACTAGTTTTTTCAATTTTTATGTGCTAAAAAAATTGAAAAATTTTTAAAATATTTTATGAAATATCAAATTCATACTTATATCACACCAACAATATTTAAGAAATTCACTATTTTATTTAACGTTGCTGTATTTATGCTATCATTGCGATGCTAATTAACGACGGAGATCGTCAATGTGTTTGTGAACTGCAGCACATGTAACCTACAGTGGTGCTTGTATCAATCGGCCGAGAGCGGGATTCGAACTCGGATCCTCGAGATTACGAATCCATCGCTCTACCGACTGAGCTACTGAAGACCTCTACAATTTACTATTAATAATCCTTTAAGCTTTTTAAATTTAATGAATCGCCTGTAAGTTTGATAAATACGAATAACATAGAATTGGAAAATACTTGGAAACATTGTTTTCTGATTAAATTCAGCTATCGGTAAATTTATAAATCTCTAATTTAATTTGTTGAATAAAAGAACTGGAAGGTATAATTTGACAAATAATTGGTCGAAAAATAAAATATGATTAAAACACGAAGACAGACAATAAAATAGAGTCTATAACATAATATATGATAAAAAGTATTTGGAAGAAGCGCATACTTATAGAATACCTAGATATTATTGGTCTGTGTCTGATTCCGAGTATATATTGGAATGTATGATGTAGTCGCAGGTGAGAAACCGATGATTATATCGATCGTCTTTCTTCAACATAAAGTTAAGCATGAAACAAGAAAAAAAAAACACAAGAAGTCTAATTTAGTATATTTGGTACCCAGTAGCAGTATTATCCTTTTTCTTTTTCTCTTCTCTTTGACTGCCCTCATAACATTCCTCCGCCTATCGATATACACATCTTCAGTTATATATAAACGCTTTAAGTATATGCATATAGCATCAATTTATATACTACATATATAGATATATATAAAAAAAAGGTTATATGGTATTTTTGCGTGGTAAAGCTTAATACGTAGTAGAGAATGGGCTTTAGTTATAAGCGGACATATAAGAGAGGCGTTTGGATATTGGGAGTTAGCTTTTAGTATCGGTGTACGCAGTAGCCTACGGGCACTGCTATTACCTGGGCCTTTTCTTTCTTTCTTTCTCTCTCTCTCTCTCTCTCACTTTTTTTCTTTTTCACTCTTGATGACTGGCATCGAACACATATACCAGAGGTTCCATTCTGAAACGATTCGACATTTTTTGCGTCTAGTCGGTAGTAAGTGCAGGTTATGCCCTCTTTTACTCTCTCTTTTTTCTTTAAAAAAAAAAGAGAGGGAGGACAAAGAGTAAAAAAAAGCTGGGGGGTTGAAGAAGAAAGTTGTAACGTTGAATATCCCTGTAAAAAAAAACTTTTTTTTTGTACTCGAGAAAAGAGAGAGACTCTCGGAAATTGCACGTTGTCCATGCAAATGTAGCTACAGAAGCGCAGGGACCAGTGACCAGAGAAGAGAGGCCAAAAAGCCTCAAATCTCGCTTCGCTCGCAACGAGCGAAGGGTTCAGGCTTCTATTTTTTAACTCTAGCTTCTCTTGCCTCTTCTTTATTATTCGCAAAGCCACTCTTTTCTCTTGACTTTCTCCACATAACATAATACCTACTACTGCATTGGCTCCTGAGTATATACCACAAATTTTATCCGTGACTAAAAAATGAAAAACAAAGAAAAAAAAATTCCTTCTTTAACAATTCCTCATCGATGGTCCACTTTTTTATAGCTTATTTTTTTTAACATAATTTGCACGACCAACTTATAATTATTTGCTTGCCTTGTCTCCTTTATTTTCATATTTTTGCTTATACTTTGAAAGTCGTGAATATTTTCAAACTACTGTTCTTAACTCGGCAATTTTTAGTATCTTATATTTTTCAACAAAAATATTATTTAAAATTAAAACTACTCTTTTTTTCTTCATGTTGTCTATATGACCGTCATAAAATCAGGGAATATGTAATAAAATTGTTGCTCATATTCTAAGATGGATAAAATAAATATTTATAAATATGAATATATATTACTTTTATCTGCAATATCAATATAAATTTATGATATATTTCATTTCGTACAAGATTGCTTACTTTATATTCGTTATAAAATAATATAATTATTTTTATAGTTTATTTTTTACGCATGTAAGTATATGATAACAAGATTTTTCATTTTTGATAAAGTGTAAGCTTTATATTATACGATTATATGATTTATTTGAATACAAAGCACGTCAAACTCAAGAGTAAAAGGATACAAAAAGTATATGCTTTTATAGAAGTTTGATATTCGACGTTAATTCTAAATGTTACAAAAAGTATAAAAATATAAAAAAAAGATTTCAATCGATTCATTTCCAAATAAAAATCAAAATTTTTATAATGTAGAGAAATTTCTGGACACGGGAAATAAAAATTTGTAAATTTTAGTTAGTAGTAAAATATATTAATATTATTCAATTGTTTATAATTTATGATTGTCAAGAAAATAATATATACGTGACATTTATGTGCATACCAATGTTACTTGCTTTAAATGCAAACATTCTACAATAAGGAAAAATTTTTATTAGGATGATTGTTTTAAAATATTATGTAATTGAAATTTAAAATTACAAATTTCTGATTAAATTGTTACATTTGTAAATGATATATTGTCTGACATATTGAATGCAAAAAATGTATAAATTTTTAATGAATTGACACGGTATGTTTATACTAAAGTATAATTAGTTTGTCAAAATTCGAAAAAATATACGCAATATATAAATCATTGCATTTATAAATAATTATTCTTTTTTATTTTAAATACTTTTATTGTTAACGCTAAATTTTTTTAAAATTATTATATACTTTATCGTTGTGTTGAAAATAGTATCTTTCGATACTAGTGCGTTAAACTAAAAAAATTCGTACAATTGATACGCATGAGCGTCATTGGAGAAGATCTAAGCATCATTGCAATTGCACGAGTATTAATATTTGAAGGCACCGTTTTTTGACACCGTGTGCGTAAAATTGCACGTTGAGAATTTGGTTGCTATGTATAAAATGTAATTTCACGCAGTGTTAAAAAAATGATAAAATAGTATAATATTAAAAATTTGATAAAGTAAGAAAAAAGCATATCACAATAAAACTTTTAGAATTTTGTTTTTACTTCATTGAATAAAAAAAAAATAAAGGAGCGGAATAAGAAATCACTTACAGGGTCAAAAGGCCAAAACTTGGCATAATAATTTTTGAGTAAATCACGTCAAACATGATAGACGAATGGATTACTTGATGTATAGGTGTAAGTGATGTTAGAGGTTGTAACTCATGGGAGGTAATAAGAATAAGAAAAAAATAAGTGAGCGAGAGAGAGAGAGACGGATGAACATTAATGTAAGAGAAAGCATACAGAGTATGCATGTACACGAGTTTAGAGGAGGCCAAATGTGCATAAGATAGAGAGAAAAAGTATATATATTATATACATACATACGTAAATACACACACATACAAATATATGTATAGAAAAGACCAAGAGAGCAAGAACATAAAAGCGAAGGGAGCGAATGCGCGCAAGGGACGAGAGAGAAAGAAAGAGAGAGAGAGACTATGATCGTCCGCAATTACATGCTGAATCTTTAATGGAACGTTTCGAGCCTGAAATTAGTCGAATATGCTATGGAAAGCCATCGCCACGTAATGTAACTGAACTCTATATATATACTTGTTCTATCTTTCTCTGTGTGTAGGTATATATATATAAAATGTATATAGAAATATAAGAAGAGTCCAAGGAGACAGAAAGTTAAATCTTTGCTTACACAGAGAAAGAAAGAGAGAAAAGATATGAGACGTCTCATACTATGGATATGTATATATGTAGCTTTAACTTTGTGGGAAAGGAGGCAAAAGAAAAGAAAAGAAAAGAAAAGAAAAGAAAGAGAGTTAAATGCCAAACGAAGATGACGACGACGACGACTACGACGACTACGAAGACTATATACATATCTATATACACGAGAAAAGAGCGTTTTGCGCGCAGGTGGTCCGATTGCAATGTCTTATTGCAGCTCTACACTTGGTATAAAGGCACGTACACCCCGTTTCTTCTCCTTCTTCGTCTCTCGTCGTTTTGCTCTTAAAAAAAAAACGACGAAAAAAAAAATTTTAAATGCTTTGGGAGAAAGGAAATGCTAAAAGTCAGAACCTTATATTTTCGCCTCGGGTCATATAAAAGAAAAACAAGCATTTTTCAATATTATACATGTATGTATATATGATAGGCAAATTCACTAAACAAAGTTGGACGAGCAGGACAATCTTTGCCTTTGTGCCTATCTGCGAGCACAGAGCTTGTGTCATCGACCAAATTCGATTTAACTACCACTGTTACATTACAGGAATTGCTCTGTACTTTCAAAACATATTGACCGTACCTCGTCGCAAAGCTGCGTACGTACCATACTCTATCTTTATATATTTACATCAATGCCTATTATATGAAGTTTATTGGAAAAGAAAAATTTATCATACTTACTTTTTTAAAACTTCAGATTTGTTTAAAAAAATTTTTTAGTTTTCATAAAAATTAGTATATAAGATTGGGTTTTTGAAATATTTTATTGAAGCTCATACAAATGTTTTTCTTTTAAAAAGTATTACCGACACAAAATTTTTCCTTTCACGAAGCAGTATGTGAGATAAATGAAAAGATAATAAAGTTAAATGAAAAAGAAAAACTTAAGGAAAATAGTGAAAGGATGTTTAGTTAATAAATAAAATGGTAAGAAAAAATATAATATTTAAAATGAATAATTACGTAGAAAATTGGTTTGCTAATACGTGGATGCTTGGGTATACGATACAAATTTTTGGACGAAAGGAAGGAAGGAAGAGCATATAGTCTGAGAGCATGACCGTACGTTCCATCATCTATTCGCCATGGAAATGTAACGTAATTTAACGCAAGACGTTTGACGATGTCCCCTTCCGATAATGTCTTTGCTAGAGAGACAGAGCGAGCGAGCAGAGAAAGAGAGAGAGAGAAAGAGAAGCATGTGTAGAGCTCTTGGGTAAAGAGGTTATTGCACGGGCTAGATGGAGGTCCTTTCCCCTTTTGCTTTTTCAGCTCAAGCTTTACGTACAACGACAAGAAGACTATAAGAGAAAGAGAGAGAAAGAACTTTGCTTCTTCTCTACTTGTACGATAACCCAATAATCAAAAGCTCTCTTCTACTATGGAACTTTTCGTTCTCGGCCCTTTTTGGAGACGAGAAATAGAAGAAGAGGAGGAAAAAAAGGACTGAAGGATGGAAAGTAAGAAAGAAAAGCTTCAAAGGCATAAAAGAAAACGAACCAACTAAATTTTCTCTCTCTCTCTATAGTAAGCTATTGAAAAAGTCCTTGTAAATATAAAGCTTTTAAATGATCGTTCGATGCCTATATAACCGCATGATTTAGCCGCTTGTTACAAAAGCGCTCGTGCGCGAAAACTAAAGAAAAAGAAGATGAAAAATAAAGAAAAAAATATTGAATAAAAGCGAAATGTTAAAGTCTAAAAAGAATAATATTTTTTATACTTTTATTTATTTCTTTTTTTCTTTTTTCTTTTTTGAAACTTGAGGCAACATGTATCCTGCGCTAATTGGCCGGATCTTCCTCGCGCTTTTATATATATGTATATATATATTTTATACACATGCACATGTACTCATGGATGGCTCCTCAAGTATAGCCGACAGGATAATCATATACTGTTTTCTAGCATTCGAATAATTTCTCGCGATAAATCATTGCTAAGCAGTTATCTCTCTATCGCTTTCTTTCTTTCATGGCTTCTTCCCATTATTGCTCTTTCTTTTACCCTCCCCCCCTCTCTCTCTTTATTCTTAGTTTTTTTTTCGTTTTTTTTTCTTCATTCATTCATTTTTGTTTTGTTGTTTTGAAAAAAAAAAATCGCTCCGAGTTCTGTCTGCGTAAAAAAACACGTTTAAAACTGTTGTACGTATACGCGATTTCTTGGGATCTATCTATGCCGATACACTTATTCCTTGGCACTTCGTTTTTAATGTCTAGAGCTATTCGAAGCTAAAACGACCGACATCGGAGATTAATCACATTTAACACCGAGAGAAAAAGATTCCTTTTTTCGATAATGTACATTATTCATCTGTCTATCCGGTGCTGGCAAAGAAAAAAAATAAAGTACAAAACACAAAAAAAAGAAGAAGAAAAAAAATAAGATCCTTTATGCGAAATTACTCTACTTTTACACAAACCATTATTATACGAATGCATAATCATTACTTTTTCGAAACAATATCTTCAAATTTCTCTTTGTTAAATTATACATTTACAAATCATCTGTAATTGACTGTTACTACTTTGAGATCTCCACAGTATGTAACTCGATATGAAAAAATAAACTCTTTTTTCTATTAGATATATTTTTTCAAATGAAGGAAATAATTTATGGAGTTGATTTAGAAATTGAAATATTGATAAAATCTAATGGCTTCGTGAAATTAAAATTAAAATCACGGATTTTAATTATGTGTGTCATAAATAACAACATTTAAATATACCGCGATTAAATTTTTTTCTTTTACAATACCGGAGAACATTAAGGCTTGAAAAAGAGAATTTTCTATCGAAATAAAGAATTTAATCAGAGAATAGAATTGTAAATATAGCTTGAATTAAAGATAAATATAATGTTTTTAATGTCGTTGAGCATGGTATTGTCGAAATAAAAGAATAAATAATTTATCAACTGTTATAATGTGAAGTATGGTATTTAAAATTCATAGAGTTTGGTATGGTTCTCGATAAGGTTTTTGTTAAGAAAGCTGATTCATATAAAAGGCTCATTTAGTAAGTGAATATTCGATGGTATGAGCGTTAAGCTCGTCGATATAGAATCGTTTATAAAAGAAGAGCCGTTCAAGTACTATACAACATCAACATTGCGCTCTTTTTGGGGCCGCGGCGTATATATACTATAAAATGGTCTTTTATAAAAAGTCTTGGATTATTCAAAAGATTGGAATCCAATGTACAGTTACGCCATGAAGGTAGACACAATGAAGCAAAATGCGACAACTTGCAAACTCCTTACTTTTTCATTGCTTCATAATAGTCTTTCTCTTTCTTTCTTCTTGTACTCTCTTGTCGTCTTTTGGGTTCATTGTAGCTTTTAGGGCGGGTAGAGTTAAATTTTCCTCCTTAATTTTTATTGGCGAGACTTAACGCCATTCTTGTTTCCAAGCGCTCTTTGCCTTCTTTCTCTCTCTCTATTCGACGAAATCGATAAAAGCCTCACGATCATTTGGAACATGCACCTGTCTGACGCGCTCGCTGCGCTGTCACCTTATGATAATCAGCTATTAATATTCAGTGAGCTCTCTTTTAAAACTCTCTAGCTCTCTCAATTTTAACTCTTTACAAGCTTTATACTTTAACCAACGCATTGTTAGCATTTGGCTAACTTAACGATTTTACCCGAGATTAATAAGTAACCTTTTCTCGTTATATTCGTTGTTGTATTCAATACGCGTACGAGAGCACACTTAAAACTTTAAACTATTGAATAAAGCTTTTTGCCTCTTTACATGTAAGTATAAAGTCTCTTTCTCTCTTTCTCTTTTGCCGAACGCGTTCGTTTTGTTATGTATGTACACCAAAAACTTTAACCCTTCTTTACCAATCAAAATTATTTATTACCAAGCTTTTCGATATATATTTTCGAGAACAATAACTATGCTCCGCTTCATTCAATATGAGCGAAACTCTATAATTTTCCATAATAAGTTTGCCAATTCCGAACTTGCTTCATTATAAATAAATAAAGTTATTGAAAAAAAAGAAGAAAGTATAAAAGAGAAATAAAAAAATAGCGAGCGAGCAAAGATTTATAATAAAATATTCGTTAGAAAATGTATAGTTGAATTGCAGCTTGGCTATCTAATTAAAGAGAGGCATTTAAGCGTTGAATTGAAGGTATTGGAAATCAGTCATACGGTTTTGCTCGTTTTTAATACGTCCGATCAAAAAGGTTATCCGAGAAGTTCTTGACTTTGCTCATTCTCTCTTTTCTCGCACCCTGATATCATTAATAATAATTATACAATTATATGTAGGTATACGTATATCGACGAGCGACGTATATAGTTTAGTAACTATGTTATTATCTCTCGTCCAAAGAGGAAAAAATAAAGCGTTCTTATAAAAGAAAAGAGAAAGAAAAAGAGTCTGGCTGTAGCATATAGATATATGTTATTACTTATAATATTTCATCTTCGGAATTAGCGGTTGCGCGTTTTGTTTATGCCATGGGAACGCGTGTAACGGGCGCGTCTTTCTCTATATCTTTCTCTCCCTCTCTCTCTCTCTCTCTTTCTTTCTGTACGTGCACACTATACGCGTATATACATATACATACACGCACATTTACCTTTTTTTTATTCTTTATATATATAAAGGTTGAAATAAAATCGGTTCGACATCTACGATTATCATGAAGTACTTTCTCGTTCAAACTTATATATATATACATTTATACTGGTCTCTCTCTTGGCAATACGATATTAAAACTTATGAAGTACAGGGCACATCGCGAGCAATAGCGCCTTTTTATTTCTCTCCCTTTTTTCACATTTATATATATAATATATATGTGTATATAAATGTATACAACCCTTTGTTTTCCTTATACGCCAATGTTTTCTTTTCATTTCATTCTTTTTTTTTTCTTTTCTTTTTTTTTTTTAATGACGGTGAATGCATAAGTAATAAATTTTCTTGGAAACGTTATTTACAAGTCGTAAACGAAATTAGATGGCAATAATAAATTCCTTATCGGCAATTCGATATCGATGGAAAGCAGCCGAGTAGGAGCAAAGTAAAGTAAACTAATTACCTGCTCGCCTTTACTTCTCTCTCTTTCTTTCTCTTCTTTTTTTCGAGAGAGAGCCAAGTAACCAGCAGCCACCTTTTTTTTTTCTTCTTCCAGATAACGTTATTTCTAGCCAATGCTGCACCTTTAGCCAACGTCCTTTTAACCCAATGTTTTGCCATTGCAATTATAATCGTCGGTTCTTGTTATACTAACGATACGGGAAACAAACGATTTATGAAATATCGTTAAGGCGAACAAATGCGCACGTGCTTTTCCGCGTATTTGATAGCAGCCAATACTTGCTGCTATTGCTGCTGCTTATATGAATATAACTTTATATACATATGTATATATAAAGTATAAGAACAATAAAACTGTTAAATGAGCCTTCAAACTTAAACAGCGCTACAATACAAATATATAATGCCTTTAACTCATAACTATACATGTGTATATTTATATTCGAATTCTTTCTTTTTTTCTTTCTCTCTTTATTTTTAAGGGGGCTGGCCTGAAAAAAAAAGAAGGAAAAAATAAAGAAAAGAAAGGCAAATAGCGAAAATTAGCGAAAATACTTGTTCTTTGAAAAGTTATGAAACTACTTCAATGGAGATAATAAAATAGGTTGTAATTTTGTCTTTCCACAATGTTCTTACTTCTTATAATAAACAAATGAGCAAAGAAAAAGGCAAAGAAAAAAAAAGGTAGGAATAAGTGAAAAATAATAAATATTAACGGTCGTCGTCAGTGCGTGCATAACAAAGATTTTAATAATTAAAATGCCGTTGTTTTAGCTGATGAAGAAGCTTTATTTTTTCGTTAAATTATCTCGTACTCGCTTGCATTACCGAGAAGCAATGAAAAATTTTTCGAGTAGCGCGCATTCTTCAATGTTTTTACGGTCAGTTTTGTATAGACCTTTTTTTAGATCCTTCGCTTATTATTACTTCGCACAGGGTCCTATGGTACTGCTGCTGGGGTGCCTTTTAAACCATCGAAACGGAAATGCTTGTATATATATATATATATATATATTCTTGGCAATTTCAAAAGCATTATTACTTTTACTCGATAATGTTATGTGTTAAAGCCATTAAATGAATAACATTCAAGATGACTTCTCTCTCTAGCAACAAATTCCTTCAACCGGCACTTTATTCGCGCTTCTATTCCAGCTCAATAACTTCTAGAATAGAAAATTTTAGTTATTTAACTATTTGTTGCTTTTGTAAACTATTAATTAACATCTTACTGATAAGTATCAATTGAAACTTAATGTCAATGAACCACAGTACATTATTTATTTTAATATCCTTAACAATGTATCGTTATAGATTAGCTCATTTGTAAAGTTTTATCGCGGGATAAGGGTATTGATTAATTTTAATACTTTTCTACGAATTAAACTATTAATTATCGATTTTTTTTCTCTTCGTTTATTTGATTTTTTTGCAAACGTATATCGATGAGAATGAAGAGTATATACAGAATTTTTTGCTACTATCGATATTATATTTTTCACGATTGGCATTTTAATTTTTAATGTTAATCAATATACTGCTTTTACAGTTTTTATTACAAATCATCGACTAATAGTATTTTTAAATTATTTCGAATAACAAATTAAATTATAATTTTATCGTATGAATAAATTATTAAAATTAATTTAACCATGGAAAAAAAAGTTTGAAAATATTTTGACATTATTAAAACTCTTTCGGCATAAATATTGCCGTGCGCATTTATAACTTGAATTTTTTTTTTTTCGTTTGAAGAATTTTATTTTCGAAATAATTTCGTTTGATTAATAAACGATCTATTTATATGATCAATTATTTTTTTTTTCATTTCGAATCTTCGCAGAATTAATTTATATTTGTTTTTCTTTGATTTCTGAGGCACGTAATTTGATTTGTTCATTATATTACTGTTTACATACTTGCGCGTTCGTATTGCTTTTCTTCTCTTAATTGCCAACAAAAACTTGTTCTACTTTTCATAATAAGTATCGAAACTCATATTATTCAGAATAATTCGAGAATTCCAGAAATAAAACATATTAAACTGGAAACGTCCAATATTATAAAGTTTCTTAAAATATTCAAGGCAACATATCATTATGATGAATTCCACTTTTTCCAGTAAATAAATTTTAGCATATTTTTAATAATTCATTTACCGAAGAATAAAAAAAAAGAGAAAAAAAAAATAAAGTATACTGAAAATGACGAAGTTTTGCCAAAGTCGTTTCTTTTTAAAATGTCCTTCAAGCCCATTTGCCTAGGTAAAATGTAATTTTCCTTAAGATCGGTCCTTGGGAAAACTTCTTATGAGAGTTTAAAAGCGAAAAATTGACTTAGCATTTAGTGGCTGAATTGACTTTAAAGCGCAATCGAGATACGGCTTTAGAACAACCGTAAGGCGCAACCGTCTTATTTATTCGGCTCATTTATTATGCAATAATTCTCGAGATGATGCCCGGCACCCCCACCCCTCCTCCTGAAATTTAAAAGAGAGACAAAATAAAAAAAGCTACTATAACTTTCTCATGGAATGGTTAAAAAGCCGAGGACGAGACGGCGACAGTTATTCATATATATCTATTTTCGTTTTTGTTGATAAAAATGTCTCTCTTGGATGAGCCATTTGTCTAAAGCCGACAATCTGGTTATCTCGTCACACGCGACTATTTAGTAAACAACTGTTAAAATTCATCTGTCTGACGATTAATCAGCGAGCTTTTTAATTACCAGCGACACGTCGTACCTCTTACACTCTCACTGTCAATTTTAAAAAACTAGTAATCTGTCATAAGATTTATAAAAAGAAGACTAGCAAGGGTATATAAGCTGCTTGCTTACAGAGGCTATATCAGTACATCTTGGCAATATTGGCAAATGATTTTGCTAAATTTCCAGTCGATATCAAACGTAGTATACAAACGAGCGAACGAGCGCCTTAAGCTACAAAAAAAAAGAGCAAGAGCAGGGTAAAAAAAAGAGGAAGAACTAAAGGTAAGAGAGAAGAAGAGCCGGTGTTGATCGTTATATAGCATTGGAGAAGGATAATGGGCTTACTGCAGCTGAATGATAGTGCAGAAGGTTTTGCTTCCGCACACATTCTCTCCTACTGGGACTTTCGCGTCTATATTTATAACACGAATAAGCAACACATACAAACACTTACGCTCACATATTTACAAACTTACACAAATGGATATATACATATAGAAATATGGATGAAAGCTTTGGGGCGCTTTAATATTTTTTTAAGCGCCAATCCATGTATTTACGCTCCCGAAGTCGAAGTAATATGATGGGCACGCCTATAAAACGATATATCGTAAAAGAAGGGAATATATCGAGTAAGAATAATAAAATTGCCCGATAGAAAAGAAAGAGAAAAGAAAGATAAAATAAAAAAAAATAAGAAAGAAGAAATAAAAATAAAAGGTATAACCAAGACTGGTAGCTGGCTTTCTTAAAGGGAGGCTTCTTCAGACTTGTACAAAACCCAGAATTAACAGAATTACCTCTGCAGCAGCAACAGCAGCAGCCGCTTCATCGATGCCAAACAGCGCATTATCGGACTCGATTGCGTAGCAGTCTTGCTCTTTTTTCTTTTCTTTTCTATCTCTCTTTTACCATTCATTCCCTTTTTTCAATGCAATTCTTAAGCATTTCCCTACTTGCCACAAAAATATATGGGACGTTTTACGTGAAGTGGGACATTCAAAATTTTAACTTTCTCAAAACTTTGAGAAATTTTTGTAATTTATGTGTAACATTAAAAAAAATATTTTTTATCTTTAAAAGATAAAAGTTGTAGAAAAATAGAGATTTTATATTTCGTCATTAAATTTGATAGAATGAGTATTTCGGAGTTTTTATTAAATTTCATGATATAATTTTAAAATTATAAATTTTTATGTATCTTAAATATGTTGTTCTAAATGCAATGCAAAATATATGTTCAACTTTTTTTTGAAACCAGTAGTCGGTTGCCCTCAAGCAAATATTGATAATACATTATAAATGTGTTCCCTAATTTTGTTTCTTTAAGGCAAAATTTTTTCTTATGGAAAGCTCAAAATAAACGTATGATTAAGACTTCGAAAGAAATTACCATTATTTTGAAAACTTAAATTCTTGGTATATTGAAAATTGTATAAAAAATCAAACTATTTTTGTTTTTCAAAGAGCTATAAATTTGTTCAAAACCATAACATATATGTTACTAAAAGTTTATTTTGAAATTCTTCAATTAAAGAAAAATTATGATTTTTAATTACTGAAAAATTGTGATGTCTTATAAAATGAATCATTGAATTGTTTTGGAAGGCAGCCAATCATAAGACCATAAATAAAAATTTAGATATAATACGTAATATAGAAAACAACTTTTTTTAATTGTCTCTAATGTTATTGCAAGAATGATATGTAAAATTTATATTCTCATTTAGTTTATAAGGAAAAATTAAATTATGAAAAAAGAGTTGATCCCATTACATGAAAGAAAATACTTAGAAAAAAATATTTCAATTATGATTTGACCTTAATACATGGAAGTAGAAACAGCTGAATACAGAAAGCCATTAGTTTTCAGTTTATTTTTTTAAATCTTTCCTCTCAAGTATGAAAAATGAATTTTTTTTATCCTCGTGAAGACAGATTTCATATATTATATTTAAATACTCAATTACATTCTGAACTTGGTAATATTTCTAAGTTGTATGACAAAGTTTGTCAAAAACTAGAAAAATTTCAATTCCGTGATTTTCATATCTTTAAAACGAAAGAGTTGAAACTTTTATTCTATAGTATATTTTCTCTAAATATTAATAAAATTAAAATTTTGAGCGACCCACTTGACATGAAACGCGCCATACGTACATATTTCTTCTTAAATAATTTCTTATATAAATACTTTATGTATGTCTCATGAGATTTTACTTACTTTTCTATTTCTCTTTTTATTGTTTCTTATAGATACATTTTATTTTCCTATACAAACAAAGGATCGCGAATTTTCATCAAACGCGTAACTTTTAACTTTTATTTTTGATGTTGCGCAGAAAAAAAGAGGAATACTCCCTTCTTAATACCGAATGGTATTATGTATCAAGGACAATGAACGCTTGAAGCATTTTATTTTTGTATATATCTTCGATTATGGATGAAGATGTAGCATATCAATGTAACATTCTACTGTGCCTAACTCAACAGCACGAGTTGCTTTTATAAAACATTATTAACCGCGTCACGACTAAGTAACCAAATAAGGAATGTTTGTTTTACTTTAGAAAAAAAATATTTTTTTATGATTTTAATTCTTACTATGAATCTACATTCAATATTTATTCTTAAAATTTGTTCGCGTATTCTTTTTATATATTTAAAAACGTTTATTTAAAAGTTTTTGTAAAATTTCTATACATATTTATTTTTAACTTCAATAATTAAATACATTTGTTATTTTTTAGTAAATTGGAATATAGTAAATCTATTAAATAAGTTCTATTAGCTGCTATTAAAATTTTTTATAATGAACTGTATAAATATATTAAACCCGATGTTGATGTTTATTTAGATTTAAATACATTGAAGAAAAAGGTTTGAAAGCAAAGATATTTCTAAGAATTGTCATTTCCTTGGCCTTAATTCGTACTTAACATAATAAATTGAAAATTAACCCTCTTAATAGTCAGCAACTGGATCTTGAAGATGGTATAACAATTCTTGGAAAACATTTTTCCAACAGCATTACTGAGTAATCTTTTCTATCGGACATAAAAGTTGTATTTAAGATTTAATTAACAATTTCATCTCATTATTAAAAGTACGTTTATAATGGTGGTAAATATAATCTATGTTAAAGATGTTAAAAGTCGAGTGTAGTTTAGATAACCACATGAAAGTTTTTGTTTAATGATTAATAATTAGTACTTTTTCTGACTAAAATTTTTAAATACCTGAATCAATGATAAAATTATATGAAATATTTATTTAACATTAATTTAACAAATATTCACTTAATTCATCTGTAAAATATGTTTTCAAATTACATCTAAATGCTTTTTTATTGCTTCAAAATATTGTAATTTTTAATTTTAAAAATAGTATTATTTTTATTTGTCTTAATTTATATCTGAATTCTTTATTAATATACGATATTTCAAAAGATAATAATAGCAAGAAAAATTCAAAACATAAAAATATAAACTCGAAAAGATGTATACAATGCATTTGTGAAAATAAAAAAGCGAATGTATCACAGAAAAGTTGCTATAATGTTTAACATAAAAAGGATTCTACTCGTAAAGAAACATTTTATCATCACAAAAGAAACATTTGTAATTCATAAACAATATTTAACATACGCAAAATAAAAAATCCTTGTTAAATGGACATTTGATTGCGAGGACCATAGTCTAGTTATATAAAAAATATCCTTACTTTTCCAATGCTTTTACTACGTATTTTATTTAAAATATTTAATGTATTTCAATTTTCTAAACTTACACAACTTATTTGTTGTAAGGAATATCCAAAATCGTTTCTAAATTTTATAAAAAATATTTTCTTTTCATAAGACTTTTGTTCATGCTCAGTCAATTGAAAATAAATGGAAGCAAATATTCGATGATAGAATAAATAAAACGGTTCCTAAAATTATTAAATAAAAATAAAGATTTATTTTCTAAATTAAAAATATCATAGCGCACTGTTTAATACATAAAATCAGTTGATGAAATATTTATTAAAAAATTCAAATAAATTTACTTATGTAGTCTGAATTTTTCTTCTTAAATTAATGATATACCTGAAAATACATTTTTGTTAAATTCTAATCAAGGAATAAAAAGACTTTGAGGAACAAAACATTATTGATGTTAGTTTTTCTTTAACGAGGTTAAAATTGTATATATTATATGTGAAAAGCGTGTAGTATAAAGTTCTTGTTGAAAAGAAAACGGTATGGTAAAGAAGAAGAGAGGCGAGGAAAGCTCTGGCAAAGTATGTAAGTTAGGTAGAATAATTTTTTTCTCAGTGCGATTCTTAGGCAAGCTGTGCTGTACGAAGGAGACTCGTCTCCTTTATTCTCTGAATTATTTTTCGTCGGATTCTCTCTTACTTTCTTTTTATTCTGTCTTACTCTATTCACGTCGTCTTCGTCAGTAAGCAGCAAGTGAGTAAGTAAGTAAGAGAATGAAAGATAAAAGGAGAAAGAGAGTTGGTATACCTCCCCCAAGCCTTCTCTCTTCTTCGTCTACAGTGTATTTGCATATTTATAAGGGAATGTAATCGCAGAGTTGGGTGCTTTTTCGCTGTGGCGCTCGCTCGCTCGCTCGCTGGCTCGATCGCCGGTGTATATACCGGGCCGTGGAAAAAAATCGCCCAAGATGGCGGAAAGATTCGAGACCGACATGCGATCCCGATTTCTCCTCTCACTTCTCTCCTTACTCTTTCTACCCAACTATATTTCTCTCGTCCCACGTTTGGTTGAAACGCAACCTATAGCCGTACGAGATATAATTAACGGGTAGAAAAGCGTTTCCGACAAACGTATCCTGCCTCCCATAAGATCCCACCTCTCTCTCTTTTTATCTTTTGCCCAAACTTATACAACAAAGATACATTAATATTTAACTCAACTTAAATTATAAAAAAGACTATAACTTTGCTAAAAAGTACCTGTTTACTACACTTTACCATTTGTTTTACAAATAAAACAATCTTTCTATATACCAGACGTTAATATAAAAGCACAAGGTTACCAATTACGCTGCCTTTAAATTAATACTTCACCTCGCATCTCATTTTTTTTTCTCTTTCTCTCTCTTTTTTTTTTTTTTTTTGTAATCGCGCTGTATATTATAACTGCCTGTACTTTAATAGAGAAGATATCAAGGATTTCAAAACGGTTACGTCGGCTATACGTACTTTCTCGCGAATATAAATCTGCTGATCTATAGCGATATATGCTCTGTTAGTTGAGAAGAAGCGATCTCTTCATGATTGGTATGCTTATGCATTTACGCTTTTACAAAAATAAAAAATAAACGAAAAAAAAACAAAAAAAAAACTCAAGAAATAGAAAAAAAAACAAAGGGGGCCGAGTGATTTTACAGTATATATACGTAACGAATAATAAAGGTTAAGAAAAGAAGCATCAGCTTTTATTCTCTCTTTCTCTGCTGGTAAGTGGTCAGTAGCAAAGTGGTAGCTTCTGGCGGATATATCATACACATATATATCTGGGAAAAAAGAAGGGAGTTCTATCTTTCTTTCTCAGCTCGGTGCTACTACTATGCGACCGGTACATACATACATATATATATGTATATATATATAAAGCTCACTTGGTATATATGGTCACGATTGGCTTGTTACCCAGAGACTCTGAAAGGGGTCCGATCACGCAAATCGTGAAATCATCTTTTCTTATACATCTTTGCTATCTTTTCCTCTCCCTCTCTATCTTCTTAAATATATACATATATATGTATAGATATGTTTATAACTGATATTCTACAGGCTTCTTTTCTTGAATGATCATACTGCTTAGCGAGGGCATTCGATATTAATGCATAATTCCAGCAGCAACAGCAGATCTCTATACTAGATGCACCTATGAGGCTTGCTCAAATATATATTCTTCTTTTGCCATAACACGCTTGCTATTTTACTATGACTCCTTCTCACGAAAGATTCTAAGCATAAAAAAAATCAGAAATAGTAAAGTTTTATTCTCGTGACTATATCTGACTTTTGCTCTTGCTGCTGCTGTTGATGCTGCCTATACGTCGCGCAACACTTTACAGATATTCCCTCATAAATTGTTGAGATTGCAAACTCTCATCATAATCGCTAAGATTTTGTTTCTCGAGTCCTCTTACTACTTAAGGAGATTCGATATCAAATTCAAATGTGTGGAAGATAATTCTTCTAATCATGCGAAAGGCTTATTTTTATTACTGCAAAATAACTGGACAAATTTTCAATATGAGTCTAATCTTTGTTTTTCAAACAAAAAATACATAAAATTACGTTTTAAAATCTTATACAAAGTTCAATCATTTCTAATATAATTAATATTATAGCAAAATATATAGATTATAGGTCTGCTTTTAAAGATATGATCAAGAGAGTAAAAAAATTCTGAAACATTCTATGAAGATTGGAATAGTCAGAAAATTATGTGTAAGATAGATGAAAACGCACTCAATACGTTTTTACTCAAACATACTTTAAAATCTTTCTACTCAAGTTTACAATATTTTAGATTATATTAATAAATTATTTCAATTAGTGGTCATTTAAAAATAATAAAGTAAAGAATAAAATAATAAGATAAAATAATAAGATGATCATTGAAAAATTATTGACAAGCCAATTAAATTACATATTTTTTACGAGTTGATGTTTTTTTTAAGGTCGTTGTATTTATGCTATCATTGCGATGCTATTAACGATGGAGATCGTCGTTACTTGTGTTGATACAAAGCACATGTAACATACAGTGGTGCTTATATCAATCGGCGGCCAAGAGTGGGAATCGAACTCGAGACCTCGAGATTACGAGTCCATTTTTTTTTTTTTTTTTTCAAATTTTATTTATTGCTTTGACTTTTAACATTTACATAGTTTTGTTTTCATGATATAAATGGCATCATGCTACAGTGTTTGTGATAATATTGAACATACATATCTGAATCGATTTTGCAGTTCTTACAATATTTTTTTTTTAATTATATGTTTGTAATTTGTTTTTTCAGCGTATACATTTTCTTGATCTTTTCTAATGGATTAAAAAGGAGAAGGGGTATATGCTATACTCTGTATTTGTTTGATAGCAGGAAAAAGGAGTGAGGAAAAAAAACCATGCTTTACAATGTATTAATAGGATAGGGTAGAGATATCGAGTCCATCGCTCTACCGAATGAGCCACGGACGACCTCGATTAATGTTTTTAGATTAGATTAATTTTTATTTTGACTCAATCAATATTTTGATAAAATTTAGAAATTAAAATTTGTTTTTATATTGAATCTTTTCAAATACAGTTTTGCTTTAAAAAATAGAACACAAGCATCGTTTTTTTAAGTGTATCTACGTAACTTTAGATGGTAATATTGTTAAATAAGATATGAAATTTAATGATGTTTCCAGAGACATTCACAGATCAAATTTAATGTGTTTCAATTATAAAATTAATGTAAGGTTATATTACATGAAAATTAAATGCTGAAATAAATTCATTTTACTGTATTTTTACTGCAGAATCAAACGAAATGTAATATAAAAATAATGAAAAATTAATATATCCACATGGTTTGAATATAATGTACTGCTTCCAGTACATGTACTTGAAAATTTTTAAACAGTGTATCAAGTTAGAATTATTTATATATATATATGCATTATAATTTTTTTAATTTGAAAAAAAACGTGTATTCATCTTTTTGGTTTATTCTAAAAAACGAACATACAATATAGAAAGATTCAAATAAATAATTAGAAATAATATTTTAAATATTTAATTTATTTGTTACCTTAAGTTCACTTTCATGAGTCTCGGATTTTCTTCGAAGTAGTTTTTTTTAATATAAAATTAAGAAATAAAATCACGTTTATTCATTTTAACATTACATTTTCTGAAAGTTATGAGCCATTTTGCCTGAATTTAATGCTTTTTCTTATAAAAATTTACATTATTTTTAATACTTCATAGTTTTTGAACCAATAATTAAACAAGACTATAATTATTGGTTACCAAAATGATATGTTATTAAAGATCAAAAACTTTACAAAAAATCGATTTAAAAAACTTAATTTTACGAAAAATATGTATAAAAAATTAATATTGAATTCTAACTGAAATTCTGTTTTAATTTTTATTCTTTCATAACTTATTAGTAAATAGTTTTTTAGAGTTTTTTTTTGTTTCAAAGATTTAGATCTTAACTTTCATGCAATTAAAAATATTCTAAAATCGTTAGTTGCAAAATTATAAGATATTAAGACAAAATAAATTATTTTTTAATCTTAAAATTTAAATAAATTTTCATAATTTTATGCACGGAAAAAAATTCGGAGCCGAAATCACTTCGCTGTCCTTATAAGAATAAAAAGGAATAGAATTTTAACATAAACTTTGACATAAATTACAATAATTTGTTTAAATAATTATATTTCTTTAAAGCAGAAAGCATATATTTCAATTGTAATTTTCGCATCTGCTATATAATTAAGATTAATATACATATCTACAGGTTGACGATATATGTTTGAAATTGTTGCAATATTTTAGGTGCGACTTTTCGTCTATCATAAATCATAATTTTGTTGTTTGAAATAATGCATATTCCAGTATTTCGAAGTCCTTCATGGACATTAATTTTTTATCGTAATCTCGATGAATTGTTTAGTTCTTCATAGAACGAGAAGATCAAAAGAGCAATACGATTAAAACTTAATGTGATTTAATAATTAATACTAGTCAAGTATTTTTGTTGTTAAATGATTAAATAAACGATTTTTGTTCTATTTTTGTATGTTAAAGTTTTTAAAAATATAATTTACTAAAATATACATTAATGTAAATAAATATCCATATAAGATCTTATCTGGTAAATTTATAATTTTCTTTAGACTTTTGCAAGTTTAATGTTTTTTAAATAACTATTTTTCGTAGAATAGATATTCTTACAACAATGTAATACAATTTTTGCTTTAATAATTTTCTCTTGTTTAATAACAAATTCTAATTAAAATGGATGCTATAATTTAAACATTTTTAATTTTTTAAAGTGAAATAAATTATAGCTGAAATATAAATATTATAGTATACTTGAAAATTAAACTAAAAATAAAATGAAAAAAGGGAGACCAAAATGGAAGCATTGATATATTTTTTATAACTTTCTAGGACCGTCGGGTAGTCTTATAGTGATGGTGGCAAATTATCGATAACCGGAGCGTCGAGAGTAATTGGTACGCAATGTAACAGAGGGGGCGTTAGCCCATCCAATTCAACTGATCGGAAATGAAATTTTGATTGACAAGAGGGCCTCGTCACGCCCAAGGAAACCTAACCTACGATTCAAAGCTTTATATACCAAAGGACAATGTGCTTGCCGTCTCGTCAACCACTAAAAAAAAACTTCCATAATATAAAAAAAAATCAAAAGTCACCATGACTATAATCATATTTATTGCTTTATATAAATATACACTATGAAAGATATTTCGATGAATATACACATATTTCATATTAAAATGTACGAGCGGCTATTTACTTGTAAAATCGATTTTAATTACGTTTCAGAAAAAGCGAGTTTAATGTTATTTATTTAAGATATAGAGGACAGTTGTTTGTTCAATTTGAATATCTAGAAGAGTCTATTGTTCGTGTAAAATGAAAACTATGAATGGTACTAACATTTTTTTTTTTTAGTAAGTATTCCGATGGTCTATATAAGATTTTAGACTACTAGTTTAGTTTTAGGACAAAACCCCAGCATGTTGTCAGGCAGCTTTCGCTACTTTTCCCGTTGAGTAATATGATAGAGTACTAAGCCTACATGGGGCGTCCGCCCACTTAAGAACATGATTACAATATCTATCCCCAATTTAATAACCGATTGAAAATACATCTATGACCAAGCTATATATACAATCTAGCAACTGGGACTTTAAATTCAAGGGTACTTTTTATTTTATTCTTACATCTGTCGTATTTTTTATTTATTTTTTATATTAAAATATATAACAGCATCATCGTTGTGTCGTAGTAGTAGTAGTAGTAGTCGTCGTCATCATCAGCATACACCCTTGTTCAATATTCATTCCCTGACCCCCTCTTGTGGAATCATGTCTTTTCTAAACTGAGCCACCAATAAATTTAATTCGATATTTGACACTGGTTTCTCTCTGGTTTTACGCGCTGGCAAGCTTTCGCGCGCGATACTCGCGAATGCCCACGCTAATGGCTCATAAAACCGAAACCTGTCAATCTGTTCTTCCTCGCTTGTTATTTATTTGCAAGCAAGAGTAGCCCGGCTCTCATAAATTTCTACGAATCATAAATAAAAATGATTAATAATATTTTATCGAACTTTTTTTTGCCTTTTTTTTCTTAAATATATACTTAATCCTGAAGATTGCATGTTTAATTTTTTACTATTCTTGTGAAATTTAATAATCATTTTAATATCATCAAATGAGAATAACAATAATTAGGATTTCAAGGATAATTTTTTTGGATTAAAAAATATTTATTAAAAGTTAATAAGCTCATAACATTAGACAAATTTTGTTTTAAATTTGATTTGATTAATTTAGAATATAATTAATATTTGTCTAATGGTTCATAAATGTATAATAAAACTTATATACATAAAATCGAATAAATACTGATAAGTTGTAATAACAATACAATTTTAGGCTAGTAATATTACTTTTTAGTTTTAACTACCTCATCTTATATGGTAAATAAGATATTTTATTTTCAACTATATATCTATATATCTTTATAAATATGTGTACATAGTTACATACGCATTTGACATTATATTAAGTTTTAGTGCACAACGCCATTTTGGTATATATGATTTAGCGCGCCATTTGCGACAAACTTTATTGCGTTATAGCCTGAGTAATATAAAATTTATGGTAAAAACAATCAGCGCCTTCGCTTTTTATTTTTAAACTTTTTTTTTATGTCTTATAATCAAAACTTGTATTACAAAATTCAAAATTGATTAAAATACAAATTTTTATTGCTATCTATTCATGACAAAATCACCGGGTAATTTTGCGACAAGCATTTTCAGATTTTTTTTATGCATACTCGCATGTATTTTGATTACGAAAAAATATATTTGTGAACAAAAAAAATATAAATTACTAAAAAGAAATTATAAAAATATGACTATTATAAATGTCCAATTGACGATAATAACTCATACGACTGTGGTACAGCTGAAAAAAAAATGTAACATTAACATTTGTACGTACATGAATAGCATTGGCAATAAAACTGTTTTTCAGCATACACAGTTTCATGTACAACAAAAGTTGGGAGGGGATACATATATACGTAAAGAGGGACAGAGAGAGATATAGAGTAGTGTGGTTAGCCGACAAGAACCGATACAACAAAATGAAAGCCATCACAGGTGACAATCCGCGAGCGACAAATCAGCGTCTATATTTAATGGTCGTCCCTATATATATGTAGCTTATATATTCTCTCTCTATTTCTCTTTTGCTTTCTCATTCCTCTGTTCCTCTTTGAAAACCTCGTGTCATCGAGTTTGTCGCATGCGTCCTTTCTCTTTCTCTCTTTCAATATATACGTTACGTATGTACCAAAGTATATAGACGCAAGAGAGTCAAGCCGATCCTGTTTGTAACACCGGCGCGCATCGTCCTCAGAGCCAAAACGTATATCACCACCGTTTCTCTCTCTATCGTGGTTTTACATTATCCAAACCTTACTAACAGAGAGACTTCTCTCTCTTTTTTTTTTCTTTCTTTCTTTCTTTCGAAATATACACTGTAATCGTCCAGCCCCTTTGAATTATGCACTGCAATTACGAAATTTTTCAAAGGCGCCCACCCGCCGATTTCCAAGTCACAAGTCTCCCCCTTCCTATCCCCCTTCAAAACCAAACTTCGCACTCTCGTATAACTTTTGGTATTATAATGCATATATATTTGTAAGTTTAGTCGCGCTTATATGTTCTATATACAGGCACAAAAACGACTACACGTATCAGTTTATATGGCTCGAGATAATAATATTTGCCGAGAAAAGCACTTAGAAAAAGGAGAATATATATATACATATATCTTTATACGCTTAACCATTGTAAATACGAACGGATTTTTTTTTCTTCGCATTTTCATTGCATTTTTTAACTCTCTCATTACACACGTTATACACAATCATATAAATGCACAGAAATAAACGTCGCGATTCGCGATAACAATTCCGACTTGCGTTTATTTTACCATAAGAATGTTAACAAAAATTTTTTTTCCTTTTTCTTTTTTTTTTGTTTTAAAAATGTTATTGTTCTTATCAATGATTATTTTTGTTTTTATCTCCTTTTACAAGGTGCTTTGTTAATGTTATCATTCAATAGCTGGATTTCTCCTTATTATTTTGTCAACACATGCTTACAGTCACTCGTAGGCGTCTACTTTTTTTTTCTTTATTCTCCTTTTTTTTAAGTAATAAATTGTTTTGTACACCTTTGTACATTTGTTGAAATATGAAAGAATTCCATTCATTGTTGTTGGCGTTAAACAATAATAAAATGTCGGTTTACTAATGAATTGTAATAGAAAACCAAATGAATACTTTTAAATTTGTAAAAAGAACTGCGTTACTTTCCATTAATCTTAACATTTGTATTTAGTTTTCTTTATTATACCATGGAGAATTTAAAATTTTATTGTTTAACTTGTTTCTGGCTTATTGACTTAAATAGAAGTAATCGTAATGATGTATAAGATTTTAAATAGCTATCGAATCGACTTACATAATAAATATTCAATTCATTAGCGTCAAACTTTGTCGTCTTTTAATAATTATGTTAAAATATACAAATTCAATTGACTATTCGCTGAAAAACAAGGTGTTAATTTTTTGTTGAAAAATAAAAAAAAACATGTTTAGCCGTACGGTTGATTTAGTATTTTGAATATGGTAATTAATTTTTTTTTGTCATTTTTATACGTTATTAAATATAAATACGATAATCTTTTGATCGTCTATGAAAATATAAGAAATAAAATTAATTAAAATACAAAACAGATCGTATCTCTTTGAAAAAGAAAAACAACTTGAGATCTAAAGCAATAAAACGAAAGAAATTAGATATTAAAATAAAGTTAGAAAGGAATATTACAGAAAGAAAATAAGTAATACGCAATATTGATAAGAAAATTGCAATATATCAACTTGACGTAGCTTCTTCAAATTTATAATTTCGCTCTAGTTATTTAATTATATTTGCTAGTAAAATTATAACTACTGAGCAAAGAATAAATTTAATCATTTGGAGCAAAGTGCTTGCACAACATTTTTCACGAATATATTTCTACTTCATTAATGATTCAGAATAAATAAAAAATGGAAAAATATAATTGTATAAAGAAACAAAAGTGTTATGCAAGCTAAAATTTTTAACCGAATTAACCGATTAAAAAAAAATATATAATATAATTTTTATTTAAACAAGTGCTTAAACATTGCAGAAAAACTTTCTTATATATTGAATAATACATTTAAAAAGTTGAATTACTAAAATCAATGACAATCAAATGAATTTACAAAGAGCACCTCGTGCGTCAGAACATGTAAATAAAAAATGAAAAAAAAAGAAAAAAAAAATTGCAAAATCATTCAAAATTAAGCATCTTATTTTTCCCCCTCGAAGATCGAGAAAATAAATTTATATAACAAATGAATAAAAATTATAAACATATTTTTAATGAAGAAGAAAGGGGTTATTGAACTACGCAATATAAGCGTCAAGGGGTCAATGAATTGACTCTTTATTTTTTTGCAGAAAATAAAATATCCGAATAAATTCCACATCTACTATATTATTATTCTTATTTTTGAATATAGTATGGACTTTATTCACAAACAACATTTTAAATACCCAATATTTCAGCAATCAAACAAGATTAGCAAAAGTTTTTTGTCTTTCCTTATTAGAAATTTAAATTTATTATGACAAGCCATGACTCAAATGAAAAAAAAGCGTATACTAATTCAGAAACTAATTTAATCTATTTAAGTATCAAATATTTATAAATTAATATTTTTACACATCTTGCCTTTTTTTAAAGACAAAAATAAATGTCTGATGAAATGTGTTTATTACATTTTATGATTATAAATCAAATATGTTCTTTTCAGAAATCTCATATCATTCTTAATTTCGATAAACCGACACTCTTTCCTCTCAACAAAATAAACATAAATTTTAATAATAATAAAACCGGTTAAAATTTCCACTTAAATAAAAAAAAAATATGACACAACAATTTGTAATAGTACATAAGCAAAATTTTATTAAACGATGAAACACGTTATGCGCAAATACGAAAAAATATATATATGTATATATAAAGTTTTAATTGTACGAGTTTTGCAAAACATAAATTTGAGTTTTAAATTCGTATTTCGAAAAACAGTAGCTAATTAGCAATAATTAAAATCTAATTTTCAAATGAAGGAAGAAATGTAATTTTGTACTATGAACAATGTTTCTATTGAATGCGCGATAAAATAACTAATTCATCGTCATTTTCTCCCATTTGCCAATGAAACAGAGGAACAATTTTACGAGTTTGGTGTGTGTATATTCTTATAAACATACTTTTGTAAATTAAACGAATTCATGATTGATATTTGAAAAACTCCTTGGAACTTTATTTTTTTTTTTCACTCTCGTATTATACAAAGTACTGGAAACTTTTCCTTTTTTTAAATATAAATAAACGTACGTATTAGTATAATCAAACAAAAGCATCAAACGTATTTTAAGAGGGTCAGTGAACTTAGTGTTTCAGGGGTCGGCGAAATGACGCTACACTAAAAAGAATATAGAAAAGAGAAAAAAAAGGTCCCGTCCAGCGTCGATTGTGTTTATTTTTATATACACAAAATACATATATATATATAATGTTTTAGTATATATATATAAAAAAAGGTAAAAGAGAAGAGGGGAAAAATACGAAAAGAAAGCTTCGACAAGGGGCTAAAGGAGAGACGAGGGAGGCAGTTAAATATTTGATGAGCGACGTACAAAAATTCGAAGAAAGCAAAAGAGAAAGAGAGAGAGAGCAAAAGAGAGTGAAAAAGAAAAGTAAAAGGGGGGAAAGGAGAGATAGACGTTGTGAAAAAGAAGGAGAAGCCAGAAAGAGAAGAAAAGAGAGAAAGAGGAGAAAGAAAGAGCGAGAGAGAGAAAGGAAGCACGGAAGTGCGAATCGATTGAACCAACATTAACGTTGAAGGAACAAAAAAAAAGGAAAAAAAACAGTAATTTACTTAGTAAAACATAAAGCCACGAAGAGAGAGAAAGATAGAGAAAGAGAGAGTACGCGCGCGGGCGGGCGGGCGGCTAGCGAAGGAAGGCAAACACATTAAACATTTAGAGGGCATAATAACTCGCGGCATATGTAACATTGTCGGGCCTGCACACCCTTATATACTAAGCCTCATTCTTGAATAATAGCCAGCCCAAGCGAGCACACACATATACATACACACTAAGCACTGCTAAATTACCAAACAGTTTTATAATAAATAAATATGTATGTATATGTACATAAAACAAAAAGAAAAAAATAATCGCAAAATAAGAAAAGACTTTAAAGGACCAATACGACAGCACAACGTTAGAAATAAGAAGCCGTTGACCCAATACATATATATATATAAACTGTACCACTTGAACAAATATAACTTAGAATTTTTAAAGCTTTTATAGTAAAAGCCCATGTTTTTCCTTAGCTTTCACTACTTTTTCTTTTATTTATTTTTTCTTCTCTCTTTTTTTTTCTTCACTCGAAGCATAAGCGACCTGATCAAGCACAAGCAACAAAATGTATTTGAAAGCTACAATTCCGAGCAGCAGCAGCGTTGTGCGCCAAAGCGACGAGCAAATAATAATAATAGAGCTAAAAAAGTTAAGAAGGCGCGGTCTAAGAAAAATTCTTGAATTATTTATCCAAGCAGACGAAAGATTATATATACATATACATTCGCACCTTAAAAATAAGCATATAGCTATATTATATATATATAGCCAAAAAAGCTTCTTCTTCTTCTTCTTCTTCTTCGTCTATTCGTCTGGGCCATAAATATAATTTTCCCTTATCAACGGGGGCTACGTTTACCTCGCGCCGACTAACCTAAACAAATAACCTTCGCCCCGTAAAGCAACAGAAAATAACTTGAGGGCGCGAGGCATACACACATAACTTCTATATAGAAATATATATACATTATATATAAAATATACATGTACGCTAAGAAAATAAAAAGCCAAAGAGAAGAAGAAACATGAAAGAAAAAAAAGATTAATGTATCAAATCGAGAGAATATAAAAGTTTAAATTTTGAAAGAAGAAAAAAAGCAGCAGCATCCGTTGAAGGCCGTTAGTTTTGCAATTGTGTATCTCAAATGGGAAGCCATAGCATAGAAACTAGTCTAACTAGATTACGCCGCGAAACAAGCTCGTGAACGTCGTAAAAATACAAAAGAGTAGTAAGAGGAGTCGATGCTTCTTTCCTTGTTTAAAGGAATATAGAAACGTTTGAAGATGTAGGAGAAGGAGAAGAGGGTGTAAAACGGTCGAGGGACGGGGGTATATAAGAGAAAAATATAAAAAAGTTAAGAAGAAAGAAAAATAGAGGAGAAGAGGGCGCCGGAAAAAAGCTCGGATAGCTATGTAGAAAACGAGACGAACAACGGCCAAGGAAAAGGCGAAGGAGAAGGAAGGAGTGGAGAAAAAAAAGGAGTGGAATGAGAAAAGGTTCGTTGTACTTGTACGAGAGAAATTAATATCCGGGAGAGATTACTCGTACTTGGCCCTGCGCGCTTTTGCGCTTTTATATATATATATAACGTTTTCTCTATATACGTATAAAACGTCGCGCCCGCGTTAACGCGGAGCAAGCAAGCAAGCAAAGTATAGGCGATCGCAAAAAAGCGCGGCGGCGGCAACGGCAACGGCGGCACAGCACAGCGCGTACTCGTTTCTATACTCCGCGAAAGAGAGAGAGAGCTTTCTTTCTCTCTTTCTCTCGCTCTGGAAAAACCGAACCCGAAGCGAAAGTTTGGAATTTACTGCCCGACATATTGGCTGCGAAAGCACCCGAAATTAAGGCTAGTAAAACATTCTTCTGACACGTAGCACCCCTCTCCCTCTTCTGCTCCCTCTCTCTCACTTTAATATATATATATATTTGATATTTCTCTCTTTTTCTATTCTGAACAAAAGCTCTTTGCAGCAGCATACCCTTGCTGCTGCCGGCGACGGGTTCGGACGAAATATTCGATACTATACATATACTTCGTGCAACTGCGAACGAATATTTAGGACTCTCGTTAAAACGCTGATGCTGCGCGACAAAGGATACACATTTTTCAAATAATGCAAGCACCAGACCCCCGCCTACACCCCGCTACTTTTATATACATCCTTCTTTCTCTCGCGAACGCTTACTTTTTCTCACACTTTTGTCTGACTCTCTTTTTTTTCCACCAGTGCTTTGGATTACGAGAATATATAATGTAGTATGAAACTGTAGCAATGCTTCATAAGCAACGACTTTAAATTCATACTTGTAATAATCTTTATTGTTACGTCTTTCGGCAAACTAAAAATTAAACTTTTTATTAATCAAAAATATGATGGAAAATTCTTTCTCAACTTTTCTTCTTTCAAATTTATATTTAAACTGATACGAAAAAAACGAAGAATTTCTCTCTAAATAAATAACTTATCATATGCATAAATTTTAAGTAGCAATCTAAGTATTTATAGTCTAAGTATGTATTATGCGTAGAAACGAGCACACATAAATTATATATAAACTATGAATAATTTATGCATTGTTATTATAAGTCGTTATACATATTTAATTTATGTGAGCATCAGTCAAGACTTTAAAATGACACAAATGTATATGTTTTGACAACGGCACATAGATTGCTCAAGTACTTTTATTGCATTTTTTTATTTTAAATATTAGAAAAAAAACCATATTTAACTGTAACTTTTTTTATTTTGGTTTCGTATTCTTCAAAGTATTTAACGAGGTATTAAGTTGAAGCGTGTGACTAGAAAATTTTTTGTTTAGAAATTTAGAAATATAGATATTTTATATATAAACAATGAAGAAAACGTTTCTGAAATTGATAGTTTGTGTTCTATAAATATTACGGATGTTTTCAACAAATAAAGGCACTTGTAAAAATGAAATTTTCTTTCTTTCTATCTACATATTATTTTGAACAAATGGATAAATAATTTAGTTGATTATTATTTTATAAGCATCGTGTTAATTGCAGCAATTTTCAATCACATCGCAATCATTATTAAAAAATAAAATATACATGTGATAAATATGAGTTAATGTAATCATATCAGTATTTAACTATTTATATTATTAGAATAAAATAAGTTATAATTATAATCATATAGTATAGCACGGTAGATAGGAAAATATCGTTCAGTATTTATTTCTGGTTTACATGCACTTAGCGTTTCTTCAATATTAATGCAATTATATAACATTAATAAATAACAGCGTAATTTGAGAAATTATAATTGACAATACCGGCAAGTATCAAGTATTAAAGTTAGAAATTAATTTTTGTTAAGAGTATCGAATAAAATCCTTCCTTTAAATGCCAATATTAGCAATTCAACGTGAGAATCATCGAAAATTAATATTTAAAAAAAAAAACACGCTCGAAATTCAGCTTACCATTTTCATTGATTCTACAAACGTCAATAAAAATTTTTTTTTAACTGACGATTCTATAAGTGTTTAATTTAATAATAAATTTATAATTAGCTTTCATTTTTTTAACGAATAGATTATTCTTAGGTACAAAGTTCAAAATCGATGATCTTAAAAAGTTAAAAAAACGAAATGTAGGGATTATATTTGAATACGATTAAGCCGTATATATAAAACATTTTATTTTGAAAGGTTTCGCTGATTAGTTTTCATGAGTCAAAAATTTTTATAGTATTGACGTTTCGATAACTAGTTCGTTGACCTTTTTTTTCAAGCTTCATTTACCTATTAATAGTCAATATTTACATAAATTAGAGTACTGTTTTTCTCACATACGTTTGAATTATAAAATAGCTCATAAAATAAATATTTTTGAAGAATATTCCGGATAATCATATTAATTTTAAATGCGATAATAAATTTGTATTATTAGATAAAATTTTTAATACAACTCGAAATAATTTTAATCGTAATTTAAGCCCGCAGTCTAGCGGTGAAAATATATAAATTATCTTTTCAAAAAATGACAAGTTATAATTCAATTGACAAATAAGTTAGTTATTGAACGAAAAAAAAAATAAATGAATATACAAAAGATAAAATGAATTAAGTATTGCTACAGTTATTCTGATCGATCGATGAAAATCTCATTTACGTTAAAATTATTAAAGTCGTCTTTATTATTGGCAACTTTTCACTTTATAAAAACTTGTGCAAATAATAAGTTTATGAAAAAAAAAATATAAAATAATTTGCATTTATATGAAAATTTCTGAGCCAATTACGATTTCTATCAATATAGCAATCATAATTATTATGTACAATCACATTAGAAATATGCCAATTAAAAAGATTTTTAAACAAGAGTTAAACATGTAAAAAATACAGTCGTTAATAATTTCATTCAACGGCAGTTGGATTATTTTTAACAATATGAAAATTTTCTACTACAATAGAACATAATTAAAAAAAAAAAGAAGAAATTTTATTACGCGTTTAAACGTTAATAAATTTTTTCGATGTTTTGTAGTCCAGTGCCGTTTGGATAAGTTTCCTGAATATTTTATAGATTAATTTAATGCGTTATACTTCCTCAGACTTAATTAAAGTATTAAAAATTCAAGGACTTGGCATGTACCTCATGAATATTGAAAATGTGAAAAATTGAATAGTCAATGTAAGAAGCGCTTCTATTAATTTACTAGTGTACCTACTTTTTGTTTGCACTGACAATGTGCTAAAAGTACTCTAGAATAATAACGTTATTAACTATTAACGTGTTTTTCTTGTCTGTCCATAATAACGAATTCTTTAAAAATTAACGACCACTCGCCATCTATCGACGTTAAATTGTATTAATAACAACTACGGCTCCCTACATTATCCACGACTCAAAAATTCATTTACTATAAATGGTAAAAACTCAATCATGGATAACTTGTCGAAATAAATTTGAAGAAAAAAAATTTAAATTCAATTAAATGGAAAACAAATGGGTTTAAAATAAAAATGTAAACGTAAAATAAAAACTCACCAAAAGTTGAAAATAAAAAAGGAAGGTTTATAAATGAACAGGGATCTGTAACAAAATAATAAAAATAGTTTTAAAACATAAATAAAAGGAATTGATTTTGAGGTTTTTAAAATAGAAAAGACGTATCTATTAAAATTAGAATTTATTTAAACTTTATTACCAGTAATTATCTTCCAAACATTTGTTTACAAAAAAATTATCAATATTTTTTCATATTAATCATGTGTATTCGTACAAACTAAATAATTAAGTAAACTGTCACAAGAACTACAGTTGAACATTTTTATAAAGATAAAAATAAAAATTAGGTTATTTTGTAAAATGTGATTTATGTAAAATACGTAGAAAATCAGTTAATGTATGTATGTGTAGTTGAGGGGTAGAGCAGGCGGCGGCGCCGGGACGACCACTTGTGGAATATATATCGTACACGCAACGAGTTCTCTCCTCGCTATCTTCCCCCCCATCGCGACTAATGTGTGTATACTAAGTATATGACAAAATACGTCTGCAGTCTCGACGCTCGACTTTTTTATCAGAAACAATAAACGTTGCGAAGAGAAAAATAATAATTATAAAAAGAAAGACACAGAAATAATAAAAATTACGAGAGGAATAAAATCTTTAATTGTGTACGATTGATAATTTCTGTAATAAAAAAAATCATTTAATAAAAAACTAGACAGACGAAAAAAAAAGAAAGACGCCGGACGTAATACGACGCCGACGCATTTTTACCAAAGAAGGTATTGGTGAAAAAAAAGATTGAAATTCCAACTAACACGAGCATACATATACAGATTATCGCGCCGTCATACCGAGAAGAGAGAAGAGATAGAAAATAAAAAATGTTAAGAAAAATCGGCCGCTTACCGAGCGCGAAGAATATAACTTTTTTTTTCTTAATAAATCCTTTTGTATTAAACTTGTCTAATCTTGTAGATATGTATTTACGGAACGTAAATAAAAAAATGAAGATTATTTTTGTACGTTGCTTGATTTTTTTTTTAATTTTATTTTATTCACTCGCTGCTCAACGCTGGTAACCACTTTTTTAATCCTGTCTTCCAAAAACTTTCGGCAGAACCAAGACGATGTTTGGCTGCTTCTTTTTAACTCGTTTCTTGCTTTATTGCTGCAGACAACTGCATGTACACATTGGCATAACTGGCGCCACCTTCTTATAAAATGATTTGCTATTAAGTCGCGCGCGCTGTTTAAATTTTTATTTATCAATGATCGGAAAAACAGAATGTTTAAATTTCTAATTATATACCGACAGGTAACAATGCGCGGGAAAAGATTTATTTCGAATATCGATTTTTCTTTTTTTCTTTTTAAGTTTAACTGTTTATTCAACAAGTTTTGTAATTACAGTAACATTATTTTTTCTAGTTAATAGAAATGTTGTTAATATCATAGTAATACTTAACATTTATATAAAATTTGTTAAAATTTTTTTAATGTAAAATATTTTAAGAACGTATTAAAGTAAAATTGTATTAATTTCATATTGTATTAATATAAAATAATTGATTTAAGTTCATAATTCATTTTTGAATAAATATTTCTACGCTACAAACTCAATACTTTACTGTTTTATCTTTATTGATAGATATATATATATATATATATATATATATATATATATATATATATATTTTTCAGAATAATCAAAAATTAACTACGTGAACAATGTTTGTATTTGTAACACGACCCATTGTCTTTTCGAAGGGTATAGGTAAAATCAATAGCAACCGCTGCTTTTATTCAATGAAGCGCATACATCGTCATTGGCACATAAATGCAGGGAGATAGCTAATATAGGTAACGAAATTTAAAAAAAGCTGATGTATAAGAAATAACGAGAATCTGAAAATCTAAGTAAATAAGGGCAAAAAAAGGTGCGCACGAGACCATCGTGTATTATATATATGCATCGATGGTAACGCATGCGCATATTCTATGGAGATGGCGTCCATGGCAGCCAGTTGCAGACGTTTTTCTTTGAGAAAAGAACAATATTCGCGAGATATATAGACGATGCTGTTCTGAAATAAACTTTTCGTGCAGTGATTTACAAGTGCTTCCAAGTTATTTAGGATATCTTGGAATGTTGTTATAAACAATTAAATAAGGAAATTTAATATAGAAATATATTGAAATTAAAATATTTATAGAGGTGTGCAGGATTGATTGTAAAAGGTAAAAAAGGAGTTTTAAAGCTGCGAGAAGAGCGAAACGATGGTGTTAGCGTCAGGGGGATAGAAGTGTCGAGTGACATTTGCTTACGTAATGAAATATTTTTGCGGTTCCCCCCTTTTAAAAGTAGCCGTCAGCTTAAGTTGAGCTTGAAGTTTATAAGAGAACCGGCCGGTTGGGCTAGAAATACAGAAATACGTTCAAGACTTTTCCTCGATCGTCCAGTGACCCGATTTTCTACTTCACACCCTTAGAGCGACTTGAGCGCACTCAACGTTTTTTTTATCTCTTTTTCTTGTCAAATCTCAACTGTCATTTGACAAAAAAAGAGTTTTTTTTTAGAAAAAAAAGAATAATTTTTATCAGCGAAAGAGAGTGAATTGTTTGATTAAGCGCCAGGCGCGCAAATTATGACAAGAGGCAGTAATCATGGAAAACTTCAATTGGGATCCAGGTAATTTTTACTTCTTAAATTTATAATCAATATATCAAGCTTTTGTATCTATTAAAGTTTAATTAGTTCATTAAGTTTTAATACACATAAATTTCCTTTTAATATTATTGCTTTTGTGTTATATTTCATAGATGCAAAATATTTGATTCTCTTTTATGATTATACAATATGAAAAATAACAAATGATATTATTTTAGCTCTATCAAAATTATTAAGTGCCTTGGAAGCGAACAAAGCTTCTATACCAAACTGTTCGGACGAGGAATTCAATTTTCTAGCCGAACTGTTGCAGTCAAAGGAAATGAATGCATTAGTGCATGTTTACAACAAGATATTGAGGAATCTCAAAGATGACAAATTTTTTCCAATACTCTCTAATGCCATGGAAATCAATGTAGAAGTTTTAAGTCTTTTAGCATCTAAAACTCATGTTTCAGAAGAGTTTAAAGAATTGTTTCAGTTGCTACAAAAGCCTCATGTTCAAGTAAGAATACAATTAATAATCTCATTTATATTAACAACAAAGTTATGATAATAAATTAATTTGATTGTATATTATTTTAGGCTCTTCTTATAGCACACGACACTGTAGCCCAAAAGGACTATTATCCAAGACTTCCAGATATTCCAGTGGAAGTTGATGAAGACGAAGAAACTGTTAAAATTGTGCAATTGGTCAAATCTGACGAACCATTGGTATGTTTCTTAATATGTGTGTCACGTGTTTGTCTTTTGTAAAGATTAAATTATTAATATACAAAAAATCTAACAATTTATTTAGGAAGTGTGGTGCTATATTAAACAAGATAGCAAATTTTATTTTAAATCATTCATATATAGTTCACTTAAATATGCATGCAATCTAACAATAAATAATTTTTATTTCTTTTATTTATTTATTATATATATTCAAATTTTTAAATATAATGTAGTCTTGTGGGCTCACATGTGCCTATTTTTCATAAAATTCTGCGCCTTTCATGTAAGCTCATAAATGGTAAATATTTGACTTTGTAATATTTTGCAAGTAATCACGTTTTTATTTTCATTCTTGAACTTACTTCGAAGTCTGGAGCTGGCATTGAACCAATCATGGTAAGTTTTATCAAAGCCCCAGACTTGCACAAAATTCGGTTTTACTTCTTTTTTATTGTATTTCAATTTAGTTAATAGCTAATTTTTTTTTCTTTGCTGAAATTTAATTTGCTATCGATCAATGTATATTATTTAATAATATTTATGTATATATTTAAAATTTTATTTTGTTTTATTACTGTATTCTCTTCTTACTATTGTAAAAATTTTATTTGCTGTTATTTAATTTAAATGACTTTATAAGGCTGTGCACTATGTGTTCAATATGTATAAATTTATGTGCGTGTACTACTTATGTGAACAGTATTTTATTTTTTTTAGTCAATAATATTAATAACTGTGATGTATTATATTTTGCATGTTGTTTGCTTTGTTTATATAATTTTTTGTAAATAAAAAATTTTTTTAAAAAAGATATCTTACTGTTATTATTTTTCCGCTTTTTTAGTCATAAGTATTTTAAACTTAAGTTGAAAAAAAAACACAAATGATTTTTTTTATTTTTAGAAATTTTACATTTAATATTTTCTTATTTTGTTTTATATTTATATTTACTAGATATTTTATAATTAAGTTTATTTTGTTATAGTAGGTTTATATTTTGTATAAAAATAGTAGGTATTTTAGCTTTTCATAAAGTTCCATAAAAAAAAATAATTTATCGAAAATAGGGAGCAACAATTAAGACTGATGAGCATACTGGTAAAATCGTGATTGCTCGAGTAATGCATGGTGGCGCAGCCGATAGATCTGGTCTTATTCACGTTGGCGATGAAATTCATGAGGTTAATGGTATCAGCGTTGAAGGAAAAACTCCTAATGATGTATTAAAAATTTTGGTAATCAAACGAAAATTCATTTTTTAAATTTCTAAAATTTTTGACGATTGATTAATTAATGTAAATATGAATTTCTAGCAAAATTCTGAGGGAACAATTACGTTTAAAATTGTACCAGCAGATAGTAAAGGCGTTTTTAGAGAAAGCAAAGTAAGTAAACTAAAAAAACTGAAAAATTGTTTTTTTTTAAATATTTATTAAACAAATTATATAAATTCAGGTACGAGTTCGAGCGCACTTTTCTTACAAAGCATCCGAAGATCCTGAAACGCCGTGTACAGAAGCAGGTCTCGATTTCGAAGTAGGAGATGTTCTACATATTGTTTGTCAAGACGACGCTCATTGGTAAAGATGATAAATAATCAATAACGTTTGTAACAAAACAGAAAATTCAGTTTCTGTCTAGAATAACATTGCTGATCGCTAAATACGTGTAATAAAACAGAATATAGTTAACATTTCGATGGCTCAAATTGAAAATTATTTATTTCAGAAAAACGGTTGAAAAAGATTTCACAAAAGCGTTTAGAGAAGACTTATCTCGCCTGTCGAAAAAATCAGTAGTAAAAACTTTAGCTATGCAAGGCAGACTTTAATGAATACAAATTTTTATTTATTTTTATTATTTTCATTGCTGTTTTTTAAATAACGACATTCATCGATATTTTGATCAACTCTTTTATTCAAAGCGTTATGCATTCATATTTCCATAATCTTTATCTTACATTTTAGATGCATAATATATGCAAACATTTGTAAAATAATAATTGATTTACTGATTAGTAGCTTTAGAGTCTTTTCCAACTTTTCGCGCGAGATGAATCGTTTCCAAACAATTTTGTCAAATAAGTCTTTTTCAGTTGTAGCCATCGATTTATAAACTTAAGTTAATGATTCTAAAAAGCTTTATTTCTGCATCTTTGGAGTTTAATGTAATAATTATAAAAATATAATTATGTTCCTTATGTATTATTCATAATGTTTCTCCTTCAAATCTATTATTCTCTTTTAATTAATAATAAATTTTATAATGAATGGTAAAAATTATTAATAAAAATAATTTTTCTATAGGTGGCAAGCCAGAAAAGAAGGAGATCGTAACATGAGAGCTGGTCTTATCCCTAGTCGAGCCCTTCAAGAACACCGTATCATTATGCAAAGGCAACAACGTGAAAAATTAGAAGATGATAGTATAAGTAAGACTTGCTAATTATTTTTTTTAATTTAATGAAAATTATTTCAATTCCTTTTCAATGTTTTAAAAGAAAAAAAACTGGAACTAATATTTTGTTGTTAGAAAGCTTAAATTAATATGTGTGCACATATGTGGGTAATGTATAACATGAACACTAACATTTTAATTATTAACTAATCCAAAATTAATTAATTGTCGTAACGAGCTTCGCCGAGCAATTCATTAACAGAACGTCTATCAGGATCTAATTGAAATAAAACAAAATAAATCGAAGGGCTTTTAATGTGCTTGAAAATAACGGCTTTTTTTTTAAGCTAACATATGGCAATTTTGACCTAACCGACGGGTACGGTTAGGCTTGTGTTCTGTTCCAGTGCCTTTGCCCACGTTGTGCCCCCGTCCCCGTACCTCTTCTTTGCACGATTCGCCTACAAAATGCAGTTTGCAAGGAATAAAAACTAAAAAAATCATGTATGACGCTGCAGAAAACGACGATTTTGATCGCGAAGAGATACCCACTTACGAAGAAGTTGCCAAACTTTATCCAAGACCAGGTTTATATCGACCAGTTGTACTCATTGGACCGCCAGGTGTTGGTAGAAACGAGCTTAAAAGAAGACTTATAGCCACTGACCCGGAAAAATACAAAACTCCTGTTCCCTGTAAGCGTAACAAATATTATTAACAAATTTTTAATTTTAAATTTATATATTTAACTTTTTTTTATTAACTATAATATTTATAATTTTTTTTATTTCTCAAGATACTTCAAGGCCTCCTAGAGCAGGAGAAATAGACGGCAAAGAATATTTCTTCGTTTCCCGAGAGCAAATGGATGAAGACATTAACGCTGGCAAATTTATCGAATACGGCGAATACAAAGGCAATTTATACGGAACGAGTGCCGAGAGCGTCGAATCATTAGTAAATGCTGGTTATGTGTGTATTTTAAGTCCGCATTATCAAGCCTTGAAAATGCTTCGAACGCCAAAATTAAAGCCTTACGTTATTTACATAAAACCACCACGGTTTGAAATTTTAAAGGAAACAAGAAATGAATCTAGAGCAAGATCAACATTTGATGAAGCCAATTCACGAGGATTTACTGTAAGTTTATTTTCATTGAATTTTTATTTTCTTTTTTTTTTTATTTAAGAGGTATATTGATTAAATTTTTTATTATGGATTTAATTTTAGGACGAAGAATTCGATGAAATCCTTCACAGCGCAGCAAGAATAGAGTTCCTTTATTCACACATGTTTGATGAGACAATTATCAATGCCGACCTGTCAATGGCTTTCGAACAATTATTAGCTACAATACATAAACTCGAATCAGAACCACTATGGGTACCAGCATCTTGGGTTTAAAAGTAAAATGCATCTTTATAAAATTCAAAACACCACCGTAAAAAAAAGGAAGGAAAAAAAATTATATCGTTTTTAATGATTAAAATATTACCGAACTATTTCAATCGAAATCAATTTATACTTCGCGTAGAGAAATTTAAAGCGCATGGTGTTTTCGTTATAAAACAGCAATTACTTGATGGAAAAAAATACTACTGGTATCTTTTATGAAATATATTGTTACTTTTTAGTGTCAAAATATAACATCTAGAAGTAGTAACTGCGTCGAGTTGTGATAATAACTAGTTCAAAAGTTGATTAATGTTTTTACAGTAATCTTTTGTGTGATTGTTCCTATACAATGAAGCTTTTTTAAAAATCATTTTTTTTTAATCTGCGCAAAGTGAATTGTTTTTTATGCTTCTTGGCACTAAGGAATCTGATTATATTTTTCTTATTTTATCAAAAGTGTGATCTTATTAACATTTTAGTAGTTTGATTGTTCAAAAAATAGGTAAAAAAGAAGTTGATATAATTAGTTTTATCGTTCAAAAAATAGATGAAGTTAATGTAATAGATTTTTTTAATGAGATGTAACCTAATATAGTCTGAAAAATGACTTACATATCGAACCACCACTGTCCACTTATATGCATGTCAATACCTATCAATGTTAATACCTAACTCTGTGAACTTTAAATGACATGAATTTTTTTATCAGGAATTTTTTGTAATTTCGTAGTTTAAAGAAATTTAGATACTTTATTAGAAGTGTTACACCAATCAATTGAAAATTCTTGTGATTTTCGAAAGTCTAAAAAATTATTGACGATTGTATTTAATTAGTAGATACTATTTCTTTAAAATAATAAAATTAATGGTAACTATTTTAAAATAAGTAGTTATTATTTCTTAGTACTTGATAATATTTAAAAAAATGAATAAACAATTATTATTCTTTTGTGATAATTAATTACAAAAAATAATAATAATGTAATAACAACTCATCAATGAAAACTGATGTAAGAAAGACTTTTTAAAAAAATGAAATGTTATTACTATCAAATAAATATTTATTAATCTATAATATTAAGCAATTTGAAGCGAAAAAAGCATTCTGATGAAATAGTTTTAAAAAACTTTCAGACTACCAGTAGTATTTTTTTTAAATAAAAAACCTATCAAAGATTAAGGAAAAATCAATTTTCCACTTAAATAATATCTATCGACTCGTCGTTGTTGTGACTTTATAAATTTTTTTATGTCGTAAACCAAAAGACATTTTAAAAGTATCCCATGACGTGAAAGAGATCATAAATTTTTTTCTTTAATAATTTTTAGATGGAAGTGTTTTTTTAAATGCTCTTTATCCATGCGCATAATGCGTGCGCATAATATATTATTTAGTTAAGTAGTCGATCGAACAAATTAATAAAAAGGCGATAAAAGAGTCGTTTTAAAAAAAAAAGAAAAAAAAAATAATTTCCATCATCATGAGAGGAAAAAAAGTACAATAAATTATAAGCGTTCATTTAGAAAAAAAGCGCAGTTAGAATTACGTGCAATAACTTATAAATTTTATCAAGTATTTTTAAGAGTACAACATCCACTGCTGTTTTTAATATAAACCATTTTTTATTATACGACAAATATCAGTATATATTATAAAAATATAGTCTTCAAAAAAAAAGAAAAATAATGTTTGAAAAAAAAGAGTAAATAAATCTATTGTACTTTGTGCCATACAGTACTTTATTAGCTTCGTTAGTATAAAGTATTAAAAGAAACGACTCCCGCCGCAAAAAAAAATTGACACTATTGTGAATAGTGATTAAATTTCAATTGTTGTTAATTGTTGCCAAATACATACGTTAGAAACTTACGAAGTATACATAAATAAGAGTGTAAATTATACATCACTTATTAAAAAAAAAGAAAAAAAAATGAATATATTAAAAAAAAAAAATATTTTCCATACACAATTAATGTTGGATTACGCCGTACTGCATTTACAATTACTAAAAAAAATGCAAAGCTTAACATTCTAAACGTGTGCATAGATAAAAAAAAGACAATGTATGCAAAGAGAAAGAAAGCAAAGAAATAGACAATTGTGACGACACATTCTATAAAGTTTCTTTTTTTTCGTAGTTCAAACCTTCAACAAAGATTCAAAATATCAAAATAAGTATTATGATAAAAAGAGAGAAATTATTCAACTATTGGCAGATAAAATGAAAAAAAACGTAAATATCGAGACAGAGCGCGTGAGCGCACGCGCTCGAAAAAAAAGCAACGGTGCACGATTGAAATAGACGACCTAGGCACAGTTGGCTTCCCTATACGTTATTATGTCTCTTTCTTTTTCTTTTCTTGTTATAAGCATTTAAGAGTTACAGTTATAACTCTGAACTCTCTTTCTCTGTCCTGGATCATCATCATCATCGTCGTCGTCTTCGTCATCGTCATAACAGCGTATAAGAGGGTAAAAAAGCTTTCTGCTTCTTAAAAGCTTCATCATCAGTTGTAGAAAATTGAATTCGGCAGTTTTCTTAAAGTGCGCGCCAGACAACCACCTACGCTTATTCAAACGCGTCGTCAAAATAATATAAAGTTTTTTTTATATAAAATTTATCTCGTTATCTTCAATTTAACATTAAGATGTAGGAAAAGCTTAGGTGTATATCAAAAAGAGAAAGAGAGAGAAAGAGAAATAGATACTTTTAAAGTATCATGCAGTTTCCGTGAACGACGAGGTGATGCCAACGGCCGAATCCAAAATTAAACGTTAATTGCACAAGCTTTTAACTAAAATAGATACTGTCTTGACAAGTTTTGCTATTTGACGCCAGTTATTTAAAAAGTGGTAAAAAAGAAAAGTTTTTTTTTAAAAGTGATTATTCACCTATTTCATTAAAATTATTAGAAAAAAATTATGTTTCTTTTTTTCTTTTTATAATAAATCATGCAGCCGCTACTTCCCGAATATAATTGTTAAATCTTAAGATAATAAATTTATAATTATTATTGAGTTTGTAAAATTAACGGTATCAGTGTGATTAGTTATCTATTTTAATAAAAAGCTATTATTCCAACAAGCTATTATTATATTGGTGTTTGATATTATTTTTTTTATTTTTAAGTACTGGTAATCAATCATGTTAAATTTATCATTTTATATTTTTTAATTTAAGGGGAAAAAAGTTTAAAATAATATCTTATATTAATAATATTGGCAATCTAAAAACCATAATAAATTTTTCAAACAAAGCATTTAACTGATTGAATTAAAATAGAAAAATTTATTTTTCGCGGAAACTAAAATAAATATTACGATACACTGGTATAAACCACAGAATGTTTATGTTTCATTCATTCTTTAAATAAAAAATATATAAATACGAATGAGGCTAAAGAAAACAAGGAAAAAAAATAAGCTTGAAAATTAAAGGATTACAATTAAAAAATGATAATTTCTTTTTTCTTTTTTAGTTTTTCCTAGATGAAATGTAAATTTTTGCGCGTGCGTCAGGCCTTTTCGGGGGGCAGCAAGTGGTTTAACATATTAGAGCCAATGCCTAGAGCAATTTGAACTTTTGCCCAGTAGACAATCTACCCTTATACGTTCTATATCAAACTAACTAAACTTTGTTATTTCTAGTTTATTTAATTGAATTTTAAATATATTTATCTGTATTACAAGTACAGAAAAAAAGTGAAAAAAATAAAATATTTAAGATACTTTCGTGAAGCAGACGTTTCCAAAAAAGGAGAAATAAAATATTCTTCAATAAAGTGAATATGTATTAAAAAATTTCTTAGGATGAGTAACACGTGTGAAATGTGTGTACTACAATAGTGTAAAATGACACTTTTGATACAACAATTATCATTGCTGAGAGGAGGATTTATTGCTTGCCGTCAAATAAAACGGTAAGTTTTTGAAAAAATAATAGTTTACACTGACGTTTGCGCTCTCTACATCACGATATAATTTTAAAATTCAGCTTATTTTACGCGGCTGTTGATGTATCTTTTTCTTTTCTACCATATTTTTTTAATTTTGGCAAATCTCCCATCAAAACATTTATGTTCATAAAGTGTTTTTTTTTTTCTTTTCTAATAATTTAAGAGCAAACGAGAGGAGAGCGTGACCTTAAACTGTCTGAAAATTGATTGTCCAAAAACTTTCACCAAAACTTTTCACATCGATTTTACTGTCTTGAATATTTAAAAATTGCAGCTTTTTTGCATTCAATATACTCATTTTTGCTACGCTTTGCTTTCATTGTGATTCACATCGATAAATCGTTAAAAGCTTCATTCCGCTTTGATAAGCAAAAACACGAAAGCTAAATTAACATTCTATTTCAGCTTATCTAATGAAAAATATATTTTTTTTTTTACTTTTTTTCAGTTCTATATTTATTAACAAAAACTAAAAAAAAGCAATTAAAAAAATAGTCATGGTGCTGATAGGATCAACTGTATTAAAAACTGAATATTCATCGTCTAGTAAGCCGAAGATTAAGATAAGACAGGTTGGTTATTGTAGTTCGATAACACATTAAAACTTAACTTTGATAGACAATTCATTATATATTCATAGGATAAGATAAATTTGATTAAAAAGCATAATTGAGGGTCCGTATATTAAAAGATAATCTAATTCGTTTGAACAGCGTTAGCTCGATTGTAACAACAATGTAAACAAATGCAATAAGTAATTAACATATGATTATTACAATGAAACGAGCAACAATGCCAAAACGTATATAATTAAAAGATTAAAATAGATAGAAATTAAAGAATAGATTAACAATCTATGTCTATACTTTTCTTTGTTAATTAAAAGTGAAGTACAAAAATAGACAGGCGCGTATGACACGTGCTCGCGAGATTCCCCAAGAGGATAAAAAGAGAGCTAGGGTTGGAAATATTTGAGAGCAATATATTATACTATACACACACCATAATCAATTACCTTAAGGTATATCATTATTTGTTTACTGGTAAACATATCACGTTTCAAGCATTCGGATAGTCTTTTATGTATGCTTAAGGTGGTTCTATCGATAGTTTGTTGTTCATGAAAAAAAAATCGAATAATCTTTTGAAACTTCCAGCAAACTGAGTTTTTATTTCAAATATTACTCGTGTTAAATTTCAGGTGGCTTTGCTTTTTAAGATATCCCTACTTAAATTTTATCTTTTTATTACTATTAAGATCCAAAACGATCAAACTTTAAATGAGATTATCTCAAAGGACTAATCAGCAAGGCTACTTGAAATTTTATGGGGATAATATTTGAAATGAAAACTCTATTTGCTGAAAGTTTTAAAAGATTATCCAGTTTTTAAATTCTTATATGAACAACTAAAAGCAACTGAAGTTATAGTTAAACGTATATTAAATTTCATATCATGGCAGTGTGTATATTAGGTAAACATTTTTATCGAAGAGTGGAAATCTCATTATTTCTTACTAAATTGACGGAAAAAATCTATTATGAAAGACATATACAAAAAAAATTTAATTACGTATATTTTGAAAAGAAAAGATAAAAAATGAATTCTTAATTTCTTTATCTTTTGTTTTCAATTTCATTGCTTCCCCTTCCTCAAATTTTCTTATCCTCTTCATTAAATATTACACAATAATTCTTATTACTTCTTTATTTCATATAACGAAAATTGTATGAAAATTGTATAAAAGCACACATTATAGTACCTTATATTATATAAGAATCTTTAAGAAGAAACGTTTAAATTTGACGTTTATTAGTTTGTATGAAATAAAAATGAGAAAAATTACAGAAATAAAAAAAAAAAATGTTGTTAGGTGCATTGGCCCTGAGGTAAAATCTGATATGCCTACTGAATAAAGCCATTCTTAGTGATTTTAATCTTCTAGGGCTCGCTATACCTTATTCTCGCGCTCACATAATAATCGACCGCTACTTTTGTAATAAAAAAGCTCTTTTTTTCGTAAGAGTGTTATTTTGACCTTTTATATTCACTTTAAAATATTTGCTTAACTTGTATTTATTAAGAACTCCTTACAAAAAACTTTTTTTAGAATGGACATTTTTTTTTCTTATATGAATGAATAGTATTGTAATTAAAAATTGTATTGATTAATAGACTATTTATTTAAAATTTACCATTATTACATAAGTAAACGAAAAAATAAATGTTATATTATTGAATTATTAAATTATATGTATACTCATAAGTATATGTTGTAGATTTTTCTTTCTTTTTAATAAGAAGTATATAATCGTTTAGAGAAGAGGTGTCCTATTTAAAGTTTTTTTGCAAGCTAAGCATTATAATCAGCGGCTTTCGCGGACAAGAAAATTCTTTTACAAAGTCACTTTAAAGTATCTAATCGTGCTTTTGACTCTTTGTGCAGCTCTGCTAGACTCAATTCGACATTATTCAGTATTAGCACTTGGAGAAGCGATTCTGACATAAATTTACCTATTTTTCTTTTTTTCTCTTCTTTTTTAACTTGATGCAAATGATTTCTATGAAAAATTTTATTTTTTACAACTACTGAAGTCATACATAAACTTTTTAATGATTTAGCCATTTTGTAATTTTAATTCATATTATGATTTTATAAATTTCATAATATAATATGAGTCTTCAAAGTAAAATATTTCAAACTATGTGTTGGTATAAATTTTTACAATACAAGAAAAAACAATTTATTCTGTTAAAATATATTACATAATTTTAAAATTATATTTTTTCTAATTTTAAAATTATATTTTTTCTAATTTTGAAATTATATTTTTTCTAATTTTAAAATTAATATACATGTTCGCTGATTGATTAGTACGATGATTTTATGAAACGTATAGGTAATATGTTTATCTAAAATTTGAATCTTGATACTCATCTCTAATTAAACTTAATAAACGCTGTGCTTATGTATATATATATATATATTGTACGAAAATTAACACTTGAATGATTATCAGAAAATGCAGTTAATTTAATAGAGTATTTTATAACCTATAATTAAACTAACATTTTTTTATTTAAGTGTTGATTATTGATATAAAATTTTAATAATTTCATTTCAATATAAATTCAATTGTTTAATAATGCATTTTGTATAAACAATAAGCAACTATAAAAAAACAGTTAAAATTTTATGAAGTACATAAATTTACTAGAAATTTTCTATTTAACGTTTCTGAAACGAAAAAAAAAATGTAATGTACCATTAAATCTTTGCGTAAATCATGCGCACAGCATTCAGTATAATTAATTTGCTAACGCGTAATTTTCCAAACCTATTATGATCCAATGTCTAATCTTTCCACAAAAAAAAAAATAAAACATAGTCTCATCATATATTATGAAGCGCACAAAACGAAAATCACGTTCTTTAAAAGTAATACTATATGCTCGAGAATGATGGATCGAATGTTGGCTATGAAGCGAAATTATAGATCGGTTTCTTCGAAAATAAGGATACCGTGAATAACGATATTGCTGGACAAGTAAAAAGTTTAGCATATACTTGGACAATTGCAAAAAATGCTTTTTCTTTATTATAAAATTAGATAATTTTTTTAGCATTTTCTTTCAATTTAACGATTTTTCTAATTTTTTAATTTCTCAAAAGATATCTAAATTTTAAGATTAAATTAAATTGAAAATTAATAGAAAAACTGTCGATGGCTCAAAAATCAATAAAATCTAATCAACTCGTGCAAAATTGTCCAGGTATTAGGTAATTCACGGTAACGTTTATAAAAAAAAGAAGAAAATTCACACTACTTTCATATCTGTTTGAACGCAGTTCATCGTGATTTGAAAATTTCTTCGCGTATACATAAGAACTGATTGGTTTTAAAACTCAGCTACATGAGTTTAGCACGCGCGTTCTAAAAAGCTCAATCCTGGGATACAATTCACAAAACTTTAAACTTTTCTCTGTTTTATGTAAGACGTATGTGTGTGTATAATTGAGTGCATTAGTGTGTCTGTGTGTGTGTGTTTGTATATGCAAAATAATGTAAACTTTGCTTTTCGTATTAATATAAGCGTGGCAAGCTTTAAACTCTTCTATATAATGAGGATCTGATCGATTACTCAAACCCCTCACCGGTGAGAAGTGAGAAAGCTTACACCTCGAAAATCCTAGGCAACCCTTTTACTCTACTTATACCTTCGCTTGTATATAGACATATAAAACTATTATAGACATACACGATACACATTTGTAACTAAACACATTTAACTAAAGCGAAATTACGAGGAAAAACTTTGTTAAACAACGCCGCGAGTCGATAAAAATTTTTCGCTCTTATACTTTCACAAATCTCGTGTACACAAGAAGAGTTAATCAAATTTCTCATGGCGGTGTATCATCGAGGACAAAATCTTTTACTGTATCAAGCTGCTCTAAATTTTCCTTGTAATTGGGTTACTTGTTACTCTGATGTTCTTATACGAATTAATTAAATTCATATAGAAAAATTTTTTACCCAAGTATTGAATTTTTATTCATTTTGAAATTCATTAACTTATAATCGAATTATAAATTTTAATGAATAACCGTCAATTATTAAAAACAAATTTATTCATCTTTATTGTATTGTTCTTTTAAATTTGGCATGTCCTGTTCAATATTAAATGAAAAATTAGGTTCGTAATTTAATTTTTTTTTCTTAAAATTAAACTAAAAATACACTTGTTTAGAAAAAAAGCTTAATTGTAACAAAATTTATAAGAAAATTCTTCTCATGATTCAAATATACATTTTTATGTCTTACCATATTCGGTAAAATCTACTTAGAATATTAAGCTTATAATTTAAGCAATGTTAAAACGAATGTTTATTGCGACGAATTTGAAAAATTATATTTGTCATTAAAAGACAAAAAAGAAATAAGATACGTGTTGAAAAGTTATATGAAAAATTTTGAGTAGGTGTCGTTTTGTATACGCGTCCTCGAGCTTTCTTTCTTCTCTCCTCTCCTATTCTTTTTTATTTCTTTTATTTTTTTTTCTTCTTTGAAGAATCAAGAATGAGTGGTGGCGTTCATTCTTATATACTAAAACTCATACACAAAAAGACCTTGGAACAATTTAACGATCGATTCTCAAACAAGTCTAGGCTTTTTACGTTATTGTTATATCTTGATGAGATTGTTATTTTACTTAATTTAAGATTCAACGTACCTTACAACAATGCCAAAAATAAAAGAAGTAAAAAAAATTGATTCTTGTACTTTTTCTTCCTTCCTTATTCTGTATAGTTTCAGTTCGTCTTTAAGATACTGAGGTAAAAAAGAAGCATGATTTCTATGAGGCTAGATATAGCATTAATTACATCGATAAGAATGTATACATTGGATACTCGCCAGAATTTTGTGGTTGACATGAGTTTTTATTTTCTTTTTTTTTCTTCTATGTACGGACACGTCGGTTGGAAAAGAGCAAATTTTTCGCGCTTGCGCTAAAGCTTTTGGACTTTTGTAATCAACGGAAATAGCTTGCACAAAGGTGAAAATGCGTAAACATACAAAATTATACAGTTACAACGATAAATCTAATTTTGCGAGAGAACTAATTGACTTTACTATTTTCAAATGTTTATTATAACTTCCAAGTTGCTCTGTTTGTCGAATGGAGGAGAATATGGAAAAGTTTTCTAAGCACGTTTTCTTTGAAATCATTCTAATAGATCTTTTACCAAGATCGTCTAAATCTTATACGTTTTGATGTAATTATACTTATTTAACAATTCTAATATAAACTCAACATTTTATTTTAATCCGATTTTATTTTTTTATTCCTTTTGCGTAAATTATATTAAATTTTTCGATTTAAATATTATAAGTGACTATCTTTTTTGTTGAAATAGGATATTTTTCACCTATGGAGTAAAACGAAAAATGTCTTAAATCGTATGTAAATTGTCACTCGAGCCGGAGGTGACAAACATACAATTTAAGGCATTTTTTATTTACTCCCGTGGTGAATATGCGATTTTTTTCTGACGTATTTAAGCTACTTGTTAATAAGAGTAGTTTATAATAAAAATAACTTTATTTATATAAGTTATAATTACGATTTTACGTTTGCTTAAACAAAATCATTATTTACTGTATTTTTTATTGCTTATTCTTACATCAATAGTGAACATATAAAAATTTCTATATAAATCGCAAACATAGCTAGCCAAATAACAAACGTTCCGTATATGCAAAATAAATTTCCATTAATACAAAATATTATATGTATAGTAATTTTTAGACATATTTTGTATTTATAAAAATCAAATACGTCCCACAGTTAAAATATAACACAGACATTTTACACATGGAATTTTTCTCCGTGTAATATAAATCATTAAAACTGTTTCTTTTAACTAGAACTATAATATTGTACTTTTTTACAATACAGTACATTTAAAAATGAAAAAAAATGCAGATGTTTCTGCACTATTAAAATATTTAAGTAATTATTAAATATTTTTAACTTGTACATATAATTAACCAAAATAAGAATAAAAAGACTTTACTAAAAAGAAAAAATCGATTAACCAAAATGGAAAATTTAATATGTACTTAAAATTTAAATAATCAATATTATTGCTTTCAATGATTTTTATATATGAAATTCCATTTTTACTGATTTATTTACTTTTATTTTCTTTTTGAAAATGATAAAATATATTTTTCAAGCATGACATCAACTAAAAATACCTCTATCATTTAGGCTAACATTTGAATAAAAAAAATTTTTTATTCAAAATTTTCTTTGTTATCAATATATAATACGAAATAAATGTATTAACATAAATTCTTGAAAAAGTAATTAAAAATTCCATGAAGTTTTTTTGGCTACTAAATCACTATATATGTACACTTATATATATGAGCTTAAGCTTCAAAGCTGCGAATAAGACAAGGTTTGATTTAACCGTACGTAACAGTCTAACAATCTTAAAATAGCAAAGTTACGAGTGCGTTGAATGAGTAAAAGAAAAGAAAAGAAAGAATGAGAGAGAGAAAGAAAAAGAGACAGACTCTTTTGTTTAGGTTGTAAATCTTTTGATGACGAGAGTGACTACATAACATAATTAAATCTAATACTCTTGTAGCGATCAACGGAAGCAGCCTCCTCCTCTTCGTCAGCCAAACAACATCGAAAAAATAATCGAACAAGAGCATCATCTATTACCATTGGCTCTAGGAGGCCGGCTGCTATCAACATTACTAATATCGCTGTATCTAATATTGATAACAGCGAAATTAGGATGGCCGAGCCTGGAACAAGTTTACCTATTCATCCAGTGAGTTCAATTTTATTTTATATTCATTTAAAATATCATTATGTTAATTTTATTTAACAATAATAGATTTTTTATTAATTTAAATAAAAAAACTCAACAAGTAGATCATCTATACAATTTTCTTTTTTCCATTTTTTTTTTTTTAATGAATGATTTAATTATATGAAGTTTATTAGAAAGGCAATTTTTTTTATAATATTATTTATAACCTAGAGAATCAACCAAGTATAAAAGCTTTGAAAATTCCCAATAAATCGTAGAATACAACCTTGGAGAATTCCCTTGTTTAAGGGAAAACAAACGGTTAAGGCTATATTTATCCTCGCAGCTTGTTAAAACTTAACAACTTGCAACTTAGAAGAGCAGCTTCAGAGGATTAAAAAATAATAAATATGTTAATTTAAAGAAAATTAAAAATTACAATAAAAGAAAAAGAAAATTAAAATGTACAATAATCTATATAAATTTTCTACGTATAAAGAGCGCACCCCACGTGCTATCACTTGACTCATCATACATATAGATATAATGTACGTACATACGTTATATATCAAGAATAAAGATATTGTGTATTCTTCTATGTAAACTAAACAAGTCAAATCTTTCAAAAGGAATTAAATCGAAGAAGGTTAGGTATACTAGGAAAAGTTAAGATAAATAGATATACTAGATTTTTTGTATGTGTAGCTCAAGTATAATGGTGAAAGAAAATTGTTCAAAGAGAGTGTGAGCGAGAGAGAGAGAGAGAGAGCGAGAAGAAAAAAAAGAAGAGTTTAAAAAAAAAATGAGCGAGAAAGATAGATTGAGATATATGTGTAATGTACGCGCAGAAGCTGACGTATGCCTTTAATATCATGCGCGCAACGAGCCGAGGACTTGACCGACATATAAATAGCGCCTTTAAAGTCAGACGAGCGCCACGAAAAAGCTACGTTTTTATATAGACACATTTATAGTCATATATATTATAATTTTATATATTTCCGAAATTAAAATCGCGCCGTTCTTACCATTGCTTCTATGCAATTGAAATAACGCGAAATTTCTGTTTCACCGCAGTTCGAACAGCTTTTTTTTTCTTCTATATTATGCACGTTTCTTTAATCTTTAGCAAGTTTGCGCGCGCTCAGGTTTATATGCTTTCGCACGCGCTATGCTGCCTCGGGAGCTTTTGTATTTGCGGAAAATCTATAACGTAAAGCACGATTGACTGCAACGATTCATTGAAAAACTTGGGCTTTAAATATAAATTCTCGCTCCAAGGTTATTACATTGATAACATATAGTTTAAATTAAAACTTTTCAAATGAAAAAATACTTGAAATAGTCTATGATAGTGTAGGAAAAAGTTTAGTTGTAAAACAATCGGATTTTTTTTGTAGAATTTAAAATTAAAACAAAAGTATATTGAATGTAAAATAAATGCAAGAAAATGTTTGAAAAATTGATTACAGAAACTACGTAGGATCCTGGTGGAAAGTAAAAGTGGACAGGGCCAAGAAATATCTTGTAGTGCATTAGAAAATTCAAGTTATTCTCGAAATAGTACAACAACATCTGAAACGATCAGATGCGAGAAGAGCATTAATAGTAGTAGTAGCAGTAGTAGTAGTAACAGTGCCAGCGGAGGGAGCAATACGACGTTATCCTATGTAGGCGCCTCGGCAACGAGTAGTAGCAGCAGCGCCACTAGGAAAAAGTCTCAGTCACAGAGTAGCATTCGAGGATTAACTCATCGTGCACCATCGCCCGTATTAACGCAATCCTCGCGTCGTGGTACATTATCAGTGAAAAATAATCACAACAACAATAATAATAACAGCAGTGATCGTAACAAATTATCACCGATTAAACGTTCGTCAATACCAAAATCGGCCTCGGTTCCAGCGATTATCGAACAGCAACAGTTACAAACACCACCCATCAGCATACTCAAAAGATCCTCCTCATTTTTAGCAGCTAAATTTGAAAATCCTAAAAGTTTTTGTTCGTTAATACTGAGAAGACGTTCGTCGAAAAAGAATAAAAATTTAAGTGCCGCAAGCTCGGAATCGCAAAAAGCTTCGCCAAGAAAGTGTGTATCATTTAGTTCGGATACAAGTTTTACCGAAAGAGATAAAAGATTCGACAGCAAGCTGAAGAAAACGGCGTTACACGAAGCCAAACAATACAGAAAAGGTGTATTACAGGGTGAGTCTCTTATTTTACATTATATGGTTTATTTATTAACATGAATCCATTGACAATGGCTAACGATTAAATAAAAGCTATTAATTGTTGCGCAGATCGTAACGGTTGCGAAGATAAATTTACAACGGATAATCATTCAATATCTTGGGATAATACCTTGGGAGGGCCTAAGGCCCTCCTAGGGGCTGCTCACGATGGTGATGATGAACTTATTAAAAAAATTTTAACTAATGCTAGTAAAGTTGGTCCAGGTTCTATCGACGTCAACGCCCTCGATAGTAGTGGCAGGGTAATGTTTCATCATAGTTTTTTTTTAATTTTTCTTATTTTGCTTAATTAACACAATTTTTGGCATCAATTGTATGTTTAATGTTAGACGTGATATTCTGACGCGAGTCTTGTTTATTCTTATTATTCGCTCCATTTTTATTATCTGCCCAATTATCTTTTCTCGTCGCACTTTGTTTATTTAAAATTTTTTTTCTAAATTTATTAATCAAAATTCATAAATTAATTAAAACAATTTAAAACAAGTTGATTATTCCAAAGTTATTTAGCTCGTAATTCTTTTTTAATGTACCTTAATGAGAAAATTCAAAGTGAAGTTTATGAAAAATGTAAGAAAAAGTACATTACACAGTTTTTAAATGTATATGACATATATAATGATTTTTTTAAATATAAAATATAATTAAATTTTGATAATCTTATTTAACAGCTAATTGTTTAACAAAATTATGATATTCCATTGCAACATTATCATCGTTCACTAAAATAAATAAATCTATTTAATTTATTCGTTACATAAATAGATTCAAAGGAAATATTATAATTTAGGGTTTTAACAATAGCCGTTAATCAAATCCTTTTTTTTACTTTTTTAACAAACTTTATATTATATTGATAATCACTTTTATAAAATAAATTGTTCATTTTTTTTAAACGCTATATTTTGTGTTTGCTAATTAATTTGAATATCGAGTTAATATAAGATATAATTTCACAAAATCTGGTAACAAGCTTATAACTGTTTTGTACGTTTAAAAGATTAAAACGAAAGCTCGTTATTAATTAAAAATAACTTCCAAGTTATTATTGTGATTATTAAACAATATAAAATATTTAAAATCTCTTTATAAATTGAACAACCAAAATGAACAAAAGCTTCTATGAAATAATCCTAAAAATATCAAAAGATAATAATAAACTAAAGAATTTGCAATTTATGTTGCTAAATTATCGAGTCGCGTTAGTCTCGGGGATGATGGGCGTATGTAATAATAATCACGTATAAAAAGAAAAAATAAAAGAAGGGAATATAGTATGACGTGCGTGCTCGATCATAAAGTGCTTCATCTACTTAATAAATTGATTGCCAATAACTTTATGGCTATATAACAGACAACGATGACAACATACATGTGGACAAACGAACGAGCCTCCTTTCGAATATTCAACTGTTATAACTTGTTTATATATTGTATTGTTATATAGTCATTTAAATCGCTATCGCGACACTCATACATGCCAATGAATGTACCCACTCTTTACTCATGTACACATGATCTTTACATGTGTACATGTATACATATTTCAACGTAAAATCTATACATTAACAAACTCTTATTTTTTACAAAAGAAAATCATATTTTAATCGTTGTATATGCATTATAAGAGTTATTTATGTAAGCAGATATGCGCTTTTATTATTTTTATTATTTATTCGCTTCCTTATTTTTTTTTTGTAAATGTACCGGTTATGCATTTCTATTGTCGATTCATATTACACTGTAGTTTTAATAATTCCGAAGCTTTTGACTCAGCGAATCTGTTTAATGCTCAAAACGTACGAAACATATGTTATGTTTATTATTTTTTTCTCGTTCTCCAACTAAAGTATAGATATGTATAACGTATAATTTAGATCATAAGCTTTTGTCAGAAAATATTTCAAGGAAACTTTTTATCGACTTGATGCCTATAATACACCGCAATTTACTTTAATCTCGAAAAAAGCTTTCGTTCTTTTTTAAACAAATATCTCTCTCTTTCTGGTTTATTAAAGCTTATAGCCAATAATACCTACGTAAAAGTTGAGATTTTTAGCAAAAGAGTAAAAATAAAAATGAAAAAAAAAAAAACCAGAAGGCGTTTATAACAAGGCTCGTTACGCTACTTAAAGTCTAAATATAACTCTTATAATATATAAAAAAGAAAATAAATCTAAAAGCTTTAATATAACATGAAAGGGTTCTTATGTGTGTTATTAATATATGCTTTAAATGATAGTTTAATAATATGCCCTTAGACAGCAATAAGCTATATGGCTGGCAATGGTAGCGCACTTATGTTAGAAGCATGTCTTACGTTTCCCGGTACCGATGTTAATCTACCTGACAACGAGGGTAACACGCCGTTACACTTTGCTGCACAAGCTGGTGAGTTGATTTCTTTTTTATCTTTCTTTTATTTGCATTTATTTTTATTAAATTTATCTCCCCGTGACATTCTTTCTATATCTCTTTTCTCATTTTCATTGTCTATTGTTATAAAATGTATGTGTATATAAACGTATCATTGAAACTATGTGACCTCAAGTAAGAGCTCTTTTATATAACTTTATACAATCGATCAATCAACTATTATACATGTGCATATATTGAAAATTCTATCTGGTCTATTGGCCTTACTCTCATACATAGTTACTTTAATTATTGTAACAATGTAAGAGAGAAAAAAAAAGACTCAAGAGAACAAGAGATGTAAACGTTCTTTTTTTTATTTTTACTTTTATTGAATTTTACTATTGGATTTGTTTTCTATAAAGAATGAATGGAATTGTATGATTGTTTAGGTCAGACGGAATGTTTAAACATTCTATTACAAAGGTGTCCAAGTATAGAAGTCGATGCGAGAAATTCGTTAGGATTTACACCACTTATGAAAGCTGCCCTACAGGGTAGAACGAAATGCGCCAAAATACTTCTTTTTGCAGGTAATTTCTTGTTTACATTACACAATAATTTAAAATTCATATTTTCATCGTTCACAATTTAATGGTGTTAAAACGTTCATGGGTGATAGTTAAAATTAAATTTACTTATGACAATTAATTCAATTTATAAATTTATAAGTGATTCCTCATTTAAAAATATATTAAATAAATTTTTTAATAATTCACAAATTAAGAAAAAGAAGGAAAAAAAGAGTTCAAGTTTAACTTTCATGTTCATATTGCCTTTTCTGCAGACTCTAGCAAACGAAATAATCTGACGCACGTTATAACCATTTGAGATAAACATACCTAAATATATGTCTTTGTTGATTTTCAAGGCAAACGTGCGTAATACAGAAGCTTTTTCAAGTGCCTCTTTTAAAATAAGATCGAAAAATTTTGGAAAAAAATAGATAATATAAATATAATAATAAACTCAACTATTCTTACACGTGTTATTTGATAATTAACAGGTGCCAATCCGACGTTACGTGATCACGGACGTGGTTTAAGAGCCGAACAATGGGCAAGATTTTGCGGTAGATATGTTTGTGCTGAAGTTATCGAACGCTTTGCTAGGCATAGATTACTTGAAAAAACAACCTCTTGTCGATGGGGTAGCGAACCTGAATTAGCAGCTCAAGTACTTCAAGGCAAGGTAAAATTGATTACATTTTTTTTCATCAATTGTTTATCTTTTTGCATATTGCACAAATAAAAATAGATTTAATATAAGAGGGTGTGATTAATCTTCTATGACAGAGTTCTAAAAAAGTTGATTCGAGTGGTAACCATTGTTGATATAGTTCAAAAATATTATTTTTGAATAAAAGTTTCAATTGTTTCACTTCGAAAAATCTCGTTGAAATGAAAAAAGAATAATTTTTATATGCCAGTAATAATCGCATTGAATAAGATAGATCTTTCTTTTGAGATTTAATTTTAAACGTAAAATATAAAAATAGAAAGTTAGCCTTTTTTCTTATAAAAAAAAATGACCAGTATAAAAGATTTTAATGAAATATTTTATTTTATTAATGTCATTATTTTTTTCCTAAGAGATTTTAATTAAAATAATAATAAAATATATAGTTTAAATAAACAAATAAATGTACATGCGATTATTTTAATAAATCTAATATATTGAGTAATAATAATGAGTATAAAAAATCGTTCAAATATGTTTAATTCAATAATTTCATAGAAATTATAGGCAACTATCATAAAAAATTACTTATATCAATAGATTTTTAATCGAGAAAAAAGATTCATATAAAAAAGTTTTGTATGTAATATGTGTTTTCTACAGTTTCAAAGCTCGAAATTTTCTTTAAAATTTAATTTTGTAAACTCATAAAATAAGCATAGTAAAAACCGCAAAGAAGTAATATAAAAATCTGTTTATATGACATAGTGAATAAACTATTTAATTCTATTTGTAGCTCCTTTTCCTTTATGCACATTATTATAGTTGAAAATGTTTATAAAAAAAAGATGATTTGTTTATTCATAGTTAATGGCCATTCCGTCAACGCCAGTGCAGCCTGCACAATCGAGTGGTCTCAAGTCCAAGATTAGACGTGTCTTCCGTACATCCTCAAATAATACAGAAAAAAATTTCTCGCTTGTATCACAATTAACCAGTGCGGCATTGTGCGCGAGTAGTCCGGTCCTGCCAAAACCAGGCGATGTATCGCCTGCTGTTAAAAGTCTTCTTAGACCACTCAGCGTACCTCAGTTAAGGTATAATACGAATTATTACCTCTAATTTCTAATTAATAGACAAGCTTGTTGTTGCTACGTTTTTATTTTTATTATTTCATCATCATTATTTCATTTTCATTATATTTTCGCATTACTTTTTCTCATTTTTCTTTTCTAAAACGCTGTAAAAACTACTGCTTTGTATAACTCGCATTAATATAATCTTATATATATGAACGCTTTATTCGATAACAATTGTTGCGCATCGACTATATTGTACTAACCAATATTTATGTAATTTAATATTCAAATTTTGTCAATTATATATTTTCATCAATGACCAACAAAAAAAAAAAATCAAAGGCACTTTTTTCTATTTGTAACCAAGTTTCGATAAAATAATGATAAAATAATAAAAACTGATTTTTTGTGTCTACTAACAATTGTTAACTGAAATCATTAATTTTTGCTAAATAGAATTTTTTCTGTTTTTTTATTTTTTTTATTTTTGTCCTATGATCTTGATTTTTTTAAAGGATTACACTCGTATCGCCCCAGGATATCATCGAGAAAACAAATGACAAGTGCGATCACAGCACAAGTTTTACAGAAAAAATTGAAAGCACGATGGTCAAGCCACCACGTATGAAAAAGAAGAATAAATAGGGAGAATAACCTGAGCCTAATTAATCGACCAATTTCATATCCAAAATTTTGGGTCTAATTGACTAAAAAAAAACGAATTTACTATTATTAAAATATTAATGCATTTCATTGCGATACATCGTTTCTTATTTTGATAAATGTACATTATCGCGCGTTATACAGAACGAATTTTTCATTTGTTAATAACGCTTTTTTTTATACATATTAACTAAAAAAAAGACGAAAGCGCACGAGGAAACTTTACTGAAAAGACGTGAATATATACTAGTTTATTTTTAGTAGAAAAAAATATTAAGTGTAAAATACATATTTAGGTATCAACGTCGATGCATTCGAAAGAGCCTATTTATTTATTTATAAGATTTAAGTACGTTTAATATACAAAGTGTATAATATACAAGTTTGGTCCTAGCATTTTTGTACGAAAATCGTTAAAATAATTGTCTTATTTATAATATACATATAAATATAAAATGTTGATGTTTGTTTAAATACATTCGTTATTGCATATATAAATTATTGATTAAAACGAGTAATTTACTCCAATAAAAATAACAAAGCTCTCAACAAGTAAGTTAAGAAAACAATCATTACACATTTCAAGAACTCAGAAATAGCTTTTTTTTTTAAACATTCACGTTACTATTTTTGCATACCAACTTAAAACAATTCAACTTCAATTTTTAACTATCTTTTCTTTTTTTTTTTTATAAATCTTTAATTCTGAATTCTTCTTTAATCGTTTTAACAAGTTGAAACAACATGGAAAAAAAATCAATCGTCTGTATCAGACTTTTTGTTTTTTCTTTGCCGTCGATTTTTCGCACTGGAAAGAATTTCATACGCCTGTTGAATTTCAAGGAACCTTTCTTGAGCTTGACGACGTTCTTCTGCAGAACCTTTTACTTTATCCGGATGATGTTCTCTTGATAATGCACGCCATTTGGCAGTAACTTCACTTTGCGATGCTGTTTGCGACAAGTCCAACACCTGTTATTGGAAAAAATAATCATTCGATTATAAAGGTATTTATATTATAATTTTGAAAAAAATTTTATTTTTATTTTGTTTTTAAACTTACTCTGTAAGCATTGATTTCACCTCGAGGATCCGTTAAATCTATTAACTGTCTCCAAGTCGCCCAGAATCCTTGATATTTAGCTTGAGCCCAAGTTTCCTCAAGGCTTGCCTATAATATTTAAATAATGAGTTTTATCATTTTTAAAAAGGAAACAATAATAAAAATTACATTTAATCTAGTCAACTTTAAACTTTAAAATTATATTAAAATTTTTTGCAAATACATCTACATAAATTCAATTAAAAGAAAATCTATTCTTAAAGTTTTATCATAATGTTGCAAATTTGCTTTGTTCGCTTTTTTTAAATTATAAATTCTACACTGAAAATGATTTGGAGCAGCTATTGCGTTTGTTACAGCAATAGCTGTGCCTGAACGCAGCAACGTATTCTAATTCTATAAAACGGTGCACGAATTTTGCCAGTTTCATGTAATTAGTTTGCCGCATGGGCGCATTAATTACATCACTGAATCGAAGATAGACCGGTGCAGAAAGTGCGCCGGTTTAACTCGATGATTGAACCGAAGCGACTTGTATTCTAGCCCGTTTCGCATTATTAATTTGCCGCATAGGCGCATTAATTACATCAGTATACTGGATCTAACAGAAACCGGCGCAGCAAACACGCCGGTCTAATAAAATAACTCAACCGAAGCGACTTGCACTTTACTCTATTGCAACCCCCGACAACAAAATTAACGTGCCGCATAATTTTCAGTATATTAACAAAAATTTAATAATGCATGACATTATATTTAAAAATTCCATACCTTAAGATCAAGCCAAATCGGTGAAGTTAAAAAGTGTTTGATAGCTTCGGATATTTTGATTTCTTCACCCTCGCTATCGGTAATCGTTGCGTTGAAGTAAAAGTAACTGGACCACAAACCTCCGTAAATCAATGCAAATATTAAGAATATACTAAATCTACGTAAATAGCTTCTTTTTTGTCTCTTCTTGAGTCTCCATTGCTTTGAAAATGTATCGAAGCTAAGCGTCGATGCAAGTACCATGAGAGCCAACCAATTGCTTTCATCTCCGATGTAATAAAGTGTCGGATAACAAAGGCACGAGACAACCAAGGCTATCCATATTGAACCTTGTTCTCGACCCACATTACCAACCAGCCAAGTTCCTTTGAAAAAAAATAAAATAACAATAACAATAACTTTGATATGTAAAGCTTTTATACTTCCGATGTATAGGAGATATGTCAGCGTTAAATTAACTTTTTATCAAATTTTTAATTAAAGCGTATATGTCGAGAAAGATTTTCTATTTTTTTATATTTATTTTATAAATTTTCTGTAATATATAGTTAATCGCATTTTTAGATAAACGATTATTGAAAACGATAAGCTATCATTTATAAATAAATATTTCTTAACTAATTCTGCAAATTTCAAAGATTTTATTCTCAAAAAGTGTAAATAAATAATTATTTATTTATTTCTTCCTTGTTGAATTTATTTTATTCATTTAGTTTTTTGCCTTAAAAAATTAATGTAAATATCAACAAGAATAAGAAATAAAATAATTTTAAAAAATTTTACAATAAGTAAAATGACGTAAATAATCATTAATATTTATTTTGATATTTTTTTTAACAGTGCCAATTTTCAGTTTCTAAAATATTGTTATTATCACTAATACCGAAGTTTTCATGAATGATTAAACATACAATAAAGTAATAATATTGTTTGCCATAGTGACCGATATAATAGCAATCTTTACGACCTTAGCACGTAAGCTTAATGCTTATCATTTGTTTATCAGAACATTAAATAATAAAGATCGCGTTTACGTTAAATAATACAATTACCTTTGCAATATTTGTATTTAGATTTTTTTCATTCGATATACTTATTATATGAGTCATTTTATTTTATTTATTTTATAGATTTTATGTGTTGATAAAAATGAAGAAATAAAAAATGAACTATTAGAAAATTCTTACCGTAAGCAACAGCAAGCGGTACCAAAGCAATAAGCGGTTTAAAATTGATACCATTTATTTCGTCTTGCGGAATTGCTAATAAGATAAGCTGTCCAAACAAATACGAAACAACGACAGCTCCTAAAAATCGAACTGTTCCAAAAGGTGGCTAAAAAAATAAGGAAAAGAAGAGAACGTGATTTTAAAAATTATAAATAAATTATCTATACGTCATTGTCAACGTATTAAGAAAAAGAAAATATAGTTTAAAGATAAGAGGAAAACTAACTTTTTTATTGTATCGTACAACGTGTTTGAACCAATGGATATATTCGGCTTGGTCATTAGCATCGGCCACGTAAGTAGGTATCCTGTAAAGGTCCCTGAGCCAACCGATACCAAAATAACCACCTAACGTACAAAACCAAATAAGAGCGTGATCATCACGCTCTAGGTACACGTGGTGTGCTCCAAATATTCCACCGAATAACCACCAAAAATATGCCCAAAATTTTGATTTTAATTTAACATTTTTATTTGCTTCACTCATCTTGTTCACTGATCCATTCATTGCCTTCGTTACACTTTTCCAACTTCTTTTCTGTTTTTAATATTATTCTTGATTCATTGACACTGCTAAATTTAATTTATATTATAATATTAATAAAAAAAATGAAGTTTCACAAATAAATTTTATATTTCACATTATATTTATCATATTTTTACACACACACATTATTTTAATATTGTAAATACACACAATCCTATACGCTTATAATAACTGTACATGCATTTTTGTTGACCGTACACACGCAGAATAACGTATATAGAGATCCAACAGGTAGCAGAGTATGACACAAAGCGCCGTTCTACACTATAAAGTGAAAGAAAAAAAGTTAAAGAGCCGAAAGAGAAAGAAGAACAATCATTCCCTCTCTTTCTATCTGTTTCTCTTATTATACTTGCTAGTATAGTATACCGTCACCATATTTATCAAGATATTTGTTATAGCCAATAGAAACGTGGCAGTTTATGTCACGATTCTGCTGCTCGTAGAATCTCTAGTGTCCATATAGCGGGCAACGTATACACAACAATATTAAAACTCAAATTTAAATGATAAAAAATTACTTGAAACAAAATTTTATGACTTGAAATTAAAAATGATAGAAAACTGTAACACGTATATGTTTAAATTATTAAATATAGTATGATGGTAAGTGATTTCATGTAGCATAACGAAGACCTACTTAAAGACTGATTGTGGTATTGTAAAGGAAACATTACGGTACTTTGAGAGACGTGGAAGATCTTAGAACCTCGCGCCACGCGTTAATATGGTAAAAGCATAAATAAAGAATTGGGTAAAAGTACTTTCAAAAAAAGTTTTACCTATATTTACTTACTTTGTTTTGATGAATTTTTTTATTATAAACTTTTAATATTTAATGAAAATAGTATTTAATTTCTTTTTGTAATTGTGTTATCGTATCAACGCTGACGAATACTTTTCGATTATTTCGCTATGTTTATAAAACACACTTCTTAGTAACTATGCTAATTTATTAGATAAGATATTATCATATTACACTTGAATAAACGCTTTGGCTCATATGAATATTAAGTTACATTTTTGCTTATAAATTAATCGTCTTTCATGTGCTAATTTCTTGTATTATAATTTATTGAATTAAATAAATATTTCCTGGAAAAATTTAATGATATCTATTGAAAAAATAAAATATTTCTAATGTATTGTACTAAAAAATAATAATAATCATATAGCATTAAAAAGTTTATATTTAAAATTCGCCTTGGTAAGACCTCAAGTGGCGCCTCAGATACAATCTTCTTATACCAACAGAGCTACTGTGTATCTGCAATATCGACTGAAGAAAAAAAATTTAATGTAGACGTTTTTAAATAGACAGCGCAACAATCAATTTTTATTAAAATTTCTTTTATAAATTATTCGTATATATAACGTTTCTTGTTTATAATTTATATGTCAATAAATAATTTGAAATTTATTATATTTTAATATCTTATGAAATAAAGATTTGCAACAGTATAAACATTATAAAAATAAAACGTTGATCCGATAATTAGGCATGGAACACGAGATGCGCCGATGCGCCGAAAATGCTAAGATGGCGTTCGTCGTCTGCTGTTAACATATTTGCACGACATAGGGCGTAGTATTCTTTCATTTTTAGTTTAACAAGCATCGGCGAACGAGCAAGTCTCGTTTTGTTTTAGCTACATTATTAAGATTTTTTGCTTAATATTTAAATAATTTGTTCTGACAAGATAATAATTTAAAAAACCATCAAAATGACCTGTAATGGAAAGCGAGCCTGTAACGCGGCTAAGCCATAAGGAATGGAGGCGTCAAGTGAAAAAAAAGCGACGCAAGCGCCTACGACAAAAAGCCGCCCGGGTACGCGACGAAGAACTTGAACTTTTACAGAAAATACTTGCACAAGATGAAAATTATGTGAAATGGTTAGAAGAACAAGATAAATTAAAAGAGGAACAAGATAAACAAGAAAAAGAAGAACACGATAAATTAGAAAAAGCTTGGCTGGAAGCTGAGGTAAGTACGCCTCGTGTCTTGTTATTGGACTACGATATTGTATTTTTAGCGTGGTTAGAAGAGATTCATAAATATTTTCTATTTTGTTTTAGGAAAAAGCTCAAAAAGATTGGCAAATATTACAAAAAAGAAAAGCTAAGGCGAGGGAAATACGATTAGCTCAAGAAGAAAAAGTTAGAAAAGAATTTGAAGAAATGCAGGAAAATCAAAGAAAAAAGAAAGAGGCAGAGAGGAGGAGGAGGGATGAACAGAAAAAAATGTTTGACCGTATGAAGAAAGAAATTGATGCTTATATTGATGATGGAGCTAGAACTCCAAAAGCACTTAGATCTGTTAACGAAACTCAGCCTGGTAAAGAAATATGCCCATTTTTTACAAAAACTGGAGCATGTCGATATGGTGATATATGTTCGAGAAATCACCAAAGACCTAGTCTTAGTACAGTGATTTTGGTACCTAATTTTTATACCCATTTTTCATTGGAAAGACATTCCCATGAATATGATACTGATATAAGACTTGAATTTGACCATAGAGAAACTCGAAATCATTTTCGAGATTTCTATTTTGATGTTGTACCAGAATTAGAAAAATTTGGTAAAATTAAAACTTTACAGTATTGTAAAAATACTGAATCTCATCTTAGAGGAAATCTTTATGTTGAATATTGCTCTGAAAGAGAAGCCGCAAGAGCCTTACGTGGCCTAAAAGGACGATGGTATGCTGGAAGACAACTTCATTGTGAATTTGTCAATTTGAAGTCATGGAGAGGAGCTATTTGTGGAATGATGCGTTGTCCTAAAGGTAGCGCCTGCAATTTCTTACATACCTTTAGAAATCCTACCGATGATTATGGTGTGAAGAGTCCACCATTGTGGCAAAGAAGACAAGACCCGCTTGAAAGTGCTTCTTCTAGGAGAGGAAGTAGCAGGTATTATTTATTTTTATAATTATTAATTTACTAAGAATTAAATGGATGATAATTAATAATTTGTTCTTGATTTCAAACAAATATTCAATTACTATTTTCAAACATAAACCTTAAATTCATTAAACAGCTATTTGTACAGTTTTGTTATTAAAAATATTATCTTAATTAATAGCTTTCATGAAAATGAATATTTTTATATTTATATACATCTGTTCTAATGTTCAAGCTTGCTCGTCAAATTATTTATTCAAGATTTTAAAAGAACTTATAATTAAGTATTATATCTATGTAATATCCTACTACTTTTACTTATTTCTTTTTAATTTTAGGAATTATTAAATTTATAATTTTACTTATACTAGAAACAAAAGTTTAAAATTTCTACAAATTTTTAAATCATTGTTCCATTAAGCATCGTTAATAATGATTATTGATAGTTATATTAACTTGTTTATAGAAGTTCACAATAGCATATAGATGCTTCAATAAATGCTGTAATATTGATTGAACATGTTCATATGATTTATATAGGTCTTGTACAAAATCAAAAGTCAGAACAGTTTAATAAAATCTACCCATTTAAATATTAACATAGCGTATTTTAAAATTTAATTACTGAATGAATGTTTAAAAGATATAAAATTAAAATATTTTATATGACTAACAAGGAGAGGTCCCCATCTCCAGGAAATTGATTTAGATGAAACTGCGGAATATGATTTTTTGATGAAAAAAAATGAACCCGTGTTTTTTCTTTTCGTCTAATAGGCTCCAAAGACAAAGATATGGGCATTTTTTTTTTAAATACAATGAAAAGAAGCGCTTTCAAGAACTTGAATAGCCAAAAAACTAAAACTTTTACAGAAAAATGTATTAAAAATAAAAAAAAGTACAAATTGAATACTTTAATTTAAGCTTTAGTGCATTGAAAAAGCTTTTGTAGTTCAGAAGTTATACTTAATTTAATATTACTACATATTTGTTAATGTTTAACATTAAACACATGATAAATTTTCCTCACTATTTCATAAGCATATTTTGATCACCAGTAGCTTTTAAATTAGATAAGATTTCCTTATGCAATAAAGCTTGGATCAAAGTATTTAACTTGTTTCTTACTTTTAACTTTTATTCATTTTTCTACGAAAGTTGTAGTTTTTTTGTTATTAAAGTCCTTGCAAGCTCTTTTTTTCACTATATTTTCGAAAAAATGTTTATACCTTTGTCTCTGGGACCTATTAAACGAAAAGAAAAAACATGAGTTAATTTTTTTTTCATTAAAGAATCATATCCTGCAGTTTTAGCCAAATCTGTTTACCAGAGATGAGGACCTCTCCTTGTAAGTATTTAGGAGCTAAACAATTACAAGTGGTAAAATAAAAAAAAAAAAGACTAATTGAATCTAATTTCTAGTATATTGGTTTCTTAAAAACGTAATGGTATTATAAATAAAGTATATCTATATGCCAACGTTTTGAAAAGCTTAAATAATCCAATAAAGCCAATATCAAGTGCATTAATAGTTTAATAACATTTTTATTATCGTATGTATTCAAATTTGGGTAAATTGACATTTTCATAGGAAAAAATGCTACTAAAACAGCCAAAATTTCCAACCCTGCAAGTAAAGACTGATATGTTGAAATCATTGCTGTATTATCTGCTGTATTTTATAGTTATCATTTTTCTCTGATTACAGAATAAAACTAAAGTAGTTTCAATAAAAATCTTTTATTAATATTTTTTAATAAAATCAATTAATTTTTCATTAATTTTTCAATTTAAAAAAAAAAAAAAAAATAAAGCTAGAATGTAGTAAGATTGAAGTTATCTCAACTATTAAAAAAAAACATTAATTTTTAGTTTACTGATTAAATGTACACTATAAATTTTTAATATGAAAATTTTAAGATTTATTTTTTGAACTCAAATTTTGTGTTACAATGATTTGAAAGAAAATAATTTTAAATTCAATAGTTTTAATATAATTGCAAAATAAATAAAGAAACTATAATAATTAATTTTTTGATGAATTAACGTTCTTTTTTTTGAGTCCTCATTTCTCTTATCTAAGTAAAAACATAAAAGAAATGAAAAAATTCTTGAAAGATTGAGTTGAGTATATAAAATATTTATTGTCAACATTAAAATTAACTGATATTAATATTATTTTATCCTTATAAAAATTTTTTACGCTTAATCAAATCTAAAATTATTTGCCTATATAAATTTTTTTAATTTTTGAATTATATTAAGTATTAAGAAAATCAAATTGTACAAAAATTAAATAATATTTTCCTTAATTTTATTTATTTCTGGTTCATGTTAAAAAGGTAATATGAAGAATATATAAGAAAATAATTAATAATTGATTTTATTTTGTATAATAATTAAAATATTAATTTTTTTAAATATTTTTAAAATTAAATTATTTTGTGAATACTTAAGTATTAATTTTAGTAAATGTGTAAAAAATAAAAATAAATACATAAAAGAAATAAAATAAATTAAAGAAAATTTTTTAAATGAACTGTATAATGATATAAAATTTACTAATAAATAATAAATAAAACTTGTTACTTTAGAAGATCAAATTGGGAAGATCATGACAATGGTCAAGATAGAGAAAGAGACAGAGACAGGGAAAGAAATCGTGACAGAAACTGGAGATGGTCAGAATCACCAGAAGATGATAGACGTCAAGCAGCAAGACCAGCCCAGTATAGGCAAGCTCCACAGAGGAATTTCAATCAACGTAATCAATTTAATAATCGTAATAATTTTGATAACAGAAGAAATGACAACAGAAACTTTTATAATAATAGAAGACAAAGAAATTTTAATGATAATAGAAATAGATTTTCTGATGATGAAAGAGATAATAACCGTTTTAACAGACCTCAAAGAAGGTAAAAATTATTTAATATATATTTATATAATGAAAAAATGATGAATTAAAAATTAATTATTAATTTTTTTATAGGCAATTTAATGATAGATTTAATGATAGACGAGATTTCAAAAGAAGATTCTCACCTTCACCTGCAGTTGATGATCATGGTCCAAATAAATTCAGACGACGAGACAGACGGTCCCTAGATAGAAGAAGTAGATCTCGATCTCGATCACGTTCTCGTTCTCGTTCTCGTTCTATGAGCCGGTCTCCATCACGTTCTCGATCCCCATCTCATCCACGGTATCATACACGATCCCGATCTATATCAGGATCTCCATCCAAGTCCCAATCACGTTCAGCGTCACGTTCACGATCTAGAACTCGTTCTCGTAGTCCACCGCCTCCTGGAGAGATGCATGACGACGACGAATTTAATTCTAGAAAAGGAAGAACAAGAGAAGGCCGATCTTTGGAACGACCGCAACCTACCAGATCTTCTCGAGAAAGAAAACGTAGACCTCCATCTCCAGATCATCCACCTAAAGAAAAAAGTTATTCAAAGGTTAGTTATAAAACTTTTGATATTAAAATCATATCTTTCAATAATTATAATAATAATAATAATAATATAATATTTAATCAAAAGGCTAGCAGGAAAGAACCAGAGCGCCCTGCTGTATCAAAATGGGATAGTGAAAAACGTGAAGAACCATCATCAAGTACAGAAAGCCGGGGCTCTCGTTCTCCTTCTCGATCAAGATCAGCATCTCCTTATAATAAAAAATCTAAAGATCATGAGAACAATGTTCACAAGAAACAGCATCATCAACCATCGCAGCAAAGACATAATCCAGAATATTCAAAACAATCAGGATCAAATAGTAAAGTTAGTCAGCAAAAAGATTATGAATGGGATACAACTGATTCAGAAAATTAAAATCTTTAAAAAAATTGTAATGATTATCAGCAATTTTGAGCAAACTATAACATGTACAGTAATAAATATTTTTCACAATCAATCGTGCGACTGTAAAAACTTCCGGTTGTTGAGGATAAACAGGTCTATTGATAATACTTTGAATTAGATTAAATTCAAATTTTATTTACCTTCCTAATACTACAATGATAGAATGATCTGCGCTTATCTAACAGTATGTATTTTGCTTTAAAGAAATTTTTTAACAATTGTGAATTATCAGATGATTTGTAAGCTACGCGCGTTTCGCGTTAAACATGATAAGTTATCGAAGCGCCTGAAATAGAGATATCATTTTGACGTAAAAAGAGAATGAACACGGAATTAATTTCCTGTGTAGAGGTAACAGATAAATGAATAGAACATATTTAACAGTCGTCCGAGTATAACAAAAAAAGTCGTAGATTATCCGGAAAGTCTTATTTTTTTAGATTTTTAGTTATTAAGATTGGAAGAGAATGAAAATGAATTTGTTCGGTGTTCTTATAGTATTGGCATTATTCACTTCGATTAATGCAATAGGTTTTCATGGATTGCATTTCAAAGGGCTCGAAGAGCCAGAATGGATAGGACTTCGTGTGATAGATGAGAAATGGATTGAACAACATGTAGATAATTTTAATCATCGCGATAATCGAACTTGGCTAATGGTATGTTTGTACAATTATATTGTCTATTTGAATAATAAAATACACATTGTGTTTTACGAGAAAAAAAAAAGAAATTTTGAGATGAACCTAACTTATTCACGTTAATTTAAAAAACTAAAAAATTTAGCGATATTATGAAGAAGATAAGTATTTCAATGGTTCTGGACCGATATTCATTATGTTGGGAGGAGAATGGACAATAAGTCCAGGCTTTTTACAAAATGGTTTAATGCATGATCTCGCGATGCAACACAGAGCTTTGATGTTTTATACCGAGCACCGTTATTACGGAAAGAGTAAACCGACTCAGTAAAAATCACCAATTTTTATTCAGTATATAGTATATATCAGAGATTTTTTAGTATTTATTTATTAATTCACATTGAAATTCTAACGATATACAGGGATATGAGTACAGATAATTTGCAGTATTTGAACGTAGATCAAGCATTAGCTGATGTAGCTTATTTTATAGATTATACAAAAAATCAAAAGAATATTAGTCATTCAAAAGTTATTGTTTTTGGTGGATCTTATGCTGGAAATATGGCAGCTTGGATTAGAATTAAGTATCCACATCTTGTACAGGTAAATTATTTCTTTTTATTCGTTATATTCCTATGAAAATGTTATTTGCAAAAAGTAATTACATCATTCTGTCCAAATAATCGCTTTTGAAAGCTACTTTTTATACAAAAATTGGTTAAGAATTTTGTGTTTTCATCATGAAATTCTTGAATTTTATATAATATAATAAACGACACTTATTACTGTGTATTTTTATAAAATTAAAACATTTTTCATTATCAATTCAAAAATTTTTAAATTTCACAGAGAAATTTCCACAAATAATCTTTCTAAATAATAAAGTAAAAAAAATACATTTACTTTTTGAATGTAACATACAATCTTCTTTATTCTCTATACTATATTTAAGAATGAAAAAATACCTCTAAAATATTTTTCATTTTAATGATGCAAGTAATATCAAATAATGTGTATATAATTTGATAAATCTATTTTTTTTCTGTAGTGTACTAGTTTTTCTTTTTAACAGCATTTTGTTCAAATTCTTACCTTTTTAAAGTAGAAAAAAAGATGTTTAGATTATATTATTTGCATATTATACTTAGTATATTAATTAGTCTGGCATTAAATTGGCACAGCAGTCGTTGGTAAGTAAAACAAAACTAATATTGGTATAAACAGTATTTATACAAGATTTTACATTGATAAAACTTTTATTCTCTAATTAAACTTTATTACTTTTCTTTTATTATTAAATTTGTATTAATTATTCATTACTTAATGCAAACGAAATATGTATGCAGACCTTTATTTAAATTACATATATATACTTATGCAATCATTTCCTTAAACTCATCACATTTGAAATTTATATGTAAGAATTATTCCATTTTTAATTAGAATACGCTCATCTTCTCATATATCATTTATTAATTTCCTAGAATTGCCTACGTACTGTCAAAATCAAAAGCTAGTCTAATTCTTAAACACGCTTTTTTTAATGTCAATTGCAATTGATAATTTTTTATACAAAATTGTATAAAAAATTTAGAGTTCAGTGGAGTAGTGACTAAGGCGCGTGACTCGTATTCCCGTTGGCGCGGGATGGATTCCCCGTCTGGTCACTTTTTCGCTGTCTCTGTCGTGGGCTGACACCACGTTAAATAATACGTCAAATTGTGTTGTTTTAAAAATGAATTTCTATGTGTTAAAAAGGGCAGTAATGCCCGTGGATATAATTAAAAAAAAAAAAAAAAAAAAATTCAAAATAATACAAAAATAAACCATTTAGAAATTATTTTGTTATTAGTAAAACAAGTAAACAATTAATATCAATTTTAATGATATGACCTGCTCACGTTCTTTGAAAAATTAAGAAATACTTTTTAAAAAGTTCATTTTTGATTGGTTGCAATTTTTTTAATGAAAATCATGGATTTTGATACTCTTTATGAGTTTATTTACTCAAAAATTTTTAATTTTAAATGTAATTAAAAAAAAAACTTTAAAATGTAATTAACTTTTGACTTTGGTTTTATATAGCTTCAATATGATCAATAACTCAATATCTATAGTTAAAAAAAAAATTTGACGAGTTTTAAATTTTAAGTTTTACTTGAAAATTAAAATTGGTAATATGAAAGTTGATATTTTACTGACTTTTAAAAATATTAAAATTTATTTGGAAATAATAAAAATGCTTGTGTTCTCAATTTTATGCTTGAACTATGGACTTGTTATTTAATGAACGTTTATTCATTCATGTATGTAAATTGTATTCGAAATCTCGTTTTAAAATTAAATATCAATATTTTATTGAAAAAAACGAATTTTTCCAAATGTTTCTCAGTAGCTATAGATATTTTTTTGCCATTTTTAATTTATCACGTTTTTTTTTTAATAATTATGTTAGGTCAATCTACTAGTAATTAAAATCAAGCCAGTTATGTAATAATAATTATTATTATTTGAGAAAACCGGTAAATTTTATTGTTTTTTCTTTTAATTTTGCACTGGATAAGCTACTTTCAAATTTCATAGTATATTTAGGTATATACGGGTAGTTATAATTTCCGTGATATATAAAACTACAATTATTATTTTAAAATATACTGATAAATACATTTTATTAATTAAAGTAAATAATTTTATATGAATATTTTCTTCATTACAAATATATTATTTATATTTTAAGGATATGAACAGTTCATTGAAAACGTAAAATTAACAAACCTTATTGTAATAATGTAACTTTACAAATATATAGCCAGTTATTTATTGTTACTAACTTGTGCACTATCTCATTCGTGCGTGTAAATAGTTATTTAAGTATCTCTTGTGTACGAAACTTTCTACACATAAATTCCTTATCTTTTAATCAATATCAATGTAGTGCATCAAGAGATGTAATTACTTGTGAGTAGCGATATTCCGTTATTGATTTGTCGAATTCTTTAATTAACTATTTTTTCTTATCACGCGTTCAGTTGATTCTAATGCAAGATATTAGATTGATCGATGATTGTTCACAAAAAAATGAACTTTAATAAAACATTATTGATCGCATATTCCAAACTGAAGTACTTAGAAAATTTAGTAAACTTATCTAATACAATCTGTGATTCCGCAATATTCTGTGGAATTCATAAGAGACTATTGTAACATTAAACATTTTTGATCGATAATAAAATAATTACGTTTCAAAATAACCGATTATCAATATACGATAATATTGATAACAATTAATAAGGAAACTGTTCATCAAAAAATCTTTTTGATTAATTTTGTTGATAAACATTGATTGATGCGCATAAAATTCCAAGAGATATTAAAAATATTCAATTAAAATTATTGATTTAATTTATATAGATAATAAACAAAAATAATGCAAGAAGTCAATGCACGATTACTGTTTACTTCGTTAGCAATGCCAATTTTCGTGTAAACATTCGCTGATACTGGTAGTATTATTGAATGCAATTTATAACTTTTAATCAAAGTACGAGATTTAATAAATTATAACTAAATTTAAAAATGTCAGCAAATAACAAAACAAGAAAAAAATTAATCATTTTAAGAGTTACTTCGTATTAGAAAATAATGGTATTTACATTTTTTTAGAAAAAGAATTTTTTTTTTAAATTATTTTTGGTTTTTTTAATTTTTATCTCATGATTATATGACTTCTCTCTAACAAAAATCGAAAAATTTAATAATAATAAATGCTTATAATACAATATTTAAAAAACAAAAAATACTATGATAAAAATGAGAAGAAATATTACGTTTGGAAATATTTGTTTTGAAAAAATATTTCGTAAATTTTAAAATAAATAAAAACTACAATATTTTATATATATCTGATAAATAAATAGATATTATTTATTTGTATCAGAATACAAAAAGCGTCTAATGCAATTTATAAATATAAAAATAAATATTGCACAGTTTATATCACAGCCAATCACTTACTGAATAAATAGCTCACAAAAAAAGTGATATCACAGATTAATACAAAAAATGGAAAAATACACGCAATAATCCTATAAATTAAAAAAGCAGTCGCACAATATCTATCAGTCATAATATTTAAAATTTAAAAGATTTTTTTTTTATACGATAAGATATGTGGGTCGCCGGAACCGCCGATATCATAATTACACGTGTTCTATACTACTCTACAGTTATATACTATAAGTAGAATGTTTAGAAAAATTCCTTTTTAAATTAATTTCCTTTATAGCTTTCTTTTTTCCCTGCTTCTATTTTTCTCGATTTATTTATTTTTTTTAAAAGTAACTGGGTAGCTGCTTTATTTTTAACTTTAAGTAAAATTGCTAAACGTAAGGAGAAATATAGGTTAGTAAAATTTCTGCTTTATTTTTGTGGGTAAGGTAGAAATTTTAATTTTAAGATACATATCGATTTATTAACGCGCTTTAGTATGAAAAAAACTCGCTATAATTTATTTTAAAAGCAAATCTTATCGAAACTCGTTTTGACGCTGAAATTTAAAACCATTTTGAGGTAAGCTGAAACACTTTTTATTTTTACTTTTTTTTTATTTTAATTTATTTTACAGGATATTTTAAAGCAACTCGTATAAAAATTTGTATATTATCTAAAAAGAACTAAACAAATTTACCTAAACAAGTTTTTAATTTTTAAAATTATACTGCAAACTTTGAGATTAATTTTCTTGAAATGTTTAAACATATGGTTATATAATAATTGTCTATAAACCTACTCACGATGAAAATCATGTATTTTATTATTTATTTAAATTAATTTTAAAATCAAAATAATCTATGATTTAAAAAATACACTTACATTCGTTCCCTAATCTCATTAAGTCAAAGTGTTAAAGAAATTATCCATATTCGCTCAAGTAAAATAAGATACTCTTATTTAAATACTTTTTAGGGTAGCTTGACATTTATTTCGATTTACATGTAAATTTTCTTTCGTTTTATTTTATACTCTTTTGCACTTTTTATCACAAATCTGTTAAATGTGATTAGAGTATGGAAAGAGAATAGGTTGACGAGCTTTACAATTTTTTTTTGGGTTAATTATTTACCAAAACCAAAATATCAGCCAAAATAGAATTTAACATTCTACAAAATAGGTTCCATTTCTCTCGTTATGAAATAATAAAACTTGAAAATCAAGTAATAAAAAAATAATTTTAAAAACTGAAAAAAAATTTTAATTTTTTTTCCTATATTATAAACTTGAATTTTTAATCAATTGATAATGATTAATGGTGTATTTAAATAATAGGGTGCTGTGGCAAGTAGCGCACCGGTTTACGCAAAGGCAGATTTTTACGGTAAAGTTATATAACGATAATTATGAAAACTACACGTATATAACAGTCATAAAAGTAAAAATAAAAGTAAAACTAAGAGAATAAATTTCTTCTTTATTGTTTGACATTTCCCTATAGAGTATTACGAAGTTGTTACGACTTCGTTGGCGCGTCATGATCAACAATGTGCAACAGCCGTTGATAATGCATTCGACCAGACCGAAGAATTATTGGCTACCGAAGCTGGTCCAGAAAAACTAAAATCACTTTTCAAGTATATACATATATATTTAACATTTAACTTTTCTTTTATTGCTAATAATGATACAAATACATAACGATACTTATTACTCATTTTTAGCCTATGCTCGGACATAAATACAAACTCTACAAAGGATATTAGCTATCTCATGAACTTTTTATCGGAAGTACGTAATACTCTTTTACATAATTCCTCAAAAGATCTTTTATTAGATTGAACTCGTAGTAATGATCATATTACAAAGTAAAAATTTATAAAAATTATTTAGGTTTTTGCTGGCAACGTGCAATATAATAAAGTTGTGAATAATTCAAGTAGCATTGGCAATCTATGCAAAACGATGTCTAATTCAACTATTGGTCAACCTATAGAGAGATTGGCACGTTTAATTAAAGGAACATCTTGTAATAGCATCAATTATTCGTCTTTTGTTAAAACTCTGCAAACAGAAACTTGGGGCAATTCTGCAAGTAATTATCTATTTTTAACTTTATTAGTTCGATATTTTACTAAAAATCAACAATATTAATAAAATGATATTTTTTATCATTTATGTTCTTAAATTATAATTACTTGTTTTCATCAAAAATTGATTAAATTTTCGAAAGTTATATTGTTCATCGATAACTCGTTGTTCCTATAGATATTAATAAAAATTTAATTATGAATTTCTTTGAAAATTACTTTTTTGTATAAACAATTAATTATTGATATAATATGTGTATATAATCAGTTGATTATTCATTTTATTGTAATAGTAAATATTGTATATAATTTTCACATTTAATATTGTTAAAATTTAATTGTTACATTTGAATTAAAATTTAACTTATTAGAATTTTCGATCATAAAAATTAAATTCAAACAAATATTATAATTAAAAATTTAAGAAAGTTAATTATTGTTATTGAAATAATCACTAATTTTATTTTTAATTATCAATCCATAAACTTTTTTTAAATAGTGAGACAATGGCTATTCCAAACATGTACTGAATATGGATACTATCAAACGACAAACTCTAGTCATTCAGTTTTCGGAACATTATTCAATCTCAACTTTTTCGTTGATATATGCACAGACATCTATGGTCAATAGTAAGTTTTAAAAAAACCTTTCTCACTGATTGACAGTAAATATATGGTTTCGTGAAAAAAATAACAATTTCTACTGATTGGCAATAAATATATAGTTTTATGAAAAAAAAAAAACTTCTAATAACTTTAATAGCGTATATATGCATATATTATATAATTAATTGCATTTTAGTTATGAAAGAGACCTATTAGATTATGGCATTAGCAGAACAAATATTGTTTATGGTGGAAACATTCCAGACGTTAAAAACGTCATCTTTGTTAATGGAGACGTAGATCCTTGGCATGCTCTTTCTGTTTTACAAGACCTCAATGAAGAATCACCTGCTATTCTTATACACGGTAAATCACAAAAAATATTTTTATTTTGTAATTTAAATAAAATTATTTTATCTACATTTATTGTATGATAAATATTTTTTTTTTATTTTAGGAACTTCTCACTGCCAGGATCTTCAGGCTGATTCTTCGAGTGATATTTCTGAATTAAGAGAGGCAAGATCAAAGATAAAAAATATTGTTTCCTCTTGGATTCAGTAATTATGTTGACTATTTTATAGTTTATTTTGATAAATAAATTAAAAAACTTTTTTAATATTTTTATGTGCGTTTAATATGAAAAAATACAATTGTTTACAATCAATACAATTTTTTTTTCGATTAATATATTGAAATCGAAATTGAAAGTCTTATACTAACATTTTAACTAACTAATATAGATACATTCCTAAAATTAAAATTTTTTTTTGTACAACAATTAATCAAAACACATAATGTGCAACCTAATATTGATTAAAAACGAAAATAACATAGAAAAAATGACTTTCTTAAAATTTTCGATGAAACGCCGATTAAAAGATAAAAACAGTAGTTGTGTAAAGAAAAATATAGATATACGCATTAACCCACAACACGTGCATTTAACTTAACGAATAAAAATAACATCCTAATATGTAAATTTAAAAAATTACTTTAAACACCATTCCAGGCTATTTTATACAATTTCTCTTTTTTTATGCTTCGATATTTCTGAAATTAATCGAAATTCAATAGAAAAAAAAGAGAGTTTTTTTTTTTACATAAGGTACTAAGTATATATGAAAAATATAAATATGAGATCAGTCGACTTCGAGTTTTCTAAAGGAACCACAAATGCCGTGCATAGTTGATTCACCAGTATTAACGTTATTTGCGCAATTGAAACCTTCTTTTAATGCCGATACAGCACCTTCTCTTGCCTTCTCTGAATATAATTCTAGTCGCACCTTCATCTGATCATGTTTCATTAGAATCGGTCTCAATTCCAATAATTCCTTACGCCATGCGTCTGTAAAAATATCAATTTAATATAAATTTTTTTTTAATAATTTATAAATATAAATAATTAAACGATTTTAATTAAGGTATATAAGGTTTTTTGTATGAAATGTGAAATATTTATTTAAATATTAAAACCAAAAAGAATTCGTTTTATTTATTAAAATGATTTTTACTAAAAGTAATTGCTAAAAACGTATTGTAACAAACATTTTTAATCAATACAAAGAATAAATCATAAAATAAAATTTTTTAAATTAAAACATTTTATAATTCAATATTTTATCTAATGATGAGAAAAATATACTGTCACAATAAATACATAATTTTAATGAAATATTTAAAACGTTTAAATAATTAAAATTGCAAAAGAAACATATATTTTCTTATTTATAAAAATAATTATTAAAATAAGAGATTATACTGACCAATCATGTCTTTCATTGGAATGGTACCGCCGTATTCTTTAGGCAGCATACTCGTGTCCATTTTATTATTTTTGGCGTCTTCAAGACTCGTGTAGATTTTAACACGGCTCCTTATTTTTTCCGATATCAAGGACATTCCAAAGTCCAAGGCAAACTTGAGAGAAGGATGAGCATTAATGGCGTGCACCTCTTTGTGTCTCATCGGCAGTGTTCTCTGAAATTTTTTTTAAATTTCTTTTTTACTTATTTGACCTTCGAAGGATTCGTCTTTCTTTAATTCTATAATTGAGAAACCAGTTTCGTTTTTTTGCTCAATATTTTTAGTGCTTTTATTATTTTAAAATAATTTCGATTTCAAAATGAAATTTTCGTCAGTTCTTTCTCTATTATTTTGAATATATTTAAGAAAATTTTTGAATACGCATTAAAATTAAAAATTGTCGTTTTTTTAATATTGAAATTAGAAAGTTTAAAAGTTTATGTATCGTTGGATGTAAACATATTTATTGATATTACAAAATTTAACGAAGATAATTAAATTTAGGCAATAACACAATTCATATAAACTTCTTTAAAATGTTCTTATAATTGATACAATTGACAATCGTATCAATTATTATTATAAATCGTTTTCAAATATAACGATCGAGACTTCTTTTAAATATTCTATGGAATTAATTAATAATGTATCGAAAAAAGAACTTCTCATGATTATTAATTATTTAAAAACACTGAACAAACTAGTATTTATTTATGTACACAACATAAGAAAAAAATGTTTGCATTTAAAAATTTATTAGCTTATTTACAACGAACCACTTAAGAGATGCATATTAAATAATTGATTCGGTAAGTAAAAGTGTGAACGAGACCAAGTAGTTTTATAGATATAATTTAAACGTATGTTTACATATATATAAAAGCCTTTCACCGAATCTGAACCATATATACTTGTGTCGTTTTGAACTTATAATATCTCGATGAAAAGTATAAAAATGTACTTGCCCGACACGTATTACCAGTATTCCCGAACAGTTGTTTGACCTAATTTTCATCGAAATCGAAAAGAAAAAGGATATAGACTTTATAGCAACCGGTTTCAGACCTTATAAACTTAATAGCATATTACGTGAACGTCCTTGGAATTCAAACATATTAACTATAACTTACGCTAACGTGCGCACACGTACGCACACTAATATATATATAAAAATATTTCATCAATGTTGACTTAAATCAAAATAGATTTTTTTTACGAAAATTATTAATTTTATTAATATGATTGCATAAATTATAAGAAATGAATGACTAATCGTTGACTCGTATATTAGGTCAAACTTTATGTTTCGCATGATTTGTGTATTGCGTAGAATTTTATAAAGTATTACGAAAAATTATGTAGATCCATATTTACTGATATAACTTACCTCGCCATTTTTAACAATGCGAACAGCTTCCTTGGGTGTGAAAAGAGTCAGATGTGGAAAACCAACACCAGCACCATCAGCAAAATGTACGAATCCTCGTACTTGGCTTTCTTCATCTTCCATCAAAGCTTCGTAAGTAATACCATGGATTTTACACATATCCGCGTTGGTGAATTTGTAAGGATCAAATACTCCTGGAAAATTAATTTTTTAATTTTCATAATATTACTTATCGTTTCTTGAAATACTTACTCAAAAGAAAATTAAAAGAGACTTATATAAGTAAAGTAAGAGATAGCTTAAAACCAAATTTTGCTTCAAAGTTAAATAATGCATTGTTCAGATGAAATATTCAAAACTGATTAGGATCTTTTGAATTTTTAAAATAGATAGTCTTGAATTATTTAACTTTGAAAGCTTTTTAAATAGCATGAAAATAAAGTAGTGCATAGAAAAAATGCATAGAGAAATATTTAAATTAAGCGTGATTAATAATTGTAAGATTAACAATTATAATAACGATAGCCTTGATAAATATAATTTATTCATGTGATCGCATTTGGCGAGCTTCTTTTACCGGGTCTCGCGACAACAACACGCCGGCCTTTGATATCACGACCTGGGACAGCAAAAATGTAACTAAAAAAAAATCAAAATCAAATCTCTTGTATTAGTATCTATGATGAAATTTTTACATATTACACATATATATAATTTTGCGTATATTTTAACGATTTTTTTTCCAAATTAATCTTACCCTAAAGATAGCAGATCTTCCATATTTGGTTCAGTAATGTCAAGATTACGGAAAGCTGGATGATAAACTTGACGTAAAAGGAGGTATCGTTCAATAGCCTCTTGTGCCATGGGTACGTTAAACTTTTTGCAACGCAAGAACTTCAATAAAAATTTACCATCTAAAGCGTAAAATTATCAAATAAATAATCATAAAAACGATGTATTTAAATTGTCAAAATTATTAAAATTTTGAAAAATTCAAATCTCAACAAATATATTAATTTAAAAAGACGTGTATTTCAATGACATACCCATTCTGCAGTTTTCAATACGCGGATTCAATTTTATCCAATTTCTGACCTGTTCAAGCGCTTGATCTCTAGTATTCTTATCTTCTCTAAGCTCATCCTTAGCCATTTTTTGAGTCTCCTCTGACAAAGGAGATTCGTATGCATCTTCTTCCGTGACGTATTCGACTGCTCCCATTTTTTATCCTTTTTCTTAATTCAAATAAGTTTTAAAATCTGAAAAAATTTATTCTTTTTAAAACTTCAATATTTTAAACTAAAGCTAAGAATAAGTTAGAAAGAATGCAAGTAAAATTACGATTACATTCTTAGTGTTGTATGTAGTTGAGAATGTTTAAATATTACTAAATATATGATATAATCTAGTAAATAATTCCATGCATAGAAGATAAATTTTATTACGTGCTTGTTCATTTTTATTACAGTAATTTTTCTGCAAAATTGAGTAAGTTTCACGGTTAAACTATTGTAAAATTATAGTAATTTTACCTGTGGAAATTTTTCCCATATACTATTAGCCATATGATTAACGTATAGAAGAACGAAATTCAAATTATTTGTAGCTATAATTATGATGCTTATTCAAGCATGCAGCGAAGAAAGGAAGAAGAAAATAAAAGCTTTATTTTCAATGATATTTTTTAAAAATAAAATTGCACAGAAAATAAGGATTGTATATCATGTATCTTGGATATGTAATTAAATAAGGAAAATATTGTTCTTTTTTGTCTTCTTGTTACTTGATAAATGTCAATCATTCAAGTTAGTAAACAACAGTGTTTACCTATATGATTTTGATGTCTTCAGTATCCTGTACATCAAAGACAAAAAAGAATGAGGAATGAAGATGCAGCAATTGGTGTCACAACTTCCTCACTAATGATCACCCATCCACACAAACGATATATTAAATGTAGGTAAAAAAAAGTATAAAAAAATCAAAATACAATGATTATATATAGCTTGACCTACAAAGACAGATTAATTGAAAAGCAAAAAAAAAAGAAGAAAATTAATGTTAGAATGTCTTAAAGGCAATTCTGTAATATTTAGATGATTATTATATTGAACGTTACGTCAGATGGCATAATACCTCCAGCTTTTTGGATCATTCGAATAATGACATAACTTATATAGTAAGCGTGAGCGTGTGGTAGACTGCAAACTAACACATCTACATACACATGCACACACACACATATACAATATTTCGAAAGAACTTTCTCCTGCGAGCTGGAGCTACTCGAAGGCGAATGGACTGTTGGTTACTTATGCAAGGAGCCTTCTCGTATATGCCTTTAGGCGTATTATATATACCACGTTAGAGTTTTAGCGGTTGTTCACCTATCTTTGTGTTGTATATTTAAAGAATCCTGGTATGTATATGTATATTTTTTTTCAACTGACTCATTCGTGCCAGTTTCATAGAAAAATCGAACTTTATCAATCCCATTATATAACATTTAACCTCGTTTCGATGGACCTTTAGATTTTAATTTACATATTGTCAAATACTTAATTTTTGCGTCCGTTTATCTCTTTCAGATGAGCACGTGGATCTATGCGTGATAGATCTTTTTTTTTGTTTTTGCAACCACTACCTATTTTTGATTTTTTTTTTCGCTTTTTCGTTACATTATATAATAGTATAAGTAATCTCGTTTCTTTGGAAATTATCTACACAAGTATTGAAACATATTATTCCGAAAAAAATATACGTATACTGATGAAATATTGCTTTTACCGATATGTGTGTTTCGTGTTATATGTAACTATAAACGTTATTTTCAAGTGGTCTCACCAGTGTGTGTCAAGGTTTTTTTTTCTTATTTTTCAAAATAACCAATTCCCTTTGAATTATATTTCGATATTAATTTTTTTCTTTCCATGTGCTTAGCAACGATATCGCATTCTTATGAAAGTTTCGTTTCTTTTTAATAGTATAACAACTTTGACGCGCGTATACGAAATTTATATTTTTCCTAAGTTTCAAAAGATTTCGAGATAAATCTTAATTATCAATTAAATTAAAATTATACTTTTCCTTTCAAGCTGCAATACTTACTTTTTATTTTTAATCAAAAATTGAGATATCACAAGATCTCATAGATTTATCTTTAAAAATGATGAGTAAAACGGGCTTGGTTACTCGGCGATTATTTAATTCGTTAAATTTAATTCTATGAAAATTTCAGTGAAAACAGTGAAAAATAAAATACGATCTTATTATCTTTACATCATGGTTGATAATTATAGAAATCACAATATTTAATTAAAAAAATGGACTAAATTAAGGATATTATTCAATGAAAATATTTCACTAATAGAAGCTAATTATCTAGCATTTACTACAAACAGCAGATGAAGCTATTACATATTTACGTAATGAAGAAAAATCTCTATTTTTCTGGAAAAAAAATAAATTATGAAATAAGTGTAATAATATAAATAACCGTATCTGAGCGATAAAAATTTAATGAAAGTATTGATTACAAAAGAAAGGCTTTAAGTAGGTTGTAAATTATTATAATCTATTATTACGAATAAAAATAAAATAGATGATATAACCTTTTTTTGTTTTAAAAGTAGAACATAATGCATAAGCAAACAATAAACGTATGAATGAGTATAGCGGTCAAATCTAGTGGACGTTGCATATATATATATATATATATAGATATATATAATATACGTTTAATAGTCCCGTGTATACACGTTTCGTTAGAGTACGGTTCTCAATTACTTCCGCATAGAAAGTAATAGTTATACCGTCGTTTTTTTGCACATGTATATATGTATATACACCAAAGACTCCTTTGTGTCTATGTATTACAAGTAAATATATTGAAGCGAACGAGAGAAGGGGTTTGTTTGTGTATGTGTGTATGCATTGAATGATATTACGTTTGCTCTCGCGTAATACTTTTTACTTTAAAGGTAGACAACCCATTATTGAATAGATGGTGGATTATGCCATAACTATTTTTTTTTTTGTTTCTTTATAGATTGTTTCATCTCAACGTAACTTGTAATTGCTCAGCTGTTTTATTTATTATAAATATGCCCCTCCTCTTTTGATAACCATAAAACCTCATGCTCCACTTGCATTATACATCTTCACTTTTCACTTTTTCACTTTTATTTCTTTCTTTCTTTTTTTTATTCATCTGTTCTACTATTATGTAATGATTTAAGTGTCAAATCACAACGGCTATCAATAGATACTTTCTTGTTCATATTTAATGTTCTTTTTTTTATGATGGAAACTTGTCGGTTGGCTTTTATGATTAAGTAAAAATTTTTTTGATGACATTTAAATTTTTAATATTAATCATTAAATATTGAAAAATAATGAGAATTAATCGACAATTCTTCGCTTATGCGCGTTTATTAATTAATGTGATGTTAATTACAATATGAAAAATCAGAATTATGAAATTAGGTTTAAAAATATTTTTAAACATTTTCATTTTAAAGAAGATGTATTTTCTATCTTTGCCGAAGTATTTCACTATTTATTTAAAAACTTCAAAATACAACAAAAAATAAAAAGATCTACGATCTAAATATATAAGTAAAATAAGTAAATTTTCTATCTAAAGTTTAAACGCATACTTTAAAAAAAAAAACTTTAAATTATGAAAACTTAATTATAGAAGTACCTATTTTGTAATTTTAAGTTTTCTTTAAAATTATGCGTAAAAATTTTTTATGATTATTAAAGACAACGCGTACATCAATTTTTCGCGCACTTAGAATTTGTTATATTCATGATTCATCTCGAGCATGGCAATACCTTTTTTTTTTAATATATTCAATATTATGGATAACGCGAACGTGTTAGCATTCGAGTTTCATGATTTACAACTCAAAGAAGCTACATATTTATACACGAATTATTTCACAAGGTGTAATAATACGTGAACAATCTTTTTAAGTCCTTGCATATGCGTTATGACGTATTACCGCGACTAAATATTTTAAAACCTTGACAATGGTTTATTCAATATTATTTCATTTTCTTTAGTATTGATTAATTTTAGACAATCAAATTATTTATCTTTTGCGTTACTCTCATGCGTGAGGTCAATTTATAAAAAAAATAATTTCTTTTTTTTTCAATCAAGGCTGTCGAATTTACATGATCCTTGCAAGTTCAATAATATGTCACCTTTTTATTCTTGTATATACACTTTTTTGCATTTAGAATTTTAATGATCAACACTTTTTGATTGATAGTAAAACACATGCTTATAATAGATACGTTTTTTCATGAATTTTTCACAACACTTTGTTTTTAGACATTAATGATGTTTAATAAATTTAAAAAGTATAGAAAAGTACTGTGTTAAAGGTGGAAAATTGTTATGATGTATCAAAATAAAATTTTGTTATTATGATTAATAAAAAAGTGAACCATGTTAAATAAACAATTTAATGGAAAAAGACTTAATTATGATGGCCAACAAAAGTAATATAAATTTTAATGAGATGAATAACAAATAAAAATGTTAGAAATGCATGTTTTTCCAAGTAAAATGAATCTTCTTCTTTTATACATTAAAATATATACTTTGTCACCAAACATTAAAATTAATGTTTATTAAAATGAACTTTAAGCAAATTAAGAGATGTGTCATGTAAAGTGCAGTACAGAAAAAAGTGCAAATTTGAAAAATAAAAAAAAGAATATTGTGTATCCATACCGTTCTCCAACTTAGAAGAACAACAAAAATCGTGTATAAGATTTTTGAAAAATCCTTCTTGATGATTTTTCTATAGATACTGATAACACCGTGAGAAAGAAACCAAAAGTAAAACTAAATATGTATGCTAAAAGTAAAAATGAGAGTAGTTGTGATCTGTACGACGTACTTGATCGCGACTGCCCCTTTACCTGTTCAACAAGCAGTCTTTTATAATTTCTGACGCTCCACTGAGTCTCCAAACACCCATACGTATATACTTCAAAACTATACAGTCGATCTTTTTTTTAAGCGTTATACTCTCCCTCTCACTATTATAAGTTTCATGCTATATACTCTTCTTATCTTGGTATTGGTTTGGAGGAAAAAAAAAACTTTGCGTTGTATGTATAGAAAATTTTTTAGGACCTCTTACGTTTAACTTGTATACTTTTCTCAACTCCTCCTTTTTCTTTTAACTTTTGATATTGGATCACACCTTTTTTTTCGATGCTAAAAGATTTCGGACTTCAACTAAACTTACAACACACTGACTGCCTAATGATCTTTAAGAGTGACGTGACCATATTATACATTTAAATACAGACATAAAAATTTGGTTTGTTAAAATGCGAAAGACAATGATTTTGGTTTGGACTATATAGCGAAATCGACCGTTATCTTTTTCGTAGTTTTCTTTTTGGTTGTGCTCATAATACGCATTAGATAATACTTAATCTAGTATAGTTTATACAGTTTTCATTTTTAATCGCAAGACTTTCTTTGTAACAGAACATTAAGCTACTGTTATAAATTATACCACCGTGCGGTAATTTCATTAATTTCACAAATATATGTAAGCTTTAGCTTTTTTTTTTATTTCATTTTTACAAAACTTTTAAAATTATCGTTTGAAAGGCAAAGAAAAAAAATATTAATATTTATAATTATCTACTTATATTTAAATTGTATTTTAAAAATTTTTGGTAAAACAGTATAGAATATACATTATTTCTGACGCACGACATTACTACTTACATCTTATTTATTTCTACCATTTCTAATACTATTATAAAAATAATTTTACACTCGATTGTTAACAACTCTAATCATTTAAATTATTTTTGTAAAACCTTTCACTTATAAGCTATTAAACTGAATAATTTTCTGAAATTTACGTCTTACAGAAAATTAATGGAATTTCTAGATAATATGTAAACCACTATGGTGCAAATTATATTTTCATAAAAATAGTGTATTGTATAAACGTTTTGATACGAAAAATACCTTTTTGATTTGATACCTCTTGAATTTAACATAAGACACGTTTGTTATTAAAAAAAAATGTTTTTAATTCAAATCTGCATTGCTTGACTTACAATCATATATAATTTGATATAAATTTTTTAATTTAAAATTATTGTAGTTGAAAAATATTAATGTTATGTTAAAATACACTCATAAAAACTACCGCTTGTTTTGAATAATCTTTTGTTTTTACTATAAAAATTTAGATAATTTTTTTTAATTTAACATAATTATGGTACAGATATTATAAAAAAAAGAATCGATGAAAAAAACGTCAACGATTACTAAATATATTTTTTTGCTATGATATAAGACATTCAATTACTTACACAATTGTACCATGATAATTGTCTACGATTCGAAAATGAAAGTTCGAAAAAAATGAAATTCAAGAATTTTACTAAATAAAAATCTCATCGATATGTATAGTAGTATAGTAGAAAATTATTAAAATTTAAAAAAGAAAAGAGAAAAAAATATTTTAATTGTTATATCAAATAATTTTTTATTAACAACAATTAAAATCTATTAATTGTTAGTGTGTCCATAACAAAAGAAAGATCGAAGCATTAGATAGTTTATTTCGAAATGTGCTTATAAAAAAATGATTATGTGTATGGCTATAAGATGGTCAGTGCGTAGGTAATAAGTGATCGCACAAAAAAGTTGTATAATCGCATAATTAAAAATAAAAGTCGAGTGAGAAAACAAAGAAAAGCATTGGACGATAAAATGTTTGACGATTCGTAAAAATTGCCGTACAATTTTCTTAATAAAAGGCGACTTTATTCGCATAAAACACGTTTTCATTTTCCAGTATATAAAGTAATTACCGTTTTTCTTTTATTCTTGTAAAAAAAAGTTTAATTTTCAAATATCAGATATTAGTTTTTTGGAAAATCACATTAATTAAACTAACGTTCAGATAGAATCTTATGCTTAATTCTTTTTTTTCTATTATGAAATCAGAGCACGTACAATGTTATAATTCTTTATGTAACTTATAGACCTGCGTAATAATTTTTAAGAAGAACCGCAAAGTTTGTATACGTAAAATATGAATGTAAGTTTATGGATAAAGATCAGTTGCAGCTACTGGACATCAATAGAAAATTTAACGGTTGAAAGAGTTTTTTTTCTCTTCTTCTTTGAAAGGAAACGTGTTACGTCTCATCTTTTTCAAATTTACCCAATATAGTATAAGATGAATCAATGAGTTTTATCATTTTGTTGCGCGCTAAAGAATTTCTTAGGCGTGCTTATTTTGACATTGTGTTCTTGCAAAACCTAAAGACCAAAGATGAAATGAAATGTAAAGAAATATGAAAAAAAAAATGAACAGTGAAAGGCTCAGAAAAAGTACAAGACTAAAGGGAAAGCAACTAAAGTACTTTACAACCTTTTTAATTGATCTTTAGTCGCTTACGATAGATTTTAATCTAACGAAATTTTATATCTTACCGCAAAATCATTCATCCTTTTTTATTTTGTTTATAATTTTTTTAATGATTTTTTCTTTCTTCTAATTTTTTTTAGTATAAATGTTAAATTTATTTTTATTGTTTATTTTATCTGTTGTTTTAAACAATTTCATAACCTTATGTTGTCATTTATAATGCTAAAACTTTTGAGATTTGAGATATGTGTTAAGATTTATTTGTAAAATTCTTTTATCATAAAACGATCGATTTACGTAATAAGCAAACATTATTTAGATAATTCAATTTTTTTTAAATTTCCTTTGCTATTTACAATTAAATTTCAAATGTTTTTCAAAAAACAATAAGAGGTGCTCGCATGACGGTTACATTTATAATTAAAAATTTATAAAAAATTAAAATTTTCGAAATTTATTTAAGATTTTAGTAAATGCAACAAATGCTTTCCATGCCGAATATTTTTTTGAACAAATAAGTGGAGATTTCCTTCTAATGATGGTAAAAGTACACAGTAGGTGTTATCTAATAATTGGACTTTTATTATGAAAATATTTTTATTACAGTTAAAAATATATATATAATTACAATATGTAACTGTAAGCGCTAATAGTAAAAGTAAAATAGAGATACTTCTAAGGCGTTGTATAACGTCTAATTTGCTCATCAAAGTAGAAAACTGACATGTTAAGTCAGACATAATTTTTTCGCATATAAATAAACATTAAATAAATCTTTTTAATTTCATCTTTATTTTTTAAGATTAACGTTGATTAAATTTACCTTTTTTTCGCTTATTCTCAGAAGGAATCTTGTGACATTAAAAAAAATGGTTTTCAAAATAATATTATATAATTGTATTTCGAGATAATGAGAAATCAAAATATTTTTAGAAAATATTTGTATGGGTGTGTATGTATGTACGTGAACATTCATAACTTGAGAATAGGAATAGCTTAACCAATTTTTATCTAACACGGCTTTTTAAAAATTTTTTAAAATTTTTTTACTAAGATCACCGTAGAATTACAAATTTATGATTTAATAATAGGTTTTTATTTTACATCATTTTTGTAATTTTTAAGAATTTATTATTTTTAATTTACTTTTTGAAATATTAACGTTATATGCATATATATATATATATATATACATATATTATTTAATATTATGCAGCAAGGGAAATGATGATAAAAATGATGAGAATATGATTTTACTAAAATTAGAAAACAATTCTTTCTTGTACGATAATTTTAATGAATTAAAAGAAATCTACTCAAATATTTTAAAAAGAATAGCTTTTTTATATCTTCAAATCGAGTTTTTTGGACATTGCGCAAGAAGAGAGCGCATTTCATTATTAATGTTAACAAAAAATAAATTACAATTGCTCCCGCTATAGATGCATAAGTATGATAAAAAAATTTCATATTCATGGCTAAAAAATTTTATAGCGCATTTTACGAGTTAAGTTTGATCAACGAAATAAGCGCTAATATATCTATCTTTTTTTATGGAATTTCCATAGGTCAAGTTTGAATTCGTGACCTGCGCAATAAAATTTGTTGTAATGAATATGAAATTATCTTTTGATATTACATTTAGTAAAAGAATTACATGTATTTTATATTAAAACTAAAAATAATAAAAATGGATTTGATAAAAAATAAAGGTATTTAAATTTATGTTTTTTTAAGCTACTATATTTCAAATTATTCACCTTATTGAGTAATTATTAAAAATTTTTTTTTAATTTATGGACAAAAAATTTTTATATTACCTACTACTGCGCTTATTTTTTATGCAAGTAAATTTCAGTTTTTTTAATGTAATATTTAAATTAAAAGATTTTTATACATTACTTACTGAGAACTTGATGAAAATTTTTAAATTTAAATACATAATTAATTATCTTGAATGATATTTTCAATTAATTTTTAATTAAAATTAAAAAAGCATAGCAAAAAAATTGAATAGATAGTTGTATTACTGTATCGGAAACTTAAACAAAATTGACACATACAAATAATTAAATTCATTTTTTAATCCACTGTTCCCGTTGTCATAAAAAAATAATTTAAAACTATAATATTCCTAATCTTTGTGATGTTTGAATTAATTAACTAATGTAGAAAGTGTAAAAAATTATCATAAAATTCGCTGACCTACTTAAATTTTCAAAAATTTAATCACTATTCCAGCTGTCTTTGGCTGTGTGACCATCGATCGTGAAATTCATTGATGATCTTGAAAAGATAAATAAAAGTTTAAGTTATAAAGAGCCGCAAGAAGACATTGGCATTTAAAAATCAGTATAAAATCACATTAACATTGATGCGGTCTATCACGTACGTAGCATACATATAAGATTTAGCGAATCAGCCAAGTTGAATTCATATACTAAAAACCTGTTGAGCGCGTAATAGGTAAATATTAGGAAATAATTCCTCTTTTCTTTCAGAAATTCTTTAAGAGCAAATATAACATAAAAATTGCTTTGCAAATACATCCTTGACTCATTGACACCTTAATAATTTACATTTAAATATAACTTAAATATTGTTTTGTATTCTTAAAATAATTTTTATTATTTTTTGTAAACTTGTGAATTTCAGCAATTTTTTTATTGTTCTGCAATCATATATATTGATATAAAATAATGGTTTTCAAAAATTTTTTTTTTTCATTATGCTATTTTAAGCGGCAAATTTGAATGTCGTATAACTTAAGCTGGTCTCAACTCGTGTCAAAGATAGACTAAAAGATTAAACAAAACGTTAAAATTAATATTTCTGAAAAAAGTTATGGTAAACAAAATAATTATAGGATATAAAATTCATTATGTATACGTATGCTTTGGTAAAAGAAATGAAATTAAAATAACTATTGCGTATTTTGATGTATATCAAAATTTATTGTTTATTTAATATGTTTAACGAATTAACGATTTTTTATTAACTTTTTAACGTTCTTTGAACCTTGAATTATATATTTTTATATAAAAATTACAGTAAGTATTTAACTATTTAAACACATAATATAACAAAAAATCGAGTTTCATTTCATCTCACTCAAATTATAAAATTTATTAACTTATTTATTTAATTTTGAAAAATGTATAATAAGTTTTTGTGCGTAAGTATATGTTTATAAATATATGATATACACATGTACCAGTTTGCGGAAGGGATATTTTTCATGTTTTTCTGAAATGGTAACATGGCGTATTTTACCACAGACATACAACAATGCAGAATCATGCAACAAATACATATGTATGGGAAATTTCACGTCAATTTATATAGTCAAAAAATAAAAAGGCTGATGTTTCATTTAGTAAATGAAAAAAAATATAATAAGTCTATATAATTCAATTTTAAAATTTTTTGTTAAATAATTTTTTTACTCGAAAACTATCGACTTTTGGTAAAAAATTAATAAAATACTTTTTATTTAATACTAGGGGGCAAGCGCGCCAACCCCCATCTTGCTTTTATAACTTTAAAAAAATATCCAAGAATTTGCTATTTTTTTAATAACTTTTATTTAAAATTTACTAAATAATTTTAATTATTCAAAAGTTTTCTTTAAGTAAATCTTCAATGATCTTTTAATGAATCTATTTATCTACACGAATTTCTAAAAATATATTTGTAGAAAAAATAACTATTATTTTTATACGTAGATTATTAAATAAAAAGAATACGCACGTTGACTGTAACATAATGAATTAAAAAATAGATTATAAATCTATCAATCAAACATTGTTTTTCTCGTTTATTTTATCGATTTTTTAAAATGTAAGGCAGTAATAAAGAGATATTTAAAATATTTTTGGATTAAGGATAAAAAATTTGGAAAACTGTGATGTCAGTGTTCTTTTACAAAATTAAATAAAAATTAAATTAAATTTATAAAGACTATATTCATTCAATTTTGTATAAATTTAGCTAATTTCAATATTAAATTTAGCTAACTTTTGATTTAATGTATAGCTAACTTTTATATAATTTTATCTGACTCCAGCTAACTTTAAGCTAACTTTTAGCTAACTTTTAGCTAACTTTTATCTAAATTTTAGCTAAATTTTAGCAAATTTTAAGCTAGATTCTAGCTGAATTCTAACTAGCTAGGGACACATCCAATTCTTATACACGGCGGCGACGTCGGCGAAATCTTTTTATAATATAGAGAGATAATATGTAAAATATACGCAAATATTTGTAATTTACAATATGCAGATTTTTTATCTTATCTGATTAATGGAAACATTATTTAATATACCCTAAAACTGCCCAGGTTAATTGGCTTTTAAGGGTGTAATTTTTTTGTTTCTCTTTTCACAAAAAAAAACTTTGGCAGCAATAAGGAAAATTTCTAAAATTATTCAATTTTGAAAAAAAATCTGAAAAATTAGAGAATTTCAGAGACCGTTTGGAAACTCAAATTAATGTTTATTTTTTATTATGATATTAGCTTAAAAATTTACTTTTTATTTTTATTTATATTGTTTTACAAAAACAAAACAAATATTAATTTTGTTTTGTTGTCAAATAACATAATAGAAAATAAAAATAGAAAAAATAAAGAGTTTTATTTTTCCTTTTTTGTTTTTTTTTTTTAGAAAAACGTAATTAATAAGTTATTCATTATTTTTTTTAAATAAAAACTAAACAAAATTAATTTTGAAATAACTAAAATTCACAAAATAAAAACTAAAACGAAATTGTTATACGAATTTGTTTTGTCTTTAATCTATCTATAGCCAAATTTATACAAAATACTTTATTTTCAAAATGCATAAAAATACATCTCATCATGTTATATAAAAATCAGAAATAAAGAGCTTTTGGCCAGCTTTTCGAGTTAATAAAGTGGCCCTCTTAGACCAATTTTTATTTTCTTTTATATTTTACAACAAAATCAAAACGATTTATGTTTTAATTTTGATTTTCAAAAACATAATAAAAAGAAAAAATTATTTATACTTTTATTAAAATAGAATTTGGAATAGAAAAACTAAACGAAAATAGTACATTATTTACCTGGGGTGGAAAGGCTGGATACAGCCCGAGCCGAAGGCGAGAGCCGTTACGAGTTTCGTAAAACAGCCTTTACTGCCGTGGTAAATAATATATTTTTTTACCATATCCAACCTAAAAGTTTCTACTTTTATCCCCACTACTTCCACCGAAAGTCTCATTTTCTTGCTGGGGCAGGAAGCAAAAAGAACGTTCTGCGCAGGAGCTAACGACAGAGTATAGCATACGTTATATCTCTCCGTCTCTTTCTTTTTCCCATATAATGTCTAATATACCTAGCCTTTTTGCTCTTCATCAAAAGTCATAGTAAGAACAAAACAAAGGCAGATATCAAAATCTTTTTCTGTTTCTTTTTCAAAATCTCTTAAATTTGAAACAAAAATAACAAAATGTATACATTATAATGTATATGTATACATTGTATTATATTATTATTTAGTTAAAAACGTATGTGATGAAAAATTTGTGCATTGAAACAGAGTGTATCGAAGAATAACTCCATGAGATTAAATAATAAATTTTTTTTTTTATTAATGAACTGTCATTACGATAAATTTAAAAAAAAACAATATTATTAATTATAAATTATTCAATAAAAAGGCAAAATTGTTAAAATCGTTTTAAAATACAATGCTTTCTCATAGAGAAAGCAAAATAATGATGTATTATAGTTAAAGAATTTTCGATGTTATCGATTGGTAACTTTATTTATATCATAGTATTAGTACAATATTTTAGTTTGACATTGAAATTGATAATTAAACTCAGAAATATAATAATTTTTTCAAACTCCTCATATCATTTTCTTACAAAACTTATTATAAATTACTTCAATTGCAAAAACAACAAATGACACACAATTTCCGATCACAAGAAAATAAATTAACTTTGTACTAAAATCATCTTCATTATTTTCAACTGCATAACTTGATTTTAGTTTAATACCAGTATAGTATTTTTGTTTCATTTCCGGGATAAATATACTGTTTTCGTTTGCTTCGTTAAACCAAAAATTCATGAAACCAGCTTCAATGAATCGACGTCCTAACTTATTGAATATATGCAAGTATGGGGAATGTTTTGATACTGCCATGTTAAGCAGTGAATAAAATACAGGTTCATCAACAATCCATAATATCCAACCATTTTCTACTTCTGTATAAATTATTGCCAATATTTTGGCCTTATCGAGAGGATAACTGCACGTATTGATTATATTTTTATTAATTAAAGTAATTAAACACAGTTCTGTTGTATTTACGGAACTTATTGACATCTTAGGTATGTTAGACTTTACAAAATCCTTTGTAAGAACATCAGTCAACAGAGATATTCCTGATTCATTTAGTGCATCAAAAGTTTTGAAATTATGAAATTTTTTCTTATACAAATCTTGAAACAAATATTCGACCGTTTGAGCCGAAAATGTTACCGATACACAAATCAAGCATAAAAATAAAATTCTTTCCTTTACCTTTTTCGGTTCTGATATTCCAGATAGTCCAATTAAAACAAGCGTCATATTGAATACGGTCCATACAATTGTTTTGAACTTTAGTATATATTTCAAAATTTGTACAAATAAAATAATCAATAATATAACACTAATTGTTATAATCAAATCCCAAGGTGTTTCTATATCATAATGAAAATATTGTTTAATAATTAGGTGATGCGTTTCAAAACCAAAAAAGTTGCTGTAAGTGATATCCGTGTATCTTACGGGAGGTACAAGATTTATAAGAAAATCCAATTTTGAATCAGTAAGTAAATTATAAATTGCAGAATACGTATTTCGAATAACAGTAACCTGATTCACTGATGAAGTACTAATCTTAAATATGATAGTGAAATTTAAATAATCTGATAAGGCTTTAAATAATTTATAATCAGAACCGTAAGTAGTCAATTTTCCATTTTTTTTTACCCTCCAAACTTTAGGAACTGTGTGAACAAATCCAGCGTTTAATGAAAATCCATAAAGATTATGCGATTTATTAGAAAATAAATCAACATTTTTTGAAAAAGATTCATTTTTTAATTCATTTTTAAATGGATTATATTGGTGTATAAACATGCTGTACTCTCTAGCATTACCTATCAAATTTTTAATATGTTTTTCTTTTTCCACGATCTCAATTATAGTTACGTATAAAAAACTCTGTGACCAAAAATATTTAAGTAATTGTTGGATGTTTAAAATATTGTTTAAGATAAAAATCAAACAATGGGGACGTGGTCCTTTATTTGAAATAATTAAAAACTTAAAAAAATCTTTTATTTCTTCTGTGCTGTTTAATTTTTCATTCTTAGTGTCCATAAATATAATTTTTAAAGACATGTTTTCTGTTATTGATGTATAGTAATTGCTACGATTAATTACATCTTTAATTTTGACAGCAAATTTATTGACTATTTTTTTCATCATACATCTAAATATGTGAAAATTGTTTGTCGAATGTGTAAATATAGCTACACGTTGTGTATTGATAACTTCTTTTACATAATTAATTATATACTCTAAATTGTTCCACGTATCGTAACAATAAATATTATGGAATAAGAAAATTAAATAAAATATCTTTAACATCTTGTATTATTATTGTGAACTTTATGTAGAATTAATATGCTTTGTAATATACTTATAATTTTAAAAACTTTTGTTATGATAAACAAATAAATACTTATTCAATGGCTCTTTATACTTATAGATTTAAAAAAAATAATGTGTTTATAATTTAATTACTTTAATAAAATGGTTTTTAAGACACTCAACTCAACATGTCTTCAACAGATACTGAAACAAAAATTTTTGAGTTTTGAAAGGTAACTTTTCTACTCTACGAAGTATTGATTTTCTTTTAGCATTATTAGAAAGATGCATTAAGTCATAAATTTATTAATACTTAATATAATCGATGTAAATTGAAAAAAATTTTAATAATTCAATGATTTAGAAGTATCTAGAAATGAAAATGTTATTTGATACTAAAAAAAATTTTTCTTTTCTGTAATTTTTAAGATTTATATGATTTTGGAGTTATAAAAAATCTTTGCGTTATGATGTCTATGGATATTACATTATTTGTAATTCATTTACTGCTTAATTTGTGGAGTGTAAAATCTAAATAATTATAATCATGACAAAATATTTTTAATTTCACATAAGAGGAAACTATAATTGTCCTATAAAACAAAAAAATTTTAAATATGAAAAGAAATCAAAATGTCAAGTATTGAAATGTAAATTCTGAAAAATTTCAAATTCTACGCAAAAGATAAAGCAAAATATATACTTGTTGTTCTCACAACTATATTTTAAATCATTATAACTATTCTGAATTTACCGTTGATCTAATAATAAAAAATAAGCAGCTACGAATTCTTAAGCATTTTATAATTATATTTTTTATTTTATTTAACGTCGCTGTATTTATGCTATCATTGCGATGTTAATTAGCGATGGAGGTTTTTCTGTATGTTTGTGAACAAAGCACATGTAACGTACAGTGGTGCTTGTTTTAATCGACCGAACTTTGGATTCGAATTTGAGACCTCAAGAACCCGCTTCATTGAGTAAGCCATTGAAACCTTTAATTTTATATGAGTTAATTTATTAATTTTTTCTTATATTATATGCATTTTAAGGTATGTAATACGAAAATTGATTTTCTTAGAATTTAATTGAAATTCGAAATATAACTTCCAAATAATGTCCTACAATCTGTGGAAATTCCAGAAACTTTTCATGTACCGAAGTCTAAATATTCGAGTTCAAAAACGGTTCTTAAGAAGTTAATAAAAAACTATCAGATGATAGAGAAAGATTAAAGGATTATTTTTTTTTAATTTAGAATTCTTTCACGTTTAGTTTGGTATTTAGAGTTAAGAGAAGTGAAAAAAATATAACTTTTGTGAACTAATCTAGCAGCCGAAAAGAGAGCTGACAACGCTGCGTAAGAGACAGTCAAGCGCGAATATACAAGTCTGAATTTTTGACTTGCGATACATAAGTTGAAAAACTGCTTGAAGATAACAAATAAATTATTAAAATAATAAGTTAACCATCATAATTTTCTTTTTATATTTTAATATTTTATTACAGCGATATTTATAAATTAATAAATACTTTTATTAACAACATATAACAAAGACCGGATTTGAACTAAAGTTTAACATAAAAATAAAATAAATTATTTTCAATATTGTATCAAAACATATTTTTTCAAATAATCAGCTTAATAAATACAGCTTTTAAAAATGCTTTATTCATGGTGAACAATAAAACTAATCTATTGATAAATTCAATAATCCTTTGATTAATTATGCATAAAACGGTTTATAAACTATCAATTTATCATATATGTTTTTTTAACTATTCTATAACTTTGGTAAGTACTTTTTTATCTTTGGTAATTCAGGGACGTTAACTATCTACTTTTTTTTCGGAAAGAAATTTTATTATTCTTTCTTCCCCACCATTTTTATATTCACTTACTAAAAAGTCAAAGCTCATTTTTTCTCGGAAACTTTTTCAGATTTTTCTTGATAAAACATTTTTTAAATCTCTAACCAGAAGAGACTATGAGCTTCGGATCACCGACCTTGATGAAACTGTGGGATATGTTTTTAGGTACCAAAATATGAGTAAAGCCAGAGCGGTACGGTCTAACACTTCGAAAAACTGTAATTATAGACTTTTCTAGTTTTATTTTAAGAAAAATGTAAAAAAAAGCTCCTAATTGAAGTGTGAATAATTCAATCTAGAAATGTTTTTAATAAATTAACAGGAACTAAAACAAAATTACAGAAAGCAAGGGATAATTTGCCGTTTTCAGAATTGAGAAATAATAATTAGAACCAGAGATATGTTTGTTCAAAGTTGAACAGCAAGAAAGTACCAAAAATCATCTAAATTCTTAAGGAAAGTGATTTTTGTATGTGTCAAGAAACATACCTTAAAATCATTCTTCAAGCGTTACACATTAATTAAAAGCAATTTAGAAACTTTTGATATATAAAAGCGGTGTCATACGATGTATGATTTGAAGAATTAACAATCATTGAAATTCATTTCAATGAATCGGGCTGTGGCTCATTCGGTAGAGAGTTGAATTCGTAATCTCGAGATCTCGAGTTTGAATCCTGTTCTCGGCCGATTTATACAAGCACCACTGAACGTTTCATGTGCTTTGTTCACAAATACATTAATGACCTCCGTTGCTAATTAGTATCGAAATGATAGCATAAAAACAGCGACATCAAATAAAAAAATATGTATAAAAAAATTTATTTTAATGTATTTTTTATTTATTTATTTTCAATTTAGTAAAAATCCCAAAATATGGAGTTTTTTATACAAACTCAAAAAAAATTATACCATGAATTATATTATTCTATTTCAAATTATATAAAAGCAATATTTTTAAATATTGGATTACAAACATAGGAAAAATGTGTATACTACATTTGATTGTCAGTCATTGCAACTTATACATAAATACAATAATAAATGTGTTCGTGAAGTTATTAAACTTCTAGGTGTCTAAGAAATTTTAAAAAAAATTTATATTAAGGAGATGTAAAATGGACACTACACCTGTACTTATAGATATTAGCTTCCTTTCCATTTTTTTGTTGAATTTCCAGAAAAGAAATGCATTAGCTTGTAGTATGTACCATGATGATTATTTAGATAAATTTTCAAATGAATTCATTAATTAGTTTTTAAGATATTTGGATTCCTGTACAAAATTGAAAAATGTTAATAAATAATTTTGGAACCCAAAATTCTCAATAACTAATGAATGAATTTATTTAAAAATTTAACCAAATAATCTTCATGGTACATACTACAAGCTAATGCATTTTTTTATTGAAAATTTTGCAATAAAATGTAAAGATAGTGAATATTTATAAGTACAGGTGTAGTGTCCATTTTACATCCCCTTAATTATAAATTATTCAATAAAAAGCTAAAATTTTTAAAATCAATTTAAAAAATAATGATGCAAGTGTTATATAGTCAAAGAATTTTAGTTTTTATTGATTGGTAACTTTATTTATATCATAGTACACTGAGAAAAATAGATTATAACTTTAGTTATAGATAGTAATAAAAATTACTATATTTTATAGGAGAGCTGGGACATTTCTGCATTATAACGATTTTTATTACATTTATAACAAATATTACTATAAATTTGATAAGGTTGGCAACAATCGTTTAAGAAATGAAACTATATCTTATTAGAAAAATTGCTATATTACATAGTAAAAATTATGCTATAGTAAAATTTGTTATGACAGAGTAAAAATATTTGATATCTTATGTTGGAATTAATGTTATAAAAATAATAAATTTTATTATGCATATAATAAATTTCATTATGCATATAATAAATTTTATTATGAATATAATAAATTTTATTATTTCAAATAGTAATGTCGAGTCGATGATCTGTAAATTTATTTCTAACCTCAAAATTTTCTACCAAATTGAAAGTATAGTTGGGTAACATATGTAGACGATTCGAAATTTTATAAGTAACATGTCGTAATGGCGCAGTCGGTAACGTTCACGCTTTCCAGTCTCGAGGTCCCGGGTTCGACTCCACTTCAGGTCCGTTTTTTCTTAGGTAATTTATTTTTAAAAAATTGATATAATTAAACTTAATAAATAAATTTAAATTTAAATGTATTAAAAAATTTCAATGTCAAATTTCGGGTACAAAAAAATAAAAAAAATTTTTTTTCTACATATCTGTTTTCATAAATTTTACTATATGTAATATAGTAAAATTTATTATAATGCAGAAATGTCCCACTCGTACTATATAATATAGTAATTTTTAATACAATCTATAGTTATATTTATTATAGGATTTCTCTCAGTGTATTAGTACAATATTTTAGTTTGACATTGAAATTGATAATTAAACTCAGATATATAATAATTTTCTCAAACACCTCATATTATTTTCTTGCAAAACTTATTATGAATTGCTTCAATGACAAAAACAACAAATGACACACAATATCCGATCACAAGAAAATAAATTAACTTTGTACTAAAATCATCTTCATTATTTTCAACTGCATAACTTGATTTTAGTTTAATACCAGTATAGTATTTTTGTTTCATTTCCGGGATAAATATACTGTTTTCGTTTGCTTCGTTAAACCAAAAATTCATGAAACCAGCTTCAATGAATCGACGTCCTAACTTATTGAATATATGCAAGTATGGGGAATGTTTTGATACTGCCATGTTAAGCAGTGAATAAAATACAGGTTCATCAACAATCCATAATATCCAACCATTTTCTACTTCTGTATAAATTATTGCCAATATTTTGGCCTTATAGAGAGGATAACTGCACGTATTGATTATATTTTTATTAATTAAAGTAATTAAACACAGTTCTGTTGTATTTACGGAACTTATTGACATCTTAGGTATGTTAGACTTTACAAAATCCTTTGTAAGAACATCAGTCAACAGAGATATTCCTGATTCATTTAGTGCATCAAAAGTTTTGAAATTATGAAATTTTTTCTTATACAAATCTTGAAACAAATATTCGACCGTTTGAGCCGAAAATGTTACCGATACACAAATCAAGCATAAAAATAAAATTCTTTCCTTTACCTTTTTCGGTTCTGATATTCCAGATAGTCCAATTAAAACAAGCGTCATATTGAATGCGGTCCATACAATTGTTTTGAACTTTAGTATATATTTTAAAATTTGTACAAATAAAATAATCAATAATATAACACTAATTGTTATAATCAAATCTCAAGGTGTTTCTATATCATAATGAAAATATTGTTTAATAATTAGGTGATGAGTTTCAAAATTAAAAAAGTTGCTGTAAGTGATATACGTGTATCTTGCGGGAGGTACAAGATTTATAAGAAAATCCAATTTTGAATCATTAAGTAAATTATAAATTGCTGAATACGTATTTCGAATAACAGTAACCTGATTCGATGAAGTACTAATTTTGAATATGACAGTGAAATTCAAATAGTCTGATAAGGCTTTAAATAATTTATAATCAGAACCGTAAGTAGTCAATTGCTCATTTTTTCTTTTCCTCCAAATTTTAGGAACTGTGTGAACAAATCCAGCGTATAATGAGAATCCATAAAGATTACGCAATTTATTTGAAAATAAATCAACATTTTTTGAAAAAGATTCATTTTTTAATTCATTTTTGAATGGATTATATTGGTGTATAAACATGCTGTATTCTCGAGCATTACCTATCACATTTTTAATTTGTTTTTCTTTTTCTATGATCTCAATTATAGTTACGTATAAAAAACTCTGTGACCAAAAATATTTAAGTAATTGTTGAATGTTTAAAATATTGTTTAAGATAAAAATCAAACAATGGGGACGAGGTCCTTTATTTGGAACAATTAAAAACTTAAAAAAACCTATTTCTTTTGAGCTGTTTAATTTTTCATTCTTAGCGTCCATAAATATAATTTTTAAAGGCATGTTTTTTGTTATTGATGTAGTATAATCATTGCTACGATTAATTACATCTTTAATATTAACAACAAATTTATTGACTAATTTTTTCATCATACATCTAAATATGTGAAAATTGCTTGTCGAATGTGTAAATATAGCTACACGTTGTGTATTCATAACTTCTTTTACATAATTAATTATATACTCTAACTTGCCCCACATATCGTAACAATAAATATTATGGAATAAGAAAATTAAATAAAATACCTTTAACATCTTATTTTAATATTGTGGACTTTATGTAGAATTAATATGATTTACAATATATTTATAAGTTTAAAAACTTTTGTTATGATAAACAAATAAATAAATATAGATTTTGAAACAATAATGTGTTAATAATTTTATTACTTTAATAAAATTGTTTTTTAAGATACTGGATCAACATATGTTTTTAACAGATACTAAAACTAAAATTTTAAAGTTTTGAAAAGTAATTTTTCTGTTTTACCAAGCATTGATTTTTTTTAGTATTATTAGAAAGATACATCAAGTCATAAATTATTAATACATAATATTGAACATTAAAATTTCATTGTTGAATAATCGATGTAAGTTAAAAAAAATTTTAATAATTCAATGATTTAGAAGTATCTAGAAATAAAAATGTTATTCGATTCTAAAAAAAAATTTTCTTTGCTGTAATTTTAAAGATTTATGTGATTTTGGAGTCCTAAAAAATCTTTGTGTTATGTCTCTAGATATTACATATTATTTGTAATTCATTTACTGCTTCAATTGTGGAGTGTCAAATCTAAATAAAAATTATAACCATGACAAAATATTTTAAATTTGTTAAAAGAGAAAACCATAATTGTCCTATAAAACGAAAAAATTTTAAATATAGAAAGAAATCAAAATGTTAAGTATTGAAATGTAAATTCCGAAAAATTTCAAAATTCTACGCAAAAGATAACGCAAAATATTGTTCTCACAACTGTACTTTAAATCATTATAATTATCTTGAATTTTCTGTTGATCTAATAATAAAAATAAGCAGCTACGAATTCTTAAGCATTTTATAGTTTTTTTTATATTTTATTTAACGTCGCTGTATTTATGCTATCATTGCTATGTTAATTAGCGCCGGAGGTCTTTTCTGTGTGTTTGCGAACAAAGTACATGTAACGTACAGTGGTGCTTGTTTCAATCGGCCGAACTTAGGATTCGAACTCAAGACCTCGAGATTACGAACCCATCGCTCTACTGAGTAAGCCACTGAAACCTTTAATTTGATATATTTTATGCATTTTAAAATCATTCTTCAAGCGTTACACATTAATTCAAAGATATTTAGAAACTTTTGATATAAAAAAGAGGTTTCATTCGATGTTTTGGAGAATTAACAATCATTGGAATTCATTTCAATGATTCGATCTGTGGCTCACTCGGTGGAGCGTTGGATTCGTAATCTCAGGGTTCTGAGTTCGAATCCCGCTCTTGGCAGCCGATTGATGCAAGCACCACTGTACGTTACATGTGCTTTGTTCACAAACACACGTAGGAGCTCCATCGCTGATTAGCATAACAAAAATAATATAGCATAAATATAGCGACGTTTAAAAAAAATTGATTTTGATATTATTTGGTACAAATAATCATAAATTCATAAAACAAATATTTATCGTCTTATTGTAATTTTATTATCAACTTTTTACAAATGTAATCATATAAATATATTATTGTATATAATGAGATATTTAAAAATATTATATCGTTGACAATAAGTAATAAAATAAAACAATTTATGAAATGGTATAAAAATATAATAAGTAAATTATAATTTATAACAAAATCAAAATAAAAGTTATTTATCTGGCACTTTTGAATAATTGGTGCGTAAAAAAAAAGTGTAATAAAAGGTATAACATGAGTTTATTTCCTTCAGTCTCGTGTATACTTTTTTGATCTTTGCATAACGAGTGTAATAATTAATAACGCAACATTTCCCTCCTCGATTCCATAGCTCATAAGCTACCTATAAATTGAATTTCTTTTTGAAAAGTATAGTTTGACAGCACGCAACGCGGCAAATATACATCTATATGTATATATACAGATTGGCATCTAATGGGGCTCGCAAAAGGCACGTGGCAAAAGGAAAAATCCCCATTTTCTATACTCTCTTCATAATCAAGTAAAAAGTGAAATCCAATTATACCGCAAGGAAGCTTACTATACAGTTTTTAAAGTATACATTACTTAGATTGCGGTTTGAAAAAAAAATGAAGTCTTGTGCAGGTTTTTAAATGTTTCGTTAAAACTTACTCCACGTAATACAAACGCCGCTGAGCGTTAAAGTAAATTGTCTTTAGCGTGATTCTCTTATATATCAAACACATTTTTATTTGTAGTTATTCGTGCGCAACTGACACGTCATACTTTTAATGTTTATTACGTATCCGCGCATTGACTTACATTATTTTGTTACGCGCGCACAATTACTTCGCTTCACTCAACCTATTGACTTACTAAAACAAAAAAAGAATATGGAAAACAAGAGCTTTCACCTTGTTAAAACTAAAAATTTTGTTTTTTACAATGTTTTACACGAGTAACGAACAATATAAAGATAATAATTTTACTCAATACAAATTTAAATGTTGGAATGCATGATCTACTTAATAAGTAGAGATTTAACTAAAAGATTTTTTATTTTTATTTTTAATCTTTTTTAAACCAAAATATATTAATTTATTTTTTTAAATAATTCATGCAGCATCAGTTGAATTTGCTCTTTTAAATTTTCAAGCAATAACCGATTTGTAATAATTAACTATAAAACTATTATTGTTTATTTTAATAAAAAAAATTAATACATATTGGTTTTTATGACTGGGATTAATTTCACTGCTTTTATAGCACTGTAACTTAATTAAATTAATATTTTTCATTTATTCTTATCACTAAATAGTTTCTAAATAATTATTTACAGCACACACCAATATCTATCACAATTTGTTTTTATCCAAATAATGCATACATTCTTAAAGATCAGATTTCGCAGCTCTTCCCATAATTTGAACTTTTGCATATGCACCTTTGCATCCACTATCAAATGATAATAAATCGCGCTTTACATATTCAATATCACTATTTGTTAATTTTACATTTGTATATTCTGCAGCATTTTTTATACATTTTATCAAAGCTTCATCACTCATTTTTATAAATCTCACTAAGGTGGGTTTCACATGCTTTTCTTCAAATTTTTCATGGATTATTGAAACTGATTTATCCAAGTCTAAGCTCTTTTTTAAATTCATGTCAGTTTCTTCAGTGTTGAACAAAGCTAAAATTAAAATGCAATACTTTTTAGCTTTTTTTTGAAGATAACTTACAAATTGTGCTGTATCTACAATGTCATCAGTTTTTAAATTTTCAAGTCTTATTAAATTACATTGACAAATCGATAATGATTCATAGGCTCGATTTTCTTTTCTATATATTGGAGAATATAAATCGACAATATTATAAGTGTCTTTTAGATTATTTTTTATGATTTCAGCAGTATATGATTTTCCAACGCCAATTCCGCCAATTAATATTAAAACATCAAAGCCTTTTTCATTATTTTTCTCAATAAAATATTTACTAAGCTTTTGAACTGCAGCATCTTGTCCATAAAGGCTATTTTTTAAGTCTTGTGGTATTTTGTTAATTTGAAAATGAGGGTCGCACAAATCATTTAGGAAATTAGTATTTACTAAAAAAATTGATATGTATACTCCTGTTAAGGAAAAAAGTATTATAAATATTAGTGGCCAACACTGACGTATATTTGTTATTTTTTTTTCCTTATTCTGGTCCAATGATTCAAGTCTTTTTGTTAGATCCGATGTATCATATTTTTCTGTATTGTCCAAAATATTTTCTGTACCCTCTAAAATATTTTTGTTTATCTGTCGAATAGAGTCTTTCTTATTGATATCACAATCATCAATAATTTTTTCATCATCATTAATATTATCATTTTTGGAAATATTTTCAGTCAAAATAGATGATTTCTTAGATCCAAAAATAGGTTCATTTATTACTTTATTATCCGTATGGTCTTGATTAATGATTTGTGATTGATTATTTTGATGTGCTACATCCATTTTTTTATCCTGTAACATTAATTTAGCTGGTGCTAGTATTTGTTTAGATTTAAGATGGTCTGTCATAGCTAAATTTTGATTTGAAAACGAAAATTGCTGTGAATCCGGTTGGGTAGATCTATTGCATTCTGACCATACTGAATTTTTTAAAGAATCATCTGCAGGCAACATAGCTTTCCAAGTACTTGCATGCTCTTCATTTTCAGATTTTAAAATATGTGATATATTTATCTGACTGTTTAAGATAAAAAAAATCTATGAATATTTGAACTTTATTTTTTTAAAATATTCAGATGATTGATGAATATATTACCTTGTTTTTGTTGTTAGATCAAAAATTTGTTCACAGCTGTACTGCTTAATAAGTTTTTCACTTTTTTTTGAATGTAATTCTTCTTCAATAATAAACTTTTTTGTTGATGATAATTCAGAATAGCTCGCTGCCCTTGTAAGTTTATAATCTGAATTTAAATAATTTGGAAATAAGAAGCGTCTATCCATTACATAAAAAATAAAAGGTATCTAAAAAAAAAAGAAGAAATTGCAACTATGGGGTAAACATAACCTCTAAAAATATATAAATATTTATTTTTGCAAATAAAAAATGATGAATATTTTAAATAAAATATAAAATATAAATAAAAATGGGCATTGTTTTAATATATATCACAAAGTAAATGAATTAAATACATACATAATTATACAAAATTATAAAGCACGAGAACGAGTTATCACTTCAGCACTTTACGAAGCCAGCCGTTAAAATATGTTGCTGAATCAATTCATGGTTTGCGCGCAAAATTTTAAATTATTACAATTCTAATATTTAATTTAATTATTCTTTTATAACGTATATAGTTATATATTCCAATTAAATTATCTCTTAGGTTAATTTATTTCATTACAAATATTACTTTTATTTTAAATTTTATTTAAGTTCTAAGTTTAAATTTTAGCGGAAGTAGACTACCGCCACCATATATTTTTCAAAATATTTTTAATTTTTAAATTTAACATTTTTTTACAAAAACTGAAAAAAGTCTTTTTTGTAATAGAATAGAATATTATTATTATTATTTGTAAATGTTAGAAAAATCATCAAAATTATAATTAAATATACGTAAATAATGTCTGATATTTTTGTTCAGAATGTTTTGTTAGTGTATAAATTATTAAATAATCATTTCTTTAAATGAAAGTTTACTAATATTTTTTAGTAAAATATATTAATTTCAGGAAGGCAAATTATTGGGCAGTGCAAAATTCAGGAGTGTTTAAAAGAGAATGTCCAAAATGAAGTAGATACAGTAAACTAGCAGGTGTCATTCCTTCTAATATTCTATATGAATTGTATCTTTAGACTTAAAAAAATGCAACTTTTTAAATCTTAGATTTAATAAAAATAATAAAAATTAGTTAATTACTGAATTTAACATAAAAACCTTTGAATCACTGCATAAATATTAAAATAACATAAATTCATAATATTACTTTTTGAATCACAGTTCTATTAAATTGATTTACGTTCTACTTCTAAATTACGCTTATATCTAACAGACTTTGGGTCAAGTATAGTCTAATCACAAATATATTCTAAAAGTTAACATTTTTTATTTGATTAGTTCCATATATAAAACTTAAATTCCATATATAAAACTTGAATTCGTAAATCCCTCTTCCCTAGACTATCAGCGCCATCTTAGATAAGCTAACCTAGTCTCTAGACTATACTCTTTTGTTTTATGAGTAATTCATAAACATATTTTTTTACTTTCACTTCAAAAATTCAATCCTAAATATTCTTTAAGAAACCGATTAGGTTCATGAATAATTGTTATTAGTGATTAATAAATGTGATACGAATGTGACTGTTGGTGTGACGTTAACATATTGTTATTGATCATCAATTTTTCTATTTGGTTATAACATCAATAGAAAACTAAAGTTCCGAATATATGTTATATATTTGTCGATCAGTCACGCAGCCGCGTACACATCATTGATAGGCCGCACGATAGAAGGCCAAGTACTACGCGTGTCTTTCAGTTCTTCAGAAGGCGTAAAAAGAAAATATTTTTTTTTTTTTAAAACGAGATTATATTATCGCATATACATACGAAGTCAATATTAAAAACTCAGTTGCAGCTGGTACATGACGACAAAAAAGGGTGGAGACAAGAAAGTATTGATATAACTAGTAAAAAACGCATTATTGAATTTCTCTCGTAATGTAAAATCATTGGTGTGTTAAAAATAATTAAAATATGTTAAAAATGAAGTTTAAATTTACTATTAGTACAAGCCTCTTGGTTATTATTCTTGTTGGTTTTACAACAGCAAGAATACACAAAACAGACGTTAAGGTATGTGTGTTCTTTTCAGTTAAAATCAATCATATTGAATATAATTAAATTATGTGTTAAGAGAACTATGACAATTATATAGTCTTTAGAAACATAACGTATTATATTTTTTTCTTACAGAATGATTATCGACGGTTTATATCATTAAGTACTTTTGGGTTTTACAAAAATGGAGTCTTAAATGTAAACTTTACAGATTTTAAGTTTTCACCTTACAATCAGAGTTCTACAGTAAGTTTAATGTTTATGTAAAGTTTTGTAAATTTGTTATTGAACTGCACCATTAATTCAGAATTGGAAATAATTTTAATCAATTTTAATTACAGTTTGGATTTACTTTGGATCGAAGATTAAGCGATGCTATGAATCCTTACATAGATACTCATGATAAATGCATGCTTCAAAGTTTAAATAGTCCAAAATCTGAATATGAGAGAGATGAAACTGCAGTTATATACTTTATTTTTGATTTGAAAAATTTACAGTAATAACTAAATAACTTATTAATTATGAAATCATAAGTTTTAAAAATAGTTATAAAATAAAAGATATAAATATATACTTTATATTTATTACAGAGTGAAAATCAATTGCAGCAATACTGTACGTTCAGTACACATTTATAAAGATCCCAACCTTATACATGTACCACGAATGAAAAGACGTTCTCTACCAGCAAGTCTAAGCGATACAGCATTATTTCATAGAAGAAAGAGAGACTCATACCCACATGGTAATGGATATTTTTAATTTAATAATAATCTAATAAATTAAAAGAATATTACATCAAAGCTGCCTGATGAAACATTTAACAATATAAATATTATTTAAATCATTTTGTTAATCTTTGGCATGAATCCAAACAGAATAGTTATTTTATTAATTATAATAAGAAAAACAATAATTAGATGTAGAATTTGGTAAAATCATAATTAAGTACACAAATGTAGCTACCAACCAAGTATATTGCACTTCTTATTACAACTATTTCGTCTTAATTAATATTGCATGACTTTTAATTAGTACCTATAATAACATTCATAAGATTCAAAATAGAATCTTAAGCAAGTAAATATTATTTTTGGGGCTTAAGAAGTTATTATTAGACATGATCTTGAAAAGTAAAGAGTAAACACTAAACATTGGCATCCAAATATTTGGTTCTTTTTTATTATTTATTTAAGAAACAAAAATATGTTTTTAGGTTGAAAAATATTTAAAATTTAATATTTTATTTCATGAAATATTAAATATCATTTTTTGTGTAATTCTAAAGATAGATTGTGCTCAATTTTATAAACTAAATAAAACTAATAGTTTTTGATTTTTAAATTAAATGATTGTATTTAGTAAGTGAAGGCTTTGTATTTTCATTGGCTTCTTCTTACATGTGATCAATTTTCTGATTTATTCTTACTTATCAATATAAAAAATGATAAGATTAGTCAAAATGAAATAATTCTAAATTTAGATTTTTTGTATGAATATGATTTTTAATATAAGACTGAATTTTTTTAATAAATCACAATTTTATATGTATAGAAATTCAACCAATGGATACTATGAAATTAGGAAATAATTTACAAGATACTAGTTCTTGTTTTCAAACATTACCATTGTCTGTAAAAGAAGTCCAAAATGAAAAATATTACAATACTACTTTTGCTATTTATGTTGCCAACGAAGAGGAAGAAGGATTGTATAACTTATATTTCCATAGTTGCCCTAATTACAAGGGCCGAGTTGCAGTAGATTTTTCTGTAAGAATCGAAAAAATTTTCAATATTCATTTTTTAAAATTTTCTATTTTAAAATGTATTTTATATTTATTTTCCAGGTGAAAATTGTAGAAATAAATAATAAAAATTATCTAAGTGCAGGGGAAATGCCATTACCTGAACTTTATTTCATGATGTCCTTACTATTTTGTCTTTCCGGATGTTTTTGGATAATGATTCTTAAACAGAGCAAGTATGTATCGGTATTATAAATAATTTAAAATACTTAATATAAAAAATTAATTTTTTTCTGTTTTAGGCTTCCAGTTTTTAAAATTCATTACCTTATGGCAGTTCTTGTTTTCTTGAAATCATTTTCATTATTATTTCATGGAATCAATTTTCATTTCATACAAACAAAAGGTGAACACGTCGCTGCATGGGCTATACTTTTTTACATCACGCATTTATTGAAAGGAGCTGTTTTATTTATTACGATTGTTCTAATTGGCACTGGTTGGACATTCATCAAACATGTTTTAGCAGATAAAGATAAAAAATTATTCATGATCGTTATACCCCTCCAGGTAAAATTTTCTATTTAAAAAATTTTTAAATTATAATTATTTTTTCATTGATATCTGTATGTTATTAATATTTTTATTAAAGTTTTTATGACTGAAAATTGCATTAATGTGTATAATTTCAGATATTAGCAAACGTGGCAGAGATTATAATTGAAGAAAGTGAAGAGGGTGATGTTGAACATAAGAGGTGGCGTGATGTGTTTATACTAGTCGATTTGGTTTGCTGTGGTGCTATAATGTTCCCAGTTGTATGGAGTATAAGACATTTGCAAGAAGCAGCACATATGGATGGTAAAGCTGCTGAAAATTTGCGTATACTGAAATTGTTCCGACATTTTTATATAATGATAGTTTGCTATATATACTTTACTAGAGTTATAGTTTATTTATTAAAGGTAAGATATTTTTTCAAATTTTTATCTTGTGCTAGTGAAAATTAAATAACGTTAATCTGTTAATTGTAATAACATTATTCTTCTTTTTAAAGATTACTGTACCGTTCCAATATGAATGGCTAGATGAAATGTTCCGAGAAATGGCAACTTATATATTTTTTGTTTTAACTGGTTACAAATTTAGACCAGCATCGCCTAATCCTTACTTTAAATTATCTACTGATGAACTGGCTAATGAAGATGACGAAGAAACTGACGTTGTGTAAGCTTACAAAATGCATAGAATTAATTTACTACGTAGAACGTAATTATTTTGATTTTAATAAAATTATCACAGTTTATTTTCTAGTGTTTCGGGAAACAGTGGCGTAACCGAAGGTCTTAATAAAGTAAGTAAAGTTGTAAAAGTTAATAGGCCAATGTCAGAAGTGCCATCAACTCAAGAAGAAAATGACAATCTTATTGGTAAACGGGAATCTTCACACGAATATGATTAAATATATTTTTCTATTGAAGAAAATGTAAAAATTATATAAACATCATAAATTTTTTTTGGTAAGCGCATTTGAAGAAGTCCATAAGAAATAAAAAGGCTTCTTCTAACTCTTTCATGGACGTTTAATGTGCGAGCTTCACATATGGGAACAAAGTAATAACCAATTTTTTTTTTATATCACGTATGCATGTTAAGTTATGAAAAAGTTAATGTACCTATTACAATATAATAATTTTTCATAACTCTACATGTATTTTGTTTTTATATAGATCTTACTAAGTTTTCCGAAGATAAAATAGACCTTAATTTAAGAGTACATAAAATAGTGACATTTTTTAGACTGATGAACAAAAACATTTTTCCAAGCAAAACTTTTGTAAGCAACTAAAACCTCAAAACATTCTAATAAAAGTAGAAAACATTGTTTTGAGGAAAATATTCTTTAATTAAAAATTATCTGAAGTAAGATTTAAAATGTTCCTAATTTAAGAATAATAATTAATAGATGTTACAATTTTCATTCCATATTATTTATATATCCTTCAAAATCACAATAAAAGACTAAAAATATTGTATTTATAACACTCAATTTTATATTTACATTCCATTACTTTTGAAAAACAAATCTTTTATGATTGGAAATAGTAGAGTGGTTTAGTACAAAATTTATCTCGTATCTATTTGTGAAAATAGTTATACTGGCTTGTCTCACTTAATGTAATGTTTAAAAAGTTATTTTGATGTACAATGTACTATATATACTTAAATTTTACATGTATAACAATAATACTTATTAAAACATATAAAATATTACTTGTATGTTAATGTTTATAATTATATGATTTTTTTGTTTCATCAATAATGATACTAACTATTTAATATTGGAATCAAGTTAAATTTTGATTGTTTTTACTTTATCAATAGTGTCAACCTTATTTATTTTAAAATAAATAATTAATATTTAAATAATATAATAATTAATTATAGAAATATAAATTATAAATAATAATAATCATTTGCATGTAATGTTTGAATCAATGTTTTTTGTAAAAAGTAATTTTTATCATGCAATAAGCGATATTTAATATATCTTACATTTTAATTGATAATTTAGTTATCTAATTAAAAAATGTTACTAAATGTAAATTGTAAGTTGCTGGCGTATGTATAATATTCAAAAATTTCTTGTATTGATTAAATCAACTAAATACTTATCATTTATAAAATAATCTGTTTAAAAACAAAAAAATTCATAATCTTAATTTATAATACATTGAATATTATGTGATAGACTCTTAAAAGTATAATTAAGTTTATGAAAATTTTATTGTGAATAGAATTGATTGTGCTAGTTTAAGTATTTGCGTAAGTTTATTTGAAGTGATCATGACAAATAAAATTTGAATTATTTATGACTTGTGCTTATTTATTTATTAGTATCCTTTTATCCTCATATATATTTATTAAGTTTCAGAGCTTGAAAATCGATATCACCATAATGTATTTTTCAGTCGTATACTTTATAAAATTTTTATTAATGAATCTGTAATGATTCAATTTTAACATAGAAGTTATCAGTGTAGCAAACGGGGTTAAATTGTTTATAATTAATTTCATGGATGGTGAAAATATTAAAAATTAAATACATATGTGTGTAAATATACATATATATATACATATATACACTCGTAAAATTTTAGTTTAATTCTTCTACTGTTACTAATATCCTTTTTTTAATAAAATAAGTATATGACTTCTATGTAGAATACCAATAATTTTAAAATATTTTATTGATAAAGAACACTTAATTTTTTTACGCGAGTGTGAAAAATGAATGTTTTTTATTTGTTTTACAAATATTTATGAAGATAGATAAATATTGAAACAATTTTTATGATTATTATTTATATTAAATACTTTTACGTTACTAAATTTTGTGTTTTCTTGTATTCATACCAACATTGAAAAATTATAATTTAAGGAAGATCATCAGTGGCTGAGTCGGTAGAGCCATGGATTCGTATTCTCAAGGTTCCGAGTTCGAATCCCGCTCTCGGCGGCTGATTGATACAAGCACCACTGTACGTTACATGTGCTTTGTTCATAAACACTCTGACGATCTCCGTCGCTAATTAACATCGTAATAATAGCATAAGTACAGCGACGTTAAATAAATTTTAAAAAAAGTTTTCTTTTCTTTTCTGTCATTATTTTATTAAAATTTTTTTTTATTTAAATTAATTATATAATATAGTGACTCAAAAAAGTATAATTTCATTATATTCAAAATCTTTACATTTATTTCTTGAATTAAAAAAAAAAACAAAACATTTTGGTAAAGGTATTATTCAATCTTTAGACTCTTACGTACGTTGCTAAAAATTCAACAGACAATCCGGGAAATCGATAAAGTTTTTAACGTTCTACAGCCGTTTGTCTCTCAACCCGCATTTACAGTGTCACAACTAAGATTAGAGGAATTTAATTACTAAGTATACTTGGGGAAAAAAAAGAAAAACAATGAAAGAATTAGTAAGTATTCGAATTTTTTCTACGGCAGTACATTTCTAATATCGTCTGTTCAGTTAATGTGTTATAATTTTTAATGTGTAATCTTAAAGTTCTCGCTGTAGTTTTTAAATATATATAAAAAAAGTCTGCTAATTAAAATGTAAGGTTGATAATTACCAAGTTTTTTAAATAATATAAACCATATAAAAATTTTTAAAAATGAATAACACAAATTATTTCGAACCATCTAAAAATCTTTGTATTTTACCATCTGTGATTGAAAATTATGAAGATCCTCGTATAAGTTACTTGAGAAAAATAAGCTATGGTTTTATATTACCAACGATATGTTTTTTTGGCATTGTCGGTAATATTCTTAATTTGATTGTTCTTACAAGACGTAACATGCGAGGAATTGCTTATATTTATATGCGAGGTAAGTTTTGATAATTTATTACCAAGATTTTCATAAAAAGTTACATTATTAAAGAAAAATAATGTATCCTGAGACATCTGAAAAAAGTGATGATTTATTTTAAGTTAAAGTTATTCAATGAACGGTTATAAATGTTTCAATATTCCCGTAAGAAAGTAATGCACTTATTTGTCTTCACTTCACTTAATGTCATCCCTTTTATTTAAATTTTTTTGCTGAGCCATGGATGCACTTATTCTTAGTTATGCAGCAACAGTCACTTAAAACTACTGATTTTTTAAAATTTAATCAAATAAAAAAATTAAATAAAATACATTTTACTTTACAACGAAAGTTTATTTCAATGGCTTTACTTTTTATTAGTCGAAGTTAAAACGATTAACTTACCTATCTGCATGATTGACAATTTCATGATTGGTAATTTTCATTCTCGGATGTAAGAGCTTCACAGATAAGTTAAAGAAACTCAAATTAATGAAATTGGATGACTTTTAAAGTCATTATTTAAATTACGTCAATTATTTAACGTAACTTAAGTAAAAATTGACAGATTTTCGAAAGTTAAATTTTTTTGTAAAACTCTTGAAATAAAGAATACAAATATTTGATTTTTAGTTTCTAATTTTAACTAGCAAAATATTTGAATATTTCAATTTAAAGCGATTGAGTAAAAATTTTTGAAAAAAATAAAAGATTAATGATATGGTCGAATTTTCATGCACTTTGGGCTATACTAATCTACGCATACACAATTATACACGTTGTATACTGTAAAGTAATATTATGAAAAAAAAAATTGTAAGACTTTTTTCTTTGTTTGTCACTGCCGGGAATTCTATGAACTCTCACTCACATTTGTAAGTTTCATATATACTTTCGTTATAATATTATTACATATTTACACACAAACACACAAATTCTTATTTTTGAGCTTTAAACTTAATTTTTTCAAACAAAACTTTTAACAATTCATCGTCCCATAACAAGTTATCATTTGAATTAAAAAAAAAATGAACGAAAAATTTCTTCAATTATAGAGTTGAAGTTTGGTAATTTAATAGTTTAATTCTGAGTGTTTAATAATAGCCAGTAAATAGAATAGCGGTTTAAACTGTACGTTGAGGCTAAAACAAAGACTCAACTTGATCCCTTAAACGCGGCTTACCACATCTCGACTATATCTACTTAAACAACATTTCTATCTCTTTTCCTTTTAGCTCTTAGTCCCTCCTCGACTGTAAGTCTAATACAAATGACCGCTCCATTAAACTTTTTTCTCCCTCTTCTCTATTTCAACTTCACCACAATAACAATTATGTACTTTCATACAAATGCTTTTCTTTTTTATTTCTAATTAACTTTTTTCCTTCCTTTTATTTTAATTATCATTTTTTTTATTTTATTAATTCGTTTTATTAATACGATAAACTAATCCATTACTTAAATTCTTTACAGGTTTTCTCTTTGTTGGAATTTTACTTGCGAAATAAAAAACGATAAAAATAAAAGGATAAAGGAACTGTGTAGATACTGCAAGGAAAAAGCCAAAGTAGTAGATACAAAAGAACTTTTTCTTTTTTTTTTTAAGAAAACTTTTCGTCTTTAGAAGTTTAACAAAAATCGCAAATCAAAAAGCTCTTTATCTGAATTCTATTAACGAAAAAGAACGTACAGGCTTTTAATTGAATAAACGGAAAACGTTACATTTTCAATGATGATGCCGTTTGTAATATAATAAAGAAGATAAAAAATAATAAAAATAGAAAGAATAACAATAATGAAAAAAAAGAAAAATAAATAAAAGAAGAGATAAAAGTAATATAAGTAGGGAAAAAAAAACAGAAAAATCGATTCTACTCGCACGCAATGAAGAAATATTACGCAAAGCAATTCGGTTTTTATTCGCACAATCTATAAAAATCAGCATTAAAGTTATTCGCGCGTCGATTTTATCGCATATTGACCCTATACTTTGTATACCATACATACCAGCCCAACGTGAATAAGCCAACCCCTAAAGAGAAGTACGAGCAGCCAAACGAAATTTATATTATCGTTGAATATATTTACATTTTCTATTGATATGTTTAGAAAGATTTCCATCTAGCTTCTAACAATCCATTTTCAGGAAAAATCGACAGCTATAATCTCATTTTATAGAACTAAAAATTCATATGATTAAAATTATTTTTGTTCTTCTATTTCTGGAATTGATAAGCAAGCTTTTGTTATTTTTATGTTTATGATTAATTAGAAATTAGATTATCTATCTTTTCTATGTTTATACTAGCTAGTTATTTTTTATGCAAACATTATTTTTTATTTGGTTAATTACGTCTGATCGAAATCATTTAATTACCTTACATACGAAAATATTGTTGTTTGTTTTGTAAAATTAATTACGTTTATTGATCATATATTGTAACAAATGAAATTGTATTATTAATTTTGACTTGAAAATAAATTTCAATGAATAATTAAGGTAGCTCGGATGAGTTACTTTATATCCATACATGAGGTTTTGTGGATGTAATAATTGTTTGAAATATTTCCAATACGGTGTTAACAAAATTAACATTGTAATAATATCTTAATTAACATACTATCATATGTTTTTCGATAAATTAAAAGTGTAAAAAATTTATTTTTTCAAAATTTGATTCCTACTAATGTCTTTTCTAACAATGTAAATATTACTTGTATTTATATTAAGGTTGTCATTGTATAATAATCATGTATATATCCTTGTAAAGCTCATCATGTTATCAATTTTTCAATTACAATTCCCATTCGAAACTAATACTTTTTTCAAAATTCAAACTTTATAAATGGATTGTTCATCAATTACTGGCGATCTAATAATATTTTGTATAAGAGTCTTTACAAAATTTTCAAATTTTTCATAAATATTTTCTTTTATCCAAACCTTCCTAATCAACATAGCATTAGAAAGCTTATAATTTCTATTTCTCTAATAAATTTATTTTAATAAAATTCTTATTCTATGTTAAAAAGTGTTCAAAAGCCACCTAAAAGTGCATTAAGTTGAAAATTTTGATATTTTACTGTCGATAATAAAGCCGAGCGTATAATCAAAGGGCTTTTACGATCGCGTGTAATATAACTTTATTACTATTTACATACAAAGGAGCCAATGTAGCTCGTTTTATTCATATTCCCAAATGATTTTCTATTTTCTCTTTACATTGTCGAAAATGCTTACAAGCCTTTTTTATTAGTACCAATTCATTAAATTTATGCAAAATTTACTGGAAAATTAGCTCAGAGAGGAAAACGATAAACATTTTCATTTATTAGAAACTAATTTGGAAAGTAATAAAGGATCAAAGGTTTTTTTTTTACTCAAATATTTCAGTTAAATAGTTACGCGATTGTTTAAATTTAATTACACGATAAAACAAAACAAAATATAATTTAATAAAATTAAAAACAATCCTACAATTAAATTAATAATAATATAAATAAAAATAATAATAAATAAATGAAGATGAACAGTCAGAGTGTCCTTATTTATTATCCCCCCGTAGAATTTGGAATAGGAACTTAAAAATCAATTCCGTTGAAGACTGAAAATAAAATAAAATGAATTATTGAAAGACAATCTGACTGCCCTTTAACACATAAAAAATCCATGACTGTTGAAAAAACCCTTACTTTGAAAAATCACTGTCCAATGTTTCGAACACGCTTCGGCTCATTTTCAAGAGATTCTAATAAATAATTTCATAAAGGTCATTGTTATACATTCTTTATATTATACCCTTAATAAACACAAGGTGAAGATTTCTTTCATTATTAATTTCATTCATACAAAAACACAATAATCTATTATTTTATTTATTGCCGTTAACAGTACAAAATTAGTTTAATCTGCTTTTGTTTTATTATTACATGCTTTCGGTTCGGCCTTAATTTCATTTAAAACTTTCCTTTTATAATTCAAATAATCTTGTGTATACGTAAATACTTTTATTCATCTTCTGGAGCTAATACTATTTTTTTCTATTGAATGCATCTCTTTACCATTTTCTAAAACTTTCTCCATTCCTTAAACCCATTCTGTTTTTATTGCTTTTCTATCCGATTCACAAACTAATACGTGCTGTAAGTCCTCTATATCGTCTTCGCTAAGTCTGCACATTTCGAGGGGCTATTCACTATAAGAAATCATTGACCACCTTCAGATGAAATCATTTGAAATCATTGAAATATTTTATTAAATTTTATGTGCACAATATGATTACCGAAATCAAAACTATTCAAATTGAAATCATTGAAATCAATGAATATTTTTGTATTTAGTTTACAATTTAAAATATTACCAGAAATATAATACTAAATATTATTTAAATATCAGATTAATATGAGCTGCTCTGATAAATAAAATAATTTTTGATTTTTGGGGAATAGTATCGATATATAATATATAGTGTGCATGTTGATGCGTGTTTATAATTTGTCCATACTTATTTGTTTTACAACTGTCAGTTCAGTTTAACTTTGTGTTTTCTGCTATGCACATAGCCAATGTAAGTACAAATCTAGAATAATTTTATTATTATTGAACACATTGTTGGTCTTTTTATTTACTAAAGTGATAAAAAGTTTTTGTTTTAATAATGCAATTTCTTTGTTTTTTTATTTTATTTTTGTGGTGTTAAAATATAGGTATTATTTTAATTTTTATATGATTCAATAATGACGATTTAGGGATTATAATTTAAAGTAAGCTTAACCTTCATAAGTATTAATTTTAATCATCTTGGAATGATTTTGGAATTATTTGAAATCATAAAAAATTTGCTTGAAATCATTTGAAATCATATGAAATCTGTAATCATTCTGACACTTTTTTTTAAGTGAATAGCCCCTCGGCACATTTTATCCGTATCTCTTATTACTTCTCTTTTCCATGCATCCATACCTGATACGTGTTCACTATTTTTTAATATTTCCTCTCTATTTTTTCCTTTTTTTATCTGTTGTCCTTTTTCGTATTTGTTTTTAAAATTTTCTAATATTAGTAAATTTGAATTTCTTCACTTATTTTTACTTTCAGCATTCTGTTTTAATTTTTAATTCATTTCTTTTTAATATTTTCTAAATTTATATTAAATTAATTTTCTCTTCATCCCCTATACTTCTGAATACTTTTTCCAATTCCTTGCTCTCGAATATTTGCATTTTTATTTTGGATTCCTTTAATTTTCTCTTTCAAATATATATTTCTTTTATCTTTTATAAAATAATTTTACCATTCCTTTAATACAGTTTATTACCTCTACTAATTTCAATTTGCTCCTTTTGTACTCTTTTTATTTTCTTTCTCAATAACTAAAAATATTTATTCCAAATTCATAGATAATTATTTTGTTAATAACATGGAATATTATAATAAAAATTTTTTTAACATTCTGTCTTCACACCACTTTCATTTGTATTCATGCTTTAACTTCTACTGCAAAAATCATTTCAACACTGAGAAAAATTCTATAGACAGACCTGATTTCGTAGAAAAATTACAATATAAATAGTAAAAAATGTTACATGCATAAGAAATATTCCATTGACACAAAATACATTTTTTATGTATATGTTAATATTTAACATATAAATAATAATGTTTATACAAAATCAAGTCTGTTTCACTGTCAAAATGAAATATAAAGACTTTATAAAATTTCTCATGGTAAAGTGTATCCTGAATAATAATTTCTTTTGTTAAAAAATCATAAATATAATTATTAATATTAAACAACAAATGCTAAAATTGAGAAAAATTTATATAGGCTAAAAAGTAAAATAAATATAATAGACCTTGAAAATAAAAAAATTCTGTATGTAATGTATTTTCTATTACAGGATATTCAGTAGCCTCGCTATTGGCAATATTTTTTTGCATACCGTTCACCCTGAGGGTTCTTATACACAAAGAAAGCGGCGGTTGGACTAACTGGTTCCAGGCTTTTTATCACGTTCATCTTGAGCTTTATCTAGGCAATGGTTTCCTTGGTCTGTTACATGTTATAAATACTTACAATTATATTTATGTACATTCCGTATATTCATCACGATAAAAAATGTATAAAATAAATTTTTTTTCTCTAGTTTTTATCTATTTAAAATATGTTTGCAAGCATTAAAAAATTTTTTTAATTAGCATACTAGAAATTTTACAGTTAGTTTTCATACTAAATTTTAATATTAATGTTAGCATACAATGAATAAAAAAATTATATGATAATATATAGTTGAACTATTGGGATTTTTTTTAAATTTTATTTAACGTTGCTGTATTTATTCTATCATTACGATGCTGATTAGCAACGGAGGTTTTCAGTGTATTTGTGAACAAAGCACATATATCGTATACAGTGGTGCTTATATTAATCGACCGCTTAGAGCGAGATTCGAACTCGGAACCTTGAGATTATGAATCCATTACTCTACCGACTGAGCCACTGACGACCTCATAAAAGTATATCTAATTAATTAATTCAAATGCAAAAAAAATTGTTGTTTACTTTGTTTAAAATTTATATATTGGAATTTTTCAATTTTTAATCATGTTTGATAATCCGGTAGTTCAACATTTTTTTTTTTATTTAAATTGTATTTTTATAAAATGATTATTTATATTTTTGTGAGTTTTAAAGCTCGTGCACAATTGATTGTTGTGCATAATTTGATTAAACATTGAAAACCTTTATAATAATGGAATTTGTACATGAAATTTAATTTTCTGAATGAAGTATATATCTCTTTAAACGAGTTTTATGAAGAAAGTTTTATGCAAAAACCTCTTTATTAAAATTACCTTGTAAATTTTAATCATAGCGTGCAGAGTGTATAATCAAAATTTTTTTGAAACACGTTTTAATTATTTACATCTCTGAAAAGAAAAATTATTTCGATATGGTTTGAAATTGAAAAGAATTTTTGATCAATACTTTCAAACATGTTACGTGAAAATAAAAAATAAGTGAAATTGTAAATTTGACAGGTCATCAGACGTGATCAGAAATATAATTTTCGTGATGTTCAAGAGGTCAGATTTAAATTCAGTATAAAAAATTGTTATGGAAATGGTTATTCTTATAAAGGATGGAATAAAAATGTAAATTTTACATATTCGTATTATTAATTTCTATTTTATAACTTAATTTAGTTACATCTTATGATCAATTAAAAAATTTTGAAATTGTTAAAATTGTTAAAAAAAGGTAAAAATTTAGGAGAAAAGAAATTGTTTATTTATATATATATATCCGTGTCTATTTAATCAATGTGTAATGATATTTCAGTGAAAAGAAAAAAAATAATATTTGTTTTTTCGGCTTACACTATAACTCCATAGACATCTCTATGACAAATTATCGTCCGTGGACAAAAAAATATATGAATAAGAAAAGATTGATGGAATACATAATGTGTGATATATGAAATTTTTAGGTGTAGGCGTGATGATGTTAACAGCACTGACGATGGAAAGATACGCAAGTGTATGCCAACCAGGTCAATATGGACGTCCTATTTGTGGACCACCTAAAATGACAGTTTTTCTTTTGCCACTCGCTACATTTCTCATTTATTTACCTAGTGTTTTTCGGGCCGAAATAAAAACTTGTCATCTTAATAAAATAATCTATCAGAAACGAGATAATGTTATTCTATTACAGTCGACTTTTTATAAGGTTTCTATAACAGTTTTGCAAGATGTTTATTAAAATGAATATAATAAAAAATTTAATATTTTTCTAAACAGGCATACAAAGTAATGTTGGAATTAATATTCAAAATTGGGCCAACGATTTTGCTAGCTGGTTTGAATTTACGTATAATGTTGGTATACAAAAGATCATGCGAACGTCGTCGGCGTGTACGTCGAAGCACTTATGAATCAAGAAGTTTTGCGGAAGAACGCAGACTCATGTTACTATTAGGAAGTACAAGTTTACTTTTCTTTATTTGCGTCAGCCCTATGATCATTCTTAATGTCACTCTTAACGAGGATAATCTTACGCTTTTTCCTTATCAGGTATAATTTGAATATATTGCTTCAACTATTTTAATAACACGTTTTTTGTTTTTCAAATCATCCTTATGTGAATTTTGTTTGTATATTATTGCTTAACTTCATTAAACTTTGCTCGAATTTGCCAAACTTTGCTTAATTTTCCTTAACTATGTCAACTATTCGAATAGATGTAGTTAAGTAAAGTTTCACAAAGTTGGGCAAGTCTAGTAATAATTGAGCAAAAATAAAAATTATTTCCATTAAGGATTTTTTTATTTTTCTATTTTATCATTAATGAATTCAAATAGATAATATTATTTATTTAATATAAAAAAGGAATGACTATAATTATTGAAAATTGTAATTTCATTTAATTTAAGGTCTTTCGAGCTTTAGCTAATCTACTGGAAGTAATAAACTATTCGATGACATTTTACATTTATTGTTTATTTTCCGAAGACTTTCGCAAAACTTTAGTACGTACATTCAAGTGGCCCTGGATGAAAAGCCCTAAACGAACTGGCCAGCGCAGACATTCAGAGCTAAGAGGAAATTCTCGAGTTTCTCCAAAAGGTACGAGCACTCCAAATCCTGGAAAATTTGATATCTATGCTAACAAAGACACGTCGACTTCTGCTTCGTCAAGAACTACTTAATTTTAATCTATAAATATTACCATTTTCATACAATTATTGCTTCAAGTACGCTTAATGTTTTATATAAATTTACAATGTAAATATTTTTTTTCACAATTTATTGATAAGGATATTTTTTTATATTTAATAATTGAAGATACAATCTGGTAAAATAAGAATTATATCGACAAAGTTTCGAATAAGTTATTTGAATAACTAATCGATTGTTACAACTTTTAATTAATAAGTGAGAAAATTTCTAAGATTACGTGCTATAAGCTTTTATACTAAGCATTAGAACAAATATAATGTAAATATAGACGTAATAAAAAAATTTAATTTGGAAAATTAAGAAGGATCGTTATGTCCAAAAATGTCAGATTTTGTTTTGATAAAAGTAAATAATATGCATAATTAATTCATTTATCAAAATTCATGATCAAATGAAATTAAGGAGAAATAGAAAAAGTCGTAAAAGAAACGTGCCTATGCCTTTATTTTCATCTTGAAGAATATGTCACGAGGTTTACATTTAGTTATTCAAACGAAATCAAGTCGTAAATTATGTAGCAAAAAAAAGGAAAGAAAAGAGACAAGATCTTACTAGTTCACGATCGAAATGTTTCTCTTCTTATTTTCTATATTTTTCCTTTCTTACTCAATTTGACAAGTTTGACCTACTTTTTTTCTTAGTTTGTATCACTTTCTTATCTCTCCCGAAAAACTTTGAAAATTTAGTTTCGTATGTTTTTCAAAAATGCGTCTGCTTATCCATGCGTTGGGTCATCTTCAATTACATTTTGTTAAAACATTATATGTTATCTTTATATCAGATTTTTTATTGCTTGTAAATATCAATAAGATGTATTATTATTATTTTTTTCCTACAGCTGATTACATTACTGTACTTTTTTTCTGTCTTTTAAAAAGTCTTATATTTCGTATAGAGACAAACAAGTTTGCATAGTTTATGCATTGCATCCAATATTCATAACATGTAGGTTGAATTATATCATTTTTTTTTTATTTTTTGAACAAACAAAGTATATAATATTTGTTTTAAAATCAATGTAATAAATATTGCGAAAAACAATAATGTCAGATTATTATATGTTTTAAAACTGTTGAAAATTGCAAAAGTTAGAAGTAAATATTCAATGATTTAATAAAATCTGCGCTTAAAGAATTCTTTTTCACTTTGTTCACTTTTCTAGAATAAAAGCAGAATTTTTTATTGATTTGGACACTTTTATGATATGAGTTAAAATTATGTTATCAATAAAAATTGAAAATTGAACATTATAAAAGTTGTGAATATCAAATAAATATAATATTTTGTCGTTTACAAAAAAAAAATTATAAAAAGACCACAGAAATCAAATTTTGATTCACGTATATATTCTAATTGTATATACTAAAATCTACATAATTTTACAGATTTTAATTTTTATTTCAAGAAACATTAAACTTTTTTCAATCATATAAGAAATGCGTTATTATTGAAAAATTTATTTCTGTATTGAGCAAGTTCAACAATAAATTTAAAGTGTATAATATATAATACCTATTGTAGTAAATAAAAATGCCGAGATTCATTTTATTTAAAACAAAACCAAACAATTTAAATAAATAAAAAGATCTAAATAAAAAATCTTCAGAAAAAGTATAAGAATCGCAACTTTTTAACGAGTTTACTTAACACCTTACACAAAGTCTTAGCAAAGCGACCTCTTTAATCAAAGTTTATATTAAAATATATAAATTATAGACTCATATAATACTTTGACTTAGCGCAATAAAGTTTATTATGCGTCGTTCGCACTAGAGGGAAATTATCGATCAACCTTTGTACAGAGTTTACGACAGTTTCAACATTGTTTCAAGCTATATACGTAAAGGTAAAAGAATATGCACACATTTAAAGGGACCTTAGCCTCAATTTGCGGTTTGTGTACAAAGTATCGCGAGATAATGCATCTTCATCTCTCCATTTTTTTTCCGAACCTTTTTTTTTCTCCTTCGTAAGTGGCACCTTGTTAAGTATATATTGTTATTGAAAAAAAAGGCGAGCCATTGAATTATTTAGGGTTGAGTTATATTTTTCTCGATAAGCCTTTATTTCGTTAAATAAATAACGCTAAATAAGTAAATATTATATCTTTTATCATTTGTTTGCTAAATAAAAATATACAGAACGTTCTTTTTTCTAATTCATTGTTTACTGGATTTATGAATAAACACTCTATCCCTGATAAGTATAGTTTATCATGTGAAACTCTGATTTCGTAATACGATACGTGTGCCTTAATTTGGTCATATAAAATAAAGAAAAATATTTATTTTCTTCTAGACTTGTTATAATAAGTGGCACCGTATAAAATATTGTTCTATATATAATGAAAGTATCTATCCATCATATCGTATAAAATAATCATTAATTACAACGTCATCTCTATACAAAGATCTTTTTTATATTGTGTTATTTATAAGATGTATACCCCTAAATATATATGTTTATGTTAAAAATTATTTGCTTAATAAATTATTAATAAAAGTATTAAATTTGATGGTCATCGCAAAATGTTTCAATAAATTATGATATTCTTTTGAAAGAAATTAAAGGTAAATAAGGAAATTGAAAGATGAATAAAAATAAAGCTTGAAACAAGTACAGGAAAGACATAAGCCAGCCGCGGGAAACATAAGTCGCTAATGAAAAGGAATCGCGCTGTGGTCATAAAAATCCTCGTAGTCTCTGAGCATGAACATTACACAAGCTTTTTCTTTTTTTTCTCTCCTTCTCTTCCTCTTTCCTTCTCTCTTTCTCTCTCTCTTCATCGTTATAGTTTTTAACGAGGCGAACATTTCATTGTCTTGTATAATAAATGTACAACGTCACGAACAGGAGCTTACGCACGTTTTAATAACTAGCTTTTTTTTATCATTTATTTTTTCTTTTCTCATTTTTTTAATTAAAAAAATAGAGATGAATGAAAAAAAAACTTTTTTTTTTTCATATTCAGTTTTAAATAAGAAAAGATTGGAGAAATTAATCATTTCATAATTGATCGATTTATGATAAGTAAATTTCAGCCAATTAATATTGGACTTTCTTGGCTTAAATGTCATTTGCAACAAGAGTTCATTATGTCTTGTAAGTCTGAAACTTTCTTAATTACGTTTTATTATTATTTATTCAAAACTACGCTGTTTCTAAAAGACTTAATTAAAATTAATTTATGGATGTATTTAAATTGTGATTTCTTGTACAATAGTGATAAAAATGAGAAAATAAAACATAGAATAAAAACAAACTTTTTTATTTGAACTTTAATTATAAAGTTTTCCTGAAATTCTTTTTTTTTCACTCAAAGTTCAAAAAGTACTTTAAAGATCGAAAATGTTTTATATGAAATTTCAATGTACGCATATTCAAAAACAAAATATTGTTTAAGAAGATGAAAACATAAAATAATATTCGAGAATACGCAGGTAAAGATCTTAAAAAAAGTTTTATCGCTATAACCATAATCCGCAAGGAAAAAAAAGAAATTTCTAGAGGACGATATAAAAAAAATATAAAAAAACTTTTGTTAGAATCCTTCTTACTTGGAAACGATTGACTTAAAGCTTTTGACTTTTAAGTATTTAACAATTATGAGAATAAAAAGTCTAAATTCACATTATGTATAAAAGTAGAATTTTTTTCTTTCCGAGAAAGTAATGCATAAGGATTACTTGTATAACATAAGCGATCCTTTTAAGAGAAAAAATTGATGATGATAAAAATGAAAATATATAAAGAGAGAAAAAAAAACGAAGAGTGTTAGAAAGTGGGATGAAAAGTACTAAACGGGTCGATAGAAAAAAAAACTTGAGGGTAAAATAAGTTTTGTCTTGTTTTAGCTATATATATCTATGTGAATGAATATAAAAATTGCTTAAGCCCATGCAACATGTTCTCTTCTTTGTTATACAATAAATTTTCTTTCCTTTAACGTTTATTACATCAGAATATTCTATATTATTATATTGCTTCAGCTGCGAATTTCAAAGTAACGCATTTGATTTCAATTGTAAATAGTATACACATATTAAAGCTTTATATAGTGGCTCTTTTGCTTTAGATGAGCTCATCGAATGTTGACTTCTGAATTGCTGACTCATCAAGAGCTTAAGAATTTCTTAACCTTGTATACTCTTCTTTAGTTTTTTTTCATTTTTTTCTTTAGTTACTCTTAAAAAAAAATATCTGCCACTTTGTTATATACTCATCCCAACGTTCCATTTATTTGATCTTTTTTTCTCTTTCTTTTCCCCTTGAAATTTCATGATAAACTTTCGCCGCTTCACTGTCAGCTATATTCTATAATATTCAATTTGTAAATATTTTCCGTTATTAATTTCAGACCATTAAAAATGATGAAATTCAATTTCTGCAAGGGACATATGTAATATTACGTTATAAATTTCGATTGACACAGCTTAATTGCGTGAAATTAAATATTTTTCAATACCAATCGAAAATCATATATACATACATATATATATATATATATATATATATATATTGAGAAAATTGAAAAAATATTTGAACGAACGTCATAGTAGTCATCACTGTGAGTATAGATATTTGACATCATAAATTATTCGTTCAAATTTTTTCGATTAAATATTATTAAATGAAAAATCATGAAAGTAAAGTAAAAAAGGAATTATTTAGAAAATAATATAAAAAGTAAAAGCAGTTAAATCACGCACTAAATATGTTTACAAATAAGCGCATAAAACAAAGATTGACACGAATGAAACATAAAGTTGTGAAAGCAAATAAATATAATGAAATTTCAAATTTAAATATTATTTCATTATCGATATTAATCCAATTCAAATGTCCCATCCATCCAATATAATTTAATAATCGGCAATTGGTTATTATGAATTTTATTATATGTTATAATATTTTCAATAATTATGAATTTGCAAATACAATACTTTGAATTAATAAAAATAATCTGCTACGGATTATTATAAATTTTATTATATGTTATAATGTTATAATATTTTTAATGATAACGGATTTGTAAACTCAATACTTTAAATTATAAAATAATAAAATGTGTACAAATATAAAAAGAAATTTAATCAATAATTGAAAGTAATCAATTTTAATTGTCGTAAAAAAAAATATTTTTATAGGATATTTCTAAAATTTGATTGTCCATTGTAAAAATAAACAATTACGATTTTATAGATATAACATATAGCTTACTACGTATATAGATAGTATTATATATTTTTTGTTTTTATTATAAGTAAAATGTGAGGTTACACGACGAGAACAAAAGGTCTTTTCAGTTTAACGAGCTATAATACAAGCCCAAAGGCTAATTTTCATTCTCTCGTTTCTCTCCTGACGAAGTAAAAAGGGAAGTATCCCACTAACAAAGTGTTACGTGCAAGTAACTATATATATACGCGAGATGAGAAATTTGCATTTTTTTACATAAGTAGAAGAATAAGAAAAAAAACTTTTGCCTTCAACAAAGATTCTAACTGTATCTAACACTAAAAGCTTTTAATGCTGTCTGAGCAGACTCGCACTCTTACTACTTGTAAATGAAACGACACGTTTACTATTCTTTAACTGTTTCTTTCTCTCCCTTTCTTTCTTTTCTTCTACGATGTATATAAAGTAAAATACGTGCAGTTATTTCAATTGTTGTTTTTATTACTGTACGCTAAAAATAATAAAAATAAGTAAACAAACGTTAGATTTTATTACTATTATACGTGACTGGTTGAAAAAACATTTTCTTAGTGTGACAATTAATGCTATGCGAGACCATTAAAACTACATCGCTTCACTGCCATGATAATACAACATTTAGATACTTGCTGTTATTTATTTTTCTTGTTTGTTGTGTTATTTTTATTCATCTTTTTTATTTATCTTTTCTCTCTCTCTCACTCTTTTTTATTATTGCAAGCTCGCGCGTATACTTTTTTTTCTTTTAATTGTGTCTAAAGTGATGCGTGCAAAGCACCACTGCTGTTGGATTTGCCGCGTTGAATATTTCATGAAAAAAAAACAGTGCGCCTTGTGCTTGGGCTTGCGCTTTTTTCTCTGTGTTAACAGTATTCCTAATGATAGACCATGAGTGTAAAGAAAAAAAAATTAAAACGTTAAAAGACTAATCTTTTACGCTGCTTTAAGCTCCTTCAATTATCTTAACTTTGTTAGCTTTTTTTCTCTCTAACGTTGCATAAATAATGAACTGTTCATTTTTATAATTTTTTTCAAGCCATGTTAATAATAAAACGCGTGGAAGTTTTGATTAAAAAAATTTTTTTTCTTTTTTTTTAACGCAATGCTTATTATATAACTTTTAATATTATTATTAATATAAAATTTGTGTCTTTGTGATATTTTAAAAACCTTTGATAACGTTCTTCAAATGCCTGTTAAAGAAATATGGTAAAATAATATAATAACGTAAAATTGAAAAGAAAATATTCAATTATGTTGTTTAAATTACTTGGTTTAATTAAAAATAATTATATTTCTACATTTATTTTTTTTATCACATTCTGTATTTTTAAATATAAAATGTATACATAAAGACATTGTGAATGCGCTTGAATGATAAGCAAATGAAAGATTTTAATTTATTGCTCTTGTTTATTTCTGAATTAACAAAATTATGATTCGTTAAAATAATTTAATTCTATTGTTATTTTCGCTTGTTTATCAGATCGTAAAGATTAACTTAATTATTTTAATTAGACTCCAATAAATCACTAATTATAACTATTTTGAAATCTTAGTTCGTTCATGAGCTTAGTTTTCTTTTTCTTTACTCTTCAGACATCAACAGTTGAAACCTTTATTTATGATTTTCATTTTCTCAACCCAGCGTACAATCTCTTCTTCCCTAATTATTTCTAAGATTTCTTTTTTTTTTCTTTCAACTAGCAATTACGTTAAAAGCATTAAATGTTAAGAGGAGGAGAAAAAAAAGCTCAATTGCCTTGCGTTTTACTTATCGTCCTTTTAGCAAATATCCCTATTTATAAAATATGTATATACATATAGATTGTTCTTTTACTTTCTATAATGTCAATGCCAAAGAAAAGGCTATAAACAAGCAAGAAAGCGTAAGAGAGAAAAAAAGAAAGAAATATATATTATTATATATAAAAAAGCTTAAGTCTTGTACGCTCGATTAGCTTGAAATGGGATAGAAGATTCTTTTTTTGTTGAGAGTAAGGGAGATTATTAGATGAAATTCGTTTTATAATGAGTCTTTCTCACGGACTATGTATAAACAGACATATAGATGTGTATAATAGTTGGCGACAATACGTCGGTGGGGTGTTATGTGTATAGATATATATGCATAAAGCCCTTTATAGTGAGTCATATGCGCATGAGTGAAAAAAGCGAGTTAGAGAAAGGGTAGGTAAGTAAAGCTCTCGTGGTTCAAGCCAACTGCTGCAAAAGCTCAAAGCTCTAGTCCGACGCCCAGCGCCGCGACGCTATGACGTCAAGTCGAGAGATATGTCATTTGTTACTCGTTATACGTTAACAGTTAAAAAATTTTTAATATAGTACTTGTTAAGATTAAATTTACAAAAATTAAAAAAAAAAATTATATATATACATATGTAAGATAAGTTTAATTTATGAGATGAGAAAGTGCCAGTTTTTTTATGTTTTAATAAAACTTTAGTGCTTTTAGCCTATTGTCGAGCTTTTTTTCTTTAAATATTGAGAATAAGAAATCATTATATTTCCGTCCTATCTATAAGAGAAGAATAGAAGCCTATCATCAACTACGAACGTTTTAAGATTATACCCGGTCAGCTGAGTTTTTACTACATACAGCATCCTATCTATGTATTAGATTTTTTTTTTTTTTTTTTTCATTTTCTTTCTTTATATTCTTATAAGAGTTTCATATACAGTATTTCTTCTTTCTATATTTTTTTCCATTCATCTTTAGTCACTTCTCTTTCATTTGAAATGATTCATTTGCCTCGGGCTAACCGCATTTCTTCTTTCAATTTTTTTTTTTTTTTAATTTCTACTTTTATCCTCCCCCTGCACTCTCCTCTTTTTAGACTGGACTTTCTCTCGGAGCGCTCTATGCTAATGCGGCTGGCTGCATAGCACATTCCTCTCCTTTTCTTCTTTTCTCTTTCTCTCTTTCTCACTTTCTTTGCGGATTTTCAAAGCAAGCTCGGATGCTTATAACGTTTCGTCACTAATTGTGCTTCACAAATCTAGTTTTTTTAATTCTCAGCTATATATTTCTCTAAGATTTATTGTATTTTTTGCATTTCTGTAATTTTGAACATTTTACCTTGGAGAATAAGCATTTTTAAAATTAATGTAGAACGAAAAATTGATTACAAATTGAAATATCGAATTTTTCATTTGTCGTATTGAATAACATCACCGGTAACAATACGATAAGGCTCTTAATGCTATATACTTATACGAAGATATCATTGTATATAGTTGTAAAGTTATATAGAACTGTAGCTTCAAGTGCTGTTATCAATGAATGACAGCTGACTCGTACACGAATACAATAGTAAACGCACGAGAAATAATAATAAGAAAAAAAAAGAATACACGATACGTCATTAGTTTTCATTTATTTTTTATTTCTAAAGAAGATGTGGATACGATAAAATAATAAAATGGTAGTTTTTTTATTTTTCAAGCGATTAGATTATTTAAAAATAAGTCAAATGAAGAAAAATTATGGCATGTGTTTAAATTCTTTGTAAACGTAATTTAATTAATGAAGATAATTAAAGGTTATATAATGATCTTTTTTGTGAGTAGAAAAGATGTTTTTAAAAAGATAGCCATGCAATTTCTCTTCATTATTCCTCTTACTTATTTTGTCTTAGTTTCCACAAAGAGAAATGAAAAGGAAGAAGTTTAAATTCTAATGACTATGAGATAGAATGAAGAAAAAAATATATAAAAAGAGAGAGAGAGAAAGAAAGATTATATACTAAGCTGTTAAAAGAGATGAGAAATTGTCGTGTCAAGTGGCTTTTGCATAATCGTTAGATTTGCCGCCGGCTATGGAATGTATGATACGTGTTTTAGAAGAGAAAGTAGCTCGAAGGAAAAAAAAATAAAGAAGAAGAAAAAAAAAAGGAGATGAGGATGATACTCGCTGCAGAGGTTTTTTAGATTGTGCATTCGTTCTTTGACGATTTTTTTTCTTTGCTTCTTTTTTTTTTTGGTCCTCGTGTCGTTCGAGAAAGCGATGCGAAAAAGAGGAGATTCTTGAGAGAAAAAGAGAGAGAAAAGTCTTGGAAAATCAAATACTCACCTAACCTAAATCCTTATATTCTTTTGTTTTCACTTGCATTGAAAAAAAAGAAAATATTCTAGTTTTATTTGATTCGTTTATTTTTTTTTCTTCTTTACATTATTGTCATAAATTAAATGCTTTCACCGTCATTACGGACTCAAGTTTTTAATCAACTAAGCAAACACTAAATTTAACGCTGAATATTTGATCATTTATCTTCGTGAAAATTTACGTTCCTTTTCTCGTTAGTTTAATTTTTACTACGAAAGTTGGATATTTTTAGATAACAATTAAGTCTACCAAGGGATAATTTCTAAAATAGATCTTGATAAAAAAAAATTTATCGCACGATGAATGCACTGTTAAAAAAATATGAAATTTAATGCAAAACTGGAAGCTTGCTTCAAATATGTTCATGAAAATTAATGATTTTACCGTAATTTTAATGCGAAATTGCATAAAAATTAATAATTTTACCGTAATTTTAGTGTACAAATGCATGAAATTTAAAGTAAAAATTTAAAATTTCATAAATGCACTGGAAGCAAAATTCAGTTTTTTTAACAGTTTTTTTTAACAAATAATATCCAGAAAATATTAAGAATTTTATTCACAACATTAAATCTGATCATAATATCACTATGCCATCACATTGTAAATACATGATACACATTTATTTGAATTTTTTTTTGTCTTTTTTTGCAGAATCGCATATCAGATATCATCCAGCAGTGTATTTCAGCAATATAGAGAAAGCATGGACTGCTATAAATGAATTTAAAGCTTAGAAGTATTCATCTCAGTCTGCTGTGTTACATAAATGCATCTCTCGTACAATCTTTGTAAATAAATAACAAGTTTATCCTAAAAAAGAGAAGAGAATTGTAGATATATTCAATACATATACACATGGAAATTTAAAAAGAAATCAAGTACGCTGTAAAATTGTTATTTTGAAACGTTTAACAATGCAAATCAAGTGTTTAAACATTTGCAATAAAGGTTAAGTCGAAAAAAATAGAATAAATAAAAACAAATGGTGAAATAAAACAAAAAAAAACTAAAGAAAAGAAAACAATAATGTAATAATTAAAAGAAAAACCGGAAAGTAAAAAAGTATAAAAATAGTTCAAAGTGTTAAATTTAAAAAGAAAAAAAGCCTTTGTTCGCTTGCACGAAAAAAATTAAAAATAGAAAGAAAATAAAGAAGAGAAACATAAAATAAAGGTACTAAACAATTAAGGAAGTTAAAAATCGTGTATAAAGATAGTGTAAAATAGCAAGTGCATGAAACAGTAGACGAAACATAAAAAAAAAAGAAGAGCTCAATGGTAGGATCAACATTTGATTGAGACGACTTTTTTGCAGCTTAAGCTTTACGAGCGTAATATATAAAAAGTAAAACTGTGTGACACAAACCAAAAAGAAGAAATTGTATAGACTTAGGGTTGATTGAAACCAGAAAGTAAAGAAGAAAAAAAGAAGAAGAATAAGAAGAAAGAAATAAAAGAAAACGAGGTGGCGAAACAAACATGGGCAAGAAGAATAGTAAACTTAAGCAAGACACTATCGACCGACTGACGACGGATACTTATTGTAAGTACTTACTTTACCTATGCCTCTCATCTTTCCTTCTTTTTTCTCTTTCTTTTATATTGGTACATCTAATCATCTTGATTTACTGAAGCATTTAGCTATCTTATCTTTTTACTTAACTTTCTTCACTAATACTTCTATTAATTATCATTAGGGATTTACCAGAAGACAGCTTTAAATTAAGTTGTTCTTTTAGGGCCGTAATGATACAAATGATAAATAGATACTCCATTAAATGATATAAAAACTAAAAATATAATCAGTAATTAAAATTGGTATTATTTGTTAACCTTAATCTAATATAAAACATTTAGTATTTTGTTTGATAAAAAAAATGAAGAAGAAAAAAAAAATAATAAGGTTAAGTAACAAGTTAGAGTATCACGTAGTACAAGGCCGTTTACATGCTTGTAAAAAAAAAAGTCAAGAAGCGGTGAGTCAAGGTCTTTTCTTCCATCTTCACTTGAAGAATACAATTGTTTAGACACATCTTGGTGTCTCGGATAGATAAAAAGCTCTCGTTCTTCTGTTTTTTTTTTCTTTACTTCTTCTTAGTTAAATCCTTAAAATGTCATTTTACCTCGTTCTGTAATAATTCCACGTAAACTTGGATTACAAGTTTCTCAACAATTTTAGAATTACTTAAAAGTTTAGATTTTCAAAAACTTATCTTATTTCATAATTTTATGCGAGCATTATAGAAGGTATTAAAATTTTAATAAACTTTTTATATTATATATTTTACTATATAGTTTGGTGTGAAAATAAAGAAATCGATTTCCTAAAAGTATAATTTAAACAAAAAGCTATATTGCGTTATAGTCATGAATAATTCTAACAGTGCAAACTGAACAATTATAATTATAGTCTAATCCATACGCTTAAACTCTATGATATGACTTTATAACTATAAGACGAATAATATTATCATAATTTGCAACTTATTTCATTAAAGTAAAAATGTTTGTTTGATTTTTGTATTATTTTTTTAAAATACAATGTTTTATCTTAAATCTGTTTGTTCTTCCTATATAGGTATCATTTGACGTGTGTAGTTAAGAAGCTATAAATGACTTTTGCATTCTTAAACACCATTCTTACTTTTTTAATTGGTTAGCGTCCAAGACCTAACTCTCTCAGCTTAAATTCATTAAAAAAGAATTGATGAAAAAAAAAATTTTTTTAACCTTCATCTTTATTTTTTTTTCTCAGCTTACTTATAATTATTTATTAATGCGTACTTGTTTAAAGTTAACTTGGAAAGTAGGTGCATTTATTTTTCAATAGTTCATTGCTGAATATTAAAGTGAACTTGCAGAGTCTAAAATAATGTCAGAGATCAATATTAATATTTGTTAATAAAATAAAAGATAAGATGTAAAAATAAAAGACAGTTTTAGATCATTTACATTGTTACGATTAATATTGATTAAAAAATATTCGTTTTTAATTTTAACTTACATTCGTTTTGGGTTAAAATGGGCTTGAGCTTTAATAAACCGTATTATTTATTGATTCATCTAAAAGAAAAAAAAAGCTCGGTAATTTAAATGTTAATTATAAAGAAAAAAAAATAAATATTTTAATAAATGATTCGAGAAAAAAACGAAGTTTATAATGAGCTAGAAAACGAGATTGAAAATAAGGCCAAACTTTAATAAGCTTTATTATACCTTAAGAAACTTATTTACACTCTATAAGAATATTTATTTACATAATTTTTTTCATCAAAGTAAAAAAAGGGTATTATTTATGAAAGCTCTCAAAATATTGAAGTTTGCATTATTTATTATTTCATAAGAATATATGGATATATGTAAATAAAAAATAACCACACACATAAAAAGATATGTGTATTCAATCTCTTATTTTATTTTTTTCCTCTTTTTTATTATCTTTCTTTTCTGTTATCGAATGATCGATTAAAAGTAAAGAAGAAAAAAAAAGTACTGAAACTAAGGAGCATAAAAAAGAAAAATAAGATAAAATAAATAAAAAGATACTTAGGTCCATCCGAGTTACTTTTAGGCTTGTGCCAATAGCTAACGAACTCTTTCTTTTACTTTTCTTTAGCTTGAACTCGTTTAACTATAGCACGATTATATACACGCACGGATGGCTGAGCGTCAATCGCTTTGGAGCTTTTTCATTCTCGGTCAATTCCGCTTCAGCGTCTAGATATATACACGAGCAACGATATTCCCAAGACACAAATTTATTATATATATACGCAAATCTATATACATAAAAGTAGATTTTAAACTGTTATTTTTTTTTTGTTTGAATGCCTTGCAAATACTTTACTCTGGTTTTTCATTTATTCAACGATTTCAATGCTGCTCAGATTGACCTTTTTATTTTTCCTCAAAATATAAACCAGTTGATTTTATAGAAAAATATCAAATTTTATTACATAATAGTTTATTCAAATTATATTTTTTACGTTCATGTTTTAAAAATATCATAATCAAGTTTTTTTTATAAATCATTGAAAACTTTATCTTCATTATATTTTGTTTAAATTTTATTTTAAAATTAAATTGGTTTTAAATTATTTATTACTTACGAATTTCATAACACTAAAGCTCCTTTTCTTCAATTGCGTTCCAAAATTATTTATTTTTAATTTTCTTAATTGTTTTCGTATGTATAGATTTTTTTGCAATTTCAATTTCAAACTTATAATCAGCAACCTAAAACTACAGTACCACCAAGTTTCGCAAATAAATTTCAATAAGTCTAGAATTTATTAAAGCTGTTCGTTGAAATCCCAGAGTGACTAAAGGAGCAAGAAATAATTTGACATAATTGTTTAAATTAATAAATAGTTGAAAACAAATCCTTTAATGATAAATATTTAATTGAAACAAAACTAACATAATCGCTTACACAATTATACTAATAGTATTATAAAAGTATAGATGGAGTATTAAATAAAATACATGTTTCCATGTATGATCGATGTTTTTTTATTCCAGTGCAAGAGAGAGAGAGAGTTACGGCATAAAGTCATAGAATGAATTTTTAAAAAGCGCCCTAGGTTATGCATAGAATTTGTAAAGACACGTTTTACACATTATATATAGAAAGAATACCGTAAAAGTTATAAAAAACAAAGAGAAAAAGTGGAAGGATCTATAGTTGCTACGTGTCTTTGGTGTAAAGCGGAATTGTATAAAAGTTGATACAAGCAAATATATAAACGTATATATTTATATAGAAAGAAAGCCGTATGTACGCGACTAATAGACATGAAAAAATAAACGAGAAAAAAAGAGGAATAACTATACCTTTTTAGATTTCTATGTAATGCATACATACAGAAGAATAAAAGTGCAGGTTAATAACTTACATGGCAAAAAACGTATACATATATCTGAAAAAAACTATATATATGTATGTGTGTATTGGTAAGGCAAAGTAGAACAATTTGTTTTCCTCGCTTGTTTGGTATATATTTAATTCATTTGATATTCCACTTCGGCTGCTAGATTTTTTCAGCTTTGTTTGAGGATTTAGTTTTGTAATACATTCATAAACTTTTTTCTTTATTCATATTTTTTAATGACCATCCGATGTAATAAAATCGTAAATTTTGCGTGTGATTGGAAAAAAAATTAAAAATTGGTAGTAAAACAGGATGCACAGTTATATATTTTTCATTTTTCTGTACGAATGTGTGTATAAAGTAAGAGAGAGAACAAGTGTACGAGAAAGTGAAAGAAAATTTCAATCGTACAAATTTCTATATACGATCGATCAAAACGGATTGCTCTATTTCGAGAAGAATGAAAAAAAAGCAGGACTGTACGATATTGATAAAAATGAGCTGCGTGACAGGTTGTCGTACTGTTATAGAAAAGGAAAATAAAATATCACAATTATCTTTTTATTTAAACAAATATACGTTAAATTATCTTTATGAGACTTTGTTGTCGCACGCAATTTTTATGAAAGCAAAATTAGAATGTATTTTTTCATAATTAAATAAATATTCTGATTATTTATACGTTATATAAATAGTTTCTGATGAAATTTTGACACAATTATTGATGATTTAAACTTTTAATTACTTAAAATTTTTAAAAATTAAATATCTACAAATTATAGATTATTTTTATAAACAAATTTATGATAAAATACATTACAATAAATAAAAGGATTACAAAAAATATTAAAGCCACATAAATAAGAATTTTTGAATTTCATGGATTTTTATTATTATTTCTTTTGAAATTCTTTTTTTGAATTTCAGAAATTTGAAATACACCATTCGAATAACCAAAAATTGAAATTCGAAAAATTGAGCGGATCTTCAATAACTTTAACTTTGCGTCATTTTTTTTAATACGTGATATTCCTTCACATTAAAACGCATTCTATTCAATTTCACCTCAAATTTTCCGTTTCAAATTAAAAAAAAAATTAGTTTTTTCTAAAGCTACATTGAATGACACATTTGAAATTTTTTTTTTAATTTTCAATTTTTTACCAAAAATTTATAATTTTGTGCAAAAATTCTATAAAAAGAATTAAATACACCCTGAACGAATTCTCAAAAAACTATAATATTTCCTTCACTTCAAGAATTAAATAGAGCTATAAGTACTACATTTGACCATAGGTTTTTTTTTTATTTTATTTTACGTCACTGTATTTACGATGCTCATTAGCGACGGAGGTCTTCAGTGTATTTGTGAACTGCAGCACATGTAACTTACAGTGGTGCTTGTATCAATCGGCCGCTGTGAGCGGGATTCGAACTCGGAACCTCGAGATTATGAATCTATCGCTCTACCGACTGAGCCACTGACGACCTCTTCACTATTAATAATAAATCACAAATTCTCGCTGATTATTATTCAATTCTTTAAAGCAACGAATGACTTTACTTTGAGTTCAGTAACTTTTTTTAAGATTTATCATTGTTATTTCTATTGACTTAATCTTTCAAAAATATTTCTATTTTTAAAGAAAAAACTTTATGATAAAAAAGATGTTTTTTTTCGATTAAAAACAGAAAATTTAAGGCTGGATAAAATTATGAACATTTTAATATGACGAAAAAATAATTGTTTAAAAATAGTATCGCAGGTAATTAAAAGTTTAAATATTTGACTGTATATCTTTAAAAAGTTATAACTACTATCAAAGGATGTCATAAAATAGAAATTACCTAATTTTTTCTATAAAATAAGTTAAATATTAGCTTTTAATCACTGCATTCATTTTGATGTCATTTATTGAATAATATTTATTTTTCTGTTTGTTTTAATGTCTTCATAATTTACATACAATAAAGCTATTGAAAGGAAAATTTAATCGATAAAATCTTGTAATTTTTTTTAACTATAATATTCTTGATAAAAAAAAATAAAAGAGATATTTCGAATTATTTAAAAGACATCGATCGTGGTAAGTGATTGGAGTTACAAGCGTAATAAAAGAAAATAGGTAGATACTTATGCGTCCATTGTAAATGAATTGAAGTTGACAAAGTGTGAATAGACAAAAGAGATCGTTCTGTTATAGCGGCTATTCCTTGTTTTCTCTCTTATTTTTCTTTTTGTTTTACAAAAAGAAAAAAAAACCTCTTGTTCTAACAGCTTTCATGTAAAATTGAAAAAAAAGAATGAGAAAGAAGAAAGAGATGATAAGTGTAGAATGAAACGAGTTAATAGCGATAGAAGAGAAATAGTCATGTACACTTTAATTACACGGTTTTATAAGATTACTGTAGCAATTATAAAGCTTGCAAAGTCAAATATCCGTTTAGTTTAACGAGTGCAAAAGTGACGTTAAAAAGTCATCAAACTAACGCCAATACTAATCATCAAAATGCCAGACTATTTTCAGTTTACATATAAGCTTTTCACAAAATTAAACCAGCAATATATGCGAATATTAACTTTGACGAAAATACCAAACTAATTTACTTATTTAGAACGAATAGCATCGAGACACATACGTATACACATGGTAAGAAAGAGAGGGAGAGAGATAAATGTGTGATAAGTTCTAATTGATTCATGTAATCAGCGTTGTTCTATAGCTATTCACTCAGCTCGAATTGGATACCTGTCTATCTATTTATCGACTTTAGCCTCTCTCTCTCTCTCTTTCTCTCATTCCGTCTACCTCCATAACTCAATTTTCACTCTGGATCGAAGTAATTAATATTAACGTTTTTTCCTCTTCATTGCATCGTTTAAAAAATTTTTCTTATTTTATTTGTTTAGAAAGCATGATTCAATTATTAATCAAATTCATTAAAATATTATTCGAGCATTTTAATTATAAATTAACATAGTATAATCGTTTAATTTTCATTTGTATAAAATTTCAATAATTAACGTCGATCGCTTGTACACCTTTTATATCGTGTCAAGTAACAAAAATTTCATTAAGGACAGTACATGATTTTTTATTTTTAACTATCGTTAATTAAAGTTACAGTTTGAATTCTAATCACTGCTTGCCATTCATAATAAATAATTCTATTCGAATGTATGATTGATTTAAATATAATTACAAATGATAAAGTTTAAAAACTCTTAAATAAAATATTATTGTTTTTAAATTACAGTTCGTATCTTGTATATTGCATCAATTATTTTCATAAAATAATCTACAATAAAAGTTATTATATAATTTGAATATACAAAGAAAAGTAATTTATCATAAATTCAGTAAATTAACGGTAAGGCCTGTTGCGCGAAATGCATTTCTTACGATAGATATAAGCTTTCCTTCCTAATCTTGCCAAAACTTTGAAAGATCAAGTTCTAACTCAAGCAAAGCTTTATTTAGTTATATATTGTCGCAGTTCAAATATCGCTAATACTATTGTAATAGCTCGAAATCGATTTGTTATCAATGGAACTCTCAATTGCATTAGAAATGTTTATTAGTCGTTGCGCGCGATATCCAAGTTTAACGTTATAGAGAATCAGCTAGTTTCGCTAATGGACTTGTAATTTAACGATCAATGCATGTAATACAACGTCTTGTACTAAAATTTCGTGATGTTGTAACATGGTCGACATTGTGTAAAGAAAAAAATAGTCACGTTCATGCCATGGCTTGAATAATTAATTTTTAAGTTTTAATTATACGGCGATAAAAATTTTGTACTTTTATAAAAAAAATAAAAGTCATTTTTATTATTTCATGATATTATCCTTTTATGTGTTATTCAATTTTCAAGAAAACTACTATATGTATTATATTGTTTTTTTCGCTCTTTTCGGAGTAATAAATTTACATTTAGACTCTATTTAACATTTATACATCCAGTGATTAGAGTAAATTAATCATTTATCGAACAAATTAACCTCAATCTGGATTCATTAATTTCTTTTTTAAAGATAATTAATTTTAGTTAATTTAGATAATGCCGTACATAATTTTAGTCGCATTGTGTTTTTTCGAAGAGTTTGAAAGTTAAAAACTTTAATAGTTTAAATAGTAGTTTAATCAAATATTTTAAATACAATTTTATAGTGTGACAAATCCCAAAAACATAGACGTCGAAATTTTTTATTTCGAAAATTCTTTTAAAAACGTGTTCTTTCAAAAGTGTCAAATGATGAAAAATTGTAAAAAAATTTTTTTGAAAATCGAGAAATCTAGTAAAACCCAGAATTGTCCCGTCCCGTTTTCGGGATTTTGAAAATTTTCACTCCTACTATATAGCTCAATATTATTTTACGCAAATATTTGAGAACCTGATGTACTTTAAAAGATGTTTGAAAAGTAATTTTTTTTATAACTGATTCAGGAATAACAAAGTGAAAAAATCAAAGTAATAATATAAAAAATTTTATAAATATTTAATTAAATAATTATGAATTCAAAATTAAATATATATCATAAACACATATACAAAGATATTTTACTAAATTATAATTTAATACTCCTATGTAATGAATAGCAGTGAAATGAGGTCGTCAGTGGCTCACTCAGTAGAGTAATGGATTCATAATCTCGAGGGCCCGAGTTCGAATCCCGTTAACGGCGGCCGATTGATACAAACACCACTGTACATTACATGTGCTTTGTTCACAAACACACTGAAACGACCTACGTCGCTAATTACCATCAAAACAATAGCATAAATATAGCGATGTTAAATAAAAAAAAATTCACGTGATTAATTAATTTCAAAGTATGATTAATTTTTTTAACATTAAGTATTTACAGTTTAATTAAAGAGAATTTTCATTTATTTTTTGTATCCATGTATTAAATGTATTCAATAAACATTCAGCAAAAAAATTAAAATTATTTTTATATAACTCACATTCGTTCTTTGATGGATGTATCAATTCATAAAGAAGCATTAGATTACATAAGAAATTGTATAATTTCATCATCTTATTAGAATTATTATTAATTATATATTTATAATTCATGATAATTCATTTACAATTGTAACAATAAATTTAGTGATGTTTTTGTGTTTAGATGTATAATTGAAAAATATAAACAAAAAAAAACGAATTTCATTTTACAGTTAAATAAAAATATATAAATTATTGTCCAAACATTGATTTATAAATGAGAATTAAAAAAAAGCAAACAGGTCAAGCGTTTACAACATTTATAAATAAAACACGACTAAAAAACTTTTATTCAAATTTCAATAAAAATATATATTTAAAATATTTTGAAATTTAAATAAAAAAAAATAAAAATCTTACGTAATTTATTTTTGTGTCTCCAATTTAAATTATTACTCAAATATATTAAAAGGAGAATAACTAATATATAAGCAAAATTTTTTTTTTTATAATTATTTTCCAATTCATAAATATTTTCTCAAGTAAAAATAAGTAAAACTAAAACTTTAAAAAAAAAAGTATAAAGGAAGAAAACGACATAAACATAAAACGTGTTACACTTGTTGTCAAGGTGTTTTCAAGCATATCCGAACCGTTAAACTGAAATCTTTTGTAATAGGGTTAAAATATCGACGGGAAGAAAGAGAGAGAGGAAGAGAGAAAGATTTTATTAAGCAAAGTATCATAGGCAGCATCTGGTACACAGCATCTGGTACAAGTGGAATACAACGTACCAAATTCTCCCTCTTTCCTCTTTGTCTACTACGATCAATGATGCTTTGCAGTCTTATATATATACACACGCATATATATGCATATGCAAATATATATGTATATATATATTTCTAACGCATCCTGATCGTTAGCTTTTACCTAAAGCATACATTGAATATTCTATTCAAAACTCTTCACATTATGTTGAAGCGTTCGAGCTTTAATTACTACGCTTGATTATACAATATTGCTATATTTTGAGTATTTTGAAGCTCTGATTGCAGCACATCATATGCGCTCGTATTTCAAACAATTATCGACTTATGAAAAGCCTATTCTTTTTTTTTGAACATTTAATATTGTCGTTCCACTAATTGAATTAATTAGAAGTTTTTTTTTTTTGCTTTTTTTTCTTTGATTTCAAAGCTAATATCAATAATTATCGACAGAGTGAAAAGCCGTTGATTGAATCGAATGAGATTCGTATTCTATTGGATATACGCGTAAACTCATATCTAAACTACGTGTCTATTATGATTATAGTATCAAAATGTTAATTGCTCAGCGAAAATAGGAAGTAAGCATGCTTGATTATCATTTAAAACCATTTCATTTTAATGAAGAAAAAGATAATTATTTGTTAAGATAGAAATTTAAGCAAAGAAAAAAAGGATTCTTTAAATATGTCGTTTAAAAAGAAAGTTCAGGGGTTAAAAGCTTCGTTTTTTTAACCCGAAGCGTTAAAGCAATCGAAAATTCATGACATCTTCATGGTTCAAATGAAAATATCATAAGCGTAAGTAAGTAGGTCAAAATATCGTTTTCGCATTTAGCAAAGAGAGTTGCTTCTTTCTAGATTTTCATCATATTACAAATGCGCAACATTAACTTCTCTTTTCTTCCAAAAAAAAGGAAAAAAAATAAAGAAACTTTATTTCGCAATCTTGCACAGAATCGTTGTTCAGAGTTTTCCTATTGTTTTTCGGTTTGTTATTCACTTGGCTTACCTAACTTTTATACTTTTCTTAAGATCTTATTGGACGTATATTTAGATTTTCCTATTTTCAAATAATTTTCTAATGGCTTGAAAATTTTACAGTTATAATGATCAATTAAAGTTTTATTGTGAATAAGATTTCAGTGAAAAATAAGTTTTTAAGGAAAATTATTTACATATTTATCGGTGTAAGATGTTTTGAAACATTTTTAACTCATAACGATGAAAAATTATGTGTTTGGTAATATATTAATCCTTTATCGCTCGGGGTGTGTTCTTACTAAAAATAAAAATTTTCCTTTTTTTTCACATTGATTTATTGTTGCAGTATTGGTTAAAAAGTATAAAAAGATAACATTATGCTTTTACAATGCATAGAAGACTCTCATTGAGGTCATGATAAATATTCTAAAACAGTTTGATATTCAAACACTTATTTTCGTCTGTTAAAATACATTTAAAATCGAGAAATTAGTTTAGTTTAAAATTATATTATGTTGTTCTGTTTGGTAATAATTAAAAGTTTGGTGAAGTTTCAATTGAATGAATTTTAAAATTGATAATTTCTTTTTTGATTATAGTTGAAGTTCTTTTTAACTGAATTTTTTTTATTGCTACGAAAATCTATTTTTTTGTTTTCGAAATTTAAATCAAGTTTTATTTATAACTTTTATTTCATTTAAGTATTTTTTATCGATTGCAAAAGAGAAAGTTTTAAAGCTTTAATCTGTTATTTGACATAATTGATTTCATGCGAAAAAGTATTTATTTCTTTCATGAAATTCTATGTATTAAAAAAAAAATTAATCAATACTAATTGTTACTTTTTTTTTAAAACAATGAGAATTTAGTAGATTATATTTGTTTGTGTTATAATATAAAATTATACCTTTTACAATTAAATTTCTGCATCACAAGAATGTAAATATCGGTAATATCCTTACACAAAAAGAATGATATTATAAAACTTTTGACAAAGTTTCATACAAAATTATTGTGATATAACCATAACCGTGGAACTTCATACTTTTTTCTATTTAAGATAATAACTTCTAGCATGAGCCGATCTGAGGGGTTGCTCAGTCGGTTGGGCGTTGGATTCGTATTCTGGAGGTTCCGAGTTCGAATCCCGCTCTCGGCTGAATCATGCAAGCACCACTGTACGTTACATGTGCTGCAGTTCACAGACACACTTACGAGCTCCAACGCTGATTAGCATCACAAAAATAGCATAGCACAAATATGGCGACGAAAAAAATAATCTAGTAAATTTTATATGAATCATGAGAAAATAATAAATGTTGCAGTCGAAATGATTGGACTTATTAAAAATTTTAAATGTAAGTAAATAACATTTATAAAAATATAACAAAATAATTTTTTCAGGATTACAACAATAATCATTATAATTTCTAAAAAGAAATTCTTTCCATATACTTTATCTTTTTATAAGAAATTATTAAATAATCACAATTAAAACATTCAATTTTCAAGCGAATCCATTTATTAGTCACAAAAGATTTTAACAAAATGATTCATTTATTAAAAAAATTGAGTATTTACAAATTGAAACAATTTTTTAAAAATTATCCTTCTATTTGTAACTGTTAATAAAACCGCTTGTAAGCGGGTAAAAAAATGAGAATTATCGACTTTTACATTCCCTCAACAACCTGCTCTTTTGCTTATGTATTACTTTCAAGCAACAAGAAAGAAAAAGCCTGATATATAATTACCATTTCTTACATAAAAATAAATACTATTATTAGCTAACTCTTGGTGAAGAAAAAAAAAAGTTTTTTACATTTAAACGGCAAACTCAAGATAAACTTTAAATAAATAATATGAAATTAACATTTAAATTACACGTTACTCATAGCAACTTGTCAAGTTTAACGACTATATTATTAGAAAATAAAATAAAAGATTTTTAAAGTTATAAAATAAAAGTTTATAGCTGAATTAAAGATACATTTACTCTGATGACATCAGCGTGACGACAAGTGCTTAAGCTACAAAAAAGAAACGAGCTGAAAATAGAGATCGAATTGATTGATTCTTTTTATTCTTATTTCATACGTTTTTGTGCTCAAAATCATTAAAATAGATCGAATATACATTTGTATTTAAATTTATAATTTTAATTGCAATATTCATAATAAATCATAAAAAATGTTTACTCCAAAATTAAATATTTTCAAATATTTGAACATTAATAAATAATGCAGAAACCTAAAAGCAACGTCATCTTTACTGATTTTCCTCGAGAAATTCTGGTTTCTCATAGAAAATTCCATTAATTAATTCGTGAAACAAAGTTAATTCTGAAAATCAAACGAAATATGAATATTATATTGCGCGAACTTAAACTCCTTATATCTTATAATATTCATCCCTCGCTAAAATTACTAGCTTTGTAAGTATTATAACGTTATATTTGAGAATTCATGTTTAATAAAAGTGAGGATAAAGTATAAGGTAAAAAGAGAGAAAGAGAGAGCCCTTTAGCAAAGAACTTACGTATATATACAAAAGAGCTTTCACGCGAGACTAAAGCTAATACGAAACGATCATTATAACAGAGCTTTTCATCAGATTGGCAAGTCAGCCAAACTGAAAGAAATAAAAAAAAAATCAAAGAAGAAGAGAATAGAGTAGTCCGTAAATCTTAAGGGGATTTAAAAAGCCTCAACTGTTAAAGTATCTTAATTAATTTATGACTATTTGGCCTTACCCAATACTTTATAGGCGCTATATATCCTCCTGATCTATTATTACTTTGTCAATTATTCTTATGTCGTTTATCATCTTGTAAATTTTATGCTTTTTTTTTCTTTACTTCGGCATCGAAAAGTTCATTCGCATTGTTATAAGAATTTATCCAATATTTTTCTACAATTTTCATGTTTTATTTTATTGAATTTAATGAATATTCATTAGAAGAAATCAAAACAATTTGATTTTAATTGTTTTAATAAAAATAAATTAATTTCATTGAAAATTGTTTCTTTATAAGCATTAGGTAGTTAGTGACAAAAAATAAAAGTTTCAAACTACGTTATTATAAAGAACAAAGTTAAGATTAGTTCCTTAAATATTTCTTATCTAATCATGTCTGAACTTAACTACTTTTGTTAAACTTAAGATTTTTTTTTTAATTATAAAACAGTAAAATAAGTTCAATGGCTTTTTATCACTCCAAAAAAAAAAGAAAACTCGAAATTAGGTTAATTGAAGGTAACTTTCTGTTTTATGATTAGCCCGAAGAGAAATTTTCGCATTTATTACTTCTATCGTTAAGGACATTACCCCTTGTTTTCTTTTTTTTTCCTTTCATATCTCTCTCTTACGCTTCTCCCTAAAACCTTAATGGTTATTATGTTCTCGTAAAAGTTGAAAAAAAAAGCTGCTGAACACAGCTTATTTCGAGATTTTATAGACGGACTTAACTGCATTATTATACGCGACAATTAAATTGTTGACAGAAACAATGAAAGCACGGCAATGAATTATACAAAAGTTTTATTTAAATTAATTGAAATTGTTTTTCAATAAAACATTTTATACATAGATTGTTAATTAATAAAAAATACATTTTAAATTGTATTAGATTTATAAAGTGATTTATTTTATTAAATACAATCATTCCTACAAATCAAAATTTAACGTTTAAAAAAAAGTAATTTCTTAAATACTCTCATCTTTCCCATTAAAAGTCATAAGTATATAAAAAGGAAAAAAAAAAAACTATTGGCAATCTTTCAATGAGTTACTAAATCTTATCACGTAAGGAACGGCAGTATTAATTCAGAATTTCGAACCGTTGACCGTGAAAGAAAGAAGAAAAAAAGGGGGAAGAAAAAGATGACAAAATAAAAATCTCAATTATACGGGTGAAGAAAAAGAATAAAGAGAGGGAGAAAAAGAAAAAAAGGAGAAGATTCGCGAAACGAATCAAGATAAGTTGAGATTGAATTGTCAATAGCTAAAAGCGATGAGTTGATAGTACAGATACTTTTCTCTCTATTTTATACACTTTTTTACAGATGCTTTGATAAAGTTAAGACTTTTTTTTATATATATAAGAGACAAAGCAAAACTTATCTCTAAATTGATCATGTACACAAACTTATAAGCAAGAATCAAAAAATATAAGTGAGAATGAAGAAAAGAATTTTTCGAACGAAAGATCTTCCTTGATTTGATACAATCGATAACTTATATTCCATTATATATTAAGTTAGTATTTAATGATTTATTTTTTATTTTATTTAACATCGCTGTATTTATGCTATAATTAAGATGTTAGTTAAGGACGAAGGTTTTCAGTGTGTTTGTGAATAAAGCTCATGTATCGTATTCAGTGGAGCTTGTATCAATCGGTCGCCGAGAGCGGGATTCGAACTCGAGTCCTCAAGATTATGAATCCATCACTCTACCGGATGAGCCACTGACCACCTCAACTTATTTATTTTATCAATAACACTTTAATTAATATTTCATTTTTTTAAACAATTCTATCTTATCAAATCATCATAAAAATAATTTACATGGTCCGTATTTTTAAAAAAATTTTACATATGTATTTTCCTTGAAAAAAAAGAAGGAAAAAGAAAAAAGTATTAGGAAAAAGGGAAAAGTAAATTTATAGTAAAATCATAGCGAAGATAAAAGGAAGTATTATATGCTGAAAAACTCTCTTGACTTTGTTCAATATAGTATCCTTTGAAAATTTTTTTCCCTCCACTTTTTACTATTTCCAAGTTATATATGTATCGAGCATACACAGCTGCGGCAAATTTAGTAAATGTACCAGACGAAATAGCAAAGTAGCTCACCAAAGCGTACATATATAAAAGTCTGGCGACAAAAATCTTTTCCTAGATATACAAAAAAAATAAATATCAAAGAAAATATTTACAGATATTCTTATGATTCTCATATGACTTTTCTTATATTTTATTTATACATTGTTCTTGATCTTCATATCTGTTGTTAACTTAACATTCACTGCAATAAAAAAAAAACTGGTTATTTGTATAATAAATATTTAAGACAAAACAAAAAGACGATATAAGTTTAGGTATTTATTTTTCTTATTTTGCAGTGTCTTATGAAAAATCTTAGAATAAATTTGATATTACATATTTGAAAGTACATTAACATTTAAGGAATCTCCGTTGTTCGCTCATATTTTACCACAATGGAATTACCAGATAAGAAAAAGAATTATATAACCAGAAAGAGAATTTTGTATTAATCCAGTAAAATGACGCGTTATGAGTTTGTAAAGGGGAAGCTTAGAATTTTCGGTTATTTTCTTTTATCTATATGTATATTATATGAGATAAAGATATTACAGAGATTTCAAGTCAACCTAAAACCCTAATAAAATCAAATATTGTATTTTATATTAGCATAAAACAATACATGGAATAGAAAAAAGGAACTAAATGATATTTGTTTGAATAAAATACACACACACACAAATACATTTGTGTACACGTGCTAGCGGGTATGTGTATGTGTGCGCACGCGTGCGTCTGTATTTTATCCAAACAAATATTATTCCGTTCCTTTTTTTTCTACCACGTGTATTGTTTTATGATAATATAAAATAGAATGATGACTCAGCCTATTATTATCTTAGTTTACATTAGTACTATAGTTTGTGGTTAATGACTGCAGCACACTATGGCTATGAAATTTTATAAAAATTTTAATATTAAAAAAATAAGTTGCTATCTTATTAGTATATTGATAATAAAATGAAAATTTTAACCTGTAAATTATAATTTTATTATTTTTTTTTAACCCTTGTTTGACACACTTCTCTGGCGAGACATGTTTGACGCACAAGGGTTGTTTCTATCCCAGAGATAAAAATCGTTGTAAAAAATAAACTACTAACAAGGAGAGTGCATTGCATTTGGGTCTTGGATTTTCTTCTAGCTTTGGGATCTTTTTTCTTACATAAAATCATGAAAAAAGCCGCGTCCATTCGGTCCAACGCTCGATTTTTCCCGAGTTATGAGCAGTTTTGTCTGTTTTGTTAAAAAAATTGCATCTGTTTTATAATTTTACAGCTTTCGAACTACTTATTCTAGAAGGTTTTTACTGATTGCATATTAAAGTTGAGATTAAAACCTTTCGATTAAAAAAAAAACGCGTCCAAAAAGCTTAAGTTGTTAAAAACTTATGAAGGGATGAAAATTGAAATGGATTTCTGACTAAAATGTTGCATTTATTTTCTATGTATTTTTTGAGCTAAATATTTGCGCTATTTTTATTCGCCCATATCTTTTTAACGACTTGAGCTTTTTGGACACGTTTTTTTTTTAAACCAAAGGTTTTAATTTCAACTTTAATATGCAATCAGTAAAAACCTTCTAGAATAAGTAGTTCAAAAACTGTAAAATTATAAAGCAGATGCAATTTTTTCAACAAAATAGACAAAACTGCTCATAACTCGGGAAAAATCAAGCGTTGGACCGAATGAACGCGGCTTTTTTCATGATTTTATGTAAGAAAAAAGATCCCAAAGCTAGAAGAAAATCCAAGACCCAAATGCAATGCACTCTCCTTGTAAGTATAAATTTAACTTCAAAAATTTTTTCCAAACTCTTAAAAGTTTACTTTAGAACATTGTACATAGCTTTTATAATAGAATATCAAATATATGTTAAAAAAATTCTGGAAAGTAGGAAAAATGATCTTTTGTATTTGAAAAACCATGACTTTTTTATTTGTTAGAAGGTTACTTGATATATACCCTTAAAAACGATGCTACTAAATTGAAAGCATACTGGTACACTTGAACTAAATCCAGATGATGGCAAATATCCGATTTTTATAGATTTATATACTTTAATTTAATTATAAAAAGGTTTTATGGTTGTTTGTACCCCAGTGTGTCAAAAAGGGTTAGAAAAGTGGCAAATTGTTACTTACCGTATCTCAGTGTTTCTATCATTAATTGATCAATTCTAATTAATTAATTTTTTTATTGAATTATATTATCGCTTTGAAATCATAAGTAAAACTATTTCATGAAATGAATAATAAATTTTTCAATTTGTAACTTTATGTATTACATTTGCGACGGAAAGTTAGAATTACAGATGCAGGCAACAAACGCAAGTGAACTAAATAACAATAGTATGGCGGGCCTCTGTGACGTCACAACTGTCTGGAGTTTACGCCCCCTTACTACTAACAATAATTTGATTACATCCATGTGTATAATTAATATTAGGACTTGTAATAAAGATTATTTGCGCAAAACAATATCAAGTTTGCGAATCATGTAATATTAATACGTTCCTTGTTTACTTGCGCACTCGTAATACCGTCTGCCTTCCAATTGGAAAATTATTAGGATAAGAGTATCGCTGTACAAATGCGTTTATTTTGTGTGTATGTGTGCACTTGTATCATAAGGGTACATATATGTTGAACTCGATATAGTTTTTTAACTTTAAGTAAAATCCGCAAAAAAAAATTTAATATCGATTGTACTTTAACGACAAACTGAAATTTAATATAGTTTCAGAGAAAAACTAATGACTTGAAAGATTTCTCTAATAGCAAAATAATTAGTCATTGGAAAAAAAAGGAATGAAATCAATTTCAGACAGATATTACTTCCTTCTTCTTCAAGCTTGAACGGACAAACTACATTTAAGAAATTGTGGAGAGAGAAAAGTATCAGCCTCTTGAAATTTAACGTCTTTCTTTTATAAATAAGTTTTCATCAAAGTATAAACGATTTATTTATTTATAATTTTACTTTGAAATATTCAATGTTTATTTTAGTCTTGTATGAATATCATAAATTTAAATTAATGGCTTTGAAATGAAATAAACGAATTTATTTTTTTTAAACATGTTTAAAATTTCGAAAATTTTCTCAAATAAAGTAAAAGCAATTAAAATGTAATTTAGGTAATATAAATAAACTGTATTTATCATTAAAACACACGTTTTTATATGCTTCATGGATGTGAATAATGCAAAATTAAAAATATCCATGTAAAAACAGTTATTTATTTAAAAAAATATAAAATCCAAAATAAAATCGTATCAAAATTTAAAAAAAATTAAAAAATTAAATACATATAAAACTCAAACATAAATTATACTTATTTATTATATCAATCAACGTGCACATTATACATTTTCTATTTAGTGAGCGATGTTGTATCAAATAAACGTAATTATTATTAATAAAACAATATTTAATTTGATATTGATAAGCGAATAATGAAATTTTAATGAATTTTTCAACTAACATTCTAATGTCATGCATATTATGTAAATTAAAAATACTTTATGTCATCCTGTTACAGCAAAACAAAGAATAATAATAACAATAATTTTCATTAAAACGCTGTACGCTTATATTTCTAGGATCTCTAGTTTCATAAATTTGAGATTTTAGACGCAAAGCTTTAAAAGCATTACTCATAAACAGTATGAAATGTCATTTGTAAAACTAGTTTAGAACAGTCAAATTAATTTTGCTAATAATATTAGTATAATCACTCGGAGAAAAATGCTCTATTACTAATTAATAACTACGTACTTGATACTAATCAGAAGAAAAATTTGATTTTACTTTACCTTGGACTAAATTTTTTAAAAAATATGGTAAAATTTATCAAAAAATGTTGAAAAAAATTGAAAATTGATCCAAGTTTATTAGTAAAAAGTATCTAAATTTTCAAAAAAGCGTTTTTGTCATTAAATTTGATGTTTAGAGAACCCATTCTAAAAATTAAATTAAAAATATTTTTATATTAACTATATAACCAGTCAGAAAAACATTGCTGTTAAATTTTTATTCAAATAATATGTAATTATGAAAATCTATTAACTCGTCGAAAAAAAATAGTCGAGTTTTTTAAGTTTAACAATACGATTCTTTATAGTATTTCTTTATCTCTTTTTAGTAAAGTACGCGTATTAGCTAATAGTTTTTTATGTTTATCAAAACTAAATTTTAAAAATTTACCGTGTAATTTTTTTCTTGTTAATAGAACCATAAACTATTTTTTAAATGAATACATGAGACTAAAGAATTTCCGTAACACAAATTTTTAATTTATTAAAATTTTTTAGTTATTCTTTGTTTAACTCTGATTTATGTTAAATAGTTATTAAAAAAAAAGTTAGTTTCTTGTATGCAACATGCTTGACTTTGAAAGTTAATGTTGTTCTACTTATCGCATGAATACATTAATAAAAGTTTCCCATGCGTATAATTTTACCACTAACTTTTGATTTTTTTTTTAATATTAATAATAATAATATAGCGGCAATGTCACTAGGTCATACAACACCTGTAAAATTAGTTCCATCCTCACGTTATATATTCTTGCGGTTTTTCATATTATTATGCGCGAAGCGTTGTGCTAGCATTGCTATGTAACAGGGTTGAAAGTTAAAGAGATAACCGCAAAGCGTGCGATTGACTTTCATTAAAAGTCGAGAGGAAATTCGTCAAGTGAAAATTTGATATTTCTAAAGGACTAGATAATTACTGATTGTACAGTATCTCTTGTATAATATATTCATTTTTATTTATTCGCTCATTTTCGGTAAATACATGACGTGCCAACAGAGATAAATAATATTATTTGGGCCTGCGACTGAAATAATAAATAATCTTATTTTATAGAATATTTAACGTACATATTATTTTGATGGTAGTACATGTACGTTGTCAAAAAATAGTATAGTTTAATAACAATACTTTAATTTTCAACATACTTCGCTCCTGAAATCCAATGTATTTTAATAATTATAGTGATATAAAGTATAAAACGGATGAAAATTAATGTTTACTATCATAAATTTATCGCTGATTTGCATAAAAATTAATACATTTTATTGTAATTTTAGTGTTGGATTGCATGAAATCGAATTTAAAAATTGCATGTATCTAACATTAAATTTCATGTAAAAATTTCGTTTAAAAAAGTGAATTAAATTTTATGTACTTTTATTCCTTTTTAATAGCGTCGTATTCTACTTGTATTATACTTGGAGAGAAATTCTATGGGTAACATTACCATATTCCACTGTGACTGCGGGACATGCTTAATTTTGTATAAAAATGAATAATAGTAAAAATTGCTTTACATATATATAGTAAAATAATATATGTATAAAAAAATTTATTTTAACCGTATGCCCAACAATTACGATAGAATACAGTAATTTTACTCATATAATATTTCTCCATGTATTGTACATTTTTCTTTATGTATTTTAAATTTTGTGTGTGAATCAATCTATTTATTCTTGGGGGCATTGTAATGAAAAGTCAATGATTAAAATAAAAATAATTGTTCTAAATTTAAATGATAATTATTTGTTATGATTTTATTTTTACATACTATTTTTAGAAACTTATTTATGCACTTTGTGAAAAAATTCAAATTAATCATATAGACACCAATCCAGGATATAATTCCATAATTTATCAAATTATAAAACAAAGCATAATAAATAATCAATAGCGTTTCTACTGTTTTTAATTTATGAAAATCGAAAACTAGATAATTGTTTTTTTTTCTTTTAATTAAATAGTTTTTGTACTTGACCCATTTTAGATTATAGTCAAAAATGACTTATAAATATTTATAGCTGTATCTAATCTTCTTAAACACCCTATGATTAATTTTTATTTCTACGTTAACATTCATACTATCTCAGTAATTTCCGAAGGTGATTTAAACGGTCTTATCAACATTAAACGTCAATTTAGTTAATTTCAACGAATAGAAAATCTTTTTTAGATAATGATTCTTTTTTCTATTGTTCCTTCTCATATTTTTCCACTGAATGTCACTGCTGTATTATCAACATATGATATAATACCACCTTTTGACAAATATTGTAATAATACTACCTTTTGACAAATATTGTAATGAATCGTACATTATATCTAATAATGAGACGACTGGTAATCGTACAATATAAGTAATCTAGGGCATAGTATCGTTTCTTGTATTGCGCCTGTACCAATATATCTATAATTACTAACTGAATTATTAATTTTTATCTTTTTTTGTCCATCGCCAAGAAATTTTTCAATTATATGCATTCATAAGAACCACAATTATATTTATTTCTTTTTAAACGACGCTACAAGTTTCTTAAGATTAAAGATGATAAAAATTAAACCCAAATTTTTTCAACTCTTTAATATTTTTTTTTCTTTTTCTCGACTTTTCTTTCTGTATATATAGTATAGCCTTAACCTACATATAATTTCATTCACTTTTTATTATCTTGTTTCAGTTACTGAAAAGGAAATCCGGCAATGGTAAGTCAAACTCGTTATATTTCTTTTCAAAAAGTAGTATATTATCAAGTTGAAATTAAAAGAAAAAAATAAAGATAAAGGAAAGTAGAGAAAGAGAGGAAGATATTTCAAGTAAGTGACAAAATATTAAAAAGGAAAAAATTCGTAAGTTCAAGGTACTGTTCAATAAATTTTCCAAATTGGTACAAATGTTTCTGAGAGAAAAGAACGGCTGCTCGGCTGCACGAGCTTTTTTGAAAAATGTGAAAATCTACAAGGTCGCTTAGTTTTCTGTTAGTTATATTTTCATATCTTTTTTTTATATTTTAAATTTAAGTAACTTCACGGTTTGTTTTCAATAAATTCACCAAATTTTAAAACAAAAAATGTAATAATCTATATCATTCAAAGCTTTTTTTCCTTTAATAAAAAAAGTAATATACATGTTATGAAAATTAATTCACTTTATAAGACATTTGTTTACATTCTAAAAAAATTTCATTTGCAAAATTGTTACAAGTTGACAAAAATAGTAGATCAATGAATTGATTGAAAGAAAAAAAAGCCGCGCCTGTGTACTTCAACCGTGACTGTCTCTCCTTTCCTTTATTTTCAATAAAGCTTTCCAAAGCAATTTTAGCAATTGATTTCGATTTTTGGTTTTGTTTTTTTCTCCCTCTTTACATGTATTAACTTACTTAATTTGGACAGGCATAAGGGTTTCCTAAAAGACTGTCCAGATGGATTGCTTACAGAACAGGTGAGTAAATTTGATTGAAAAGACCTTTTTAATTTTTTCTATATTGACGTTTGATTACTGACTTGCATTTTTTTTCTTCTATATTTTTACAGGGCTTCATCAAGATCTATAAGCAATTTTTTCCACACGGTGACCCTTCGAAATTTGCCTCTTTAGTTTTTCGAGTTTTCGATGAAAATAACGTGAGTTTAATTACATTAAGCCCTTTTTCAGAATCGAACTTTTTCAAGTGAAAAAAGCTTTTTAAAATTTAATTGAAAATCGAAACAATACCTTACCCAATCGATATTGAATATTTTTTTTTCATTCATTTTTAAATTACACGAAGCATATTTTTAATCAATCCGATGTATTAAAATTTTTTAATAATATTAAATTTTATGTTCATTAGAATTTCGGCAATTATTAAATTTTATATTCATTGAAATTGATGTCAGAACTGAACGAATTAATGATCGATGTACTTATCTCTTGTACATTAATTTCAATAATTTATTTTTATTACTTAATTTTAATAATTGGAAACTTTTGATTGGAATTGAAACAGCAATTGCGCGTAATGAATTAATTTTCATTTAACTCAAGAAAATGCTCTATGAAATACTTAATTTAAACGTTTATATAGCTTCCATTAACGAACTCAAACTTAATTAGATATTTTTTATGTAATCTCAATAGAAATTTATAATTTGAATTTTAACTTTTACAGAAAAAGATTTTTTAATTTACTCTTAATATTTTTTATTGCTATTTTTCATCAACTGATTACATAATTTAAAAAAAAAATAGTCAGAATATTTATTTAACATTAAGAAAAAAACTGTTTCTATAGAATAAATAGAGCAAGCGTAAAAGTTGAAGCTTTTATTAATGCATGAAATGCTTACAGGATGGCACGATAGAATTCGAGGAGTTCATTAGGGCGCTCTCTGTCACGTCGAGAGGCAACTTGGACGAAAAGCTACATTGTAAGTGTTATTTCAGTTCATATAACAGCGATGAGTCAAGTCCTTATTTAGATATAAACATATGCAAGCACTAGCATCTTTTTTTTCCTTGGCATTTGTAAGATCTTAGAAAAATTTTACGTAAGATTAAATTACTTTAAATTGCGCGAATAGAAAAATCTTTTATACAATATAAACATTTTTTTTATTAACTTGCTTGTGTTGAAACAAAATTAAAGTGCTTTAATGCTACTTAATTAAATTGTTAAAAATTTATTTAAAGTTTGTTAATAATAAAAAATTTGGTAAACTTATAATTTTAATAAAATTTTTCCAGGGGCCTTCCGACTTTATGACGTTGATAACGACGGTTTTATAACTAGAGACGAAATGTATAATATCGTCGATGCTATCTATCAGATGGTGGTAAGTTTCAATCTATTTTTTATTCAAAATTTCTTTTTCACTTATTTGAATTATGCATAAGAATAGCACTAGATACACGTCATACATATATCCCGAATACTTTTTATAAAAATATAGTCGTGTATGGATCGAAGATAATTTATTTAAAATTTCATGTATATTGACATATTACAGGGTCAAGCTCCACAAGCAGAAGATGAAAATACACCTCAGAAGAGGGTCGATAAAATCTTTGATCAAATGGACAAAAATCATGATGATAAGTTAACTCTTGAAGAATTTCGAGAGGGCAGCAAAGCAGATCCAAGAATCGTGCAAGCTTTGTCGCTTGGTGGTCCACCGATTGATGGCTGACTTCAAAAATTATCGAATTATTTTCTATTTAATATTGTCAAATCAACTGAGGCATCGTATTTTACAGGCAGGATCAAAGCTCGAATATTTTCCTCGTTTATTTTAATTTTTCTCTGTTTATAATTGATTAATGATAAACCATTAAACAAAATATTAGATTTTGAAAATTCATTTTATGTTCGATACAATAGTAAACATTTAATATTTTCTTACAAATATACCTTAAAAAATATACATTTTCTACCCAGGGGAATATCGGGCTTTCGGATCACAAATTTTTTTATACTGCGGAATTTCTTACATAAAATATGAAAACAGCAAGAGTTTCGTAGATTCGAATATGGATGTTATAATAGCAATAATTTCAAGAAACGAAATGAAAATTAGCTCGGCTATAAAAGACTATAAATAAGTACGAGTTTGCTTTACGTAATTCATCAAAATAATGCAAAAAATTCTTTAATTTGAATTTTAATTCGTCAAAAAACATAAATTTTTCCTAAAGTTATCAACGATCAAAAACGAAGATTTTAGGCATTAAAATCAATAGTAAATACATAGGCTATAAGATATGTAATTCAAAATATATTTTTTGTTTTTTGATAACCTTACAATGAAAAGATGTTTTTTTTATCGTATCAAAGCTTAAATGAAAAAATGTTTCTTAAACTTTTTGTATTATTTGGTGAATTGTATGTAATGCAAACACATACTTATTAACCGTCCTTTGAAAAAAGGCTAATTTTTAATGCATTTCCCATGATTATTACTATTATACCACCCAGTTTCGAATCTAACAGAATTGAAGTTTATAACTTTTACTTTATTAATATTTTTTTATAAGAAAACATATCCCACAGCTTCAGCAAAATCTATGACCCGAAGATCTGATATTCTTTTGGTCAGTTAGAAAATCGGTAAAATTAGCTGTTTAAATCTTGAAAACCAATGAGGGGGAAGAAAGAGACTGCGTTCCACTAAAAAAATCTCGTCCTTTTTGTTCCTTCAACTATATGCCAAAGACAAAGAAAAAAAATAAGAAAAAAAAATAACTTATCGTAAAAGAGAAAAAAAATATAAAAATGATATATACGTTTTAACCTTTTAATAAATATTCCTCCACTTATGTATATCTGTAAGCTCGAGAGATGTGCAAATACATGATTAACGAGATACCAAGGACGGGACCTCGTAACCATTCAAATAAAAAAAGATGCATTTTTATTTTGGTAAAGAAGAAAAGTAAAAAAAAAGAGAAGAAAAAGAAAAAATAAGAGAAAGAGAGAGAGAGAAAGAAAAAAGTTGTTCCGATGGTAGTTTGTGTGTTACTTCTCTTACTGCTACCGTCATACTGTTATCGATCGACTATACGCGCCTCTCATCTCTCTTCAAAGCTAAGCAAAACCTTGCCTCCCACCTCAACTCATATCTCTTTTGTGTCGAATTTCTTCATCTTTTTCTTATATTTATTTAATTATTAAAATCTAAAAACTATTTTTAAACATTCGCATTCAATGAAAACTTTATCGATTCAGTTTATTAAAAATTTTTCATTCATTAGATAACGAGATACGATATCAATACTTTTATTTATTATTTTTTTAATTGCCAATCGTGGTTTAGCATACTTTTACTATCCTAATTGTTATTTTAGACTATAATACTTTAAAAAAATATGATTAATTAATGATTTGCCTTATGCAAAAGTTTCTAATTACCGGGCGCATTATATTCGACACCGTGTGAAAAGTGCTTGCGCTTGCAGTAAAGTATCATTTAACTTAACGTTTTAGATTACTCGACTCTATATATACGTATATATTTATGTATATAACAAGAAAACTAAAATGCTTCATATGCAAGTTTCCCAACTTTATATGTTTCATCATAATGTGTAAAGTTCCTTCCTCTGATGAATACTATTGATCAGAGCATTACAGACAAGCAGTACAAAATTTTTTTATCATCAAAAATACGTTATCAAAGTTTATTCATATTTATTATATAAAATGCAATAAATTTAATTATTTTTAACGCATGTTACTTGTATATTGATTTTGTATTTTGATTTGTATAATTAATTAGTAGCTCAGTACTATGAGATGTTTCGACAGAAATAACCATTATTCAATCTTATTATATAATTTAATAATTCAATTAAATATTTTGTTGATATATATTTTGTAATGGTTTTATGTATGTTTATTGATTATTTTTATATTCTTTTTAATTATCAAAATGTTTTATTTTTTTAAAGTTTGCTACAATATTGACGAAATATTTATTAAATATTTGGTTTAATTAAAAGTTAAAGAAGTTAGAAAAGTTATTTTATCGATGCAGTATAAAGTCTGACCAGTAGCATTTGACACTATTTTTTGCAATTTTACCAAGTAATAAATTTAAAAGATTAAAGTAGAAATTTTTTCAAAAGTTTTTTTTTCCCCGAAAGGACACATTATTTTATTTGATAAAATATTTTTAGAAAATAATCCTTTAAAAGATGTTTTTAATTTAACTATTTTATTTAAAACCGTAAGCCCTTTTGTATCGTTTATTTATTATAAGTTTTAAAAAAAAGTGCAAAATAAAAAGGGATAGAAGAAAAATGAATAAAATATAAATTTAAATCGAAAGATTGGAAAAGTAACACAATTTATAGCTCGTACTACTGAAAAAACTTTGTTCAGAAATGGGTGAAACAAAAATCAATGCCAAAAAAATATGCGGAACCTTTTTAAAAATAAAATTTTTAATAACAAACAATCTTGAAAAAAAGTTATACTATTTTTAATCAAAATTAATAATCTTTAACAAAGATAAAATTAATAAATAATTATTTTCCTTTGTGCTCCGAAACACAAAGGAAATATTTAATAAAATGAGATATTAAGTTTGTTTATCGAATGAAAATATTATTACAAAGACTCGACGTTTAGTATAAATAATAATTACAAAAGATTACATCAACGTAATTAACTTCACAATTTTCCTTTATATTGAAAATTAGATCGCACAAAACAGAATCTTTTCTCGTTCAAACGTATTATATACGATATTAAAATATCTACATGCATACAAAACCTACGCTACTTTTTCTGATATAATATGCTAGACAAAGTTTCGTTGTGTTTTCGCGCTAAAAGCTTAAACAGTAGCTTCTCTCCATTCCTTTCTGCCCACTAAACATTTCGCGCTTTTGGCCTTTATTGCACTTTAGAAAAAAAAAAACTCGTTGCCAGCGTACTGAATTCTCCTATTCTTTCGCTTGCACGTATACACACGCGTGCCTTGCCATGCTATTTTACAGGGGAATCATGTAAAAGCAAGTTTCTCTTGCACGCGTGATTTACGACAGTCGACGATACTTCTATTATAGTTATATTGTTATTTTATACCCGAACTATTTTATTCGCCTATACCGTTTTCATGTTTTCGTATGAGCACATATAAAAAAAAGGGACTGTGTCCCTCTCTGCGCTACGCGTGCCAACCCTCGGAACTCGTAAGATTAAAATATGACTTAATAATAAGTTTTTTTTTTTTTAATAAAATTGTTCAAATGTTTATCTGAGTCCTTATAATAACTGATCCTTTCTTTTTCTTCTGATATAATCTTGACGGATAACTTTCATGAGACTAATTTTGAAATAATGATTATAAAATTTACTTTAAACTCGGTTTTAATTCATAAGATATTTAAAGGTGTTTTGTCCCCTTAACAATTCAAATAAGAATAAATTTAAAATAGTAAATATTTTTTCATAATACTTCAGCCCACACGATATTTTTAATTTCATCTTTGTTTTCTTGGATGTTCCGCATGAAAATTATATTTTAATTTTTTGACCTAGAAATAGCCTAGGAATTAGTAAGGGAAGAATGGGAGAATGGGTGGTGAGGAAGGACTGCGTCTTTAAAAAAGCTTACGTCTATATATATATAATCCTAACGTCTAATACTCTTTACAATTCAAATACAATGTAATATATTTCGGGATAATAAATTCGATAATAAATGTCTTTACGTAATGTCGTAAATGAAAAATTATGGGCTTCGTTTTAGCAAAAAGCTTCTTAAGTTTATTAATACGAAAGTAAATTGAGTATTCCATAAAAAATAAATCACTTCTTTGAATAATTAATTATTCCATCGGATATAAATAAAAATAGCAATAAATAAAAATGAAAAATATATGGATTTAAAACGATGAGTTTATGTTTGCATCGTACAAGTATAAAAGTTAAGTTTCAGTAAAATTTCTGTTAAATTTAACTATAAACTCGTCCTTTTGTTTGAAAAAAGAAGGGAAACTATTCTTGAAGTGAAAAGAACGAAGATGTAAGGAACGGAAAAGTCAAAAGTTAGTAGCTTCCTAAAAAATATCCTACGCTTAGTTTTGCTGTGTATATACTTTATACATTCATCCATTTACATTGTTTTATTTGAAAAAACTTTTTTTATTCGATTTGTTGTAGTAAGAAAATATTAAGTAGCTTTTACGTAATAAATCTATTGCTCGAATAAACATTATATTTAATAAGAAGAGGAAAATTGATAAATTGTCATCTTAGCTACAAGAAAAATAACATTTTCTATTGTTCATATAGTTGTATATAATTTGAGAAAAACAATGATTTTTTTTATTGTAGCATTTCGTAGCTTATCTATCCTAAAGAGGGGAATTCGAAGAGTTCCGAAATATAGGCAAATCTACTAAAGATTTTTTTAAGTATATTTTTATTCATTTTTCTTGTCTTTCTAAATATGAAGCTGCTTCTTTTAAAAACTGAATTTATTGTAATATCTTCTTGAAATGAAATAGCTATTAAAAAATAACATAATTTATATATTTTAACAAGAATATAAAAAAATGTAATGATTTCAATAGATTATTGTAAAAGCTTCTAAAATTAAAAATAAAATAAACATTCTGTTCTTTTTGTTCCAAGTTAAAAATAAAAATTCATGTGAAAATGGCATTCGCGGATCGTTTAATGAGAAATAAAAGGTAAAAATAATGAAAGTAAGAAAGTTTGATAATTTAAAAAAATAAGAAGGAAAAAAAGTAAATCGAATGAAGTTTTCCGTCTACGGATGCAAGAAGTACACGCTTCGTAAGTTGGGTATTTACTTTTTTTTTCTCTCTTTTAAATCGATACTTCTCTCTTTCAGAATTCCACTTCAAGCTTTTCTTTTTCTTTCTCCATTCTCCTTCTCCCTTCTCCATTTTCCAATCTCATAACTTTGTTTTTCTACATCGTATACGCTCAAGACGATCTGTATATATCTATATAGCAAAAATCTCGAAAAATACGTACTGCGATGGTAGTTTCGGCCAAGAGGATAATACCAAGAATAAGGAAGTTAGATATAAGGGCTGGATAAGGAAAACATTAAAAGGCTAAAAGGTTATACTCATTCTAACTCGGTTTTTTAAAAACGATAAGACGCTCGAAGGAAAAAAAGAAATAAGGAATTGAGTTTGTTATTTATTTATTTTTCTCTTTTTCTCTTCCTTCTTCTATATACTTTTATGATCTGTGGCGTAACGCAGGAATTTTCTTTCTTTCTTTTTTTTTATACATCGGCTTTACAACAGCTGTAAATCAATTCTTTACGCTGGAGCTAAAAATTTATTCAAGGACACGCGAGAAATGACTGTCGAAACGACACGATAAATCTAAGAAAAGTAAACCGCGGATATATTACTTTTTTTTTCATCTATTCCTTTGTCTTCTGATTACTATGCATATATATTTTTTGCCCCTTTTATTTTTACTTTTAATATCCTCCTAAAACTTGCTGATACGCAAATCATTTTTATTTTTTTTCTTAATACGCAGTTTTATCCATCTTATTTTATTTTTCATCTTTTTGTTTGTTGAACAAAAAAAAAAGAAAGAACATAAATAATTTGAGAAAACAGTTGATACGATGGTGAAGCGATTTTGAAAAATGTTAAAATGCAAAACTGCTTGTTAAAATAAATAGATGATTGTTGAACCGTTATACAAATCGTTAAAGTTATTATACAATTTAAGAATAAATAAAGAAAATAATAAAGATCACAGCTGATCTATTAAGCAATATATTTTGCTAACTTAAAGCAGCTTTGCATTAAGTTTTTAAACGTATAAAAAAATTTTAATAAAAATACAGATACACGATGAAGAAAGCGCACTTTCTATAATATTACAAGCGAGCTTTGATCCCAGCCTAATATGATAAATTTTAATAAATGTATTAGGTCAATTTTGCAAATTGATAATCGAGAGATGTTTGAAAAAATTTTATCGATGAAATATTGAAAAACTGCGTTGAATTGTCACTTTTGAATCTTAGCAATAATAATTGTGCAAAAAAAAATTTTTTTTTTGCTGAAATCAAATAAGAACATAATTAATCACTTTGGGATGACTTTTTCAGTGAAAAAATTTTTGACGTTTGGAATATTGCAAATGGTAATCTTTTTATGACAAAGGGAAATGTTTTCCCTTACTTTTTTCAACTAATTTTCTATTGGGGTTTGACACATTTGCTATATATATGATATTCTAATAACAAAGAGTTAAGATATTCAAAAGAATTTTTAAAAATGTAGTAACGGTTTTTTTAAATCTATTTCATAGAAGCAAATCACGTGTCGCATGTGCTACATGATCTAATCAATTAAATAATTCTATTTATAGAAATTTTTTGGAATTCTTAAATTACTAGTGATTAGAATTTCGTGTTTATAAGAAATTAAAAAGAATTCCATTTAACATCAATTTAAAAACGACTATAACTATTAAAAGAAATTTAAATACAAAACTTGAATTTAATAATATAATTAAATAATAAAATTAATGTTAAAATAAATCTCAAATACATGTAATTTTTAATTTAAACTCTCTTGACGATCTTCTTATAAAAAAAAATTGAATTTAAGAATATACTTTTAAAGCTATCCTATTGTCAAATCCCAATGATGAATAATATATTTTAATCCCATACTGTATCAACGATATGTAAGTTTAATTTTTCGTTTAGAAAAATTTCATGAGTTTTTATCAGATGCCATAAAAAATAAAGTATGGCTGATTAAGCGCTACAAGTATATGATTAAAACTATCATATTATATTATACATATAGTATATTTCAAGAGATTTTTACGATTTTCAAAAATATCAAGTATCTCATTAATGTTATATAGCGTGGAACGAAAATTAGAAAATAAAGGATATCATTTTATTGCGAGAGAATTTGCTTCAGACTCATCTATTAGTTTAAAAAATTCTAAACTCATAATTCTGCTTTATAACTATATGTGGAAACTGTATTCTACTAATTTTTAGTATATCAAAATTTTAAAACTTGATCTTAAGTTTCGAAATAAGCGATGCGTTATTGTTGGTATTATTGTCAGAAAAACAAAGAGAAAAATGATAATCACGAGCATTAACAGGTTATTTAATATTAAACTAAAAGTATATTTAGTAATAAATAATAACGAAAACGAAAAAAAAAATCAAGCAAATCAGATGCAATAAGCATCAAGATATTAAATAAAAATAAACTATATTCGTAGCAATGCTTTTCTTTTCTATGTAATTATTCCTCATTAATTATAGACTAGGAAAATCAGTACATCTAATAAGTACATTTTTTCATAATCTCTTGGATGCACGATACATTTAGTAGAGAAAAAAAAACAATTGTAGTGAATATAAAACTGTTCAAATGAATTTTAAATCTAGTGACTTTTTCTATGTAGAATTAAAATAACTTACTAAGAGGACAAAAAAATTTCAATACTACTTCTGCATGATTCAGGAAAAAAATCTTTTAACTTTACAATAAAATACATTTTACAATTCTCGTAGGACATAAAGAAAAAATATACTAATCACAAAATATATTTTCTTCATTAGAAATAATTTTTTATTTTATTTAACGCCGCTGTATTTATGCTATCATTTTGATGCTAATTAGCGACGGAGATCGTCAGTGTGTTTGTGAACAAAGCACATGTAATGTACAGTGGTGCTTGTATCAATCGGCCGAGAGCAGGATTTGAACTCGGAACCACGAGATTACGAATCCATCGCTCTACCGACTGAGCCACTGACGACCTCATTAATAGAATTGAACAATCAACTTATTACTGTTTTTAACTAGTAACTTATCGAATAATTTTTTTATTTTTTAGTTTAAAATGACCTAACATTATTATACAATGTAAAACAAACATTGCTCAATCTATCCCTATAAGTGATGAAAATGAAAAAAAAAATAAGTGAACATTTTTTTTGTGCTTGAAACGATAAATGTCAATTTATTTATAATCATTACATTGAATTAATAATGTAACTAATCATTCATAATCTGATTAAACGCATTAGTTTTAACGATTTTAATGAAATTCTGAAAAATAATTAGAAATGCAATAATAGTTATTGTTAGTCAAAACGACTGATTCAAATGTATTTATTACGCTCAATTGATTTTAAAAAATATTCAATAGCATAGCATAGTTAACATTATTTTGTGAAAATTTGATATTAAAAAAAAGTAAATAAATTGTCCAACGTAATGCTTATATCCGCAAAATTATTTTGCTTGATTGAAAAAATTAAAAATGCAAAATAAACTAATTATAATGATATTCAAGCGTGAACATGAAATATTTCTGCTACATTTAAAATACGTAAGATACTAAGTAAGGTAATTGCGATCATTAATAACTTATTCTGAAGAAAAATTGATACCTATTATATGTTTACAAAGAGTGCAGAACTGATTAATGAACTTAAACTCTTAAGAAAATAAAAAAAAACAATTTTTAGCATTAAAAAATCAATTAAGCATTAAAATTAAGAATTTTATTTCAAGCATTTATTTAAAACTCAAGAAAAATTTAAGCTCTTACGAAAAAAAAATATTAATCAAGGTAGCTGGAGCTTCATTTGCTAACTACATCTAATTAATATAAAAACAAATATTTAAAAAAAAAATACAGTAATTAATCTATAAGCGTATATAACTTGAGAAAAAACTTTAAGCTCTTAAAATAAAACTCTTAATGAAAAAACTAATGTTTAAAGTTTTTAGTGCAACGTTGCCGAAGCTAATTCCAAGCGCTGCGCATTTCATGAAAAAAATTTCCGTCTTCAAAAATTCTCTACTACTATTAAACTAAAAGAAAAAACTCAAAAATAGAAAAAAAAAATGAATAATAAACATATTGCAGCATTGCAAAAAAAAAAAAAAAATTGTAAAAGACATACGTGTATTATAATAATGTTCACGGTCATTATTTTACGAACTTTCTGTGATAATTATTAACAATCAACAAGTGTAATCGCGAGTTGTTTAAGAAAGTTGATGAATAAAAAAAAAATAAGAAATGTGTCATGTTATATCGTCGAATTATAATGAAGATGCTGCATGCAAAGTTATTAAAAATTTCTTAAAAAATAATAATTAAAGAAAACACTGTTATAAAAGCATTGCTGAGAAAACTTGCATTCCTAATTTAGAGCAACAAAATTATCATTTCAAAGGCTATTCTATGCTCTAAAATCGAGCTCTTGTTTAAAATTCAAAGAATCTCAAGTGTATGTTGTAGAATTTAATTTATAATCAACAGTTATTGTGATTGCATAATTAGTAATATGAAAATTAAAAGCAGTAATAATAAAATATCTGGGAGTATTAACTTTTCTCAGCAGTAGCACGCACAATATTTCATGCCACGTCACGTGCAATTGTTCTCTTTCGTCAGCATGCTTCATTTTTTTTAAACAAGAAAAAAAAAATAATAAAACAAAAACAATGACACTATGACAATGACAGTGAGGTATATTCTTTTCTTTTTTTGTAAGCGCACCGCATCGCACGCGAACTGTTTTAAGAGGAATAAGAAAAAGGGATATCACATAATTACGAAGAAATGATTAATAAAAGTGTGAAGAAGTAAAAAAAAAATCGCTCGTGAAATTAAAGAAAAAAAGAAGTGAAAAATAAATAAAGCCGTGTCTTGCTAGGAGATAATCGTTCTAGTTTGTTATGCTAAATCTGTTAAATGTTGCGCCTTGTATACTATTGTCAAATAATTTTGATGATAGATAATGAATAAAAAAAATAAATAAAATATGAGAATATAACATTACATCTTCACGAAAAGAAATTTTAAGCTATTATTACATAATGATAAAAATGTACACTTTTATTATATTAGCTTATTACTTTCGGTAAAAATTATTTGTTAAAAATTTTAGTTACTTTTTTTACAAGGAAAATAATTATTTTTTGCATTCATTTATTGTATTGAAGAAATTAATTAGTTAAATACTTGTATTGTAATTAAAAAAGAATTATGCAATTGCATCCGTGTGGTATTTTTATAATTTCATGCAATATTTGTTTAGTTGTTTCTTCGAATAATAAAATTGTGACTACAATTATATTGAAGTATATTACATGTGTAACGTGCTAGTTTGGAGCTGGGTTTTTGTAAAATTTTTTACTTCCTAATTTATATAAAGATATATTTAGAAAATTATTAAATATAATATTCTATGTACTTTATTACTATCAAAATATTAAATAAAATTTGAGAATTCTATTAATACTAAAATTTAGAAAACTTTTTGTGGAAACGTACGCGAACAACTTTAGAGTATATATAAAACAATAATAAAATTAAATTTTGATGCTGCTAATATTTTATTACAACTATCTCTTATACTTCTTACTAAAAAAACATTAAATTTCAGTTCTATTTCAATGATATTTATTGTTATTATCAAAATAAGCTTTATCAAATCTACTAAAATTAATTAAAACTTTATTGGAAAATATATTTCTTTCGTTTGTTCTCAAAATAAATCTTGTTAAAATTACACTTGAAATAAATAAAAATTTGTATGAACAATTTGATGTATTTTTTAAATGTAAATTGTAAAGATTCAGCGTACACAAAGTAAACTTATCGCATGATTGATTCTTTTTTCGTTTATAATATGTATTCGTATCAAAATAAATAATTTAATGCAAAAGTGAAACATACGAATAACAATGTAAAAAAAAACATTAAAATAAAATGCATATTTAAAAGGTTGAAGTTAAATTTGCTTAAAATTTCTTTTCGTGCTTGAACGTTGCTCGTTTTCACAAAATTATTATGTGCATTGTTATTTTTTATGGTCCCATACATTTACATTTTTTCTAATGCGATATCGTAATACGGTATGGAGACATTAATAAAATAATTTTAAGCTAAAACAACTATTGTCGTTCTTTTATTATCCCTTTCCATTTATTATTATACCTTCATATTATATTAACATATTAAATTTTATTTTTTAATTATAAAATCAAACTGATCAGATAATTCTATTGTTTATGTTGGTTTTCATTATTAGTTTTATTTTCAGCATTAATTAAAAAATTAATTTTCAAAGATAAAAATTAAGAAATAATTGTTTGCTGTAATTTTTATACAAAATATTGTTTGAAATATAACTGATTTTATTCACAAATCTATTAATTATAAATGCTTAAATGCTGGATTGGAAAGCCAGAGTGCTTTAATCATCAATGGAAAGAGGTCGTCAGTGGTTCAGTCGGTAGAGCGATGGATTCATAATCTCGAGGTCTCGAGTTCAAATCTCCGTCTCGCTGGCCGATTGATACAAGCATCCCTGTATATGATACACATGCTTTCTTCACAAGCACACTGAAGACCTCCGTCGCTTATTAGCATCGTAATAATATAAATTCAGCGATGATAAATAAAATTTAAAAAAAATGAACTTTCGTGCAAGGGTGATAAGTTGTTATTGTATTTTTACATTTAATTATATTGATTTTTTAGCAAATTTAATTCTTTCGAAGATACATTCTTTATAGTTCTGCTTTAATAAATACTGCGTTTCTGAAAAGGTAAGATATCTATGATAATTATCTTTTTATTTAACCTTTGCAAATATTATTTTTAACTGTTCAAGGTTACGATCGAACCGCTTATTCTATACTTGAATTTTAAGAAAAAATAACGATGTTATAAGAATTTTTAAGTTTTAAAAGATTTGGCAAAGATTTGAATGATTAAAAATTTATAATAATTGTTTAATTAACAAGTTCATATAATAAGAAATCATACGCGTGTAAGTGTGCCGAGGGTGTAGGTGTAAAACTTAAGATTGAAGTTCTTGCACGTGCTCTAGCTGGGAAATTGCGTATATGCTTAGTTATATGTTCTTCTCTTTTCCTTCATATAATCCGTGGGGACCTCTTCATCCTCTCATTAACGTCGACAAGTACACGTATATACTACCATCCCGAAAACTTGCTGAGCTTAGCATCAACCACCGCAACTAAAGCAATATGTATGTGTGCATATATACACATACACATAGTTATTGTACCTCTAAACTACACCTTATACCATTATCATTGCCTAACTGTACGTTTTTTTTTACGATTTCACTAAGGATTAATAAAGATTCATATGCCAAAAAGGAGAGAAAGTTAAAAAGAAGAAAAAAAATTCGAGTCTATTTTTATTTCTAGTTCATCTATTATCCAATAGCTTTCTTTCTTTTTGTTTTTTTTTTCATTCGGCTTTTTTCTTTATTTTGAGCTTAATTTACCTCCAATGAATTATCGATCTTGCGAAATGAGAGCTTATATTTCTAAAATAATTGAAAATTGTATAGGGAATTCGAAATAAAACGTAAGATTATGAAAAAAATAGTATTAACGAAAAATTGCTTTGTTAAAATGATTAATTATATTGTAAAATTTATATAATATTTGATAGCTTTAGGTTGTAAAATTTAATTTTTTAATTATAAATGTTCTAACCGGGTATTTCTCAATCATCGTATAATTTTATATGACTTTATGAAAACTTTACTTATTTAATTAACAATTTTTAAGACGATTGACCTTAATTAAAATACAAGGTTAATCAAAACTTGGAGAAGTTCCAAAGGTGTATTTATTTACTACTTTTTTAGATATAAGTAGCAGTTATAGCCGTAAATTCTTTTATATATTCATATTCGCTTAAATTTTATAGATTTTTACAATTTTTTATGTTATGCGCGAGATTGTCTTTGAATATCTTTTTTTTCAATTATGGAAAACTAATATTTTAAAATATTATAAAACTATAGGCAAAAGATTCAATAATTTAAATTTGAATTTTTCATAAAAATACACTTGAAAACGAACTTTTTGCAGGTAATTTAAAAAAATAGTCATGCGCTAAATTGTTTTGAGCACCCATATAAAAAATAATGACTTCTTTTGTTGTAATTCCACAATATTCTATTATATGATAATATATGATTTTGACTTTATTGAAATACGATTAATGAATTATGACGATGAATGAACTGTCAGTGATATTTTAAGGAATGATAAGAAGCCACTGGTAATAATACTTAAGCTTTCCTAAAAGCGAACAATGCAGTTGAAATGTTAATAAAAAGTAAGCATGACTATGTTAAAAAATAAATCTCTATAATTTAAAAAAAATTAAAAATGAAATCCCACGAATGCATGCAATATAGATATAGATCCATAGAATTATATGACGTTTCCTAGTACATTACGTAGTTTAAAATGATATATTATTAAATAAAATTATACATTTAGGTATAGCTAATTAAGTTAACATTTTACAACTAGACAAGAGTAGTTTTACCTATTTAAACGCACCATTTTCGACTTGCAAACCTCTTGCTCTACAGTCATATTCGGTATTTGAATTCAGAATTCATTTATTATCAGTATATATCAGTGTACGGTTGCGTGTTGATAATTAAAAATAGTTAAATAAAATTATGGTGTCGGAAAAATTAAATAATGATGTATGTTTGCTTAAGTACAATCATTAGTTTTAAATATTTTACGCTCATGAGTGTGCGTTTATTGTTTCTTTTTAAATGTGATTTGCTTTTTGTACAGGTGGTTCAAAATTTTATCATTGAAAATAATATCATTAAAGGCGTGGAAAAAAAATTTGATCTAACGAACCAGAGTATTGGACAAGTTATACTTAAAAAATTTAATGATAACCCTAATCATGTTGCACAGGTAAACAAAAATTTAAATTTAATACAATAATAGATGGAAATTACGTAGCTAAAAAGTTTTTAACATATTAGGAATGAATAAGAAAAAAAAATGTAAAAATTTGATACTTCGTGTTGATAATATTTATATCTATACGTTTATTTAAAGATCGAGGCAGAAACGGGCAAAAAAACAATTTTCGATGAAATGAAAGATAATTGTATACGTTGTGCTTTATGGATGCAAAAACAAGGAATTGGAATTGGTGATGTTGTTGCGATATGTACGCATAATCATATGGATGCTTATATTCCTTGCATAGCAACATTTTTCGTCGGTGCAATTTACAATCCGTGGCATCATGAAGTGCCCTTAAGTAAATTATAAATTTCAACATTTTATCATAATATTTCATATTTTAATGTATTTTTTATTTAAAAAATCAACATTTTATGTTTCCAGTAAGCGCGCGTCACTTCATGAATTTAATTAGACCGAAAATTATATTTTCTTGTGAAAGTGCAGTTGGTGTACTTGAAGAAGCTGCAAAATTAGAAAAAGTTGAAACAAAAATCATTGTATTTGGAAATTTCTCCGGAAAAGAATCTTTAAAGGATATATTAAAATCACAAACTAATGAAGACGTTAAAAAATTTCAAGTAAAAAATATTGAAAACACCGATAATATTGCAATGATATTATTTTCGTCCGGTACAACGGGATTGCCCAAAGGTGTTGCGCATTCTTATAAATCACTTTTGAGAAATATTTTAGGTTTCGTTGTTGCTCCGTTCAAAGAATGTATATCCCTGTGGTATTCGTCTCTTTATTGGATAAGCGGAACATTTTGTATGCTCCAAGCATTGCTAACCGGAGCAACGCGAATTCTTCATGAACGATTTGATCCTGAAGAAACTTGTAAGGTTATTGAAAAATTCAAGGTATGGATCATTGCAATTTTATTAAATATTTTGATTTTATTTGAAGTATACATGTTATAACTTTCAGTTTTAATATTTAATCTATATGTTGAATAATAAAAATCACTATTAAAATGAAAAATAAGTTTTCTTAGAAAAATGATTATTAATATTAGCCATACAGTATAAATTAATTTTATGAAATAATCACAATAAATAAATAAAAAATTTTTTAGAGATCCGTCAAATTTTGTACTGATAATTATATTTCATTACTTTTATTATACTTTATTCTATTTTTTAGAATATTTTCTAATAATTATAATATAATTACAGCAATCATAATAATTTAATATTTAAATTTCTTTTTCTATATTCATCAGATAAATTGGTTTTTTATACCCCCAAGCACGATAACACATCTGTATAAATCCGACGTTTTTAAAAATTACCAAATAAAATCAATGAAATGCATTACGACAGGTGGTGCGAAATTAAGTCGTGAAATTATAGAAGATTTAAAAAAATCTTTACCACATGTTTCTATCGTTCAAGCATTTGGTACTTTACATTATTTTAATTAAATAATAATCTTTATGAGTAAATATGATTGTTCGATAACCATAGAATATTATTTCTTTAATGTAAATTAGGAATGACCGAACTAGGAGGTATTGCCACTATACAAACAAATCAATGCAAAAATATTGAATCAGTGGGCTTTGTTGTGCCGAACATACAAATTAAAATAATTAACATTGATAATGGGAAAATACTTGGATCAAATGAATCTGGCGAGATTTGCGTTAAATCGCCAACAGTCATGCTCGGTTATTATAAAAATCCAACTGCGACTAAAGCAACTATTGATAATGAAGGTAAACATTGATAAATCCATAATTTTAATATTTATAAAATTTACAGAAACAAAATCTAAATTTTTTGAATATTTATTAATAAATTTAAAAATCAATGAAATAAATCAGTATTCAATTATGTTTTTCTAAATTCTGTAAAATTATAGAAAATTTCGATTTAACCATCAATAATTCGAACAATATCTATGGAATATTTCTTTTTTATTAAATTAATTTTAAAATCAATTTTTGTACCATGAAAAATGAAAGCTAAGAGTTACTTGAAATTCTTTATCATTTAGGTTGGTTACACACGGGAGATAAAGGATATTATGCGGAAAATGGTGAATTGTTCATTATCGATAGAATAAAGGAAGTAATGAAATTTCGAGGACATCAAATTTCACCTTTTGAAATTGAAGAAATCCTTTTAAGTCACCCGTTTGTAATAGAAGTCGCTGTCGTTCCTATACCTCATGAATTAGATCTTGAACGTCCTATGGCCTTTGTTAAAAAAGTTCCTGGAGCTAAGGTATAATAATATTACATCCTTATTTTACTTAACTTTCTTATTCATTACTTTTATAATAAGCTTAAGAATTTATGATAATCTTATATTGATTGTAATTTTTTTTTCAGATAACAGAAGAAGAACTTGTAAAAATGAGCGCTGCATTGGGTGATCATAAAAAACTTTGGGGTGGGGTAAAATTCATAGATAAAATACCTTACACTGCTTCAGGAAAAATCAGTAGAAAAGATCTTAAAGAATTAGCTAAATCTTACACAAGACGTTAGTAATGTATATATTCTTCATTTAACGAAATAGTAGAATTTATGTTCGATTCAAATATAAATTCTGCTTGGCCCTAACAGAAATCTGTTTTACCAATAAAATTGTGCAGTAGAGATAACAATAATATGAAATTAATTACAGAAATGATATTAATTTTTGCAGATTCCTCTTAATAACTAAAAGATTTTCTACTGGAAGTTAAATTATAAAAGTTTTTTGACCAAGCGTACATCGTTGTATAAAAAATTATTTTTGTTTAATATAAGCGTTATAATGTAAGGAGACCTGCATTCTTAATCCAAATTTCTATTTTAGTCAATGGTATGATATTAAATAATAAAACATGATTTTTAGTTATTAAAAATGATTGTTTTATTTAATTTACTTGCTATTTAAATTAATTTGTACATTCAATAGAAAAACATTCTTTTAAATACGTTCATTAATGAAAATAAAATTCATTATTTTTCTTAATAATTATTCTTGTTGTTTGGGATAGCCAAGCTTAAGAGCTTCTTTGAACATAGCTAAGAAAGAGTCCATTACTTCTTCACCATTTGGAATAATTTGATCAGCTGGAAGAACAAAACCGTGGCGTCCTTTGTCACGCAATTCATAAGTGAATGCAACTGGTACCTTCAAAGTTGCTTTAACCCAGTCCATAGAACTTCCACTAGCAACGTCTGAAATATGATAAAATATTAGTTACATTTAAATGTCAAATAGAATATATAATTTACGTAATTTTTTGAAATATCAACCAAGATTGCTAAAATTTAGACTAATTATTAAAATATTGAACTTTTGTCATTGAAAGATCAGGATAAAAATTAATAGATCTTAGCAATAGATTAGTATTTAATTAGAAGGAATTATTCACAAAATTACACTTACAAATAGTTTCAGCGATATTTCCGGTAACATATTGCGTTCCATATCGTTGAGAAAGGGCCTCGATAGCTTTAAGACCCATCGCTTTCTACAATGAAAAAGAAAAAATTTTAAAAATAAATAAAAAAATTTATTGTAAACGTAATAATAATATTGAAAAAAATAAAGCAAAATTTACCTCCTCTTCGTAATTGTCAAGATGTTGAGTGGTATGTCCGTATGGGAAAAGAAGAAGTTGCGAATAACTGTGGAAAGAAATGTAAGCAAAAAGTTTGTCGCTAACTGATGTGATAAACTCAGACATGGCCTTTGTTTCAGGTTCTGAGAAAGCACTCTTTCCGGCATAAGTTTCAGAGCATGGATTTTGACTTGCACCACCGCCTAATTAAATTAAACACGAATTAATGTTATTAATGATTTTGAAAATTAAAATCCACATAGAAATAATATAATTTTTAATTTTAATTTTTTGGAATATTTTTATAAAATTTTGCAATCATTTAAAAATCTTTTGTATTTATTTGAATTATTTTATTTTGAAATAAAATTAATTTTCACCATAATATATCGTTAAATTCAGAGTTGGAATGGTAATTATAATGTTATTTGTTATATTTAATTTCTAAGATTATAAAATACTCACTCATCCATTTGTAGCCCCAGTTACGGTTAGCATCAGCTCCTCTGCAGAAAAGGCCATTCTTCGAGAGAGTTTTTCTCCACATACGATTCTAAAAAAAATATGAAAATAAATAATCTAACATGAAAAATAATAAACGTTTAACTTAATGTATTATCAACTAACGTTCGTATGAGTATAAACGTAACCATCAGGATTGAAAGACGGGAAGAAATACCAGTTATGAGATTCAGCAAGATGACGTATTTCAGGATTTTCACTAGTTAAAAATTCATTGAGAATATATGTAACAGTAGCTGGAGTAATCCATTCGCGAGCGTGAATACCACCTTCGATAAAGACAGTTGGTTTATCTTCGCCGAAAGTTAATTTAACGCCTTTAATATCACGGCCTTGATATGTTTGTCCAGCGACGATAACTTTAATCTTGTCAGGATATTGTTTGCCAAGCGAATCTAACCAAGCATAGATTTCATCAAGCTTATGATAACGCGTCCAACCAAAACCAGATTCACGAGTCATTGGGTTTTCATGATCAATGAGCTTTTGAACATTATTTACGTATGTTTCGTATTTCATGTCGGTGACATTCATTAGCTCGCTAAATTCGCTAAGTTGGCTTGGGGCGACCATTAAATCCACTGGCTGGAATACTCGACTTGGACTGATCCAATAAGAATACTGAAAAAATCATTTTTTTATAGTCATTTTTTTTATTTCTTTGATCTTTAAAAAAAATTCATATATTTATGTATTTTTTAAAAAATTGTCAATATACATTAGCTTACTAATTTTAACGTTTATTTCTAACAAAAGAAAAATATGGAAAAAGAATTTGAATTCCGAATTTAATAAATTCTCTTATAGTGATTATCAATTAAAATCATGTGTTGACCCAAATACACGAAATGAGTATGTAACATAGTAATAGCGTAATGCGAAAACGTTGTAAGATTTTTTATGCTGCCGCATTTACTTAAAAAAATGAAAATTTATGGCGAAAAGAATGTATTATTGAATAATTTAACATTCCAATAATTTATTAAATATTATAAATGTTATTTCAACAATAATTTAAAATAATCAATCTTCGAATGAGTGAAATGATTTTAAAAGTTTAATAGGGATCGTAAACAATGTCTTTATTCTTTTGCTATTTCCCATTCTAGTCATGTATTAAGATAAAGGAATCCGAGGTCACTTTTTATCCAGCGTACAATTATCTAGTTTCCGGTCATTAATCCAAATAAATTAGAGAGAAAGGAAGAAACAAAGTGAATTCTATGGTGTGTGTAAATATACGTATATATATATATATATATATATGTATTTTCTTATATGTGTAAGAAAAAATATTTATATAAAAATTTTATTTAAATAATAATACTTACACCTTCATTAAGAGTTTCTAATTGCTTAAGAAGCTCTAGTTGTTCGATGGATGATGGTATAATTCTGAAAACTTTGTAGTTTTCAAAAGTAACTTTTTCAGCTGTGGCAAAAGCCATGAGGGCCAAAACGACAAAAGTGCGCAACATCTTAATCTCTAAAAAATTGTATTGATTTCTTAATCATTTGTATAATTGTATTAAAAAAGGCAAATAATTAAATTAAATTTAAATAATAAATTGCTTATTGATACAAAGTAAATATTTAAAAAAAAATTTTTAATATTTATACAATTTTTCGAATTATTAGTAAAATTGATCATTAATTAAATTTATTGAATGTTTCTTATGTAACTTTCATTAATTATCTTATAATAAATTTAAACTTTTGTATAAAATGATTGAAATTTTATTTAGAATTTATAATTAATATTAAATGTTGGTATACTTTTACGTATATTTTAAGAAAATAAATATTTTCTAATGTTGTAAAATTCACATAATAAAAAAATAGTTTTCTAAAACACACATACATAATTAACATAATTAATACGTAAATATAGATTTGCATGAAAGCGAAGAGAAAATTTACTTACCCTTCGTCATTCGCAGGAGATGATGAAGTTGTGAACGGTGCTAGCATATAGAGTTCGTATTTATTTAAGTCATCCCCACTCGGTAGCTTAACGTATTTACAATTATACGGAATATTATAGTACTTGGCAAATTGATATGTATCAATATTATCATTCAATTGTGTTTGATAACAAAGTTTCATTGATACAGTGATTTTAAATTTTTAATCAAGATGAGACTTGACTGATACGAAGATTGATGTAATGATATTAATCGATTTAATATTTAAAATCATGTGTTAAATAATCGCAATGGAATTGACCCTCTGATCAAAACAAAATTCAAATTTATGACAATTGAGATTAGTAAGTGGTTGTTTATTTATTTGCAAGGAGAATGCATTAGATTATGAGTTTCGAGATCTTTTTTCAGACTTTGGGATATTTTTTCATATGTATAATTATAAAAAAAGTTGCGTCTGTTTGATTCAACGCTAAACTTATTTCAAAGTCCTGAATAGTTTCGTTTAAACTTTAAAATTTATAAAATAATATGTTGTACTTGCTGCATAGCTATACAGTTTTAATGCAGAAAATTTTTATTATAAATTTTGTGTTAGTAAAAATATTTAAATTAATTTTTTATATTTCAATGTTAGAAAAAAATCTGAGATCTAAATGCAGACACTCTTATTATTAATAACATTTTTAAATACTTTATTGTCATATAATCGAGGTCTTCAGTGGCTGATCCGACAGAGCGATGGATTCGTTAATCTCGGGGTCCTGAGTTCAAATCTCGCTCTTGGCGTCCGAGTGATATAAGCACCGCTGTAACATGTGCTTTGTTCACAAACCCACTGACTATCTCCGTCGCTAATTAGCTTCGTAATGATAGCAAATAAATACAGCAACGTTAAATAAAAAGAAATCATATGATTGACCGACTGTCTCATTTAATTTTCAATTTATTTTATCCTCGGCGCAAATTTTAAATGTCGTTACACCTCTTTTTAATAATAATTTTTATTGTTTTAAGGTATTGGATAATTTTTAAAATCTTAGTTATTGTTATATTATTAAGTAAAAGCAAAAAACAGAAAGTAGCTATTATTTGATTAGTTAACTGAAAGTGATTAGGATTTTTCATTAATTTTTGTACTTTTTATAAATAAACACTTTTTTTGATAAGTAAAGAACGATAAAATTTTTACCTTACAAACACTATCGGTCATCTTAGAATTTACTCAATAAAGCAAATCAATAGAACAAATGTCATATAATTCATTAAAAATATTTCTCTCACGTATGCATTATATTTGTACCCGAACCACGAAATTAAAGTAAGATTGCGCAAATTTTGTTACAATGTCCTTCTCGCGATAATATTTCTTTATTTTTATCTTAAATATGTAACGTGCACTTCGAGCGTCGTCATGTTAACATTAAAAAAATGATTGTACGAAGAAAATTAATGATAAAAATTTATAATAATAACAATTTGTAAATAATGATAAGATATATTTTTCTTTCCGAATATATACTACTTTTTTCCGAATAATTGTTTCGATGATTTTTACTTATTGATTGATTAAATTGTAAAATCAAATTTTTTGACATTTAATGACGCGAATAAAATACAGTAAGTCATTGTTTTAAAAGTAATAAAACTAATCTTTTTTTTGTATTACATAAATAAAAGTATAAAAAATATTTGTGATGATCTCGAGTTTGTTTTGCGTATAAGATTATGCTGGTAGATCGTTCATGAGTTTGTTCTAAAATTGATAACCAAAAACGTTATTGATTAATGTACGTCAAGGTTAGTCCTTGTTTATTTTAACAATGAATTTCAATATAATTGTTTTTTACGAAGATTAATGTAGCTTAAATGTTTGAGACTGTGTCTAGTCACGGCTTAAATTTAATTTTTAAAATTATATAATTTTTTTCTTGTTTGATCAATGATTCTACATGTTTAAATCGTTCATATAAATAAACATAGTAGAAAACTATTTTTACTAAATATAATTTTAAATATAAATAATATGAATAAAATTAGCCACATAAATTTTGAACTCATTTGTGTTAACTAAAACACATTAAAAGTCTAGATTATTATATTTTGTTGGAACTGCATGATATATTCTTTTTTATAAAAATATAAAAAAACTCTAATTATATAGAATCTAATGCTCAATCATTTTTGTATTGGATAGTAATAGTTTTATGTGGTATAATAAAAATTGATCTTATTTTGAAATAATATGAATGTCATTCGAATGATCGTAAATTAACATGAATTCAATAAAATTATGTAAAAATACACGAAGAGGTTTTTTCTTATGAAATTTACTATACAATATTAATCTTAAAAATTACCATAACTAAAATTATATTCCTAAAAATTTTACCAGATTTTCACGATAAAATTATGATAAATTTTTAAAATATTTTATTTGAAATAAAAACAAATAAGATTATACAAAAACAAATTTCTAAGAAATTTTTAACTTTCACATGATTTCACAATAATTATTTAATAATCAAGAAATTTTTTTATGAACACTTTTGAAATCAAGATTTTTGTGTCTGACGTATAATTTTGATTAACATTACACGAAATATGTTGAAAAATAACATAAATATGAAAGGAGCTCTAGTGAAGCAAACGTATAAGCAAAATTGTGGTCGCGTCGAAAGTGAACACGATGGTTTTATAATCAACAAGCCAACAAGTATGTTAACAACGGAAATATTTACATTCACAGTGAAAAAACAAACATCCACTGACTGATGCTGTGATAACGGAAATTGTATTAAAAAGCGATCAAGATCTGATTATGGATTGCATAGAGGGTTTGAACCTAAACTACCTATACGCGAACAATAGGAAATCTAGTACACTTAATAAACATACTATGCGCATCGAGAATCTCCAATAATCGTGTTTGCATCTACTTGTCTAATAAAGATCTAACCAACAATATAACAGATAAGAACGAACCCTTGATTATAGAAAAGTAACAAATTATAATATGACTCTTGATCTCGGGACATAAAAGAATAGTTTTTATGAATGTAGCACCGAACATTCCCAATTATAAAATGTATTAGAAAAATTTTTTAATTTATGTAGGACAAGAAAATATAAATTTAGATGTAAGAAAAATATTGATTTATATGAATCATTACTTGTAAATCAATTTATTAAATTGCCCAACGTTTCAGGAGCAATCAAACTTTCCTCTTCATAGTAAAACAAATAAATGAGGCATTTATTAAATATTTAAAAAAAACAGCACATAATGTGAATGTAAACATACCCAAGTAAAAGAGAAAAAAAAGAAAAATATAAAAGAAAATCTCTTTCTAAAACAGTTGCTGAGATTTCACACTTTAATGGAAAATGTATTATTCATAGAAATTTCATTGACGTACTAAAAGCCATCCAATAGAGCAGTAATAAAAAATCAATTATTAACAATATAGCAACTAAATTAACTAAAAATGATTGTAAAATCTTAATCGTGACACTAATTTAAATTCTGAAATCGTAATGAACGCATCCACGCTTGCGTGTAAGTTATAATATAACAAAAATACGATAAAAAAAATCCATACAAATATATTAGTTTTACAATTAAAGAAAAGTGGAATAAAATATGGAGAAATTAAATTGCGATAAAAAAACTAATTTATACGAAAAAAATCTTGCAATCAAACATAAAAGTAAAAATCAAATCCTTATAAATTATAAGATAATGCGTAAACATAATCGTTTTCTTATTTAAAATATTGAAAATTATATGAGATAAACTTATACAAATATAAGTACAATTTTCACTTGATTTAGATTTATTTAAAAGCCTAAAATTAAAAATTTTGGCGTCTTTATTAATTTTATTAATTTATATGGTAAAATATATGGATTTTCATAATTTAAAGGTTTAAAAAAATTAAAATAAATGGCACAGTGATGAAAATTATTTTGAGTATGGATACACAATAAATAGTAAGAAATGTATAAATGTAATTTGTTTTTCAAAAAGGTTCGTGGGTGATACGACGATTTCGACCACCATAGGTGTCTCAGCTATGCATCTTGCTACCAAAATCCGTTATATTACTATTTAAAATTAGGACACAAGATATTCTTTAGTTTAAACAATTTTAAAGACATACTTTTATTTATTTTTTTTAAAATACTTTTAATGAATCAATTATTAGAAAAAAATAGATGTTAAAATGAAATTTGCAATAAAAAATCAATTACACGACTTATTGGAGCTGAGCACGAGAGGTTTAAATAACATTTAACGTCGCTGTATTTATGCTATCATTGCGATGCTAATTAGCGACGAAGGCCGTAAGTGTGTTTGTCAACAAAGCACATGTTAACGTATACAGTGGTGCTTGTATCAATCGGTCGCCGAGAGCGGGATCCGAACTCGAAACTTCGACCATCACTCTACCGAGTAAGCCACTGACGACCTCATTGTATTGATATTTCAATAAAATATATTTTATATTTTGAATGTATTAATTTTGATTATTTTAACAAATTTTAAACATATTAATAAGAAAAATATAATTACAACTCTTGAAATTTAAAAACAAACCGTGGGCACGATAATATCGAAAATCTGTAGATTTCCCATGTATATTGATTTTCAATCTATAGTAAAATATCCGAATACTCAAACGAAGTCAGCTATACTATATTTAGTTTATTTTGAATAATATTAATAATTGAAAATAATTATACAAAACCATTTACAAAATCTTATTTAAATTTTTCCAATAATTTTTGTTGAAGATGTCTTTATGAAAATAATAAAAATAATGCCTATTCACACGAATAGATTATTTTATTCTATTAGATACATGTACAAATAATTTTTATATTTCTGAATGAACGAATAAATACAAATAAATTTAGATGAATTGAAAGTTATTTCTATAGTTGAACCAGTCCTTGTACAAAATTATGCGTATGAAAGCATACGTATAAGAGTAAGTTCAACTGTTGATAGACACATTTCCATTAAAATTAAATAGAGAGCTGTACATGAAGGATAACATATACGCTATTATATTCAGATAACTAATATTTATTAATTAATAAAAATTATAAAATTTTACAGTTTTTTCCTGCTAATAAAATTAAAAAAATTATTTGAAATTAAATATTTTTTATATTTACTTTTTTAATAGTTATAGCTATTTTGAAAAGATATTTTGAATTAGATCATTTTTTAATTCGTAAATTTTGACAATCTATGATTTTTGTAACGCTTTCTTGTGAAAAATCCAATATTTGGAAAGTCCAACATTTCGTGAAAGAATTAAAAAGATAAAGAAATGGTTACATTTTATATAGTAATCTTTTAAGGGCCACATTATTAGTCATTAATATCTATTAATTTAATAATTTCTTTGAATTTATTTCTTGTAATTATATTAGCCATCATGTATTTCGATGTTTAGAAGAGTTTCCATACCTGTGGCTATTTTAAAAATATCCATTTTGTATACCGTCCTCCAGGTAAAACCAGTGTCGCAGAACGGAGGATTTTAAAGACCGAAAATTTTGTAATTCGGTCGGATAATAGAAAATTCAAAATGGGTAGATTTACTCAGAAGCATTTGACGTAGAAGGACCCTACTTACAGGTGTAACAAACACTAAATAGTCAGTACGGTATTAGTCATTAGGTCGTCGTAAAATTATTCCTTAGAAAACGGAAATACAATAAATCCTTATTACTCTTGTATGATGGTCATGCTTATACCTGTGTCCCTCTTAAATATACCTTTACATTTCATAGAATTCTAAATATTTAAGTGTTTTCAATTTTCAAATTTTATATTTTATATAAGAAACATGTACAAATATATTTTTTAACTATTTGCTCGATGAAATATAGGCTTGATTATTGAATTCAAATTATATTCTCATGATGAAACTGAATCAAGCTAATAGATTATTTATTTTTATGTTGTTTTTTAAAATTATAATTTTTATTGTTATTACTAATAATTATTTAGCGCCGATAAGATAGTATCACTTTTTAGTCATATCCCTTTAATAAAAATTTAGGTATACATTCTATAGATGTTTATCGAATAAAAAATATGTTCTTATATTTTTATGAAAAATTAATTGTTTTGGATATTAAAAACAAATTAAAAGATCAATTTAATAAAAAATAACTAAAAACAATGATTTTTAATATTTCATAACTTTTGATTACTTTGATATCGATCTCTAAAAATTATTTTGTATGTTTTGGATACCAAACGAAATATATTCCAAGATCAACATTTTTTATTTTTCGATCGTGTAAATTAACGTGAAATATATTAAAAATTATTTAAACGTTAATACATACAAAAGAATAATATAAATTTGATGAATTTTGTTGTTTGATAAAAACCGTGCATTCTTATTTTTTGTGATCCATGTTGCCTTATACTGTATGTTTTCCTTTGATTAAATTCAATTTAAACACTGTTAGTTAACGATCGATATGCAAAAATCTTGGTGATGATATATATTCCATCAAACAGTTGAGAGTTATCTCTTTAGTATAAAGGAATATTATTATACAATAAAAATGAAAATGTTACTTTTCTTTACTTTGTAATAATTTAATTAATAAAATTTAATAAAATTCTTTTTTAACGTAAATTAATAAATTAAAAATATAATTTAAAAATTATCATAGAAATTTGTAATTATATGTTATTTTAATCAAATCGCATTAATGGATATCAATTTAAAAACATTACTTAAATTCTTAAATTTTATTTTAAATATATTTAAAAATGTAATTAATTTTTCTTGATTAAATTTAAATTTTTTTAAATAAAAAAAGTATCAATCAAATTTTGAACGTTATCCATTATAACAACATAACAATTAAAATTATTAATTCTCTCATTGGAGTAAAAAAATTTGGTTGAACTTTTGAACATTAGATGTCAGTCATTGATTGAGCGAGCCCGTGATTCCCCTAGTGGTGTTTTAAATGTACTAACAGTGCGTGGGAGGACTAGTAAAATAGTATAGGTGTCGTCAAAAATCTATCTATATACTATATTCTACAACTACAAAATAAGAAGGATGATCCGATTTTGATTTTTTTATTACAAATTATTTTAAAAAAAAACTAAAAATTAAATTTGCTTACAACTCATTTTTTTATCATGTATTTTTCATAGTAAATAAATAATAGTTGATAAAAAAACTCTAAATAGATTACAACTGTAAAGACTAAATAAAAAAAAGTATAAAAGAAGGAGACCTTACGGCCCTTACAACATATTTCCATAAACAGACATCATAAGAGAGTTTTTTCCCTCTCCTTTTCTCTCATGTGCAGTCTGCTTCTTTACACCGCTATATGCCGTGTTTCTTCATGTGACCGCGACTGCCAGATTGGGAATCTGCAGAATCGCGGGAGTGGTCGATTGAGCCAACGACAAACAGAAACAGAAATATAAGTTCAGAGTTACGTGCAAAGTAGAAAAAAAAGGAATCAAGAATATAGTTTGTTATGTGTGGGTGGGGAGGGACCTTTTAAAGAAAAGATCAAACATAAACATTGTCAAATGTTGTCAATTATTTTATTAAATAAAAGATAATATAGTTTATAGATTGTTGATAATAATAAAAACGTAACAAGATAAATTTTCTACTTGTTGACTGTCAAAACAATGTATTAATTGGAATATGGTTAATTTTAGTGTATGACGTTATTTCTTAATTTAATCTTCACCATTAGACCGTTTTTCCCATAAAATTTATTTTTAGAATAAAGCACTTGCATCAAAATTTTATATCATCGACATAATTAAGATTATTTAATATTTGAGATTGAGAAGTTTATAATAAAACAATAAAATAAAAATGGAAGATATATTTCAGTGGTGTCGCGAAGGTAACGCGATGCAAGTTCGAGTATGGCTTGATGACACCGAACATGACATGAATCAAGGGTATGAATTTATTTTTAATTAATTTGAAAATTTGTTAATTATTTAATTTTATGATTACTGAATTGCTTTTTGATCTCTTAGTGATGACCATGGATTTAGTCCCCTTCATTGGTGTTGTAAAGAAGGTCATAGTAAGTTAGCCGAACTACTTGTCAGCAGAGGAGCTCGTATTAATGCAACTAATAGAGGTGACGATACACCATTACATTTAGCTGCTGCTCATGGCCATAGAGAAATTGTGCAATTAGTAAGTTTAATAAAGTGATTACTGAATTTCTTCTCTTTTTCTTGTTTATTTAAACAAAAAAGGTTTATATATTAATTTTATTTACAGTTACTTAGAAATAAAGCAGATGTAAATGTCACAAATGAACATGGTAACACAGCTCTTCATTATGCATGTTTTTGGGGATATCAGGATGTTGCCGAAGAATTGGTTGCTGCTGGTGCCTTAGTATCAATTGCAAATAAAGATAGCGATACACCATTAGATAAAGCTAGAGGACCTTTAGCTAAACGCTTACATGATTTGGCTGTTGAATTTGGACAAGATTTGAAAAAAATTCAATTTAAAGATCAAAGTTGGCTGGGTCTTAAAACAAGAAGTCGTGAGTTATAATTATAAAAGCTAAAAATAAATTTAAATAGTCGAATAATTTATTAAAATTTTTTTATAATAAACAGGTGATGCAACATTATCAAGACACAAAGGAATTAATATGGCAGATTTGTCTTTACATACTCAGTTAGCTGTGACTCCCAGTGGAGAAACATGGAGAGGTCGCTGGCAAAATAATGATATAGTTGCAAAAATTTTAAGTGTACGTGAATGTTCTGCAAGAATCTCAAGAGATTTCAATGAAGAATTTCCAAAACTTAGAATATTTTCACATCCAAATGTACTTCCAGTTTTAGGATGTGTTAACCAACCTCCTAGACTTGCTACTGTTTCACAGTACATGGCAAGAGGTAGTCTTCATCGTCTTTTACATGGTGGTACTGGAGTTGTAGTTGATACAGCACGTGCTTTACGTTTAGCTCTTGATGTTGCAAGAGCAATGGCATTTTTACATGGATTAGAAAGACAAAATAGATGTAGATTCCACTTGAATAGTAAACATGTTATGGTAAATAATGTAAATTAATAATATTTTAAAAATATTTTGTTTGAAAAATCTTCATTATTATAAATTTCAACAGATTGATGAAGATTTGACTGCACGAGTGAATATGGCAGATTCAAAGTTTTCTTTCCAAGAAATTGGTCGTATTTATGAACCAGCTTGGATGTCACCAGAAGCTCTCAGTAAAAAACCTTCGGATATCAATTTGGAAGCCAGTGATATGTGGAGTTTTGCTGTTTTACTCTGGGAACTTGCTACCAGAGAAGTTCCATTTGCTGATTTATCACCAATGGAATGTGGAATGAAGGTATAATATTGTTTATTCTTTTAAATAAAACAAATTTAAAAAGAATATAGTTGAATCATCTATAAATGTTCATATATATTATTTCAGATTGCTTTAGAAGACCTTAGAGTCAGTATTCCACCAGGAATTTCTCCACATCTTGCTAAATTAATTAGGATTTGTATGAATGAAGATCCAGGCAAACGGCCTTCATTTGATATGGTTGTACCAATTTTAGACAAAATGAAACGTTAATTGTTATCATTGTCTCATAGTCATAAAAATGTGTTCACTAAATTTTGCAAACATTTTTACAAATGTTAAATGACTATTCAATTCATCATTTTTAATACAATGACTAAAAAGAAGCTTATAATATTTTTGTAATGACATTCTCTGAATACTCCAAAGTGCCTAGATATAAATGTTAGTCTGACTTTTATAGTTTTTAAAAGTGAATTTATCTCGAATTTTGATAACAGAATTTACTAATTGTATTAAATGTTGCTTTATAGATTAAATTGTATAATTATTATATTATATATACATACTTATTTAAATACTTTTAAATTAAATTTTTTACTTATATAGATCTTATGTTATAATATTTTGTGAGTGTTTGATAATAAATATTTATTAACTACGCATTTTCTTTTTCTTAAGTGAACCTATCATATCAAATAAATATGTCTTTTATAGAGATAAAACTACTAAACAGTAAAGAAAAACTGACATTAATTCACTAATAATCAATGTATACAAAAAACTTTCAAAATATTTTTAATAAATATTATATAAAAAATATGAATATCTCTAAACACTTTATTTACATAAAATTTAAAAATTTAATTGTAGAACATAAAATAAGTTTGAGGTTCCGAACTTATTTAATTATTTTCACGTGAGTATTTTTTTATAAATAAAATTAATAACAAATGTATAATAATTATCTCTTTTTAAATATTTAAAAAAAATAATGTAAAAATATCGCTTTGATTTTATACAGAATACAATTTCTTGGAAACCGAAACAATACTTTGTATTCTTTTGAAATGATATATGGTATATATATTTCTTGTATTAAAATATACAAGGGATAAATAATAATTTCAAAAGATGAACCTTTGAAAGGCGATGATGGTGGAAATTTTGACCATCCCCGCCTCCTAAAGATTAAACTCTTTCGATTTTACGTATTACAATTTTCTGAAAATTGAAATAATATTTTGCATTCTTCTTATAGGTATGTAAATGTTTGCAGTATGAAAATACATAAGCCGGAAAAATGGTAGTTCCAAGAGATTATCTTTTAGGAGCCGTAGAAATTTATAGCTCCTAGGTTTTAAATTTTCTTTTTTTTTCAATAAAATAATATAAGACATAAAAGAAATCGACCAATTATTAATGTTTGTATTTAATTTTTAAATAACTTTTATTGCTTCTAAAATTTTATCAACATTAAGTCATATATTATTATAAAAATATTATATTATTAAAAAAATGTAATGTTTTACATAAGCCGAACGATAATAAGAAATAAAAAATATCAACGTTACAATTTTTCAAATTTTTTAAATATCTATATTTTACCTTTGGTTTTAATTAAAAATAAGCAGACATCTCAAAAAATTTTTTAATAAAAGTAAAAAGTCTGGGCATATTCAATGTACTATATGTTGAAATTATATACCGTATTACGTTATTTATATATTAATTTTACTTTACTATTTTTAAATAATTCCCCATGTTCAGAAAAATGTAATTTACATAATAAAAATTAAAAAAACCTTTCAGTAATAATTTATTTGTTAATTAACAATGATTAATATTATAGTCTATTTGTAAATAAAAAATACAATAAATATTATATGAGTAAAAATAAAAAATATTATTTAATTTTTTTAAATCGTAAAAATAATTTCGAATGTATTTCTTATTTATTGTAAAATTTATTAATAAAAATTAAATGTTTTAAATACAAAGTGGAACAAAATTCAATGTAATAAATATTAGTAAATATTTAAAATATATGATCCTTCTGAGAAAATTTTATTAGAGCATCCTTTCTAGTATATATACATAAATAATAGTATTGTAATACCTGTATATACCTGTCTCCGTGCTTAGAAGCAAAGTAAAATCGAATCCAGGTATAATATAGTTGAAAATTGTGTATCTATATAATAGTTATATAGATGTAATACAGTGGTGCGTACGTGACCCGAGGATTAGGAAATTCAGCCAATAAGAGTAAAAGAGATAGATGGCATTGTGGGGGGTAAAATGGTTAAAGAGAGAGTGAAATGAACATACATAGTCAGCCAGTAGAGGTAGAGATGTTCCCCTTATAGCATTTTACTGAAACAGAAAAATGCTTTGATATTCATTTACAAGAACGTGTACACTGAAAACGAATCTAAGACAGTTTTTATTTTTGTTTTGAAGTCCTGGTGACTCTTCATTTTAAATAAAACAAATTAAACAAAATATTATTAACCAAATAAAATCTAAAATTATTATTTAGTGTTAGTGTTAAAAGTGTTTAATTAAAAAAAACGAAAGCGTATAGGTTCGTCTGTCAGACGCGCCGTACCGTTCGCGTCTCTTGCGTTATAGCATATAGAAGTGCAGACATAACACCGGGGAGAATATAGTGTACACATGCGGACAATGACAGAGAAGCTGCATGCGCTTGAAAAATGCCATCGGCATAGCGCAATGTTATTAAAAAATATAACATTTTTTCGATTAAAATTGCAAGATAATTAGTGTTTAAAACAGAAGACAAAAAATATTCAGGCTGTACAAAGTTGACTGTCGGAGATTGAAAGCGCAACGTGTTCCAAAGTAAAGACAATTCAACAACAACTGGTTTATTCATCATTTAAGAAATTTTAAGAGATTTTTTATTTACAATTTTAAGTAAGTGTTAAAATTTTCACATTTCCCTTATTTTCTTTTATGATTTTTCGATAAGACATTGTATGATACATAGTAACTTGCTTTGTACGAGCTTTATAGTCTGCACGGGAAAACACTCGTTTTGTCTCTCTTACTCATATGGCTTGTAAAGGGGAGTCATCCATTTTGTTTACAAGGGAACCAAATCTCCTTTTCCAAAACTTTCTTTGATTCATCTTTGTTTACCTACAAGATGTTTCTGACGTAAACATTAAAATATTTAAAAAATATTTGTAAATAAAGTAACCTTTTTACACGATTGAACTCTATAAGAAAAATAAAATAAAAATAGCATCGATCGATTATTTCATTGCGATCGTACGTGTATATAAGAAAATATGTTTATAAAATAAATGCTTGAGATTTAATTTTTTTTTTGTTTATTAATATTAACTTTACGAAAAATTAATGAGATTTTTAGAAAATTTCGTAATTATTCTGAAAAGATTTTCTAACCAATAATTACTTTTCTAAATATAAACATTATTACATCATACAAATTTAAATGGCACTGTGTGTAAACAAATGTCATATCTATCACTTTTCAATTGTTATTAAAATGATTTGTATTTATAATAATCAACGTTTTTGTTGTTTTTGTTTGTTGTAGGAAAGATAAACTACTACTTAATTATAATTTTTTGCAAGTCAAAAATATGAATTTTAAATGATATACGTAGATCATATGTATATGGAGTGTTAAATAATATAATACTATAAGAATGTGATAGATCTCTTCTTTATTTTATTGTTGAAGTAAATCATCAAAATAAAAATGGTGAACAGTACGTGTAGTAGTCATCCTCGAATACAGGTCTTTCGACCTACGTATGAAGAGTTTAAAGATTTTACAAAATATATTGCTTACATGGAAAGTCAGAATGCTCACAAAGCTGGTGTTGCAAAAGTTATTCCACCACCAGAATGGATAGCAAGAAAAAAGGGATACAATGTAGATGATATAGATCTCACGATTCCTGCACCTATATGTCAAGTTGTAACCGGTAAGCAAGGACTGTATCAACAAATCAATATTCAGAAAAAGTCTATGACAGTGCAAGAATATAGAGGACTCGCTGAATCAGAAAGATACAAAACACCGAAACATTTTGATTACGAAGATTTAGAACGGAAATATTGGAAAAATATTACTTATGTTGCTCCTATTTATGGTGCTGACGTATCTGGTTCTTTGACAGATCCTGATGTAAAAGAATGGAATATTAACCATTTAGGTACCATATTGGATTATGTTAATAAAGATTATGGGATTTCCATTGAAGGAGTCAATACAGCTTATTTATATTTTGGAATGTGGAAAACAACATTTGCATGGCATACTGAAGATATGGATTTATATTCAATCAATTATTTACATTTTGGTGCACCAAAAACATGGTATGCTATACCTCCAGATCAAGGTCGTAGATTAGAACGGCTTGCAAGTGGCTTTTTTCCATCCAGCTATCAGAGTTGTCAGGCTTTTCTTCGTCATAAAATGTCACTTATTTCACCTCAAGTACTTCGACAGTATTCAATTCCACATGACAAAGTAAATATATATTTTCATTTTACAATATAATTTTATTGAAGTTTAATTTGATACCTTATTATAATTACATATAATTTTACAGATAACACAAGAAGCTGGTGAAATAATGATCACTTTTCCTTATGGTTATCATGCTGGATTTAATCATGGTTTTAATTGTGCTGAATCTACAAATTTTGCTACCCCACGGTGGGTCGAATATGGAAAAAGGGCTACTCAGTGTACATGCAGTAAAGATATGGTTAAAATATCAATGAAAACTTTTGTTCAACGTTTCCAGCCTGAACGGTAAATATATTTAATTTTTTTACAAAATTTATTCTTTATTAAAATTTTTATTTATAAAATAAATTTTTTATTAGGTATGATAAGTGGTTAAGAGGAGAAGATGTTGGTCCCCATCCTGAAGATCCAAAATTATCTGCAGCTCCTCCACCAACCGCTATGGACTTACTTTGTCTGAAAAATTCTCAAGAAAACTCTGGTGACGTGCCAAAAAATAAAAGACACACAATTCATCGTAAAAAAACTATGGATTCAAACATAGATCTCGATTCGACTCCACCTGATATTCCTGCAGATGTGAAAAAAGTCTTGCAAGATTTAGAAATGGAAGAAACTGATGAACATCTCGATGATCAGCCTGATGAGCAACAATTAGAAGTTCTAGAAGATATTTGGTTAAAAGCAGGTGAAATGGGTAAGAAATTTTATATATTTCGTGTTTTATAGTACTACAATATACTTACATTATGTTATTAATTTTAGATTTGACAGAAGCTAATGTCTACGATGATGGTTACAATCGTAAAAAAAATCGTAAAAGAAAACGTAAATTACATAATAACATAGAAAAAAGAAAAGTAAGAAGAAAAACACAAAAAATGAATGCTCTACCAGATCAAATTACACCAAAAGAAGAGTCAGATTCATCAAAAGATGACGAATTTTTAGAAGTTCCTTGTATGGTTTTACCAGAAGTAAACGTTCAAACTCCAATAAAATTGGATTTGAATAGTACTGAACAAGTTAAAAAAAGAATAAAAACGAAACCACCTATTCTTAAAAGAAACATGAATCCAGTAGTGCCAAAAGAGGAGTTAATAACACCGAAAGAAGAATCCTACATTGAAATGGTACCATGTATGAATTTACCAGATTTTAAAATCTTAAATAGTCCTACTAATGATCCTCTTAGTATAGCAGATGAAGCATTTGAAAACAAAAATACAGAAGTTCAATCATCTGATTTAAATAATTTAGTAAGTCCAGAGAAAGTTATTAATAAGCTCGAGAAGAAAAAAAAAAGAACGCCTAGAATCAAAGATCCCACCAAAATAAAAAACCCAAACAAGTTAAAAATTAAAATTCCTCGTGAACATAAAGTTAAGGATCCTAACAAAACTAAAGTTAGAGATCCTAAAAAAATTAAAATCAAAGACCCCAATAAACCTAAAAGGGTTTCAAAGAAAAATAAAAGTAAAGGAGATTTATCTGTAGTGGATGTATCAGATGCTAATGTTCTTCGACAACTTGTATCTGGTGAAGTTATCCAAAAACCATCACATGTTAAAGCTTTATCATTTTCTGTTAATGAAGCTGATTCTAGCTTATTAAATAACGTTCCTGAAAATGACGAATTAAATTTAAAATCCTTACTAGAAGAGACTGTGGTAAATACTGTGAATAATGATTTATCATTAATGAGTAATCAATCACCACAAGAAATGACAAACAATTTTGAAACAGATCAGATTTCTGTTTCACCCAAATCTTCAAAAGGATCAAGCAAAAAGGCTAATATACGTTCAAAATCTTACAAAATTAAAGGATCTGCTAGAAAAAATCTTTTGAAAGCACCAATTCTTCATATACCAAGTGATCATGAAGAAGAAGTAACTGTACCTGATTTAATATCACCACCAGTTTCATATCTTAATGAAACTAATTTATCTAATATCACTTGGCCTACTACTTCTAGCGATTTGAAAGTAAAATCACACAAGCTTTTGTGTAATACAACCAATTCAGATGAAATTCTAAATTTTGAGCAACAAAATACTGTATCTAATCCTTTCCAATGTAGAGAATCTTTAGATAATCAACGTATCAGATTTGGTCTTAATAAAGTGGCAGATTCAAATATAAATTCAATAAAAACTGAAAATATTGCACCAGAAAAGTTTTGGCAAGTTGGAGATCAAAAGATAATATTTACAGATAAAAAAGAAAGTAACAATACATTCAGTTTTGTAAGTTCAAATTTGGTTAATGGTATATCATCAAATGATAACGATCTGGTTTCAAATAACATAAGTAATAGATTGCATACATTACCAAATTCAAACTTTAATATAAATGGACCACCACCATTAATAAAAATTAATCCACAGCCAGTATTAAAATCACCTAATAATACTTTGGTGAATGAAAATAAAATCTCAAATCAAATTTCGTTATTAAAAGTAAATCAAGAGAAAATATCAAAAAGTAATGCTAAACAAACGATTTATGTAAATTCTGATATCAATCAAATATCTTCAAGCACTCCTACTTTAAATTCGCTCCCAGAAGAAATTATTCAAAAGTCTTCAAAAATTACCACTGCAACTCAAGTAGATGTCTTACCTTCTTACATAACATCAAGCAATGAATTATCTATTACAGTAATACCTAAAAATAATTCATCAAACGCTTATAATTTAGGTTCTCCAAGGAAACAAGCGACTCCTAGAAAACTTAAATTAAAAGAAAATAAATATGTACAGTATCATGATACAGAGATATCAATCAGGAATTCAAATGAAATTAAAACGAAAAATAATAGAAAGAATTCTAAACAAATACATGAAAACATGAACAATTTATTGGATAGTTTAACTATGCCTAAATTAGAGCCTGAAACAGAAGTAGATACCGGTTTGGAATCATTAATGATTAAACAAGAAATTAAGGCAGAGCCTAATCAAGAGGATTTAAGAATTCACTCTGAAAGTGATATTCTTACAATTCCAGACTATGTTAAATCAATGCTCTTTCCAAGCAAGTTAGAACTTAATGATTTACAACGATTTAACCACTACTGGAGTGCTCATATACCACATTGTGCTATATGTACAGCATTTGCTTTAAAAAATCATAAGGGAACTAAAGTATTGTCTCCAGAGTGGCAAATTTGCAAACCAACAGTATTACCTGAAAATTCACCTATATGGGTAAGATCAAATTTATAAAATTTTGTTATGCATACTAAAATGGGATTGACTTTAGTAATTAACGTATTGGGCAATTTTATTTACAGGTTTCATCAGATGTATTTGCAGCTAGATCGTTAGAGCAGCGGACAGAACCAGAAAATACCAAACTTCTGCGGTGTAGAAATTGTCAAGTAACGGTACACATTTCTTGTTATGGAGTCACAGTATTGCCTTCTGATCCACAAAATTGGGCTTGTGATATTTGTCAATTTGGAAAATCGTCTGTTGTAAGTATTTTTTTTTTTTTTACAATAAACTTGAAACAAAAATGATTTATACAATCATTTTAAAATTTTAGATGTGTTGTTTGTGTCCGGTACGAGGAGGAGCTTTAAAAAGGACAAGCGACAGTCAATGGGTACACATACTTTGCGCTCTTCTATTAGGTGCAAGGTTCAAGGATCCTGTAAATAAAGAGCCTATTAATGTATTAGCTGTTGACCGACCTAAACCTGCAATCGAATCAGGATGCTGTTACTGTAAACAAAATAATGGAGCATTTTTAAAATGTCAAGACAAATCATGCAATGCATTCTTTCATCTTACTTGTGGTCTCTTGACCGGTGCATCATACAGTATATCCACATCAGATAATCTGAAAATAGAGGTTTGTATATAAAATTTGTTTAAAAAATCTAGATAAAAGGAAAATATAAGTATCAAATGAATTAAAACAGTATCAATTATAAAGCAATGATTTATAAAAATTTTGCGTAATAGACTGATATATAAAAGCTACATAAGTTGCGATAAACGAGACGGAATGTCGTCCAATCAATGGGAATTCCGCGCCCTTAATTGCTGTTTAACCTTGCACGATTACAATCACGCGTTTGCAAGAGTAGCTTCATGATGTCTTGTTAAAGTTATTCTATACACGCATGACTCATCAACGAATGAATCGTTTACGTTGATGTTGGTCATGGAACTTGAATAAATGCATATATAAATGCGCAAATGCTGCTACTATTTTGATTCTATTCTTTTTAATCTAAATATAATACCTGATAAGTATAATTTAATTTATTTATTTGTGCATTGCTCCTTTTTATAGATATTATGCAGCAAGCATGACCATGGGACGAAAGCTCCAATTAGGCATGGTGAAGTTGTCTATGCAAAACATAAGAACACACGATACTACCATGCAGATGTAGTATCAATATCTGACAAAATTTGTTTTTTGGTAGTGTTTAAAGATCAAAGTTTTTCAAACGATTTACCTCCAGAAGATGTAGTTGTAAGTTTCTTTTACTATTCAGTTTTATAAATAAAATTAAAATTGAAATTAATTTTAAATATCTCAATTTCAATAATTTCTAAAATATTTCATTTCTGCATCAGGGTTACAAACCAGGAAAACTACCAGCAATTGGAGCTGAAATAATGGTTAACTGGAAACAAGAAGGCATCTACCCAGCAACGTTTTCCGGAATCGATCATGCAATCACATATGCGGTAAATAATGATTTAATATATAGCATAGATTATGTCTTTATAAAAAATATAATAATTTTGATCATGTTCATTAATATACAATTTCATTGAATTATTACAGGTATCATTTGAAGATGGTTCGATACATCATTTAAAACGTAGCGATATATATAGTCTTGAAGAAGAGTTACCAAAACGAGTGCGATCGCGTTTGGTGAGTTATGTTTAAAAATCTTGACTTTGAAATGTACAAGTATAAAGTTCTTAAAAAATATAGAATACTATCGTGTACATAAAAAAAATGTACTGTAGAATTTTACATAACAGATAAAAATAGAGATAAAAATATTAATCTATAGTTATAATTAGCATCACAATTTTTAAACTTCATTAATAATTACTTGTGATTCATACAATGTTTTTTTTTATACAAATTCATTTTTATACTTGTGCAAATTTTAAAAAAAATTTATTTCTACTTAGTGATTGTAAAATAAATCGTAAATAAGATTTCAAAGTCAAGCGTTATTCGCGATCATGTTTTTAATATTTTCTTATTTAATTTTTACTTGATTTGTATTTACTTTTCATTTTTTAGCATTAAGTTATTTTATTTTATATGTATTTAAACAAATTTTTTTCATTAATTTTTTTTTTTTAATTTTATGTTTTTGTTGGATGTTTGCTGTATATTTAAATAGTCTGCCGCTACGGAAATGCGACATCGAGGACATCTTTACGGAATGGAAAATGGGAGCGAAGAACAAAGGAAGGTGAAGCCACCGAAAAGATTATAAAATCATTTATTAGAGTTTTATTAAAAAAACTAATTTTTTAACGTCTAACTTTGCGAAAAGAAATTCCTCGTTAAAACATACCAAAAGTTTGAAGTTTTCCTTCAAAATATTCTCCATGAAATAAAAAATAAGTCAATTTTTTTAAAGTCCCGTATCACTTATAGCTAGTTTCGACATTACTAATTTGCAATCCGATTTAAAGGCTTCGTGTCAATAGCGTTTGTAAAACATAATTAACTTCACGCAATTGTACAAAATAAGAGTACTGAGTCATATTTAATAATTAATTAAGTTCTTTACTCGTATCGTTTGTTTTGTATGTATGTTTACATTTTCAAAAAGAAAAAAGTGTGTATATTTATGGAAAAACATAGATGCGAGGGGAGGATCATGTCAAAGAAAAAGTGTTTTTATGTTATATGTATGATTTTTAAAAGTCAGACAGACAATAGGTGTAACCTTGTAATAATTTATGTTTTTTACGCTGAATGTACAGATTTAGCACGATTTTAAGTGTAGAGTAATTCATTTATTTAAGAATTTTACGAATTTACGATTAAGTTAAGTATTAAAAGTACAGCGATTATATATGTACTTGTTTATTTACATGTAAATGGAAGTGAATCAATTTAAGTGTAGAAATACGCTTGTTGAAGAAGCGCATAGATCTTCCCTTCGTAGTGAAAAAAATTTAATAATCGCTCTATAATCGAGCAGAACTGTAGATACACATCAGACGTTGTGCGTAAGCGTATATTTGTAATCAAGAGCTCGACTTGATTGTGCAGCGTCATCACAAAGAGAAATAACATACAGAAATATTATCTTAGGGCTATGAAAGACTATGCGAGCAAATACGATTATAATACAAATAGTTCTAATGTGTGATCATTAAATCTTTATCTGATATTCGAATATTATTAGTTATTTCATTTTATATTTCTGATAATTCATTTCCTGTTTTACCTATAATAGTATATTATCAAATGAATGATAAATCCATTTTTAATTAAATTTATCAATCATATAAAATTTGTTTCAAAATATGCTTTGTGACTTTTTTTATTCTAATTTTATCAATAAATTTTTTTATAAAACTTTTTTTTTATAAAATTAATTCATAAATTGTTTACATAGAATGACTGAACATTTAAATGTTTTATTGTAAATATAGTGAAAGTATATTCGATAAAAAAGTAAGATTACTTGATATATAAAAATTCAAAAAGTTACTGCACTTTATCAATTAAAAAGATGGGAAAAATAATGGTGAGTCAAAAAAAAGGTGCAATGAGGATAAATCTGTTTTATTATAGCATCAACTTTTTATATACTTCTCAAACTTAAATATATTTTTTTTATCATTAAAATACAAATTCAGGAACAACAACAAATGACAAAACTAGCGAGTATGAGAATAACTTTATTTTTTTTTATTGTTTTCACATAATAGTTTATCTATCTTTCGCTCTCTTTCACACTCTCTCTCTCTCTCACTTTGTTGTGCGCGCCGTCGTATCTCTCTCTTTCTATCCTTCTCTCTCATGATCAAAATTTTAAAGTGTCAAACTTTATATCAATCCCTTCATATTTTTTTTAATGCCTTTTTCTTTCTATCTTAATACATCTTGAATCTCTTCAATTATACATATAATTCATTAAATAGCAAACAATTTGTTTTTATTTTTAATCGAACATAGAATAGTTTCGCGCACATATAATATCCTGAGAAATACTTTTTTTTCTTCTTTTAACTAAAAATACTTAATATACACGGTATACAAAGGTAAAAAGGACAACAGTCTAAACTATTGAGTCTCTTCTCCCACAATGCATACGTGCGTGTTTATAATAATAATAGTAGTAATATTTTATAATGATAATGATAATAATATTAATACAATAGCAATAATATAATAATAATATATTATCTTAAGCGGAATGTACATTAAGTATTTGCCTCGTAGAGCAAAAGAATTAAGTTACCGGGTGCAGCAGCTTACTTGGCCGAATTTCATAAAAAATAAAAATTCGGACAAATTAACGCTTAGTGACTAGATGATTCGTCGAATAGCTCTTTTCTCTCTCTTTTTCTCTCATTTTTTTTTCATTTCGAATACCATAAATAAATCTTTTACAGTCGCTTTAATCGAACAAATCTTTTCCTTGATACATATAATAATTATTAATTTATAAATCTTTCAGTGTCAGTCAATTAGGTGTATACATATAAATATATATGCGTGTTGATTATATAGAGTTGACGGTGATGATGTGTTGTATATGTGGTACGGTGTTGTGTCTCTCCCTTTTGTGAATCTCAGCTTGGCGTTGGCGTTTTCGGAGCAAGTCGCTTCTCGCGTTCGCGTTCGCGCCTCTCTTTCTTTCACGTGTACATGTGTATATATATATATGTATATGTATCATCTCGCGCGTTTCTCTCTTTCTCTCTCTCTCATTCTCTCTCACTTTTATCGCTCGCATCTTGGCACTCGTTGCGCGCGACTCCCCCTCCCTCTCTCCTCACTCCTCTCTCCTTATCCTCATCCTCATCCTCTTAAAGAGCATTGGCCTTCCTCTTTTCCGACTCCGACTGCAATCGTACAAACATTTCGTTCGTTTTTCTTTCTCACTCGATTTTTTTATTTATTTTTATTTAAAATTTCTTTTTTTTAATTAAACAATATAAAGCGAAATGCAATGGAAATCGTGAACGCGCTAATAATGAATTTAATGTTTCTTTTTTTTTTTTATTATGATTTTTTTTTCATTATCAAGTTGACGATAGTGACGAAAAATGTGGCGGATTATGCAATGAGGCGATCGCAATGACAAGAGAAATAAGAGTAATAAAAAAAAGTGATGTAATGAGAGTGTGAATGACTATTGAAGAAATGAGATGGAAAAGAGAAAGAGATTGAGAAGAAGGAAAGAAAAAGGAGAGAGAAATAGAAAGAGAGATATACGAGTTGACGGTTTATTTTAAAGGACAAACAGTTTTTTGTGAGTCGATGATCAAAAAAATAAAAATGGACGATGCGATAAAAAAAAAGATGTAATTATGTATATATATATATTTATAAAAAAAAAATGCATAATTTAGCTTATGAACGAAGGTCAAAGTCTTATCGCCTTTCTGAAGAAGCGTTTGAATAATGTGAATAGATGGAAAATAGCCTTAAATATAGAAAAGTTGCGTACTTTAGCAGCGGGGTAGAGAAAAGTGACCGCTTCAGTTTCACCCTGGACTGATTTAGCCACACATTTGTATCCATCCATATCCTGCCAGCGTATATCGGATATCACAAGATTTCCATTAGGTTGTACGGTGAAGCGTGGATCGAGCAACTGATTGCCCTCGCCGTCTAACCAACGTACATGTGGACGTGGATTACCGCTTGCTTCGCACGGTAGTACAACGGTTGAGCCACTCTCGGAAAAGTAATAAGGCCGATGTCGCGTGATTACCGGCGGACTTGGTTTATTCTGGCATTTGTGGCTGCTAGCACTACCCAAACTCCCATTACCACCTAATCAACACAAATTGACTACAATCAGTATCACATTGGGCTTATTCATTCATCTATACCTTCAAATGTTAAGTGGCAATCGTAAAAGCTTTGGAAAATTTTACATTTTAAATATTTAAGTTTCATTTTCAGTTATTTTTTTTAAATATTTTAAAATTTATCAATGAAAATAAGAAATTAAATCTTAAGCAAGAATAAGAAATCTTAAAAATAATGTTAATTACTCACTTTGAAGTACGTTAAGTACAGTGGGTTGAGATATAGCCATCTTATCACCGGAAACACCAACGCAATGAATGAGACTTTGATCCTGCGGTGTAACACAGTCGATAATCAACTTGGAAACTTCGCGCGCAATTGCTGTATACGAAATGTCCGCTACGCTCTCACGTTCAAGCTGTTCCACCTGTACATACATCAAAAGAAACAAGCATGACTTACTATTTTCAAAACTTGCATCATTCGTTTTTCTATTTTACTATATAAAAACTTGTTTTTTTTTTCTTTTTTCATTTAAAACAACATACCTGTCTGCCGGGATTTTCACCCATGACCCAATAAACTCGCGGCGGTGGACTTCCATCAACTTCGCATTTTAATTCTAATCTATGCCTGTAGATACAATTTTATTCAAATTTATTAACTGATTAAGTAAGGAAGAAAAAAGATTTCTCTGATTAAACAAATTTTCACTTGACTCACCCTTTAACTACGTTGACGTAGCTACTCATACTCGTTTTTATCGTCACGTATCTTTCCCATTGAGTTTTCTGCAAAAATAAATATCGTTTAAAAATAAGAATTAATAAAAAATAAGAAATTTCAAACTTTTTTAAAAGGAAATCTTAAAAATAGATATAAATTTTTTTTTTACCTGTGCATTACTTGGCATAGAAAGTTCAGGTGCACTAACGCGCATTTCTTGAGAATAAAGACTAGCATCCTCGGCAACATCCTGCTCTACATCATGTAAAGTCCTGCTGAAACTGAATGCCGTGACGCCTGATAAACTTGTGGCTATAATGCTCAATAAGAGCGCTAATACGCACGAACTGCTATGTTGTTGCATCTGAAATCATTGAAAATTCAGATTTTATTAGATTAAACAATAAAGAAATTCATACAAAAAAAATAAATAAATATTTGATAAAAATAATTTTTAACCAACATTAATCTAAATATTGGTACCTTTAGATACCGATTATTTTTTAAAAATATATTTGTCTACACAAATCGATGATGTTTATACGATCATATTAACCTTTTTTAAAAAAAAAAAAAACTAGAATACTTTAAAACATATAAACAATAATTCTTGAATGAAAATGATTTTAAAAAATACTTAAATTAAAAAGTAAAAACTTACGATTTTCAAATCTATATAAATGAGAAAGAAGATAATTGTTCTCCAATAAATAATGTAATACCGGTATTTTATTATAATGTAATAATGAAAGTAAATAAATTTCGTCTATAATCTCGATCACAAGATCCTTCATAATCGCGAAGAGGGCTAGCGACGACTGAAGGTTTCTTCTTCTTCTTTCGAGAGAGAAAATATATCCCCCTCAAGTTTTTAACAGGCGCACATATACAGGCACATATATGTGTTAAGCGTATATAGCACAGAGAGGCACACACACCGGGTGGCGCGGCGCGCTAAAAAATCGGGAGGAAAGCAGCAGTAGCCGGCTTTAAAAGCTATAAGTATAAGCGCGCGCGAGACAGAGAAAGAGAATGTGTGCTATAGGTTTTGCTTTCTGTTCCTCCTCTTTATGTATGTTTCGTTTCGTTTTATAGGCTCTAACGTCGTCTTCGTCGTTTGTTGCATCAGCAAAAAAAAAAGATAAAAAAAAGAAAAAGAAAATCAAATAAAATAAACTAAAGCCGGCAAAGCAGCAGCGTAGTAGTTGTAGCAGCCAGAGAAGCTTACTAAATCAAAGAGTAGATATATAACTGAAAACGAGACCGAGAAATTATATAGAAGACAGCTATTACTTACTAGTACTACTACTACTACTAGCTGATACTACTACTACTACTGCTAAACCAACTAAACTTATGTGGAAGGGGAGAAAGATGAAGAAGAAGAAGAAGAAGACGAAGAATAAGAAGGCGAGGGAAGGAGAAAAGGCACTTTTTGAATCTGTTATATATGCTATATATCTTCTTCTTTAGCTGCTGTTTGACTGATATATAGTACTACTACCGGCGAACTTGTGACTGCGACCGAGCACACGTGTGTGCATATGCGGCTTTTAAGCATCCGACAGTTTTATATACTATTCAACTTGATATATAAACGTACGATACACAATACAAAAGAATAATAATAATAATAATAACTCGATGAAATAAAAAGGAATAAGAGAGGTCGTCAGTGGCTTAGTCGGAAGAGCGATGGATTCGTAATCTCTTGGGGTTTCGAGTTCGAATCCAACTCTCTCGGCCGATTGATACAAGCACCACTGTACGTTACATGTGCTGCAGTTCACAAACACACTGATGACCTCCGTCGCTACTTGCCAAAAAGTAATTAATTAATGAAAAAAAGAAAAAAAATAATCACTTACCGTGATGATTTCTTTTCTTTTTTTTTTAAATACTGAAGAACCCAAACAATGGGTATTGGTATCTTGATTGCACACTTGCTGTATTAGTTTTTAAAGTTGATAAAATATAAAGAAAGCCACTGACAATTTTACTTGATATTATAACTAAAAATATATTTGTATTTGAAAAATATATTTTGGAAAAACTTTGTACGAATGTCTGTTTTATATATCACTGTATATTCGTGGATACCGGGTGTTATATACTTTATTCGAATTCTTTTTGATGAATTTGAAGCTCCTTTGAAGGAGGCGGTAGAACACGACTGAATGAGCTCCAAGTCGTTCGCTGCCGGTACTTTTATACGTTTTCAAATGCAACCTATCATGCCGCTTCCAACGTTTCCTTCCGATTGGCCTTCGTTCATTAAAGAGTGGGGAGGACTAGAAAGAGAGAGAGAGAGAGAGAGAGAGAGAAAGAAAGAGAGAGCGAGAGAGAGAAAGAGTACAAGAGGAGCCACGATCGTGTGCCTTTCGTTACCCAGGCAACTAATTCAATTCTTTCACGGAGTCGGAGGCTGTAATAGTAGCAGCATCAGTGGAGTTTTAGCCCTCGGAGAATGAGGCAAAGAAGAAGAAACTAAAAGTTAAGAAGAAGAAGAGATGTATAAAGATAAAGAAGAATTAATAATGATGCTGCTGGTCTTATTCTTTCCCTGCTTGTACACAGAGCATGAGACACTACTACAGGAAGAGAAGGTTTTTAATATACATAGAGGTGCGCTACTTTATTCGCAAAAAGATTCGCGTTTATGCTACTGCTGCTCTCTCTTATACTCAGTAATATTAGTTTTAACACGTGCGCCTCCTCGTCAGTTATCCCTCTTTTTCAAATGAGATCCAAATTCGGCATCGCTTTCTCGGAAAAGCTGATGCCGATTTCGAAAACTTTCAGAAGAAAAAGAAAAAAGATACCAGCAGCAGTTAATCTTAAATCGTATCTCTTGGCTCATTCTTTCCCTCCTCCCTTCCTTTTTACTTTGCAAATCCTTTTTCTCTCTCCCTCGCTCTCTATCTCTAGATCTCTCTTTCTCTTTCTCTTTCTTTCTCCCTTCTCCCTATATTTCTCTTTTCAAGGCGAAGCTTCCTTTTCTTCCTTTTGCAAATGCAATGCCTTCTCCTTTTTTTTTCTTCTCATAATCTTCTTCTTCTTCTTCGTCGTCGTCGTCTTCTTCTTCTTCTTCTTTATCGTTCTTTTTGCTTGTATTACTAAAGGCGAGAAGTACTTGTCGGTCGTTGTCGCCAACGTCGTACTGCTCGTGCGAATATCTTGTATTTCGTTTTTCTTCATCATTTATTTATTTTTTTCCCCCTTTTTTATCTTCTTTACCCGATGTTCTCTAGCCTCTTATTTATCTTATTTCTTTCCTTTAAAACTTTTCTTTACCTTTATAGTTCTCCAAAGGCACTTTGCTACCAAGTGCAGTAGGCAGACACGCGCTTAACTTATTCTTTCTCTTGCGTTAAATTTAACGCGCACGGAAGCTGGAGAGGAAGAAGAAGCGTTAAGCATGAAATTTTTTCCCTTTTTTTCTTTTTCTTTCGCTCTTTCTCTTCCTCCCACTATAAACTCATTATTCAATATTTTATATGTTTAAAATAAAATTAAAATTTTTTCAATTAGATAAGTAAAAATTAGAAAATTGATAAAATTTATAGAATTTTAAAAAAAAATTGCTATTATTTATTTGAACATTAAATACGTATATTATAGAATAAGGAAAAAATAAAGGTAGCAGTAGTAGCAGTTGCCCGAGGCGAGACGAATGGAAACCATGTCCCATTAATGTGTGCAAAGAGAAAGACAGAGACAACGAAAAAGATATATATATGTATATACATATATATATACTTTGATCTTTAATTCTCGGAAATGGTATCATATATCTTACGTCATGATCATCGTTTACTTGACAAATCACGACAGACGACAGATTGCAAGAAACGATCATTGCTCCGGCACGCGTTCAAACCTATTAAAATGACAATTATAAAAAGCCTTTCTTTCTCTATCGGCTATATATGATTTTTTTAAAGCGATCGGCACGTACGCTCATCTTCGATTCATCAAATACATATTCATCTAATATGTATTTTAATTTTTTAAATTATCATTGTGAAGAAAGGGAAAAAATATCTCTACAGATGACTTGCATTAATTTTTAATTAGTAAGGAGAGTAGAAGAATTTTGGATATTGTTAAAACTACAAAATGAAAAAAAAAATAAAAAAAAAGAATAATTTTAGCTACAATTTTTAAAAATTTTGAAGTTAGATGATGAAATAACGATAATCTTATGCAATTGAATAGACATTAGAAATAATTCGATAATTCTAGAACTAAATGGTGTAATAGTGATAATATCATACGATGTAATAAAGATTATTGTTTCTTCAAAGTATCACAGGTTTGCCTCATGTAATTCTTAAAAAATATCTGAAAAGTTTGAGCAGCTTTAATTCGTGCTTTTATGTTAAAAAGCATGAATTTATCAGAAAAATATCAACAGGGTTAAAAAAGAAAGATTATTGTTGACATAATTATATTGTTTATTTTTAATTATTGATGATTTTGGACACAAATGATATTTTTCAAAAAATCAGGGGTTTGGATTCTATTTTTTAAACTAAATGCATTAAGTAAATCTATATTAATTTGTGATAGTTTCAGACAATAATTTCACTACAATGCATACAATTATTGTTATTACACCAGCTAATTCCAAAATAATGAAACATTAGAATCTCTTGTAACTTTGATTTTTTTTATTACTTTTGTATAAAAAGATATATCCTGTAGTTTCAGTGAAATCCAGTAACGTGCGAGTAACGTGAAAATATTTGTTTTTAGACTATGATCAATCAAAAAATACCATCGAATTAAAAGATAAATAGAATTATTATTAAAATTCATATTGAGTTTTAAATTTTAGTCGATTATAAGTTATGTTGTATTGTGAAATTTGAAATCGTACTTTATCGTGTATATCAAATACATAAATTCAAATCAATTTTTTCAAAAAAATTATAAAAAAAAAAAAAAATTTATTACAAAATTTAATGAATCAAATTTTTTATAATGTATTTAGATTCATAAAAAAAACTCCACATAAATTTTGACCAAAATTCTACCATGTATTATTTATTGATTTTTTTCAAATCTACGCAGTAAATATTAAATTTTGTTCTTGAAAAGATGTATTATTCATACAATACGTAAATCAGTGACAAGAAATTTGGGTACTAAATATTCATCTAAAATAAAGTGTCAATTTTTATTAATATCTATTGATAATATAAATAGATAAATAAATATTTTTTATTTACATATAAATGAAAAAAAATATAAAATAGTAGCATTAAACGTTTTTAATACGTTTTTAAAATTATGTGCGTTGTTAAGGATGGACACACGTGTATGCTTCTACGTCTCTGTGCGCGCGCTCAAGAATAGTATGACAGTAAATTTTAAAAGTAAATCTCATAAGTTAAAATATGTTAGTTTAAGTTTGATAAATTTTATAGCCATATATAGCACTCCAAAAAACATTTATATCACGCACCATTTAGAGAAATATGACAAGGTAGTCTTTAAAATACTGAAATTCATATTTAGTCTAGTACTCATAATCGTGCATACCAAATAAGTATAATATTTAATATAAAATAAGTAAATACACAAACAAACCGTTAAATGAAGTAAGGGGGTATTTAAATAATGCACCCATGACATTTTAATATATAATATTTTAACTTTATATTCCAAAATATTTTATAATTGTTTTTAATAATCATCATTTTAAGATTGATAAGATTCATTTGAATTGCTATGCTCAAGTTACTTTTTTCATTTTAGAATTCTCAAAACTGAACAACTTTTTATCGTGAAAAAATATTTTTAGAAAGTTAAAACTTATTGTTGAAGAAAGACGTATAAAAGATAATGCTTTAAATAAAAGAGTAGTTTTGTAAAAGGTTTGTTTTAAATGTGTAATTAACAGTCAACTAAACCATGAATTTCGTGATAATACAAAAATATTATTTTTATTTTGCAACAAATAATTTTTATTTCAAGTGCATTTGTGGTAAAATGCTTATCTAATTTCATAAAAAGAATATCTTATTTGTTGAAATGTTAAACTATGATAACAATTTTTTCAAACATTATTACCACAAATATTTCATGCAAATAATGTCAATTTATAAAATTTTTTTTTTTAATTTTATTTAACGTCGCTGTAATTATGCTATTGTTACAATGCTAATGAACAACGGAGATCATCAGTGTATTTGTATAAACAAAGCACTTGTGATGTACAGTGGTGCTTGGGTATCAATTGGCTGACGGGAGCGAGATTCGAACTCGGAACCTCGAGATTGCGAACCCAACACTCTTCTGACTGAGCCACTGGCGACCTCATTGTTTTGGATTATTTATATCATATATTATTAATTAATCCATGGTAAAAATAAAAAATTTAAAGAATATAAAAAAATGATAACTCTATAGCAAATTAAGTACTGTTTATGAAAAAGTTTGAATTTTTGTAATATTTTAAACGCGTAATTTTTCAAAATGTTTATTTCTTAATTTGAAAATCAGCAAATAAATAAATTTGTTTAATAAAAAATGTTATCTAAAGATAAATTATATAATTCTTTAAAAAATTCATTCTTTCCATAATTATTTATTTTTAGCAACGTTGTCAGTTTAAAATTTAATAATACGTATAAAGTTTTAATTAAGAAGCAAATTCCAAGGTTAGAAATATATACTCTTCATGTAAAGCGCGCACAGTACTTTTTATCAGATAATCATTAAATAATATTTATTACATTATTAATGTCAATTATTTAAATTTCCGATCAATTAAATTAAAAGTATTTAATCGATGTTGAAACAATTCAAATGATTTCTAATATTCTAAAATATTTGAAAATTACATCAGAAATAATATTTTAAAAAATGTATTAACATATTCATCGTGTTGAGGAAAATTTAAAACGTATTAAATTTATTTGATTGTCCAGTTTTTTTCATACGTCTTATTATACAGAAGTAAAATAAAAACTTTCCATGCCATTTGAAAATACATTTATAATCAGAATTGTAGAACTTTTTCAAAGTAAATAGAAAAATTGCACGATTGTCTTTTATGTTTAAAAAAAAGACCAGTACCTACAACCAAATTAACGCAAAGAGTTGATGGCTTTGTTAAAGATGTCTTTATGATAATTTTCCGCTGTGTAATTAATCTCTTTTCAAATAAAGTCAATGAATATTCACAAACTTATAATAATGAGGTTACAACAGAAACTATAAATTATTATATAAGCTTTGATCTTTGTACTGAATGAAAAAATTATGAATTTTAATTCGGATACTAACGTATTACGTTGGCTTCAAAGTAAATTATCACATAAGACTTCTTTTTTAATGTATGTCCATTAAAGAAAGGAAAAGATCAAAAAAGATAATTCTAAAACGTGAAGAGCCATTTTAATTTGTATACCCTTTATGCGGGATAATAGAGGGATACATACACGTGTCCTACTGCGTATGACGATACAGGAAAAAACGTCATTGAGAATAATTGTGCTTCAATTAAATTTGATTTATTGGCAACACTTGTCAAAAAAAAAATAAACAATTTCAAACTACTTTTTAAATTTTAACTTCTAAAGTCAAAGAAATAAAGCTTCAATTCAAATAAAACGTTTCAAAACTATTTATTATTATTGATAATTTTTTCAAATATTATTGTTATAATATGCTCACAATAAAAAAAAAACATTATTATAACGACAGGTACTCGAAAAATGTAAGTAATGCGCAATAAACACTACTTTATTTTGCCAGTCATGATTTTCCAGCAAGAAAAATGAAAAACGAAGGTGAGAATTAGAAGCTAATGAAAAAAAAGCAAGCATAGAACGAATGGTAAGTGAAATTCGATCTGTAACTGATTTGTTAAGAATAAAAAAAAAGTTGAATGGTCGGTTGTAAAAGACATCGAAGGCAGCAATTATATTGAAGATCAAATATAAATGAAATGAGCGTACAGTTTAAAACTCGTGGCATTAAGAATTGAGTGTAAGAGAGATAGAGAAAGAAATGTTAAGGAAAAAAAAACTAGATATACATATAAAAAGGTTTTCGTCGAATCTCTATTATTATTATATATTACAAAGAAATTTGATGACGATAGCACTGTACATGATTTAGCAAGCTCGCTAACGTTTTATTAAAAGGATCGTTCGAGGCACGTAATTATATCCACAATTGTGCGAGCCTTATCATATTTTGTGTACGTATATAACATATAGGCTGTGATATGTGAAAAAAAGTATGTGTGCTAAATATATAATTTTAGCATGTTATATAAATATAATTATCTCGAGAATTATCTCGGGGTGAGAAAATTCATTTTGCACTGTTTATTTCAATTTTTGCTGAACATTACAATTTTTTGTTAATACACGTGATATATTTTGATAAGTCATAAGAATTATTTATTAATTTGAAACAGTGTAAATTTCATTTTGATAAAAATTTTTACTTTACAAAAAGAAGTTGAATGCTTGTATATTACATAGAGCAGAATGGAATTTTTGTTTGATGATTATACTCATGTTATTTCTTTGCATGATTATTCAAAAGGGAGTTCAATTAATAACTTAATTCCAAGGGATTTTTCCATAAACACAAGTATTAAAAAAAATAAAAACAAATTTATTAAATTTTCATAGTTTAAATTGGAAATTCTTTTAAATGTATTTCGAATTTAACTAAACATTCAATAATAACATTATTATTCTCAATTTTAATTATTTGAAATTTGGAAACGTTGAATCATATTTAATCGAACATTAGACAAAATAACTCTCCTTTTAACTTATTAATTTTTTAAAGGAAAAGCATTATACAAAAATTAATATTTGAAAAAAATTGTGCTTAATTTCAATTTTTACTTCGAAAAGTTTTTTTTTTTTTAATTTTATTTAACGTCGCTGTATTTATGCTTTTATTGCAATACTAATTAGCGACGGAGATAGTCAGTATGTTTGTGAACAAAGCACATATATCGTATACAGTGGTGCTTGTATCAATCGGCCGCCGAGAGCGGGATTCGAACTCGAGATCTCGAGATTACAAATCCAACGCTCTACCGAATGAGCCACTGAGACCTCTTAAAAGGTTAATAAGAAATAGTATTTTTTATTTTTTAGGCTCAAATATTAATTATAATTTGAAATATTCGAAAAAGATGGTACAACTTAATATTTTTAAAATAAATTCTTTGAACAGTTTGTCAGATTTATTAGTTGGTAAGAAATTTGAGATAATGTCATTGGAATTATTTGACAGTATTTAGATTTTTATTCATATTAAAACTTATGTTTTTTCTTCGAGCTAGGAATCAAGTTTATTATTATACCTTAATTCTGAAATAAATTATTTGCTCTATTTATGAAGAGGGAGAAAAATACGGCTTTCTCTCCCTAGGCAGCAAAATAATGTATGCTATGTATACATATATCGCGTTTCATCGACGTAGAAGAGAGAGAGCACGGAAGAGCTTTCAATTTTTATTTAACGCGTATTTTTATCCATTCTTTTAAACATTATATAATTTTTTTTCTCAAAAAATACTTTGTAACTTCATTTTTTGAATGATTTTAAAAAAAATATTCTAATGATTTTATATTAATTCTTTTAGACGAAGCGCCACCCCTCTTCACCCACCTTCTATAACATTTTGCCTTTCTTATCAAACTTCTAACTAAATAAATTTTAGAATAAAATGTGATTTCATTTACGCAGTGCTTGAATTTTCAACATTTACGGTGCATGCAGAAATGAAATTCATAGCATTTAGCACCCTTGTACGAGAAAATAGTATGTGTTACACAAGAGCAAGAAAGTGATTTTCGACTTGCACACTCGTTAGAAATAATATTTTTAATTATTTGATATATCTTTTGTTTCATATAAATGATTTAAATATTAACTTTTTTTCATTTTTATTAGAATTTATTGAATAATTGGAGTTAGTTCAAAATTTATTGAATAAATAATATTCGTAAGTTACCATTTAATTGGAAGAAGCTTGAGCAGCTTTGAATCGGAAGGGATTTTACTGAAAACATATATATATATATATATATATTCTGACATTCTTATTCTATCGATAAATTATAAATGTCTTTTCTTTTCTTAACAATAAGCAGCAGAAAGCTTTTGCTTTCCAATATTTCAAAGAGCTGTCTGTTACGACTACCGATTTTTTAAAATTTCATCATAAAACCATATCCATAGTCTAGGAATATAATTTGGAATTTTAAAGGTAAAAAGGGATCAATGAATTTCTTTTTGAGCGTTAAATAAGTTATTCTTGGTAATAGGTGGGCGGTTGAACGTTATGTGCGCGGGCGCGTACAAATGCTAATTTGAATAGTTATGTACTCGTAGATAGGGAACTCCTTCGAAGAAATCGGCATCGCGCGAGACTGATTTTATCTTTTTTTTTTAAAAAAACTATATGCGGTGTATAGTGTCCGAAGACAAGGAATAGAAATTTCATACCTCCTAAAAGGAAGAAAAAATGCGGTATAGTGCCAAAGAATCATCAAAGAAAGCTTCCGCTGCCCTATAGCGTAAGACTTTCTCCTTCCCTTTTTTTCTCTCTCCCACTATTTTTCTTCTTTTTTTTTTTTCTGATTTACAAGGGTCTCAGTACTCGGAAGAGAAGGCTACTTTGCGTTTTCTGAACTGTAGCGATTACAGGGAGATATGCTTTTTCTTAATGACTATATGTATATGCGTGTGCCGGCGAGCATGCTCTCGCCCCCATAAGACATTTAGCACCCAGTTATTTCCGCTATTATTCCGGTTACTACGAATTTCTCGAGAAGCATACCTGGATTTAATGCTCTTGACCTTTTTATAGATGATATATACATTCTTGTGTGTTACATCATTCATTTCAAACATTCTTAAAATTCCTTTAATGACAGATGTAATTTAATCACTTTTTTTCTTAATTTTTTATTTTTATTACACGTACTCAATTAAATAAAAACTTAATTAAGACATATTATTACAAGTTTTTAATTTGCACTTTTTTTTTAAATAAACAATTATTTGTAGAATTTAAAAAAGTTGAATGATTTCTAATTAAGATAATCTTTATTTATTCTAAAGCTTGCTAATTAATAATTAAATTATGCAGACATATAAGCATTTTAACTTTTTGTTAGAATTTTAATTAATTTTGTGAAAAAATTCAGAAAATATTAGAGGACAATAAAATAACTTTTTATTAAAATATTTATTTAGGACCAAATTACTATACCTTTTTGCAAACTTTTTTTTATACAAAGAGTTAAATTTATTAGACAGTTTTTTTCATGTAATAAAAATTTATGTTTCGTTTTAAATAAATTACTATATAAAAAAAAATAAAATTTTTGTTACTATACTTTAACTTTATTTATTGAGTTATATTTTAGTATACTAAAAGATTCAAAATTCAATTATAGCGAAAGAAGCATTCAGTTTTAAAGATAGAGTATAAATTATCGTTGTAATGGTCCATATTTTATACACGAAAGCACGTTGGCAAAGATCCTAAAGCAATTTTTTTTTTTCGGCTATAAAGTTGATCCCTTAAGTTTGCAACTATGTTGGTAATCTGAGGGGTATTCACTTACTTAATTGTAGAAATGTTTGAAAAACGTTTCTAGTAGAATTGTGTTAATGATTAAATTTCGACGTTTTTGGAAAATCATTAGTGTTAACTAGATTTATTTTCATTCAATTTCGAGATTATCAATATTTTATGTGTGCAGGGATTGTTTTATTTATTACATATGACGTGAGACTAATAAAAATTTAAATCCGATGTTTAACCTCCTTACGGTTAGGATTTGATAAACTTCCCCTTGAAAATTCCTTAAATTTTTTATGCATACTATTTTTGCGAGCGAGTAAGTGTGTGCATGCGTGTGCCTATACATATCCATTTTTATTGCTGATCCTAAAATTATTGAGTGTTAAGATTTTTAACTTAAATATTTATTTATTTATAATTGTATAATACCTATAAAGATAAAATTTAATAATGTTCCGATTACAGGCACCCTCTATATTTACATTTAGTGTCTTAAAATTAATATATTTGAAGTATAATAGTTACCAAAACTACTAAAAATTAGCACATGTTTGAGTTACGTGACTTACTACGAGAGTGTCAGGAATCCAGTTCACCGATCTTGTTGAAACTGCGACAGATGGTTTTTCACGTAAAAGTATGAAATAAAGCAGAGTTTTAGATTCCAATGCTCGATAGATTTTAAACTACGTGGTACAATAGTAATAATTTCTAATTTCTTTAATGGAATATAATAAAAATTATCATTTAAATGGTATAATAAGACATGTTGTTTGTTTAAATGTTGTAAATATTTAATAAAATCAATATTTATTAATGATATACGACAAAAAAACTTTTTCCATATTTTTATATAAAAAAACATTTCCCGTAAATTCAACAAAATCAATGATTTTTAATTCTTCCTTCTCTTAGATAGTCAACAATATAAGCCATGAAAAAAAATTTGTATTCAGCCTTGATACTTTGAAACTGATTAATTTGTGTCAAAATGATTAATAATAGCAAATTAAGATAAAAAATATAATATTAGTGAATTTTATTATTTATCAATATTATATAAATTTTAATATTTATCGAATTATCAATATTTTGGAATAAATCAATATTTTTTAATAAAATAAGAATTGATGAAAGCTCTTTTTTATAAATTTCTAATATTCAATCGAAGCGTGTAACACATGTGTAAGATTAAATTTTAGTAATTAAAACAAATATTTATTTTCATTATTGACCCCTACATTACTGGGTGTTCAGAGGTTTGATTTTGGTTCTTTTTCATATTTACATTTGTAAGAATAAATCTACCATAATTTTAACAAAATCACTAGTCCTCGATCCCAATATTTTCTAATTAGATTAGGATAATACCTTCTTCAATAAAATTTTAATATATTTAAATTGAATTCTTGATATTTCTTTTGATAATTATTATAAAATAGTTTTGTAGTACATTTATGTTCTCTCGGTCAATATATTACAAATATCTTCCTAAATTTGATAAAAATAGTTATTTATTTTTTCTATGAATTGTCAATATAAACTTTTTCTATTTGTCTTTTTGACCGCAATATTAAATCTTTGAGAAATATATGTTTCACGCTCAAATTAATAAATTTAATAATTTATGTGTACATCATGTGTAACATGATATTTTATATGCATTAACCTTGAATTTCATAATAATTTTTTTTCTTTTAATTAAGTGAATTTCCACGCAAATCTCCCAGTAATTGCTGACATGAAAACGTGCAACTCAAACTCGTGACTGGCATCACGTCAAGTTTAAACCGTGCAACTAGTCACGACTACAAACTCCTATTTTAAATATTTTAAATCCCTTATGAAACTTAGAGGAAAGAAATTTTTCATTACCCTAACACTAATTTAGAAAATTTTTCTTTTACTTACTTTGAAATAATGTCAATAATTTACATCATATTACAACTAATAATAATTATTATATTCTTTATAAATTTGAAAGTAACGGTTGTAATAGCATAACTTAATAAGGTAATTTGAAAATTGAATCAGTAAGGAAAAATATGTGCAATGGTAGTAAAAAAATTTGTTTACTATGTTATAATTTTATTGCATTAAAAATCGGTGTGTTAAAATTTTAGACGCAGATACTTAAAATTAAGAAAATATTCTTGCCTTGAAATTTTTATTTAAAAATTTATTTTCAGCCTTGTCATCAAATTTTCCATAGCTTTTTCATCAAACATCTATTGTATAAATACACTAAATATAGTTAGTGTATTCATATAATAACAATAATAACAATATTGCATAATTCTATAACCCAAAGTAATAGTCGAGTAAATAACTGTTGAAAGAAAAATTTGAATGTATCAGATAATATTGGTATGGTCAAAGAATTAAATAATATAATTCGTATACGATTATTCTTTTAACTATTGATACCTGGAAAAAGACGTCATAAAGAGCGGATGTGGACATATTCATATTTATTAGGTGTGAATTTTCAATACTTCAATATAACTATAGATAAAAAATCTATATTATTATCACGGTAAAACCGAAAATAGAATTAATTTGTTTAAATTATTTCATAAGCATTTGAATGAACGAGTTGCGTAAAACATGTTATATGTAAAATTTAAAACACAATTAATAATTTTTCAATGGGAATATTATGTCATCCTCAGTTGAATAACTAAAATTAGATAAAAGTTTAAAAGGCATTGGGGGCGAAGAGCAGGAAATATAATAGACCGCTAATAATAATAAGAGCGCGTGGTTGACGAACATGAAAAAGAAGAGAAAAAAAAAAGAATAAATAATTTTACTCGATATCAGTTGGGATTCTTTCAAATGATCGGAGAGATGTCAAATTCATTATGCCATTGAAAAGGTTTTGAAAAGAATAAAATAAAAAAAAAGGAGACTAATAATAAAAAATACGTGTAAAAAAAGAAGAAGAACAGAAAGAGAAAATACGAGCGATGCGTGAAATTTAAAAATTGATCGCGGTCATTCCGTATTATGATTAAAGCGCGAATGCGCAACTGATCGAAGCCAGCAGCTTTCGTGGAATTGCTTCTCTCTTCTGCCGATTGTCTTGATCGTCATTGGAACGATCGTTTCTCTTTCTCTCCCTCTCGTTCTTCTTTTCAAGCTTTATTCGCTTGCGGGTATAAATAAATAACGTTTTTTATATCTTACGTTTGCTTCTTCTTGTGTCGCGTTATTATATCGTAGTTTTATTTTTTTTATATTTTTTTTCTTCTTTCTTTCTCTCTTTTATGTTGTAGCTTCTCTTGTCAAGTTGTGCACGGCTATACTTTCTTTTATTGCCTTTAGCTTCCCCATTGCGTTTCTATACCCGCTGACGTTTGCAAATTATCGTTAGCGCACTTTTGACAATCAGTCGACCCATTCACTCTGATCCATTCTCGATTGATAAAAAAAAGGAACAAATAATTTAAAAAAAAAGTTAATTCCGAGTTCGAACTAGCTCGTAATAAAATTGTTCAAAAGATCGAGATGGAAGAAGTATAGTTTTAAAGCAATATATATATATATATATATATATATACCTGTATAGTTTAATGGTTGCAACGTGCTTGAGTGCACGTATTACGAGCCAGAATTATCCCACTTGTGAATGACTCTGCGTGTGGGTTTCTGCTGTTGGTATAATACAAGGAAAAAAAAATCTCCCCTCTCGCTCTTTCTCCTCCTTTCTCTTTCTTTCTTATAAGAAAAGACAGTGATTCTTATGGTCTGACCTTCCATGGGCTTTTATCCCTTGGGAAAACCACGATTTCTCAATTCTAAGAAAGATACATTTACTTTCTAGTTTCTTTTCACACTTTCATTCAAATAAATTCATGTTATTTCATATCTTCTTTTTTCTTTTCCATTATTAATCATAGATTTAGAAAGATTTCTTCTTTTAAATTTTAATTGTTGGATTGAAATTTCCTATTATATGAGTAATTTTCTTGATTTTTGCATCATCCTAAATACAATTAAATATTGAATAATCTAATTTTTAGTCATTAAATTTTATTATTAATTAGACATTTTCAATATTCTTAATTTTGTTAATTTTATTTTTTATATATAGAATATGAAAATTATATATATAATAATTGTAACGGAAAAGCTTTTATTTTTGTTAATGTAAATTTTAAAACACTTAATAATACTTTTGATATAATTGAGAGTGGGACCATGGTGTCAAGGCAAAAAAAATGAAATTATAAATAATAAAAATAAGACATAAGGTACGGACAATAACGCTGCATGCTCGATTGCACGTACATTTAATTGTTTGCATATTATATATTACACTACCTCACTAATCAACAACACAGTTTTAGGTGTTGAAATATTAAAGTTCTACTGAATACATAGTTTACGTCAAAAGTTAATTCTAAGAATAATTTCAAAAATCTTTGTTTTTTAATCGTTTGTTGAAATTCTGAAAAATATATATTTTGATAAACACATAAAATGTTTAAGCTTACATCTTTTATCAAAAGCACTGATTTTGATTGAAAGCAAAAAATAAAAATGAAAATATCAAAACATACAAAAGAAAGAATTTTTCTGTAAAAATTATGGTGACCATCACTACAATCGTGGTACATTTTACTTTTATGTTATTTTCCTTAAATATTTTTGAATAATAATTAAGAAAAAATGGCATTATAATTTTTTTAAAGAATTTTATTGTAAATTTTATGGAAAAATTCTCTCGACGTATATACACATATATTTTGGTCGGTTTCTCCCATAACTCAAAGATTTTTTTGATTCTTCATTCAAATTTTTGTTTCTTTTTTATCTTTTTCGATGCTTTCTCCCTCCTCAAAAATGGGAAAACCCGAAATGAAATCCAGCGGAGTAAATTATTAGGAAAACCCTCAACGGAATATAAAGAAGGAAGTTTTTGGTAAATTCCACACAATATTTATTTAACCTACTGTTCATATTGTTGAATCTGCAGTTTACCCCAACCATAGTCACAAAAAAAAGTCTCTTTGGGTTCGGGGCACTTAGCAGTCACTCATCCCAGTACTTAACGAGTCCAAACCAGCTTATTTATGCAGATATCACCGAATGTGCATTCGGGTCGCCTATACATCTCTAATATACCTATATATACGAGACATTTCACATTAACTCGCATAATAAAAAAATAAAAATCACTAAAAGTTTAGAAATATGTTCCATTTGATACTCGAAACATAAAAAAAAATTTCGAAGTTTAGGTCATCGAGGTCAAAAGTTAAGATTGACGCAATATTTTGCCGTTTTCAAATTTATTTTAAATAAATTTTCTAACTAATTTCTTACTTGGAAAGTGTGAACTTTTGGTATAAACTTAATACTTTTTAAATGAAATAACATGTGAAATATACCTAAGTTTTTGTAAATTACAATATGCATATTTTCCAGATGATCTGATTGATAGAAAAATAATATACTCAAAAATTACCTAGATCGATTTGGTTTTAATAACTTAACATCGTAGTTTTCTTATAAAGAATAAACTCTGACGAAAACAAAAAAAATTCTGAAAAAAATTTAATTAGAAAAAATACTGAAAATATAGTAATTTTTGACTCAATCATAAGTTTCTGATATTTTTCACGAAACATATTCAATTTTACAAAACAATATATGAAAACATTTTCCATTGAGAATCATGTATGGAATATACTTAAGTTTTACTATACAATTATATACTATTATTTGTTGATCCTCATAAATTAACCCTTTCTGATCAGATGTCCATTGGAATGAACATTAATATTATTCACTTTTTTAAAACTGCACAAAAACTTGCGGCTTAAGATATTATACGCGTAATAAAAATTTTAAAAAACTCAAAAAAGAAACAGGTACTTTTTTTTTTTGTAAAATTAGGTTAATCTTTTGAGCAAAAATGTATCTTATGTGATCAAGATAAAAATTGTGCCAATAGCGTCAATGTATCATATATCAAATTTAGTATATTAATTTATCGATCCTGCCACATTTTGCATGAAAAGTAAAAATAACTGTACCATTCAATGCGTTAAAGATTAGTTAAAAATTAATTCCTTTTTTTAGAGACTTTTTTGCATACAAAAAAGTTTTCAAAAGTTTATTTATTTTTTATGAAAAAAAAATAAAAAGTTAAGCCGCACAGTTATAAAGCAAATCAACCTAAGCAGTTTTTGTGTATAATAGGAATATATATATTATATATATTATATTATCAGTACATTTGTTAATAATATTTTTTAAATATTATTTTATTTAACGTCGCTATATTTCAGCTATCATTGGGATGCTAATTGGCGACGGAGGCTTTCAATGTGTTTGTGAACAAAGCACATATATCGTATACAGCGGTGTTTGTATATCAATCAACCGCTGAGACTGGGATTCGAACTCGGGTCTCCGAGATTATGAAACCATCGCTCTATCGAGTGAGCCACTGAGCCCTCAAATAAGCAAAATAATCTGTGTATTATAATTTACAAAGATTTATTTATTTTGTACATTTTATTTTCAACAATAAGATTTTCATTAACTTTTTGCCAACAATTGATAATTTTCAAGTAATATGTATAAAAGGACTTAAAGCGAAAAATCGCAAAAATATTGTGATTTTTAATGTTTAATGAGTTTTGAAGGTTTTAACCTTGACTTTGAGCCATTTTCATTATTTTACCATGTGAGTTTTTTTTTTCTTTTGTCCTGATTTCATTGAGCAGGGCACTCAATTATATATATAAGCTATAAAAAATTTGCGTACTTATATGATAATGTTATATAAAAAATTCATGGACTAAAATCTTCAATTAAAAATTTATACATGGGTAAATCTTTCATAATGTTAAAATTTCACCTGCAAATAATTAAAAAAAAAAAAATACAGGCACACGTATAAAACTAATTTTCTCTGAATGTTGACGTATTATAATGAAAGAAAAAAATCGTGTTACTCACTTTTAAGGGTAGTCTTTTTAACAAACATGAAAAGACAGATTTTCGAGTAAATTTTTCATAGTGCTAAAATTTACTTTCAATAAATTAAAAAAAATTGAAGACACATGTATCAAATTTATTTTTTTTAAATGTTGATATATTAAAATGATAATAAAAGAAAAAATCGCATTACTCACTTTTGAAGATAGCTTTTTTTAATATAAGACATTTGAATATATTCATTATTATCACACCCAGGTATTAGTTATATACGTAACTTGGGAGTACGAAGGATGAATACAGGCGAGACTAAAGTGTTTGTCGCTTGAGTAGCAGTTAGTCGAGGGCGCGCGAAGCGCGCCCGAGACTGACTGCTGCTCAAGCAACAAGCACTTTAGTCAAGCCTGGATTCAGAATCCTTCGTACTCCCAAGTTACGTAGATAAGTTTATGTCGTTGGTAGGCCGTATGAGGAACTATAAAAATGATTTTTTAAAATTAATGATATATGTTTTATTAAAAAAAAGTAAATAATGTCATTATTTACTTATTTATTTTACTTATTAACTGTTTAACTTTGAAAATTTGTTTAAACAAAACATTCTGTAAAGTTAAGATTTTATATGAATTTGTATGAGCATTGACATATCTAACGACATTCTTTTGTTTTCACTAACCTACGAATCGATGTCACTCGCGTCATATACGACCATGCTGTGCGATATCTCGATCTGTCAATACTCTCTTAGGGAGTATAGAGCTGTCAATACTCCCTAAGGGAATATTGACAGAGAGAATATCGTCGAGATATTAGCATGAACGTATGCAATGCCTATACAAATTTAGCGTGGTCTATAGGTATTCCACCGAATACGGCCTACGACGACATAAAATATTTTACCTATCTCAGATCAGTTTTTTAAGTATTTTGGGCTATAATAGATCATTTTCCATTGAGCTTTTTCATTTTTACATGTTTAACATGTTACAGAAAATATTTAAATACGCAACATTAATACTTACATTAATAATTACAAGATTTTTTGTAATAAATAAAATATGCCAGTAATGGCAATTTTTTTGGAAAATTCATATTTGGCGATTCGGGTATTAAAATTGAGTGATATTAGTTACTCAATGGCTTTTGGGATTGCTGATTACAAATCATAAGTGAGTGGAATATCAATTTATTTTTGCTAAAATTGTCAATCTTAGGGTATGAAATTTGACATAGATTTGTATAGTTTATGTTTTCGAATAAAAATACTTATATTCCTTTTAACCAAATATTTTAGTTTATTTAATAAACATTAAAAAATATAACAATCGAAAAATTCTGATAAATAATCTTAGCATCGTAGCATTATGAATAATAGAAAAATCACGGTTATATAAACAAAATCTCGAAATTAGAAAATCAGTTTTTAAATCTAGAAATTCCAGTGATGATTTAACTCAATGTTCTAGGTGTAAGCTATTAAATACATACTAAAACTGAGCTTTTTAAAGTTTAAACTCTTTAGAATTAAAACATTGATAGAAACTAGGTAATCGATGTAAATTTGGAAAATTTAATAGCCGGGAAAAATTCAATGATTTCCAGAATACTCGAAATAATACTTCAAAAGCAACTTAAAGATTACATTGAGTATTATAAAATAGTAAATTACAAAGTTCACAACAGAGAAAAGGTGAATCAAAGCTTAGGTTTTCATATTAGTGGATAAAAACCTATTTTCAAAAAGTGAGTCACGTTTTTTAAGTATAATTTCAAACGAACAAAGAACTTTATCTACACTAGGCACACGTTCCTAATAAAAAAATTTCTCTTTGTGATTCTAAATATTACCTTTTGATGTAGTTTAAAATGTCACCGCTGAATAGTCTTTTTTACAGCATCGTATTTTCCAGAAAAAAGTAAAATATATAAATTTTTGGTAACATTTTAATAACCTTTCAGAAAGTACTTTTGTTAACAGGCACACACCCATGCTCTTGATTTTCCAAAAGTATGTGTATAGATAAAGCTTTGGTGTGAATTTCAAATCAAAAAAGCAGTAGTCATTTTTTTTATAGCGATAATTTATCATTTTACATGGCCTGGTAACATTTAAATTTCAAAAAAAAAACCTCTTTTCCCCATCCGCCATAAAATGACACGTCTAATTATCATTAAAAATATAACAAAATTAGTTTCTAATAACTCAATAAATCAGTGAACATTTGCTAACAAGATGTGCTATCTCATATTTAGGAGAAATGACGCAGTAACACGATTTTTAAAAGTATGAAAGAATTACCCATATATGATTCGTGCATGAATTCAAAACATTTTTTCGTATTTCAATTGGAATTCACAAAATTGTTAGATATTTTTTATTACTATGCATCTAAACAAATCATTGTAACATTTCAAATAACTTTTAACTATCTTTCAAAATTAACACAATCTATTGCATTAGTTCAACTTTGTGATTAGGCTGTTTTGGTCCAATTATCAGAGCTAGATCATTACTATTCAGTGTTGCGTATTTTTAAAAACATGTAACTTCATGATATTATGAATTTAAAACAATTATAATTATAAAATTGTTTTCATTTATGGAAAAAAGATAATCAGCCTTATAATCTATTACATTATCTGATGCTAATTAATAAAACTTTATTTACTGTTGTTGCTTATTTTAAATACTATAAGACGAATATCGTAACTTTTGGATTTAAAAGCATAATAAAATTAAGAATTAATAAAATCTCAGATTGCATTTTTTACGTTATAATTACGATACTTTTTCCTTAAGAAAGCAATAGATATACTGGCCTGTAAATTTCAATTTATTGCGTTCATAATCCAAACATAATTCAGATTTGAGAACACATGAAATTAATTAAAATTATTTATACTGTTATAAAATTGATAATTCTATCTAATCTAGAAATTTTAAATAAAACTTAAAAATTATGCGCTCAATTTTTCAGAGTCCAATCTAACATTTTTAGAGTTATTTTAACTCTCATATTGAAGTTAAATTGAATAACACTTGAGTCAATTTTTGTCTTAAATTGCATGATGTAAATTAATTTACTTTATACCCTCCACATAAATTTTCGTTTTAAGGTAATTTTTTTTTTAACTTCAAAGTGAATAAAAAAACTGCGAAATCACCAAGTTTGTTTTTATCAATTATGTAAAATATATTGTCAAATATATTAATAAATTTTTAATTATTTCCTATCAATTTTGATGTGAAAATATTTCTTTGGCATAATAATTTATATAAAACTCCATTTTATCCTATAAACTTAACTTTGTAATGAGCATAAAAAATTCTCTGTTAATTTGATTCAGTTTTATGATTAGATTATGATAAGAATTAAATATTTCATTTTGTTTATTGCAATTAATAATGTTTCAGTTAATAGGGTGTGTTTTCATATGCTATGTCTGTTTAAACACGCTTTGTGAATGACGAGAAAATGTACTTTTATCCATTCTATATTGAATATATCTTTTGAATGTTTGATTACCTTAACTTTTCTTGTGATCATTAAAGACTATGAGACTTTTAAATACGTTTATATGTAGACTAATTTATTTTTCAAAAACATTAAATTTTCTCACAAAATTTATAATTCTTAATATAAAGTTTAATTTCTTTAATTATAATTAAATACGTGAAATCTATTTAAAACATTCACATTATAAAATTTGCTTAAAGTTTATTTTAGACTCTGCAAAGTTCAGCATTAACTTCCTTAAAAATAATATTGTGATGAATGTATTTTAAGAGCAAAGTCAATTGTTACGAATATTTGAAGGTCAAATATTATAAAGTGAAAGTTACGTCCCTCTTAGGTTATTTTAATTGTTAAATAAGTAGTGATTGAGTCCTGCATCATTCCAAATCGCTAAGCTTTATAGTATATTCGGTCATTAAAGACCGCATACAACCAACCAATACTGACGTAAAGTGGATATGGTACAAAATATAAAAATATATTAAAAGCATACGATTGCATGTTTGCCTTTGAAATTAATACGTCCGAGTTGATGAATTTCTCTTTTGTCAAATCACCCTTTCGGTTTTAATACAAACGTGTTCGTTTCTTTCTATTTTAACTTTCTGATCGGATTTCTTTAACTATGAAGGCTAACGTTTAATAGTTATTTCCTATTTGACTAATTTCATGGACAATATCTAACAATTGATCAATGATTTTTCTAGGAATGTTATAACGTATCTTTTAATAAAATACCAGAAAATACTGTTGAAAAATCCTAATAATAAATATTTTTTATTATCTTAACCAACTTTATATTGATAATAAAATATTCAAATTGATGAATTCAATTGTGTAATCACGACTTTATTTCATCACGATATTAATAGGGAAACTTATCTGCAACAACAAAAAAATATTATTTATTATTTTTTACTCGTTTTGAGACCAATCGATGATCGGTCTTAAAATTTAAATTTTTTATCAAGTCTATTTTTCAATGTATATTATTTTGAATGAGAATGTTATGGCTGTTTAAATTTATTTCACATAGCTAACGGCGTCAATATGCATAAATTTAAAGTGCAACGTTCCCTTTTTGTATTGTGATCATTCAAATCAGATATGACATTAGAATTTCATTATTTGACAACCATTTCTTTTCAATCTATTCAATATATAAATACATATTCATGTATATTCATATATATATATATATATATATATATATATCTTCAAATTCTGCTGAAAAATATTCCTATCTCAAAATACAGCTAAAAAAGGTGCCACTCGTCACTTTTTGGTTAAATTTTGAGATAATACCCTTTCTAGTAGAATTCTGAATCAAGACCCTTTTTGACCAAATTTGAAATAGGACCTTTTTTGGCGAAGGTAGCGATATAGACATTAAAATAATTCAAAATTAAAAATTTTAAATATTCAAAGACGAAAAATGCAATTGTTGTGAAAAAAAACTTTATAATGGTGCTAGGTTTTATTTGAATAATTTTTAATTGTTTTGTGTTTCATTGATATATTTATTAAAAGCTATAATCATTTCCAATTACAACCTTCAATCAAATATTTTATTAACAAAACTTTCAAAAATGTATTGTGAATTTTAGATAACATTCGATTAAAATAAAAAATTAGACATATTGAATTATTTGTTATTAGAAATTATTACAACGACTACTTATTGTTGATTTATTTAACTAAAAGTGAAATCACGATGTAACTTCTCTGTTTTACGATTGCAGTTTATTTTTTTTTAAAGCATTATAAAAGTGATTTAACGCACGATTTTAGTATAAACTTGACATAGCCACTAATTATCGTCGATCAATATAAATGAATTTTCAAAATATATAAAAAGGAAAAAAAGAAAAGACTTTCCTCTTATGTTTATATATGTATAAATCAGAAATGTATTGCTGTTTTTACGTCAAAAGCAAACAAATGCTTTCGCTTTCCTTTGATAAGTTCTAATAATATTATTTGATCGCATTAACCAAGTTTGACTGTCATACGGCGAAAACAAACACTTAGGATTCATAAGTCATGATGTCATGATCATGTGATATAAATTTCGACGAATATTTTAAATTATCACGAAGTTAAATGTTCATAACAAATTAAATAGGTTGAATCTAAAAACTTGAAGTTTTTCGCAGCGTATATTATCAAGTACATCAAAATTGAAAAATCATGCAAGTTTTCTATTGCCGATATGTCGAAAATTCATTTTTTCCTTTTTCGTGTATCACGTTCAAGTATGTTTTTATATTTATGTATATTATTTTTTATACGGATTATTAGTCTAATAATTCATAAAAAATAAGTACAATTTAAAAAAATATATATTATTTGTTTCGTATTCGAATACGTTGTTGAATAGAATAGTTTTCTAAAAAAGCATTATTAGATGCCATTATATATAAGATCGTTAAAATATTTTATATTAATAACATTTAAATTTATATAATTTAAAAATTAATAAGATGATTAATATTTATTTGTTTGCGACTTTTGGATTGAACGTCATAGAGAATTATAATTGATAAACCACAATTAGAACATCAAAAATCATCGCGGAAGCATTAATATCTTCATTTCTTTATTCAATTAGTATCAATTACATTTTGATAGTCTAAATATAAAAATTAATTTACTAAATTCCAACGGCTCATTTTATTTCTTAAAATATATATTTTGTCTTGAACTGAAGATTTTCTCAAAGATTACTAATTATGAAAGATCGTCAAAAGAATTTGATGACGTTTAGTTTCGAAGAGAAATGGATTAGATGAGCATATTGGTTTTATCAGTTAAAGCAGTTCTTTCGGGAAATGCTATGGTTAAGTGAATATGAAAAAAAAGAGGAAACGTTTAGAATTCATGACCGGTGTATCATCATTATAAGATTATTAGGTTCGGCTTGAGTAAATAGTAAAGCAACAATGCGTTGAAAAAGAAAAGATAAATAAAAATATGATAAAGAAGTAGAATAGTGGTAGAAGAGGAAGAGGGATAAAGTAATAAAAAGATTATTAGAAAGGAGCGCAGTGACGCACGAGATGAAAAAGATAAGGGCTGGTTTGTGATATGGTGAATGTATATACATATGTGTGTCCTTCTTATGCTTATCAGTGTGGCAATGCAGTTGCACTGTCTTTTTCCGGTTAGCCGCGCATTCAATTCATTTTCCACATGGACTCTTATGTATACGTATTACAGGCACAAACACACACTTGCATAGCCTACATATGTATGTAGAATTATAGCTTGTACCGATTCCATTATGTCTACGGTCTTGTCATCTACACACATACCAGCTTTCACGCAATGACACTTATTTGACAGTTGCGTCATTCGACCAAAGTTCTCCCCCACTACTCTTTCTCTTTTTCATCATCATGATCATCATCTCATCTCATCTTGTGTGTAGAGACATGGACACTCGCTTGTTGCGGAGCTGCAAGCTATACGTCACGCGACCCATCATATCTCGTGTCAGATACATGCTTCTATATTTTTTTTTTCGTTTCTTTTTTTTTAATCTCCTCTTCCACCTCCTCTTCTTTTCATTGCTTCGTCCCTCTCTCTTATCTTTTTCTTTTTTCAATTTCTCTCAAGCTCTTCGATATATCTTTGTGAGCTCTATATTATACGCCAGGGACGCATTCATCGGCCTATTCTTCCTTCCCCTCTAATTTATATACACATATATGTATATGTATATATTCGTCTATCTCTTCTTAACTCGATTCAAATTCCTTTGCTATAAGCGTCCTCGGCATGTGCAAGCTGCACATGTCACCATTATCTCTTCTTCGTTGCATATATTTAAACTACTGCTTGCATTTTTTAGTAACCCCTTCCCTCCCACCCGCGCGCTCGCGCTACCCTTCTCACTTTATCTTTTTTAAAAAGGATGATCCAATCAATGATAAATTTTAGATACACTTGTGTATATGTACGTTCAAAGATAGTAATGGAATTCAAAAAATCTTCCTCTTTATTAAAGCGTTATTCTAACGTATAAAGTTCTGTTTTAATGTTTGCATTAAAAATCTTCTCTTTCAAATATTTTTTTCAAGTTTTTATAATTTTATTAATTAGATAAAAAATGCAGATTAACTTATTAACAATTTTTTGAAACATTATAATGATTTTTAATAAAAATAAAATAAAATACTTTTTTTATGCAGCACCAAATACGTTATTAATTAAAATTTGAATTTTATCATAGTGATCCAGAAAAATAATAATAACAACGATTTAAATAATAAATTAAAATTTTGAAGTTAAAAAGTAGTTATTTTATCTCCGACTTATGATTTCATTTTTAATCATCGATAATCTTGATGCGATTACATGGACTTGAAATAAAGTTTTTAAAACTTTTTAATTAAGATTTATATAACTTAAGCATAACGACCCTCTTTTAAAACTTTTTTTATAGAATAATTAAATTATTTTTTTTATTTGCAAATTAAAATTGTACATAAAAAATTATAGTGTATTATGACAATTATACGGAACATTTATTTAAAAAGTAATATTATTACATTTATTATTAAATAATACGAGCAGAATGCATTTAACTGATCTGATTGTAAATCTGGACCACAATTTTGTCATCGATATATGTTAGAAGTATGTAAATTTTCAACTGGGTCTGATCAAAGATTCATTGCATAAACCATTTTTAAGTTAAAGAATTGACATAAATGAACAATCTGAATAAATTTTTAATTCTTTGTTTTCTTAAAATAAAAATTGAGAAAAATTCCTAGTACGTATATATAATCTTTCTTGCAGATATTTGCTTATAGATTAAAAATTCAGAATAGTCTTATAGAAAATTTCAAAATTTTTGAATTATTTGTTGAATGCGCCCTTAAATTGGTGCTAACTAATAGCAATTTAAAGTTATGTTAGTTTTTATTATTTTATACAAAGTTATGCTGCTGTTTTTAAATATTTATTTACATATTTCTATAATATATAAATAAACCATCTCTTGTAATTAATTTGTTTACCATTTTTGCTCTCTCATAAAGGAAAGAACTGCAACAATATCAGATGCGGAAGTAAAAATGTGAATGGATATGCAAATTTTCAATATTTCTAAACTAGCGATAAATGTTTTTCAAAAATGTCTGGTGGATTTATGCGACGAAAATTAAAGTTTATCACAATGCCCCAATTAACAAGAATTCATATTTTGCATAAAATTTAAATATACTCTAACATAAAAATGATAAAATTATAAACATCATCAGATATCGGATCAATGTATTTATTTTTATTTGTTGATATTTAAAATATTTAATAAAAATTGATTTCTATAAAAAATCATTATATATATAAAAGTTTATATTTTAAGGGATTAGATAATCGCTCTTTAATATATAAAAATTCACTGAGTTCAAAAATCAGAATCGAAAATATAAAAAATAACTCATGAAATAATTAATAAAGAATATAGTTATTATGAACTTAAGTATATACATTCTTTTATTTTTATAAAAATTTCAATGGTCACAGAAACATTTGAACTTTAAAGTTTCTTTTTATTACTTTTTAAAGCTGATAAATTGTAATTATTATTTATGAAAACTTTTTACTTTTTTTTTAATCTTAAACGATGCTTAATTTAAAAAAAAAAACTTGATTCAAACAACAGTGGCCAAATTTTATTATTTTATTTAACGTCGCTGTATTTATGTTCTCATTGCAATGATAATTAGCGACGGAGGTTTTCAGTGTGTTTGTAAACAAAGCACATGTCACGTACAGCGGTGCTTTTATCAATTGGTCAAGACCGGGATTCGAACTCGTGACCTCGAGATTACTAATCCATCGCTCTACTGAGTGAGCCACTGAGACCCTTAGCAATTATGATATTAAAGCAAATGTTTTTTTCTAAATAACTTAAATGATGTGTCAAGAAAATTATAACTATCGTAAACTTTTTTATTCTAAAGAATTTAATTTTCAATATCAATAAAGTCATATATGATATGATAAAAGTGCTATATTCACTGTACATATACAAAGTAGTAAATAGATTCACGATCTGAAATTTTATCATTTTTTAAATCGCATTCTTATTTTAAAGAACAGCAAACAAATATATGTATATTACAAATGATAAATGAATCAATAAATGAATGAATATTATCTTGCGTTTACATTATTCTGATTTTAGATATGTTGTAAATATAAATTAAAGTCTGCTTTTTCATTCTAGTTCTTTTCTTATCCGTTATTTTTATATTATTTTTACATGTTTAACTATTGAAAATTTTTTAAAACTATGTCAAAATTGATTTGATGCTTTATTCAATGAAGTCATTATTTTTAAACATATTTTATTTAAATGAAATGCTTAAATTGATGTATATAATTTATAATGTGTGGAATAACGTTTAAGAAATAGTTTTGAGCACGTTAGTTTAACGTAAGGATTGTGCATTTCTTCAAGTCTATCAGCGCTCATTAATTGATCCCCGGAACAATAATAAAAGTCTTGTCAATATATCACAATATATATTATTGATATATCGTGTCCGAAATTAAATGTGTGCGTGTGTCGCATATCTTTTATAATACGTTCGATGTCACGCTATCTTTCTTTCCAATTTTTTTTTTACTCTCTTTTCCTTCTTTTTTTTTCATTACAGCTATCGTTCTCGAATGGGAATCAATTTCGTTCAATATATCATTTAATTGCTAGCGTATTTAAAACGACGGGGTGCCATTATACACCGAATTATTATCTTTGACGTGTTGTACAGGCTCTCGCTGTGAGCGTTAAAAAAAAAAGAAGGAACATCCTTTTTTTTCCTCTTGATTTTCTTGGTGGTCTACGCTCTATCTCTTTCTTTCTTTTTTCCTCTCATTTGCTGTGACGCCGTGAGAATAAAAAAGATAAATAAACTAATTGAGTGGCAGAGCAGCAACAGCAGCGAGGCAAACGTCAGAAAGCCGTAAGCTTCCATGGAAAAAGAAGTGCGATGTAGTATATATAATGTTAAAGCGAGAAAGATATATTAGGAGAGAGGACGGTCGAGCCCCCGGAGTTGGAGGCCGCGCGACTGATCGAGAGCGCGGCAAGCGAGCGCGCGCGCACGTCAGAGATGTCATGAGAGCTTCTATGCTTTGACTTTAATCTCTGACGGAAAGATCATCATCATCATCATGATAATAATGACGATACGCTTACAAAATAAAAAAGATACTCTATATAGCTTTCATCATCACGTGCAATGCGTTTACACAAGACATATGACTTCTTATCACAGTCGGCGGGCTACTTATTTCTTTATTTTATTTTCTTTTCAATTGCAAGTATTATAACTTCTTGTCAAATTAACGCCCTTAGATTACCCTCTTAAGATCGGCTATTAATCCATCGATATTACTTAATTGGCACATTTGAGCAAAGTCATTCTCTGTTGATACTTTTTTTTTTATTCGTTATTATCACGAATTATGAGTTTAGATGACACATTTATTGTCTCTTGATTTTTCTTATTTCATTGCTACAATCAATTTTTATTTTTTCTCTCACCAAAATTCATTATATTGCTATTTTTTTTTCATATATCTCTTGCTGTAACAATTTTTTTTAATTGACAATTGATTACATGGTTTTTGTATTATACGGATAGATAATATCAATAATTACTATCTTTTTCATACGTCTCTTGCTGTAACAATTTTCTTTAATTGACAATTGATTGATTATATGGTTTTTATATTATATAGATATATAGATATATAATATAGTAAATTTTTTCGATATTTTAATCATAAAATATTTTCAATATTTTGTGCTTTAATAGATCATTGATGCATAAATGTCTTTATTGGTTTCACTATTATTTTCGAAACATCAAATTAAAATTGTTTTAATTAATATTACGTCAATTATATATAAGGTAATGATATATTATAAGTAAAGTAAATCAATTCTCAAGAATAAATTTCTTTTGTAGACAAAATGTCATAATTAAAAAAAAAAAGAAAAAGATGAACTTTACATTTCTAGGAAGTTGTAGTATTTTAAAAAATGCTTGATCATCGGATTCTTTAGCATTTTCACTCACAAAATAATATTCAAAGTATATATATATAAAAAAAAGATTCTGAATTAAAGTCGTAGGAGTAAGCCTATGTCAGATTGAATGAGCATAGAAAGAGAAGCTAAAGCAAGCAAATCTAATGAATAGTTAAAAAGTTAAAGGAAGGAATTTACTAAAGATGACCTAAAGCATAAAGTTTTGTTAACAATTTTACAATTGAACTAACACTTCAACCTTTAACGTACAATCATTGCAGAGCCGTATGGCCGTTGGGTATCGTGAATATGTGTCTATTTTAGTAATATTTCTCGCATAGTTACTATGCTGACGTATTCTGTCACATTTGATATGTTAAGGATGTATAGACATAAATGAAGATTTTTCATCACACATGAATGTAGCTTACATATGAAAAAAAAAATTGCCCCCTACGAAAAGAATAAATAATAATGAAAAATTCATGTGTTCTGTAATTTGGAAATAATTTAAATTTAAATTTTCAAAGGTCGAATCTCAATAAGTAACGATTAGATAAGGTTTATCAAATGAATCGTTCATTGACCTATATATAATGTATAGAATTGTGATGTATGAATTTGAAAAAAAATTTTCCTTTTTTCTTAACCAACGAATTGAATAATGAAAGAAAAGACATGATTTGTCTCGAAGGAATAAGTGACGTACAATTTAATGTATATTATATATGCATTGGACGGATATTAAAAATAAATGAATTCTTCGAAAAGAAAGAATAAAAAAAAAGGTTTGAAATAAAGATTTTTCTAGTCAATTTAAATAAAATAAAAAATAATCTCTTTTTCTTTCTCTGGAGCTGAATCGTGAGATGGTATATAGCATCGATTTTTCAGGAGGCGATAAAACTTTATTCGGGCGCCGTTTAATTTTAGAGTTGTTCGCTTAGGAAGAGACAGTATAACGAGAGAAAGAGACTCGTTCAATGTCCAAGGTCTGCCCTCGCTTTTCACGCCGTTCTCTCTTATTCTTTATTTCTCTCTCCTTCTTTCTCATTCTCAAATAAAGCTCTCGTTTGCATTTCGGCTTCTTCGTAGACGACTACGAAGAAGACTACGACGACGACGACGACAACGACAACGACGACGTACATGTGGTTATACACTTTTCTTTCCGTTATATAGCTTCTCTCTCTCTCTCTCTCTTTCTTTCTTTTTCTCTTTTCGTTTCTATCTCGTTTTCATCGAGACTTTACTTTCGCTTCACGGAGCTATCTACTTACTCGTAGTCTTCTATATAGAAGCTTTCGTCCCCCGTTTTTCTTTTGCTTTCGTTTTATACTCAAACACGAGACATCGCCTGAGCTTTTTTTTTCTTTTCTCTTCTCTCTTTCACTCTAGATTCTCTTTTATGTTTCATTTAATTTTATTTCTTTTTCTTCTTTTTTAATTCTTCTAGACTAGTCTACCCGAAAGAATTAGAATTTCCTAGATCTTCGCTACTTTTCAACTCAATTATTTTATAATTCCTTTCTTTCTATTTATTTATCTTTTTTAATACTTTTTTTTATACAATTCTTACTACTTCCTGTCTTTTATCTTCAGATATTAGTTAAGTAATTTAACTTTAATGTATACGATATGGATGTATAAATGATATATTGGCTTGTCGATAATTAAACGAGATAAAAGTTATCACAAGTGTGATAATTATTAACGATAAATAGCAATTTATTAAGTAGTCACGCGATTTCTCAAATACGGTGTGACTAATTCGGGGGATTTTCAAGTCAAGACACGCTTTAAAAAATTACATAAGCCTAACGGCTAAGGAAATCTGGCACAACTGTATTGGTCAATTTTCTAAGAAATTATCTTAAATATTATTGTACGCGATTTGAATAAATAAATAAAAAGTTTATGATGTATATAAATTTTACATTGATATTTCTATAACTATGAAATATAATGCATATTGAAAAATAATTTTATACTTTTTCATTCTGAAATAAGGAATATAGTTTATTTTACGTTTTATAATTACTCGCATCTTGCTGCATAAAAAGTATTAAAAAAGTCAAATTTTATTTTATGTTACATTTAATATGGTGGATTATTTTAACGTTACATTTGAGTTCCAGTTAATTTAAATTATAGCCAAGATAATACAAGGTATTTGAGATTGTATAGTCCATACAGAATGAATAAAAAATTCGTCCGATTTTCAAATGTTTTTATTATACAGCTAATAAAAAAATGACGTTATTTTTTACTGAAAATAATCAACTCTTTTGATCTAGTGTATATTCCTATCATATTGTATGCTGTAGTAACGAAAGTTCCATGAGTAAATTTAGGTTTAACGAATATGACGAATCAAAACTATTTTGTATTATTCCATTCGTTTAATAAAATTTTTTTCTATTGAAATAATTATCAATTTCAGTTTAATTTTCTTTTGTATACAATATTTTTTAATAAAAAAATTTCAGTGTATGAATGAACGTGTGACGAACAAGATAATTCAATAGTAGCAACACTAGAATTCCTATGATTACATATTAGTTTTTACTGAATGAAAAGTTAATTCAAAATATACAAGATACAAACAAATATATAATTGCAAAATTTCATTTCTCATAAAAACGGAAAAGTACAAAATATACACCTAAGAAACATCAAATTTTATATATATTTATGCAGTATGTTACTTTCATTTAACTGAGAAGAAATTGATTTTTAAATATCAATTATAAAAAAACGAATAAATAAAATTTATCAGCATATTGGCACTAAAAAGTAACGTTGAATTTTCAGTGGAAGAGTCAATCTTCATTTTAAAAGTGAAAAAAAAATATTAAATTTATGTGGCGTTCTAGTTTGCAATTGACAATCATTTAAAGACGTATGTAAATCGATTGAAACTAACAGCTGTATTTTAAATGCACGCATACCTATAAGATATTTAAATATTTAAAAAAGGACGGGGGGGGGGGGGTCGACAAGTTTAATGTAAAAATATACATATTTTCGATAATTACATACATAGATTTATAAAAATTTTCCTTACAAATTGAGAGCTATGTACCATTCAATTGTACTTAGAAATTATATATTAAGTGAGAAGAACGTTAATAAGTAAAAGGTGCGTATTTAAAGTATTAAACGGACGTATTGAAGATACCATTCTATTTCCGGATACTGCCAGTTCTAGTTTGTATAGTTTAAGTTCAATATATAGACACCTTTAAAGACCGCCCAAAGCTAGTTTTACATAATCACATTTATGAATGTATGAAAGTGCTCAAAAGCTTTTATCATAAAAACTTCCCTTTTATTATAAAGACGTCATTTATGCTTCTCTTTAACGTATATATTAAGAGCATATATACATATATATAAAAGCACATATATACACACGTGGCTTTTGTTAAATCACTCAACCGTACCGAAATTAAATAGGAAATTTTCGGAAATCCTTGTAACATATGCATACGTACATTATATATGTATACGCTGCTGCTCTCGGGTTTAAATTTATTTTCTACGCGCGATTTAACTTTTAAATGCAGTATATTTATATATATGTATATATAATATAGTTTTTTTTACTCGCGTCGTTATGGTACAAAACCTTCTTGTCGACAGTTGTAAAGAAAATGATGATCTCATCATCCTCGCCGGATACAGATATTCTTGGTATAGTGGTAATCTAAAAGATGGCGCATCATGGTTTTCCTGCACGTAACATTTTTTAGGAATTTAATTGTAATAGTAGCGACATCTTGTGATTTGAGAATATACCCAAATATAATTTTGCGTTAAAATTGGTAATATTTATATGAAATTTTACTTCCAATTTTACTAGAATAGAAATATATAAAATAATTGTAATCTATAGATCATATATATTTATATGTTTCTGGCTATGAACAAACGCAAAAATTAATATTAATAATTACATACTGTAAGTGCAATAAGATAAAACCAGCATAGCTAAGGATGTGGTGCCATCTCTGTTGAAATTTCATATTAAATTTAATTGATTTAAAACCCTAGCTCTGTTGGTAATACGGAGGTAAAGTTTCCAACATGGCGCAATTCGGTCTTGATAAAGTTATAAATTTTTTACGTGTTATTAAACATAATGGTGGAATTTTTGGCAGTATTCGTACTTTATTCAGGTTGGTTAATAATTGTAAATTATAAACAAATTTTTTATTACATTTTCTTATGTATGAATTAATTTTTTATGATTTGTAAAAAAAAAGAGGTTAGACTTCTTTAATGTTATGAAACACACTATTGTTATTATTTGAGGGTATATTTTTACTTTCAGAACGGATGATTTGAAATTTGGAGATTTAGTAGGTGAAGACAAATTTGGAAATAAATACTATGAGAACAATATGTATTTTTATGGTATGTGAACTAATTTTATTCATTTAGTGTTGATATAATATTGATCTAAGCAGACAAAATATTTCATTATAGAATATATATATTATTTATAAGATTATTGTACATTTAATATTATTAATAATATTATTGTAATTTTATAATATTATTGTACAGGTAGAAACCGATGGGTTGTATACAGTGAGAGAGTAGGATTAAATTATGATGCATCGCAAGTGCCAGCTGAATGGTACGGATGGCTACATTACAAAACAGATTTGCTTCCAGACAAAGATCCAGCCAGACCTAAATACAAGTGGATGCAAGAATTCACACCTAACTTATCAGGAACTAAAAAAGCTTACATGCCTTGGAGTACTACTAAGCCAAAAATTGAAGCTTGGAATCCAAATAAGGATTGTGAAAGTAAATAGAAAAATTGTAATATAGAAATTTCTCAAATGTATAGGTATATTGTACAATTATTTTTTTTTTCTGTTAAACAGATTATGAAAGTTAAATAAAATGAAGTATACAATATTTGTAAAAATATAATTTTTAAATAAGTAAATGTTTATGATATATTGAAAAAATAATCATATGAAAGCCAATAAGCTTCAGAATGATTACAATAATTTTTATTTAAATAAATTAGAATTTTGTAAAAAAAACTTTTATAAAATTCTGGAATATTTATTTTTTTTTTAATTAAATTTAAATTTTACTTACACTGAGGAATTATTTAATTTGTAATTTTAATAATAGATTAAAATTTTTTATTTTATTTAAGAATTAAATTTAAATTGTATAATAAAAATTTTTTGCAGATCTTACGTTGAATAAAATAAATATTAATAATTTTAATTTATTAATTGTTTCAGTTTTAAAATAACACAACTTTTTTAGTTATTATATTTTGTTCCAACGTATATGTTTATAATTTTTAATGTATTATTAATGGTAACATATTTAGTAACGCTTAATTTCAGATTAATTTCTTCAAGTTTTCTGACTTAATAAATACTTAAAATTGTATGAAATTTGAAAAGACTTTTAACTTTTTACATTGGTAAATAGATGTTAATATTCTTAGTAATGTATGGTTCCTAAAGTAATTTACAAGTAATTGAAAGATATCTTTTTTAAATCCATTAGTATGAAATAGAAATATTGTATCTCCAACTTTAATTTTCAAGAAAATGGGTTCATCAGTATTAAACTTTTGTTTTTAATAATTTCAGACTATTTTTAATTATTCTAATCTTTTATTCGTCTTAACGTTTTGGTTTTCTTAAATTAAGAAACTTTTGAATTCTCTTACATCACGTTAATTGAAAGAATTTTATTTTTAATTTAAAAAAAACATTGCAGATAAAATTTAAATATTCCAGATGAAGAGCTATATTCATAGAATTAATAGTGTTTGAAATATACACATATGCAAACATATTTATTAATCAACTTTTATGGTGATGGGTGGCTTAAATCTTATTAAAGGTATCTCCCTAAAAAACATTTAGAAATATTAAGAAGAATTTCATTTTAGTTTTATGATTTTTCTCTTTCACTATATTATTTCTCTAAAATTTCAAATTTATTTAATGTGTAAAAATATTACTATTAGAATGTAACTGCAATATGTTTTAATGTCAGAGAAGAAGAATGCTTTCTTAAATCTAAATAATTCTGTTAGGTTTTTAAATCTTTGTCAGTGTATTTAAAAAACTATTTGAGAAAAGAAAAAAATAGTATATGAAGTTAAAAAAGTTAAAATTTATTTGCTCCTAATTTTACTAATTTAATTTCCGATAAAATTAAAATTTTAATGTAAAATAAAATAAGCATTAAAATGGTTGAACATACTTTTTACAAAAATTTTTATTGGTAATAGATTCAAAAATATAGTTTGATGTTTATTTTTCAACATTTCTTACAAATTATAATTATTACTATCTTAAAAATTAGAGCTTATTTAAATAAACCTACAATAGGAATTTTATAATTTAAAAAATCATTTTTGTAAAATTAGCAAGATACTTTATATATTTTCTTTTTCTCTATAATAAAATTTAAAAAAAATTGTTCATTTTGACTTCAAAATTTTAAATTTATAAAGAAAAAAATTGATAAATTGTCTATTATGGATGCTCGTGCGATAATTATGAAAAAATAAATAAATTTATATAATTATTAGTCCTGTCTTTGCATTTATAAAGAGTATAAATAATCTTTGAAAAATATGAAATTATGTTAATTATGTTATAAACATCGATTTAGTCTATATAGCGAAGAAATAGAAAGAGATAAGAGTAATAGATGTCTGAAAAGCTAGAAGATACGGAAATTGGTGGAGAATTATAGGAGGTGGGCAAAAGTAAGTTGTACTAATTGAACGCATACGTTATCCCAGCTTGCTTGCGCCTTTTATATAATAACAAGTATACGATGACAATGATTAAACGTAAAAGAGAGACAGAGTAAGTTGTCCGTCGGCATCGTTTTGTACTAAAAAGTTTAAAGGGAGAGAGAGAGAGAACTCAGAAGAGTAAAATGGTTAACGTGAAATTATTGTGGTACTTAGAGCCAAAAACCACTGTTAAGTGCACTGCGGATATATACCATTACCATGTTACCCACTGCCGACGACGACGACGACATTTTCAACTAGTCAAAGTAAATTTTCCCTAATGTTATATACATCTTTCTACTTTTCTACTTTTCTTTTTTTTTACTCCCTTATTCCTTCACCTTCCCCTACCCTTTCTTATACGAAATGTGTGTAAGTTCGCTTATTAGATTACGAAATTCTCTCTCTTTGCGTGTAAAAGAGCATATATAAGAGAACTAATATACTATATGTAAGTCGCGGTTTTAAACGACTGACATGTTTGCGCCGAGTAAGTATAAAGGGTGTCGGTATGGCGCCTCTTGAACCAAATGTTTTATCACTTTACTTTATATCTTGCCAAATTATACATTTTTTCTTTGATTAATGAGCTTTTTTTATCGTTTAACATGCAAAATAAGCATTTTTCTTCATTTAAACAAAAAAAAATATATGAAAAAATCTCTATTGCTTAAAGAAATTGATTGAGTATGTTGTTTAAGTAAAATATGATATGTGAATTCTTGAATTGTATTCAATGAAAGGATAGAAAAAATGCATAAATTTTGTTCTGCTTGAAAATTCACAAGTTTTCTCATATTTCAAAAATTAAAAATTCATACGTGCGTATTTAATTATTGATTCTTTATTGAAATTTTAGGGATGCTTTGATACATTATTAAATTATTTTATGTCTATAATTAAACAGATATTTATTGATTTTGTAAACAAGCTACAAAAAATAATATGTTGTGCAAAATTCTAATATATTCAAGAATATTTAAATTTCATAGATAATATATTAAATATTGTGAATCACAGTTGTAGTACTTAAAGTTAATAATACTGAATGAGTAAGTAAAACAAGAAAAAAAGTGATATCACAACCTATAAATACTCGCTAAATATTACCGAGAAAGTAAGACTAACAAGAAAGTATTACAATGAGATGATGAAATATTTATATAATGAACTTGAAAAAAACTAAAAATTTAAGAATTCAATATATTTATGTAAGAATAAATTAAAACAATAAAAAATTATTATTAAATTATCTAAAAATTTATAAAAAAAAGTTATTTCATTACTGCTTTAGTAATAAAGATATTCATAGTACGATTAATTATTATAAGTACGTAATATTGATTTTCATCGATATACATGACCAACGCAATAACGTAAGTAACTATAATTGAAGTAATTTTATGCACCTAATTCTAATTAATGCTATAAATCTCAATCAATTTCATTTAGGATTTGTAAGCCAATAACAAATGTAATGTCAATATTTTATTTAATATTTTAGTTTAATGATAAACAGGATAATTCTTAAAGTTAGATTTAATGTTTATATTTTAGTTATTGGAAAAAAATCCAAAACAATACTGATTTAATCTTCAGATCATTGATCACTAAGTTTGAAAGATATATAAAATATCGCTATTACTCGTGATTATTTAAAAAAAGATTAGAACCTATTATGGACAAAGATATTATAATAGAAAATTCATTTTTATTGCAAAAATTCCATAATTTCAATAATTTTAGTTATTTTAACAATAAATTCCTTTTTATCGAGTACCATTTTAAAAAGAAATAAAAAATTATTAGGAATATCTATAACATTAAAAAAAGAATCATCAAATAGAAGATTTAAATGAGAAAAAGGCAAGTGTAATAAAAATAAAAATAAAATGTAAAAAGTAAAAATGCGCAAGATAGAAGGATGTTTCTGAAGAAGCATTCTAATAGGAGAGAAAGTTTAGTCGCGCATTTTGCGGGTTGTATATAGATATGGAGAAATAGAAGGGATGGTTTTGAAGCTCTGACTGTCGAAACAAGGGGGTGAACAAGATCGTGAAGCGTGTTAGAGTAATAAATCAGGCTTTAAGCTTTAGGATGTTGCAAGTTTACAGTATACACACTCCTATAAAGTCTCTATATATCTCGATTTTACTTTGATTTTGTCGACATGCTTGTAAATTTTATATGCAATCTAAACGCGCGTGTGAGTGTGTGCGTCGATTGCCAGTGCGGTTAACTTGCTGTTTTGCTTTCGCATATATGCTATTATTTTTAAAGAAAAGAGCAATGTAATAGGGATTGAGATAAAAGTTCCTGTTTTTTTTTTGTTAGCCGACACGTGCCAAGTCAATGTTTATATCGCGTGCCACCCTATTTTAAATACGATTTCAAATTACACACAATACGCGTACATAACACTTGTACACATACTTATCTTTTCTGTTTTTTTTTTCGTTACTTTTAAGGCTTGATTTAACGATTTGACGGCTGGTTACAATACTCGCGCCTACAATTAAGCTCTTATTTTTTGCTTGATACTTTAGAAGACTTTTTAGAACGAACGAGTATGAGAAATCTAGATCCAGAGGGTTTCTACATTAATATAAGTTGAGAAAAAAAAAACACTCGTAAATATATCGGACGTACTTTTTTTTTTATGAGTTTTGCAGTGCGACTTGATTCTCGCCTCTTATATATCTATGTATATGTATTAATACAAAGAAAGAAAAAGAGAGCGAGAGAGAAGCTTGTGATTTCAGATGAGTAGCGTGATTAATATTACGAGAGTTTGCGTAACTCGTAAAGTTAGCATTTTCTCATTCTCTCTTTGGTCTATGTAGAATTGAGAGTGAGAGAAAGGAACAAAAAAAAACGAAGCCAAGAGTACTTAGGTTTGGCCGTTACTTTACTCAGTTTACATACTTGCTCTCATGACTCTTGAGAATTTTTCAATGAGAAAGAGCAAGATGGAAAGAGCAAAAGTACCAAGCAAATGCGAGAAAAAAAAGAAAGAGAGAAGAAGAGAAAGGAAAAGTATAATCGAATGCTTGTGTTCTCTCATTTACTTAAAAATTGGTGGTGGTATGTGTTGGATAATTCGCGTAGCAATATCGACAAGTGCGAAAAATTTATCGTTAGCCAAGCCGTTAATACCTGCTTTCGTTGAGTATGGCTTTAGACTTTCTTTTCTCGCTTCCTCTTAACTTCCACCCCCTTCCCCCTCTTAAAGCATTAAATCAATGAAAAATATCCTAATTGGAATATGAAAAAAGTTGGCAGTCGAAGAGAAAATGAGAAAAAAAGCAAAGAACAAGAGGGAATGAACACACACACTCATACAAATTTACACGTAAAGTTAAGTACGAGTAAGTGGAAAGGAGAAATTGTATATGTATATAGCTATAGGCGTCAAAAGACAGAAATTAAATTATCAGAGAACGCTCGAGGATATGAGAAAGTTCGGCAGTAGAGCTTTAAACTTGATGATTAAAACGAGCCATGCTTTGCTCGATACAAGTCTTGTATGTATATAAGTGATTTTATAAATCTTTCACTGGAATTGCTTTATTGTTTTAATTCCTATGTGCTTTTGATATATGGAAAGTTTACTTTTTTATACGGAAGCAAAGATTTTTTTGCTCTAATTAAATCATGTTTAGAAAATATTTAGTATAATATAATTATATTTATTAACCCTTTATTTAAGCTAAATTATCTCAGTCTTTTTGCATCTCCATTTACTTGTAATGTTCCTACGTTCGCATCTTTAAACGAGCTTGAGGGTTTGTTTAAACGAAGGGTTAACCTTTCTATTTTATTCGCATGAATGGTTGATATTGATTTGAAAAACTATTAAATTTTTAAATAAGAAAGTCTTTTTTGGTTAGTTAAAAATCAAAATTGAAATAAAAGAAAAAATTTCAATTTTCTAAATATAATTTTTTGGTAAATAAAATCTTCATGAAGACATATTCTCCATTAAATTGCAAAAAGCACACTATAAAACGATAGGAGTTCTAATTTATCTTTAAAGAAGCAAGAATATTATTGCGCTCGTTACAAGAAAAGCACAAAGAAGAAAGTGAGTGGGGGGGTCGGGGGATTATCAGTAGAGAAAAAAAGTAAGAAATATATAGGTATATATGATATTAAAAGGGGGCGTCGGCGTTCTAGAAATCTGGATATAGATGCGCGCGCGCGGGCGGTCGCTTTTGCGACACTTCTCTCCGAGATTTGCCTATATACCCTCTTATAGCTTATATAGTAAGCGCAAACTCGTTTCTCGGGCGCAAACTTAATCATAACAGCCTGTTAGACTAAAATCTATATATATATATATATAGCATTAAAAAGGATGGGGTCAGGAAACTGTGTTGTTACGCGGACGCGCACACACCAATTCCTTGCTCTCTTGCTGCTATATTGTTAAAATTGTTTTCTCCCTTTTCTTCTTCTTCTTCTCTTTTACGCTAAAACGTTCAATCATTTCTCTTTCTCTTTCTCTTACTTTATACTATGTTATAACCCATACTTAACTCATAGCAATAGCTCTTAAACCTATGTATTTTCTTTCCCTTTATACTATTACTAATACTTACAAAAGACCCCTTTATTAAATTAATCTACTGTTTACTAAATTGATGCTCGAGTGTCAAGCTTTCGTTTCTCTTACTCTCTCTCTATACATATATATAGTATCACTTTTAGACAAACATAAAGTTACCAATACCATGTAGCTTCTTAGGTTGCGTTAAAAAATTAACGATCAGTTGTAACTACCGTTTCAGCTTTTCGCCACTGCTTTTAATCATTATCATCTCGATTCATTCTTATAACTTATCACTTGTTCTTCCTTGTCTTTTTTTTGGCACTTTTTTTCTTTCTTTCATCTTATTTTTATGATCTTACAATTATTATGAAAAAATTATCATATTTTCTTTATGTGAATTTGTTCTTGATATGAATCATTTATCGAATTATTTTTCAAGCAACGAGCCTCTGAATAATGTTTTTTTTTTAATATAAAAATAATTTTCATTAAATATCATAATTTCTTAAAAAATTTATTAAAATTGTAAATTATTTAGAATTGTTGAAAATTAAGATTTTATTTACGAAATGTCTACTGAGATTGATATATCTTATTTTCTTAAAGTATTAAATCTTTAAATACAAATTGATCTTTTAATTTATAATTAAATCCATGATTATTGATAAGATTTCTTGTGCCATATGAAAAAAATATTATTAAAAAAAATTTTTAAATTATTTTATATTACAAAGCTGAATTTGACTAAATTAATAATTTCTAAAAATATAACAAAAATGAAAAAAACGTTATTAATTTCATTATTTTCTTCTTGATTTTTATGATATGTGTAATTGAATATGTAACAAGTAAAAAAATGTTAATTAATGGAAACTATCATAAATTTTCTATTTCAATTTTCATGTTCTTTGAAAAAATAAATTAAAATAATTATTAACCTTCACTTATCCAAAGAAAAAAACTTGAATTGTAATGATGAATGTCGATTCAATATTTTTTCAATGAAATTATTTTCGTTTTGTATTAAAATGATCTCAATATTTTTATCTTAAAATTTGGTTTTAGTATTAATATATATTAAATAAGTAAATTATACTTACTATTTTATACAATATAATCACTTATAAAAATAAATGTTTAATAAATAATTATTATGGTAAATTGTTTTAAAAAAAGGATTTAAATAATTAAAGAAAAGTAAAAAAACAAATTCTAAAATTAGATGAAATTGAAGATTTAAATTAACTTGTGAATGAAAGAAATTTATTGAGTGAAATAATTATGAAAAAGAATATATAATAAATAAGGCATTTTATAAGAAAAAGGAAAGAAATAGGAATATCAGAATTAGGTATTGTCCGCAACTGATTAAGGATAAAGCGATAGTAGTCGCAAAGTAGGCTAGACAAGATATAAAAATAGGCCCCTTTTTTCGGATTTTTTCCAATCCAGGGAAGATTTAATCAACGAATAAAAGTAAGATAAAAAGAGACGGAATAAAAGAAAAGAAATAGAGATATAGAAATCAATCGAGCATGAGAGGATGTTATATAGCTTCTTCTTCTTTTTTTTTCAAGCTTCAAGCCGAAAAAGTCATTGTGGCAGAAGGCGCATTTGGTATATACACGTATATAATAAGAGAAAGGGAAGAAAATATTAGGGAGCTGAATGCTTTAGGAAGAGAGAGAAGAAAAAAAAAGATGTACTAAATGGAAAGAAGTAAAAGTGAGCAAAAATTTTTCTACTAATGGATCTGAAAGAAAAAGGGGCAAAAATTTACAATGAATGCACATCAATGCTGTCTATTGTAATTGTATTGACCATTTATTTCGACGTTTCTTTTTTTTCTTTTTTCAATTTTTTTTTTTTTTTCGAAAGATATAGTACACAAGCTTGCATGTTAACACGTATGTATAATTTTTACAATATATTTATACAAGATTTCGAGCCGCCACTTTCTATTTTATCAATTTTCATTGGTTTTTTTTGTTTTCTTCACCTTTTTTTTTATAATGCTCGTTATACATTGTGCGCTTTCTATAATAATAATAATCATAATAATCTGTACAGCGATTAAATTTGTTTTCATATGCCATAACTTTTTTTGTCTTTATAACGAATCGCTCTCTCTTAACTGTGGCAATGTAAAACGGTACTTCTTTGTTTTCTATAGAAGGCGCGATAAAAGTCTATAATAGTATTTCGTGGGTTAGCCAATAATTTTTGCAAGTATCATTGCGTTACATGAAAATCTCGCCATTTATCGTTATACCTTTTTTTTTTCTTTTTTTTATTTAACGTTTCATTTATACGCATTTTTACGCATTTATACCTCTTTTTTTTTATTCGTCACCGTCCTATAATATAATATAATTCTCGTATTTTATTCTCTTTTAATCTTTTATTTATCCTTTTTAAGTACGCAATACGAGTACGCAAAATAAATTAACAATAAAAAATAGCAACAAAAAGTAAGGTAAAAAAAAAAATGAAGAATGATAAACGTCTTTATTCTCTCTTTAATAAGTTTTTTTCGAGGCCTTAAATTTCCTCGTGGCCTATATATTCGCGAATAAATACACGATGAGAAAAAAAAAATTCACTTCTAATTATCCTAAAATTTTAGCTAAGTAATCAATTTTCTTTTTGATATTTCACAAATATCGAGAAAAAAAAAATTGCAAGCTTTAATACTTAATTTAAAATTAATTTCAAAAGAAAGAAATCACTTTCGACACATTGATTATCTTGGATTGGATTATTTGAGGTAAAAGGGAGAGTATTGGCTTTATTTGATTTTTTTTTTGTTTTATCATTAGAATGACTGTTAAATAAATATTGTCGAAAAAACGATGATGATATCGCTCGGCAAAAAAGTAATTGCTTGCGCTTAATGTCGTATGTTATTAAAGTGTAATTCTTTTTTTTTTTAATGTGTAATTTTTCTTTGTGTGTGTATGTATAAGTAATAACGCTATAGAGCATTTTATAGCTGTGTAGCCTTGTAATATCTACAAATTATTTACAAAAGAGAATAGAGATAAGAGATATAAGTTTGAGCGAAGCAATGGTGCGTCGCTTGTGCTTTTTTCTTTCGTCTCTTTCTCTCTTTTTCTCGTGCGAGCTTTTTTCTTTTACTAAGCTTTTCCTCTCTGTCTTTCTCTCTCTCTTTCTCTCTTTTGGCCTTATAGCTTTAGATATCGAAAAGAGTGGCTTTCATACGCTTTCTGCTTGAGTATAAGAGAGAAGAGATGAGAAAGAAGAGTAGGGACAGTGTAGTATGTATAGTATACACGAATAGGCGGGGGAGACAGCCCACGCCTTTTCCTTCTCCCACTACTGTTAAATTTTCTATCTTTCTCTCGCTCACTTTTCTCTCTTCCTCTCTCTCTTACTCTGAGTTTGAAATACATATACAACAAGAATGAAATAGCCACGCCTATATGAAGTAGTAGAGGCTTGTTGTTGTACGTTTGCAACCACAATTACAAACTCAGGGTCCATATTGTTGCTCAAGCTCGCGTCTTAATCTTTTAGCTGCAGTCTCAGTACCATTATTGTTAGCTGTTGATGATGATTCTGATGCCTCGCCGTCGCTTAAACCGTCTTCAACGTCACCGCCGACACCTTCAACCTCTTCTTGACGTCTTTTGGCTGTTGCCATCTCAGCAGCGTGCTTCTTACGCCACTTTGTCCGACGATTTTGAAACCAAACCTGTAACATTACAAACATATGAAAAGATTAATTTTTTTTGTATCTTTTTCATTATTATTATTTATGCATGTATTCATTAAGTAAATATATAAAGGCTTAGTTTGCTTTTTTTTCCCCTTAAAGAATCTCATTTTTATTTTAATTTTCATAGCGAGACGCTGCGAGAGCGCAGGCTGAGTTTTAACGTTTAACCTTTTATACGAGAGCCCTTTACTTTTTTTAATCCGTTTAATTTAAGCTTTCTCTTTCTCGCTTAGGTTCTATGCTATAAGAGGGTAAAGAGGCAAATGCTTGCTTGTGGGCTAGAGCAATCTCTTTCTTTGTATGTATACATATACACATCTATACGTATAGAGTGAGAAAGTAAAGGAGTCTGCGCTTATACTCCCTTGGCGGCCGTTACCTTAATTAAATACAATGTTGCGGGGACAAGAGAGAAAGCTATATACAACAACACCTCTATATATAGACGTATACACGTACAGTATTATATTCAAGCTCTGTAAGGAAGCTTTGGGCATCTTGACGTTGCTGTGCGGTATTGCCACTCATTTACGTTTCCCATACTATATAGGTATATATATAAAGCTATAAGCTAATATTCTCAACTTTCGTGTATTATGTGCCTATAAAACTCTAACCTGGTGTGCGAACCTTTTCTTTTCTCTTCATTCCTTAGCTCGATTAATTGGCTTTATTTCTTCCTTTTTTTTGCTTGCTTTCTTTTCTTTACCCTATATACTTTCTTTATAACTTTTATTTTTATTCTCATCGACATGGCTTCACTCTAATACATATACACGCTATACATATAACTAGTACATTTTTGTTTTGTCTTTTCTTCTCTTTTTTTTGTTCCTTAATATACCGTTTCGTAAGCTAAACAATTGGTGTGGTGTGCCGGCCATTTGCATTTAGCTTATTATATAGAAGGTGAGTAGCCCCAAGGATTTTAAGAGCCCCAGACATACTTAACTACAGGCGTACTTTCTATGTTTATATATATATATATATATATAAGGATTAGATTATTAAAAGCCGAGAGAAACCGACGCCGCGATTTTCATGTAAACATTTCGTACTTTTTTACCCCCTTTCTTTTTATAATCTTTTCTACCTTACAAGCTTTTTACTTCTTTTTATTTTTCGAGAAATATCATTTTCTTTGCTTTTCATCGTTTTTTCTTTTATTTTTTATTTATTGTATCGAACGGAATTTTTATCGGAATTTTTGTAATTGTATTTTATATTTGTTTGAAACATTTTTATTTTATGTAATAATTCAAATAAATTGTTGTTAATATACAAACCAATCATTTTAAATGTACATGAGCGTAGCAGTTTTTAATGTAAATAACCGTGACTATAAAAATTAAAAAAAAAATATAATAAAAATAATTCTCTAATTTTTTATTTTTTGTCCTATAATTTGCGTAATGTACAAATAATTCATGTGATTCTTTAAAACGAAAATATATACTGTTTTTAAAAAACGTTAACAACTCAAAGATTTAAATTTTTTGTTTGTCTCACCATACAGTCCTTTTACTACTTAAATTGTAAAAGCTCAAGAAAATAATACTATAAAGGATAATTATATTCTTTCCAACATTTTCAATTAAACTTAAAATTTATTTTGATATAAATAGTAGATTCCATTTTAAAAAATTAAATCTTACATCGATGTTTTTACTAAAAACATTTTACGGATTTCTGATAAAGTAATTCTTTTCTGTATACTCGATAAAAATATTTTTTTCAATGCGATAAAATTAAAATAATAAGGTTCACCGTAGTCGGCAAATATTGAGTTTCAATAATCAAAATAAAATCAGTGAATTTCGAACAGTTGGAAAATTTAATCTTATTTTATGTATTTTTATATTGCGATAGAAATTCTGAAATTACTGAATAATATTTAGATTTCCAAACATTCAAAATTTTAATACGACACATTTTTCCACATAACTCAAATCCGAAATCGAGTGTGCATATATTTGAAATATTGGCCGTTCAAATTTTTAATAAATATAGAAATAAATAGTCGTGCATAAACGTTCCCTATATTCATTCGACTTAATATTTTTCTTTTAAAAACCTATGAAAATCGTATAATATGCAATAAAAGAATAAAAAAAATATCTGTAATCGACGTATATGCAAATAGGTATAAAACGTCGCTAAAAAAACCATAATCCACGGCCGGTGCCACTGAAAGAAAGCAAAGAAGAAGAAGAAAAAAATAATAATAAGTCTTTGTCAAAGATTGAAAAAATCAATTGAAGAATATCAAGAAGAGGTTTGCTCTCGACATTATTTGACGATACCGAATGAGATATGCGGTGTATAGTCTTGTTAGAAGTGTTGTGTATATGTATGTGTGTGTGCGAGGGAGAAAAAAAACTAGATATTTTTTTTTTTTATCGCATTAGTCACGCACGCGTTGCCAGACGGTGCCTCTGTAGCTCTTTTGCTATTATACTTGTTATACTATATACCGTCCAGTATATGCTTTGCAATCTTTTTCTTTCTCTCTCTCTGCCCCTTCCCCTTTCTACAAAACCAAAAGAGCTCAAGCGCACAACTGTTAGATTTATTAAATTAGGATTATCTAAGCCCAGTGTTACAACATTCTGTCTCTTTAAAAAAAAAAAGGAAAGAAAAAGCCGCGTGTGGAAAACCGCATGCGTTATACACTTGTATTATGTATGGTTTTCATATGATAGAAAAATTATATAAGGAGATCCCTTTTTTTATATATACATGTTTTTTTTTTCAATTGGAAATTTTGATTCCGCGATACTCCCTTATATATGTCTTTAACTTTTTATGTATCGTTTCATCAATCTTCCTATCTACACCCTTCGACAAGGCACGTATATTTCTTTTAATATTTTTTATCTTTAACCAAAGCCTTATATTTATGGAAATGATTTAGTATTAATGTTTTACATGATTTAAACAGGCATAGTTTATCTCGTATACATAAAAAATTATTTCATTTGAAATAAGTTTTAGTATTTCACAAAAATAAAAATATCAATAATAATTATGCTTCCAAAAATTAATAATTTAATGCTCCTAAATATGAAATAACGAATAAAATTTTTGAAAATCAAAGTTAATTATAGAGATAAGATTAAATGAGTAGAATGAATTTTTCAAATCCATTTAAATTAAGCCATTCATGCTAAAAATTTTATGTAATTTTAGTTCATCTGTAATCCTTTAATTATTCTACTAAAAAACGATTGATTTATAGAAATATCTCAAATGATCTATTGAGCTTTAAAAACTATTTTTAAATATTTTTAAAAGCAGCTATAAATTTTACTTTGTTTCAATATAGATAGAAATATTTCATATTTAAACATATAAAAAAGTATATTTGAAATTTTAAAAATACGAATTTTTTATAACACATTTGTCAAGTTGGTTGAAAACAATTCACTTTAAATTTACAAATTCTGCCGTACCGGCAACATTTCAACCACAATTTCAGGACATTTTTCCTTACAAATAGAAATAAAAATAATATTTTGAAATATTTCAATTAAAATTCTCATGTTATATTCTTCCATTCCCTATTCATAGAACAACTGGAGATTATGGTAAAAAGAAGAGAAGGTAGAATAGTCTTGTTTTTTATATTAAGTTTCCTAATATTATTGTTTTGCTTATATTTTTAAGAAGAGAATTATATACTAAAGATGAATAAGTTTATTAAAACTGCAATTATTGTAAAATTTATAGTACTTTTTTATAGTAATTGAAAAATTATTAGATTACATGCAGTGCTTTGGTTATCAGTAAAAAAAGCAAATACTCAAGAATCATTATTAATTTTTGTTTACACAGCGATTATTTAATTCTACATTATTTTTATGTATTCATCAATAATATAAATATTTATTAAAAATCTTAAAATTTCTTAAATTTATGAAAAACGAAAATATATTCAATGAGCATTATAAATCAATCAAAATATTCGATTAGTTTGTCGGCAAACAAGATGAAAAAGTATACATAATGAATCTATTGAAAATTCGTGTAAAAATAAAAGAGTATTCCGGGAAAGGTTATATGGGATTGAATATTTCTGGCAAATTTACATAGCGCACCGCAGAGTAAAAGCTTGAAAACGAGTGCGAGGAAGAAAGAGAGAGAGAGATGTCTCTCTTTGCGTTCATATTTCAAAGTCTTCCGGATCGTTTGGCTCGCTTGTCATTTCACATCGTATATAGGCGACGAAACGCTTTTCATCGATGAGCCGTCGAATATTCCGAATAAATGTTTGAAAGCAGTAGCAGCAGCAGCAGCCTGCAATAGTAGTAGTAGTAGTAGTAATAGTAGCAGCAGTGGCAAATCCTCCCCATATCGTGCGGAATATATATAGATCGGGAAATCGGTGGAAAAAGAGAAATTGACACTTGCGCGCGCGCGCACTTGTTTCTCTATACTCCGTTTGCTCTCTCTCTTTTTTTTATCAGCTATATATGTAGTTTCGATGAAAATTTTTTTTTTTTTGTTTTCAACCGAAAGGGGGATTTAAAGAGATGGACGTATTGGTAGCAAAGTGACAAGAATTATTATTATACGTTTGTAGGAAGATAAAAAGATTAGATATTGCGGTTAAGGTATATGTTTTGTTGGGGAGTCTCTCTGTGCAATAAAATATATTAAAAATGTTCATGAAAGCCTTATCAGGTTGTAGTATGAAATAAAAGTTAAAGCGTAAAATGAAAGTGAAATTGATAGGTCGAAGATTATAAAAGCAAGTTAAATTTATCGTTTATCTCTTCTGTACGTTGAGCGTGAAAAGAAAAAGAAAGAATAAGGCAAAAGAAGAAGGGTATGGTATGGGGTACTGGCGACGCCAAGTCGGCTTATCGCGTAGCTTTTTAGAAAAGAAGAAGAATAAGGAAAAGCGAGAGAAAAGAAGGAAGGAAAAAGAGTTTCCAGAGGAGCCAGGGAAAAAAAAGGAAGGCAATAAAATTCTCTCCTGCGAAATTTGATTCCGGAATAAAAATAGAATATTGAAGGGATATATAAGAAGGAATCGGTGAAGCCATTCCAAAGGATCTCTTTCTTTCTCTTGGCTCTTGCAATCCTTATACATGAGCTTAAGTCAAGCGACTTTGAAAACATATCTATATCTATATATATTAATGGAATATGAAAAAAGAGAAAGAAGAGAGAACAAGTCAAAGTGTACGAGTGTAGAATACAGAAGATCGCATTATCGCATTTCGAGGGTGATATAACGTGCTGATGCTTCGATTGCGCAAAACAAGGAAAGCTTTCGAAAACGGCCCACCTGCACACACAAACCATCACTCTTTTATTTTCTATCTCTCTTACACATTTATATGTACGTGTACCTATAGATTGCATTTAGGCATGTGTATATGTATACACACGCTATACTAGTATTACTAATACAAGCACTATCATAGCCACCGTCTGTTACTGTGATTTATCATTGCTTTGACGTTGCACCGAGCGAGAAAGAGAGCAAGCTGCGGCTGTTATAGTATAAAGCGCTTATAAGTGCCATAACATGGGCTTGCATTGCGATGTATATATATATATATATGCTAAAAGCTAAGAGTAAGGGGTGTGGGAGATTATTGGAAGGGAGGCTGAAACAAGTTTCCGAGCGTTAACTAATTGACGTTATCGATATATTTCCTACTTATGACAATGTTGATTAGGCATATGTAAATAGCTTTAAGGATTGTTAATTGTTTAAACATTTTTATTTACTTTACTTATTATGATCTTTAATAAGATGAACTTATTTTCTATCATTTATTTTGCAAAGTCATTACATCTAATTTTGTCTTATTATTGTCTCATCTAGATAAACTTCAATTTAATTTGATTGTAAATAAAAAAGTGAATTTATGTTTGGAAAAAAATCATTTAATGAATGAATTGAAAATTATATTCGTCAAATAAAATGAGTTTAACGCAAACTATAAATGTATAAAACACAAAATATCGAATGATCAATTTTTTATAAAACTGTTAATTGAAATGATTAAAACAAGCCACCTCATTTTGATAGTATCAATAGTTGTTTCTTTTGTACAATATTTCAACACATCAATTATTTTTCACGTAATTTTAAAATCAAAGTTAAAAATTCAACGTATAAAAACAATATTCTCAATAAGTTAGCTCATAACTTTTATCTTCGATCATTATTTTAAAAGCGTTTGAATCTCAATTTAACAATAAAAGTATTTAACGAGTCGCATAAAAATGAAAAAAAAAAAATCAAGTTATTAATATTTGATAGCCTTTACAAAATTTTAATAAGAACCGGTATAACAAGATAAGATAATCCAGATATACGATATAGCAAAGCAGAATAACGGAGTATAATTTCTTTTAATTACTTAACGCGTGCGTATATAAGTACAATACTATAACCATAATATTGTCATTACTTAACTTTTAATATTCCTGTATAGATATGATGTCATATCTACTATCGGTTCAATTAATAAAAGTAAAAAAGAAACAAAGGAAAAAGAAGGCACCGAGAAATGATAAATAATCCCCGCTTTGGATTCTGCTATAACGATAACAAGATTATATCTTCGTCTATCTTTTTAAAGTTATTGTAGTATTGTAATGTAGTATACAACAACTGTATATATAGGATAATAATCAACGAAGCGAGGCATAATTCACTTGACAAAAGAATTTCCGGGGAGGTATGATACGGATAGGGCGTCACGCTCTTTAACCGCGCGCCGCCAACCGGCCGGCTCTTTCTCACTTAGCGCTATTAGTTTCTAATGGAGGGTGCTACATTAATACCCCCCCCCCTCTTTCTCCACTTTTCTACCACATATATACATAATGTATGTATATACGTACGCACATTGATTCATGAAATTCTACACATTCTTGTTTATATCTATATATAGAGAGAATCTGTGCTGAATCGGGAATACATATAAAGCTTATTCATTCGACATAGTTCGCTAAATTTTCATGCTTTGATGCGAGAACGTCTGAGGCACTTTTTTTTTACCCTTGGTCTGTTATTTTTGCCCGTCATGTCATTTAACGAAATTGTTTCTTCATTTATATACCATAAGTGAAGAGAAAAAATGTCAACGGATAGATTTAGTAATTTTTAACGTTTATTATACGCTTTAAAAGTTTATTATTACGTGGCATATGTGCGATGATTAATTGTATTTTATATATACATAATTTTAGATTACTTTTCATGCTATTTTTCAATTATAATTATTACTCTAATTGATTTGTAATCTTTTTTAAATTATTTTTATATTTTGACATTTCAAATAAGTATTTAACGAAAATTTTTTAAATATTAATTATGCAATAAATATGCAACTTTATTATTTTTCTGTTTTTCATTTTAGATTTTTCATATAAAAATTATTGTAAATCATCTAATATTATCGAAAAAAATTATTTTAAGGTAGTATGAAAGTCAAATTATTAATAAGTTTAGCACTTCTTCTTTGTACATACTGTAGATGAAGTGCATTCAAATATAACGATATTCGTATATCATCAAATTCTTTAAAAAATAGATATTATTTAGGATATACAAAATCCATTTCGACTTTTCTGCATCTGGATTATCGAATAAATTTTCGAATAAAATGTTTTTTCAAAATGCTTCTTTTTACACACGATTATATATAAGTTGTGTGACTTCAAGTAGTAATAACAATATAGTTCCGCCCAAAAACTGCAGATACATTTGTAAAAGCAAGATATAAAAATAAGTATCTGATACTTCCCATTCATTACAAGAAGAGATATTTAATGTTTTTGAACATTTAAAAAAGATATTTAATACAAAATGGATAAAAATACGTGTTTCTTTTGAAATTTTCTAAGTAAATTTTGAAAATGTAACAACGTCATATTAGCACATGCAAGCGCTCATTATTCAAACCGACAAAAAAATTTCATTGTTCAAATAATAATGTGATAGTAAAACTTAATCAAACTAATAGATTATTTCTTTTAATGTCCATTAGAAAATTAAAATAAAAACGCTATTTTTTTGTAAATTATTATCCATATAATGACAAAATATTTTCACATTGAAGTTATTTAAAGAATATTTAAATTTTAACATATTTAAAATATATTTTTCTTATGACGATTTTGTCAAGTTCTTTTCATATGCACTACAATTACTTACGAGCTCGTACAAGGAGAAAATTTATCTATAAAATTTACAATAAAATTCTGCACAAAAATTATAGCGATATTTCTTCTTAATTATTATGAAATGACATACATGAAATTATGGTTATTAGGGTAAAAATTATTGGACAAACTTTAAATTTTGTACAAGTGTTTAACAATATTTGAAGCACATGTCCATAAAAGCTAAAAGTGTATGATGTCCCGCACGATTGTAATTACGGTTACCATAATTTTTATAGAAAAATACTCTCTGTGTAAACTATTCCTTTAACACAATGTCAAATGGAGAAATAATACTTTTTAATATTCGAATGAAACAGTTTTGTATTCAAATAATGATTTTAATTCTTTTGAAAAAATTAAAAATATGACGTACCGTATATTTGGGAATGATTTCATTAACTGAAGTGTTTAACTTTTAAATTTGTTATGATACTGCGAAGTTGAAAATTTAATCAATATTTGTACAGAAACTTTTTATCTCCGATTATATTAAATTTAAAAAGTCAATATTATTAGTGATTATTGATTTTATTATGACAAAATTCAAATTATGTCCAATTCAGTAATAAAAAATATTTTTTTGAAAAAAAAATTTATTTTACTAATATGACTCTCATATTACTTTAAATTGAAAGAAAAAATTGTTTCGGAAAAAAAATTATAAAAAATAATCATAAAAGATTTCTGTTTATGATTATTAATACACTGTTTCGATAGATTTTGACTTTAAATAATTATATAGCTATTATTATAGTTGATTTAATAAATAACAATTAAAATTTAAGTTGTACATAAATGTTAAAAGTTTGTTATTATACGCACGTTATATAAAATGTACTAATGTGCATAATATTTCATTTTACAATTAATAAAATCAAATTTTAGTACCAAACTAACAGGCATTACTCAATTAATGAGAAAATTATTTAAAATTGTAATATAAATATTATTAAAATTTATAAATATGATTATTATACATAAGTTCAAAATATTACAAAAGATACCTAATTCAATTATATTTTTTATCAATGAATATTGTTCAATATTAAATATATTTTTAATACTAATAAATAGTAAAGGAATTTCATGATTCGCAATCCAACGAATAATTGTATATTTAAATTTTAAATGGCTAAATTTTAGATCATACTAATTTAGATAATTAATGAGAACAATTTCAACGGTGAATATAATTTTAAAATGATTAAATCACAACCGATTATCAATTATAAAAGATACTTACTGAAAATAACATAAATATTAACACTAAAATGGAAATTTATTTTGTTTATTCATCTTTTAAGATTGAGATAATCGTATATAAAAACTCCAAATAATTTTCAATAAAAAAAAGGTTAAACAATCCAAAATAAAAAATATTACAACTTACAATATTGACAATGTTGAAAACAAATAAAAAACATAAGGAAAAACGCAGTGGCAACCGTACGGTAATCTATTGCAACGGTACACAAGATACGAGATGGTATATAGTATAACCAAAGGCGTGCAGAAAATCCGCGGGTAATTGAATGAAGGGAGAAAGAAAAGAATCTCCCTCCTTTCTTCAGAGTAAAACGTAGCTCAGGTTGACAGGTTCTCTCTTTCTCTTTTTATCTTTCTCATTGTATAAGGGCTTTAATATATATATACAGCTATATATAACTTTCAATAAAAATGTAAATATGGCGACTGAGCGTACCACGAACCAATGACAGAGCTAGAAGAACCTTCTTCGAAAGATAGAGAGGGGTTAAACGTATATAACAAGGTAGGGAGCTTTCGCGAATCTTGTATACATATACTGCTAAGGTGTATACGTTGTATGCGTAGATATAGAAAAATAAAAAGCTTATGTTTTTCTTACCTTAACTTGTGACTCGGACATGCCAAGAGCATAAGCAAGCTTAGCTCTTTCTGGACCAGCGAGGTATTTCGTTTGTTCAAATGTTTTTTCTAATGCGAAAATTTGTTGACCGCTAAAGGTTGGCCTTGTGTGTTTTTTCTTGCCCGGTTCATGATCTCCAGCTGAACCACCACCGCCACCTGCTCCGCTCATCGCTTGTTGTTGGCAACCCAGTTGCTGTGACACTGGAATCATAATTCCATTTTTAAATTTAATTTAACATTATTTTCAATATCTTTTTAATGATAATACATATTTAATTGAAGTCGTTTATGACAAATTTTACGAACACAATAGTTTCATGAAATTTAGGTAATTACGCTTGTTTTGAAAAATAGTAGAGCTTGATGAGAGATTAACGGAAGAATCAAAATCAAATTAAAAAAAAGTAAAAAAATTTATTTTCTCAAAAATTATTGGGAAATATAAATTAAATTAAAAAAAAAAAATCATTTTGCATTTACAATGAGAGGTTGCTCTCATTAGATCAAGGATGATTCTTAAATGGTCTGTCATCATGCTGTTCTGCTAATAGAGTAAAATAGTATCATCCATCTTTGAGAAAATGCAAGACTAACCATATTTCATGATTAGAAGATTAAATTTCATATTTCATGATACTATTAAATTTGTGGAATTCTTTATAAATCACTTCCGAAAGCAATCATAGAAAATTGAAAAAATTATCGATGGTATTTATTTATCTACTCAAAGTTTTATTTATTTTCAAATATCTTACTTTAATCAAGTTTATAAAGATGTTAAGTTTTAATGTATTTCTTACAATTGACTAATGTATGCTAAATAAAAACCAATAGAAATTGTTAAATATCAATACTTGATTCCAATTTCTTATTGAGAAACAAGCTTTATAGTATTTTTTATTATTAGTACTGTAGAGAGTACAAAACGAAAAGCACTTAAGTATTATTTTTCAATTTTTTGGACATTCCTTTTGGCTAACTTTCAAAATTCTATTCAACTCTAGTCCAGATGTTCCTTTTCACAATACTACTACAGAAGTACAAGATAACACCATTTATCTTCTCTTTATCAAGATTTGAAAAAACTTGGAAACATTGATAAAGTTTATTAAATATACTTTCATTATCTACATTCTGCAGGAATTGATCAAAATCTTATATGTTCCAAATTACATTAGTTCCTTTGATTGCAATCAGATATCGCCGAGCTTATCTAATTTTAAATGTTACAGATAATTATGTAGAGCACAATAAAGTCGAAAATTTACGATACAACATGTGGACGGTATACGTACAAAATAAAATTGAAATCAATTACTTAAAGTAATAGACGCGAGTATTGATAAATGATTAAATGAAAGATTGAAATATCCCGGGCGCAACAATGAGCTTGGGTGCATTTAAGGGCATTAATCAGTGATGCAGTTAACCAAATAAGATGGAAGCTCATGAGGTAATTAAGATCCTTCTCTCTCTCGTGTTGTACTGTATATATATACATACATATAAATCGTGTATGGTGCTTGCGAGGTGCGACATCAGGAGAGTGAGCGAGATAGAGAGAAAACGAGACGTTTAATTTAATAAAGCAATTTGTAACGGAATACGAAACGAGGCAATAATGGGCGCTTGGCCGCTTTTAGCCGAACATAGAAAGTGAAGGGAAATAGAGGAGCTTGAAAGAACACGAGGGGGGCAGAGGCTGAAACAGAGAGAAAGAGAGAGGGTCCTAACGAGCTGCTTACCGCATTCCACCCTGACCAAAAGGGAGATGTGCTGCGACATACACACACTATTTCCTTTAGCTTTTCAACCCAAAAAGTCTTTCTCTCGCTCACTTGATCTCTTCTATCCCCCTGTACAAGGCTTACATTGGCTCTCCATATATATAAGAGAGAAAAAGATAACTTTCTAACAGCTTATGGCGCCTTATGTTCTACAGCTTCTATTTTCTGTTTTCAAAGCTTTTCATACTTACTTTCACTCTTTCCCTCGATTACACCGCTACTCAAATCTATAATTCCCCCTCCTAACTAGACTATATGCAGCATCATAATCTTCTCAAACTCTAATAAACAAGTGACTTTTCACTCAAACAATTCTTTTAAAAGAAAAAAAAAGAAAATAAAATAAAAAGTAAAGTCGGTAAACGGAGAGAAAGGGAAAAAAAAGTAAAGAGAATGAAATGATAAACTATGCGTGCGTGTTTTGAAGAAAATCGCGATATCATGTGAATCTGAGAGGACATTAAAATGCACAAGTTGTCGTTATATACAGATATAGAAAGAATATAAAGGATAAAGAGAATGTGCAAAAGCACGTGCTACATGGAGAAAGGCTTGGGCTAAGGATAATATATAGGATACATAATAATATGTATAAAGTGACCAAGGAGAATGAGAAAGCTAAAAGGCTGACCCGTCGCAGGCAAAAAGCTCTCTCTTACACTCTTCCTCCTCTGGTTTTGCTTTAAGTGGGTGCCAGTTGGCTTTAGACGAAGATATAGATATATATGGAAAAGCGTATATATGTATATTAAAGTAAAGAAGTAGAAAAAATAAAGGAAAAGGAAGCAACGGTTGGTTATGTTTCTCCATATCATATTCAATATCGCAAGAGTCAGCCAGGCAGTTCGACAAGATTTCTATATAGAAATTCCAGCCCGCAAAAATGTCTTTTTATACTTTTATCTTTGCTTATTCTTCCGGTTTTTTTTGTCTACTTTATTTTCCCAACACTTTTTTTTCCTGCTTTACATTATTCTTATTTTATTACATTTTCCGTCGTAATATAAAGATTTTTTTAAAATATCACTTTACGAGAATTATGAGGTTTTATTGCGACACGAATATATAATGATTTGTTATTTCATTTATTTTAAAGGTTTATACAGCTCCATAAGGCATTTTTTAAGTTTTTCAAAAGTTTGTTTTTCCAGGCTGTCACTTGTTTCCTCTAATTTTTTTTTCTTCCTTCGTATGACTAAAACACTTAGAGAAGTGGCAAGTAGACGTTGAGAAACATGTATATATGTATTGTATGTATATAATATTTTAGGCGCATATAGTGACACCCTCACTCTTCAGTGAACTATGGCTTATTGAATAAACATAGAAACTCGGGGATCATGACGATTTTGTGTGTGCGTATGTATAATTTGTATACACGTATAGATCAAGTCATCTCGTATGTATATATGCATTTTAGACTTGTTATAGTAACCGGATGGATGATATAGGGAGATTATGTACCAAAGGCATGATCGTTTTATATATACATATATATAATAATAATAAAAAAGAAGAAGAAGAGGCATCTCCAGAGAATCGAGAGAATTATGCCTTTGGGATTTTGATGCGAACCTGCAACTTTATATATTATATTATTACCCTCGACTTTATTTCAAGACATCCGAAACATACGATATAGCATTTTCTTTCATTTATTGCTATATTCAATATCCCTTGCATTGTGATTTTACGATATCATATGCATATAGGATCATCGTACATTATCACCGGACTTATAGTTTACCCATTTTTTTATAACGTTTTTTATTAATCTTTTTATGTCTTTTCACGAGCATGAATTAATCTATTATATTTATTGATGTATTTCCTTAATTATTTTTCCATATCATTATTTCAACATTCTAAGGATTATTCTACTCATGATATTTGAGAAGGTAAAGAATTGATGAAAACATCTTTTACTTAATGTATGTTTTCCTCAAAAACAATATACTGAAAATGTACCATTACACGAAATTCTATTATTATTTATATAAACCATAAAAAAAGTAAATATCCGATAGAATAAAGCAATAACTCTAGCATGTCGAAATTTTCAGTAGCGATACGAAGAAGACTAAAGCCAGGTTTTTCTGTTTAGCAAAAGGAAAAAGAAAATACACAAAAGAAAAAAAAAGCGTAGAAATAGTGGTATAAGGGCGCGTGGGGTATACGATGTACAGGAGAGGCATCACGTATAACACATGGAAAAAAGTTGCTGACACGAGCTGAAGACATTTGAACGAAGCCGGATATAGCGTTTTTCCTGCCGTCGATTCTCTTTATTTTTCCCTTTTTTTCTCTCTTTCCCTTTTCTCTTTCATATACAGAAGATACATACGTGTAATATGTTAGTGTATGTAAGCTCGACGACACGCGTTTAGCTTACACGAAGAGAAAGAGAGTGAACACGTTTATTAGATCTATATAGCCTCGCTCTTGCGCCTGATGAAATCTCTTGGCAAGATAAAGGAAGCCCATAACACGACAAATCGACGAGTAATCAAAGCATCGTCAATCAATGATACAATCTCATTATTTCTTTAGCTAATTAGCTCCAGATTCTTTAATTTATCATGTTTTATTAAGTTTGTCGAAATTTTATTGTATTGTAAATTAGAAATTAAAAATTAATTGTTTTTGATAAACAAATATCAAAGTTTTTAATTGACTTAATTTTGTGGAGACTAGTTTATCAAATAATTTTTATAATATAGTACATCGTTATACATTGTCTAATATAACAACTTTTTTAAATGTCTATGAACGCATTAAATTTATTTGAATAAATGAATAATAATAAATAATATAAAATGGAAACTGTGCAGTTTAAAAAAAAGCGTTAAAATTTAAGCACTATTATTTCGAAATTTTCAAAGTAATAACCATAAAGCTGTTACTAACAAATCTTTATACATCCGATTGATATTATAATTTTATACTCGAATATCCGAAGCTACGGTAAATTCTGCTTGTAAAAACATACTTAACATCTTAAAATCGTTTCTCATAATTTATAAGAAAAATAAATATATATTATATGAAATCAAAACAATTAAATAAACACATTAATATAATCTCAAAAAACCCGTAAAAATTAAAATATTATCGAGCAGTAGAAAATAACTCTAAGAAGCAGCCATATAGCTCTGCCCTTGTTTAATCTAAATTTTCGTCATCATCAATAAATTAAATATTTTTATACAAAAGTAAGGGCAGAGCCCAATAAATTTAAGGACGAGCAAACGATTCTATTCTATGAAAAAATATAAAATTTTCATTAGTGTTCGAGTGAAGTCTGAAACGAAAAATCAGTTGAATTTGATTGAAGTTAAGTATAAAAATATTCAATTTATTAATAATAACGAAAATTTGGATTAGACAAAGACAGAGCTATACGGCCGCCTCTTAATAAAAATGTAATTTTATACGATATACAATCCTTAATAATTGTTACCACATGAAATGCTAACATAAGTCTCAAAAGTAATAAAAGAACCTAAAAATGAATAAACATAATAAAATTAAAAGAAAAAGAAACGAAATTAAAAAAATAAATAAACAAAACCGGTTGAATATATAAAGAGCTTTTATAAAGGGTGTGCATGGTCGTTTGGCTGCTTGACAGGGTTACTGATATATGCTTTTAAAAGCGAGGGAGTGTTAGGGGGTACAAACTCACGTGCTTTTGCGCCCATCGTTTTACGCCTGATTTTACGCGGTTTCATGGGCTTTCTTAATCGTTGCTCACTCACTCCCAGATTCTGCTTATCGCCACTATCTCTGCTACACTACACTTTTCCTTTATTTCTCTCTCCTCTTTCCCCCCTTTTCCTACCTATTTCCTCTCTTATTTTTTTTTTCAAACCCTTGTATAAAGATACAAGATACTATAAGGTTACACTTGTTTCGCTTGAAGTAACAACACACACGCGCCCAGGCCGTCAACGTATAATGGCTTTTTCATGCGCCTTATTACATCGAGATATCCTCCACTTGACAACACCCATCAAGAAGATTGAGCTATTCTTATAAACGAGATTATTTTAACCTTTTATACCACAAAAATTTTTCAAAGAGGTGTATCTGATATAGTATTGAAATTTTATGTTTTTTTTCCTTTGAATAAAGCATTACATGGTTTTTCATTAAAATATTTCAAATTTGTTTCTAGTATTTCAAACAATATGAAGTAAAAGTTTTACTGGTTGAAATTTCGTTGTTATTTTATAATTACAATAATGATGCTTATTTAGCAAAATTTAGCAAACTTTTTTTTTCTTATCTGCAGAACCTTAGCATCTTTGAATGTGAGGTACATATTTTCAAATATGAAATTAAATTTTAATAAGATAATAAAATAATTATTTTAATTATGATCTTGTATGTAACAGTTAAAGAATTTTTTTTATTTAATAAACTATTAAGATTATTTCAGCTACTCTGTTCTATAGCAAACATGCTTTTAAAAGTGTAAACATCATCTAGATTTTAATAAAACTTTATTCTTAAATTATTGATTTCAAAAATAAGAAATTTTATTACATGAAAAAACAATCATAATTTTCAATACAAAACAAATGCATTTTTAATTAAAAAGTATGTGCAGTTAAAATTGAACGATATTTATTTTAATAAAATAAATTATATTTTTATATAAAATTTTTACGCAGCAATTTCATTTCCGCTCAATAGAAATACATGTTATAAAGTAGATTCGAGAAAAAAGGTTTATTTACGAGCTAGTTGAAAAATATGACAAAATACCGGTTGGGTCAATAAAAAAAAGGCTATACCACATCGATGAGTAACAGGGGGTACGAGTAAAGTACGTGTAAGCAATAAATCAAGAGCATAGAAAAGGACTAAAGTAAAAAAAAATGCTAAAGACGCCAGTCAATGGTAAATGAGAAGGCGGGGAGTCTGCTTATTAAGTCATTAAAATCAAAAGGGATATTGTAAATAATAATTGAAAAAATAAACAAACAAACAAAGAAAAAATTATAAACATTATAATACAATAAAATAAACTTACGCGAATGCAATCTGGCTCTCCAAGCAAGTGGATCGCTGACTAGACCTTGTAGTCCCGGCCAATATACCGCCGGATGCCGTGGCTCTGTACGCTGTTGAAATTGGCTCATTCCTAAAACAACAACAATCAATTTCAAAGCAATTAACAGCTCGTTATCATCTATAGGAATGTACTAAAGCATCTATTATTGCTTTAGCTTTAGTTCTCTTAGTTCCGCAGCCCTATAACCTATTACTACTAGAGATATACTACCTCCCCTACTTTAAACTATTATACTGATCCTTTATTGTTTTCATACTCATTTTATGGATATAGATTTCTTATATTTAGCAATTATTACATAGAAAATTAACCAGTTCATGATTATATTGAATATTATAAATTATTTAATGTTATTAGGAAATTTAAAATAATTTGGATTTTATCAATGGTATTGATATTTAGTAATAAAATTTTCATGAGAGATATTTCCTTTCTTAAATTTATAAGTATTATAATAATAGAATTAAATTATTAGATGTAAACACGAGTATATTAAAATAAACTTAATTTTAACTACGTTTGTTTCTAGAAATTTAAATGCATTGGTCATTTTTAACAAGATTGATTAATCTGTTGATGAGATATAAGAGCAAAATTAAATTTAAGGAATATGAGATTAAGTATGCTTTACCTGTCGACGCAGCAAAACCCGCGTGCATGGAGTACCTCGGTGCCGGTGGCAAATGTTGCCCGTGAGGACTCGCTATCGCGTGTTGTTGGCTTTGCGTTAAAGATGTTGGTCCTGAATTAGGATGCGTAGCCGCCGGCCTCGAGAGAATAGTATCGATACCATGGGGATTACTGCCGACCGACGTAATCGATGTAGCTGGACTATGTTTACCGCTACCCGTCGGTGAATTTTGTTGAGTTTGTTGCGACTGCTGATGCTGCTGAGCTTGTTGCTGATGCTGTTGAGCTGCATGCTGCTGTTGCTGATGACTTCGTTCGGCCATCGAATGTAAAGCGGCTAATGGTTGACTAGCAGCTAGCATCGAACCAGCAGCCGCAGCGTTTAAATTAAGGAACTGTAATACGTGAGGTGATGCGAAATCGTGTAACCAAGGTGGTCTTGCTACCGGCGGTGAATGACTTTGACTCGGCTGTAATTGTGGCGGAGGTGAACACGATCCCATAGACGAACCAGCCGATGAACTACGCTCGTCCAAGTGTGAATGTTGTGAATGCTCCGATTGCTGCACCTGACCAGTGACAATAACAATATTACGTCATCAACACATCAACTTTTTTTCATTTACATCACCAAAACACTTTAACACTTATATTCTTGTTCTTTTGATTTTATATTCGCACGATTTACACGTGTAATTTTCACTATATTTTATGTATTATTGTGATCGTAACACTTTCTTAACACCGCGAACTGCAAATTTTTATGCGTCTACGCGCAAAAAGACACTGTAAGCTGTATTATTTTGCCATTTAACACTGAACTAATCAATTTTTCAAGTTATTTTAATGTGTTTTTTTGCGCGTACACGCTTCGTAAAAAAATAAAATGTAAACTCACCGTAGAAAGATGATCAGGGGACTGATGATGCTGATGATGATGATGCGATGGCTGACTATTAGCTCTACGCTGCTGTTGCTGCTCAGCACTAAGGGAAGAAGCCGATGACATGTCGAGAACGGTGCCGAGGTGCCCCCCGAGGGCAGCCGCGGCCGCGGCTGCCTCAGCCAGGCTACTTGACTCTGCTCGGCGACAGCTTAAGCTCCTCTCCTTGCTCAACGTGCACACCATCGCGCAACAAGCATATCTTTCGACACACGCACTTTTTTTATTCTATATGTGTGTTTATTATCGAGCACTAAAAATATCTTTAATTTGTCTAAATTTCAGAAACACAAAGTAATAGCGAGAAAAATATTTAACGAAAATAATTGATAAGGAAATTCTAGGCACCGTTATTACAGTTTTAAAACACTAAATATGCACATGTAAATAAATGCAATAATTATATATATATGTTTGTAGTGTCAAACGAAACGATTTTATATAAAAGTGAACGCGGCTTAGGCAGCCGTTCCGCACGGTTCGGCACCAACGAGATTTCTGCTGCTAGAGTATGTTGGAGTATAGCTAGGAGTTTGTAAAGCTAAGGTTAGTATAGAGTGGTATATAGGCTGGGGCGCGGCAATGGATGGAATACGATTGGCGCAGCTATGGTAGCGCCGGTTGGGCGTAAACGTTGAATTCTCATTGGATGATAGGAGAATCGAGCGCCGGCGTTTAGAGGGTACGTATAAATTGACGCCCACTTTTAAAAATGGGCGGTACCCCTCTCAATCTCGCGTTACCTTCTTGTTAAGCGTCTTTCATTGTGTGTTTAAACTCGTAATTTATGATCCCCAGGACTGAATAAAACAAGAGCTTTCCGTATAGTTAGAAAAGAGGATGTTCTAGTTGAGAGAAAGAGAGAATGAGATGGAGAACGCAGCAGCAGCAGCAGAAACGGCTTTCCTCTCTTCCAAAGAGTAGAGTCCTTGATGACGCGAGCCTTGATTTTCTTGTATTCTCTCTCTTCTCTCGACCAAGGTATATACATATAGCTAGTGCTAGTGCTACTACTGCCAGCACAAACTGAGAGAGAGAGTATAGCTTTCCCCTTCTCCAGGAAAATATGAGTCTGTGTAGAATACAGCTTCCGCAATGCTTTCTATACATATATATGTGTGTGTATGTGTATTATATACATATCCTAACTTACCTGCATCCAGATTATATCCCTATTGGAATCATCATTCGGAATTCGATGGCTGATCAGAGCGATTAGTTACGCTAAACTAACACACGCTTTAATCAGACGCACACACAAGCACACAAATACATTCGTATATAGTTTAACACCCTGTTAGGCAGCCGATAATTGAGAGCTCATTTTCCGCAACATCAATTTTTATATTAATGACCAGCAATAAAATCATAATTTATATATCTATCTTATAATGATGATTCTTGGTATAAGTATATACGTAATACCAATTGCAAAGGTAGAAAAAGAAAGAACGGTACAATTTTAAACGACCGTTGCACGGAGTGGAGCAATGCAAAAAGAAAAAAAAAAAAATCAACCGTTTGATTGTCGAGCATACGTGTCTATTCTATATATTTATAAATTGCTTATTTTTCAGTCTGTATATAAAAAAAGAAAGAGGGACTTTATGTACATAGAAATACACGTACGTATGCGTGTATGCGTGTAATACGGTTGGCGCACGATTACGTTGGATTAGCTATGCGCAAGCTACATTCTCGCTCTTACTGTATACACACATGAACGCATGCTCTTTCTTATACTCCATTTCCTGCTGGGCATTCAATTATGTTGCTTTTATAAATAACCACGTTTATATATTACTAAGTACTATTTGCTTATTTCATTACGCTCGGATATAATACGCTTTAGAAAATTCTCGACCCTGACACATGAGCTTATGAATTAATAATTTTATTATTGCCTGTCCGTATAATTCGGCTCCATAAATTTTAACAACTTTGTATTTATATGATGCGCTTATGTTCATGATATTTGATTTTCAATAATACATATGCGATCTTTTGTTAAATGTATCAGATTAATATCGTTCAATTTATGTAATTGCTGATTAATAATAATTAGAAACAGTTTTGCGTTCAAAATTACTCTAATTTTAACGGGATTACAAATTTACGTTCATCTAAATTTGTTTATTTTAAGTAATGCTTTTTTTCAATTAAAATATGTCAAATGTATTTTTAAAAATTTTTATTTTTTAAAAAAAAAAACAAATAGAATTTATTCCAGCGAAATAATGAATGCTTCTTATTAAAGAAAACAAGAATGAAAAAAAGTAAAATAATTAATAAAATATATAAGGGCTACTTAATAGCTGTAGGCATTATCGGATCGTAAAATCAAGTCGATTATTTGCGGCTCTATATAGAGGTATTATAAAGTGCATCTGCGCTAGGAATGACATAAAGACCAGAAAGAGAGAGATTGACTTTTTACGAGGTAGAGAGAAGAGAAAAAAGAGATTTAGCGCTAAAGAATTAGTTAGGTAGGTGATGGGGCAGGGCCAAAAAGGTATATATACATACATTTAATTCATCCCTATATAGCAAACATAAGCTGACTCTCGAAGTATATGTTGGTAAAAAAGAGAGAGAAGAGAAGATGCGGTCCCTTTGTGTTATTTAGCTGGCACTACTATAAAACGGACTGTTGCTTATAGTTGTCGCGCGCGTTTTAGAATATATATTATCTCTGGTGTCGTTATACTATATACATATAGCTATTAAAACGTTTTGAAAATCGCCAAAAAAAGAACAGTAAGGCCTAATGCTGTCCAAATATAAGATGAGAAAAGAGAGTGAGAGAGAGAGAGAAAAGGGAGGGCCAGCTGTGCTGCTGCCACGAGCGCTTATTATATATAAGTATACGACAAATAGACAGCCCCTATCAGTCATCGGATCCACTGTAGAAAGTCAACCAAGCATTATATTAGGGGAGGCCCTATTCATTCAATGTAGTTAGTCCCTATAATTTGCTACTGCTCATTTTACTGCTTATACTATGGTATAGACTCTGTCTCTCTTTTTTTTCTATCCTCTCTTGACATTTTTTCTTTACCTTCATTATTATGTGTATACCTTCTTTTTTTTCCTTCTTCTTCTTCTTTTTGATGCTTCAGACCAAAATTTATTGTATTATTCGCACTCTCATTTTTAGCTTCACTTAACATTTCTTGAAATTACTTTTCTTTTCAATTTTTTCGAATATATTCTTGGAAAAAGTACTTCACTTTATTGAAATTCAAACGTTTGGACACGTTCGAAAAATTTAATGGTTAATTTAAGGTGAAAAAAGATTTGAAGAAAAATCTTAAAAAGATTTTCCAAGTGAATAGCCAGAAGGATGCCGCTTTCAATGTATAAGTACAAATTACTTTTCAAAACTATTCAGAATTGTTCGAAAATTTAATTTATATATTGGTGATTTAGTCTGCCTAAATTTTATGAACTTGAAAACACTTATATCAAGTACATGGAAAATTTAATTTTCTCATTGTAGACTACTATTTATCAAATCAATGCTTTATCAACAAAAATTCTAAATTATATGTAATTAATATAAATTCCTTTATTTAAAATTTTAAAGAATCCTACTCCTTGTTCTTAAGAATCTAAAAAAAAACTAAATTCAGAAATATTTTTTTTGTAACGAACCCTAAAAAACTTCTAAAGATTGAAAAATATTAATTCTAAAAAAAAGAAAACAGAAGGGGGGAGCAAATAAGAAAATAAAATGTGGCAAATCTGTGGTATGTTATGCAAGCATTAGATAGGACAGATCGATCGGTTAACATGACAGATTGCAGGAGAAAAAAAAATTCATATAAATATAAGCAAAGAGTGTTAGAAAATCTAGGAGTTACATATAGGAGTATCAATAATGATGTCGCTATATAAGTCTTGAAAAGTCCGGCCTCTTGTCATATATATGTATAGTAACGATCACGTACCTTTCTCATCCATCATCGACTGGTTACTATTTAAGCCGCAAGCTACGACGGCATTAATTCATCGTTTAGCTTCCCAAAAATGCTACAGGAATGCTTTGGCTGAGAGAAAAAAAAGAGGAAGCAAAGCCAAACAATATAATACTTTTTTTTTCTCTCTCTCATCGTGCAACGGCAAAACTAATACTTAAAACGTTTGACATTATGATGCATCGATTTTTATTCTTACAAAATTATAATCAACTTGATGACAATATGGTGAATGCTTTGTTCGTGCTGTCTAAATTTTGGATTAATTATCGTTTTTTTTTCGTAACTTATAATGATAGAATTAGAGCTATTGTTTTGAATTCACTGAATTTTTATATTCTTAAAAGCAAACTCTATCAATGAACATGAATTGCAATTTTATATTACAAATTTTTTATACAATTTTAAAAGATAAATTTTTTATGCAACATTCTAATAATTTTGTTTGTTTTATTATACCTGTCAAATAGTACATTATGCAACTAGGGAGTAAAGTCGTATATTTCTTCGGAGGGGAAGTTTGCGACCTGAGCAAGTGAAGCGAGAGGAGTGAATTCACAAAAGAGAAATTAGACTTTATTTTGGAGTTGCATATTGTGCTTTATTCCTACCTCAACAGTGACCTAATATTAATATTTAATAAAAAAATTCAACAACCTATTCAATTTTATAATTTTTTAATTTAGCGGGAGAAATGTACTTTCCTTTCCGCTAAATTTTAGAAGTTAGAAATATCTTTTCACCCGCTTTTCGAGTTAATAAAGTGGCCATTACTGTAGAGGTAGGAATAAAAATGATTTCTATATTCTTTTTAAGTAATTATATATGATTGTAGGTATAGCATCATATGTAATCATATATAAACATACAAAATATGACTTTGGATGACTGTGTATAATTGTACGTATTGTTATAAACTCAGGAATGTTTATGTATAATTCCATAAAAATTTAGACAATTATTAGATGCAATTATATATTATACTTATACATAATATATTGATCATCTACAAGAAAAAATATATTCTTATGAAATTATGTACGATTGCTTAAATTAGAATAGTCTTTAGATGTTGTTATTTCTTTGATTTTAAAATTCCCTAATAAAAATGAACAAATTAACCGAATCAACCGATAAGAACATGTGATTTTAAAATCACAGAAAAAGAACACCCAAAGAATATGTTTTCATCGAGGGTCCATAATTATTCAGAATTACATACATAATAATAATATTTGTTTATGCATTGAAATTCACCAATAAAATAACGCATATCTTAATGGATTATAAATAAATATTCCTGAGTTTATAAAACTAAGAATAATTATACACATGGCTATATGCATACTCTCAAATTCTGTTTGATTATATGTTTATATATGATTATATAGAAATCTTCATATAATTTAAAAAATATAACAATTAAGTTTAATTTACGTATTCTTTTATTCAGTCAGTTTAATTTTGAAATACAAAAATTAAGATAAAATAAACGATTATATAAAAATTAATTTATCATCATAACATTAATAATAAATTAATAATTTACGTATTTTAATTGACTTTAATCTTAAGCATTATTAATTTTTTTTTCTCTTTTGAAATCTGTTTTTGAAAAGCAAAAATAAAAACAGGAAGAGTGTATAATAGGTATTAAAAGGCTATACAAGGATTAGAATTAAACTTAAACAGAAAATAAAACTTAACGATCGTAAAAAATAAAAAAAAATAAAATAATACCATTAAGAAATGTAGTTTGAAAAAGATGCTTGTTGAATAATGTTGTTCGATGCAGCGCATGGTTTAGCGAATATAATATATAAAGAATCAGCATAATAAATAGAAGTAGCATTATAAAAGAGCGCTTAAGGATGAAAGAGAGAGAATAAGCAAAGCCGTAGTCATGATGGTCCTTAGTGGTATGAATAATAAAAGTTAAATACACTGAATGTGTGCATATATGTGTAAGATTTTTAAAGAAGGAAATTAAACTAAGGATGACGGGAGCTCGGAGCAAATGAGAGGGAATGAGAAAATTAATCTAAAGAAACAAGCCCTCGGAAGCTGTTAAAAATGAAAATTCAAAAATTTATCGCTCTAACGCATTTGAAAATAGAAAAATATAAAATGCGCTCAAGGAAGTGATGCTTGTCTTTTTTTTCCTTTTATTTTTATTTTTTTTGTTTAATATGTGACTGACTGTATTGAAGGCATATACCTTTTAAAAGCCCGACTCTATACCTTTCTTTTCTTCTTCTTCTTCATCTCTCCCTCTTTAATACACGTATATAAACGATTAGCTTGAATAAAGAAAGAAAGAAAAAAAAAATGTATGTGAGCGGTTGGGGATCGTTTTTGGGCCTTTTAACTGTCTCTGACACACAAATCTGTCGTATAAATTTTAACAATGGGGTTTTAAGCGTCAAATTAGGATGAAGCGCACAGGTCAACCTTTCTTTTACTGTGTGTGTATATATATATCCACCCTCGGAAATCCGTGACTTTTTCACTTCTCTCGTCTCTTCAAACGATCCTATATAATGGAGCCCTATACAAATAAATCGGCTAGACAAATAAGAGAAAAATATCGTATACAGATAGATTCCTTTTTTTCATTTTTAACAATTGCAAGCAAGCTAAACGGCTCCCATGCACTAAGAATTTCTTAACTTTACAGAGGGTCTATTATATGCTTCGCTTGATCTCTATTATTACGTTAACTTTCCAGCTAAAGCGCATTTCTTTTCTTACACATATATACTTTATATATATTACTGTGTGGACTTTGCAAATGTATAAGCTCAACAGTTCTAGAGCTGCAGGTATTATAATGGCATTAATAATACTTTTCATTCTCTTTCACATTTTTAACTATGAACTAGGACTAGAATCTTTTTTTTCCTTTCTCGTTTCTTCTTTTTTTTTCGGAAAAATTCTTTCTTGCTCTTTCCGGCCCGGCCCACCTTACAAGTTTTAAATGATATCCCATAATTTACACGTTCTAAATAAACTCGATTTATGTGCTGTTTATGTTTTTCTAGTGCCTGCAGTTTATTTAGTCGAAAACACTTGTGGAAGCTCAAAATTTAAAGTAGTTTTTAGATTTTTTTCTTCAAAGTCTATCATCAGAGGCGGAGTAAATACTTTTAGAATTCATACAATTATAAATAAAAATTTGAAATTTTATAAAATAAAGAAATTGATATTTATTTGATTTTCTTATTATAAACACAATTTAAATCTAAAATCTGAAAATTTTTTAATGTTTTTAGATATAACTAATTAAATAAGGTACAAGAAAAGTTTATAAAATCGGTAACTTTAATGTTTTATTAAGATTGTGCATGTTGAATAAATATATGAGTATCGTAAATACTTTTTTTTTTGCATCATCTGGATGACGGAAATCATTTAATTTTTTTTTCTTATTTATTAAATAATTTAGTTAATGATATAAATTTCAAAATTTAAATTTAAAAAATAAATTTCAGCTCCTAAAGGGAAGAAGAAAGAAGCTCGAAAAGTTAGACCGTAAGGTTAGTAAAAATAAGCAATGCATTCTTTAAGAATTATGATTTGTTTTGGTGGTAGGAAGTAGAGTTTTCTTTATTACTTATTTACATTTTATTTCAGATTCTAAGGGGTATTTAAAAATTCTTTATTTTATATATCAGAATCTAAGACCACCCGATATTTTCACTACCCATTAATATGCTCATTATTATTATTAATATTTTGACTGCGAACCCGATAAAAATATTCTTTAATTTATTTATTCTACAAAATAAAGAATATTTCTATCGGTCTTACAGTCAACCAATATTAATAAAATTAAAAAATAATAATGAATAAAAATGAACAATCAGAATGGCCTTGTTTATAATCACCCTCGTAGAATCTAAAAAAAATTTTTTTATTACCTCCGTTAAATACTGATAATAAGAAGAAATTAGAGTTACTGAAAGAGAAAAAATTATAGTTATTAAAAGACAATCTGACAATCTCTCACCAACAAAAATCCACGATTGTTAAAAAAATTTACGTTATGAAAAATCACTGTCCTTATGTTTTGAGCACGTTTCTGCTTCTCCTCAGGAACTTTTATTGTATTTATTCTACAGTCGACATAAATATTCTTTTTATTTCGAAAAAATAAAATTTAATATTTATAAAAAAATTTTAAGTAAGATGAACAGGTTACTGTACAAACTATTGTCAGCTTATACACTGAGTAATTGTAAAATTAAAAAATTTCGTATATAAGTTAATGCATCTTCGAGCCAGAAATTTAAAATTAATTTTGATCATTATTTTTTTTAAGTATTTATTAAAAATAAATACTTTTTATCATCTTTATTATCTAAATTACATAACTTTATATTAAAATTACCTTAAAAAAATAAACAAAAGAATAAATCAATCATGTTCAGATATTATTAAATTGATCTTATGATATACCATATGTAAGATTTCTCATGAAATTTCATGCGCTATTTTATCTGAAATCTAATGTTTGCGAATTTGAAACTTTGTATGAGCTCTTATGTACGAGTTCATGTATAAAATATCATCTGAAGATTAGGATTATTATTGAAAGTTCATTGAAAGTTTTCTTTTACACGAAAATGAATTAAAAATTTATAAGCATTTTAATGTTATAGTTAGAGTTAAATGATAGATGAAATCTTATGAAAGATCTTATAATGCATATTTTGTTTTAGATAAATTTTGATATGATCTCATGAAATATTCTCATACTCAAAAAATACTATGTTTGAGAAATCCAGAATCTGGATTCCAAATCTTTGGTTATAGCCACTAGGAAATTTAATTGAATTTCGGACAAGCAAAGTTTGGGTTAGGATAACTAAAGTCAATAGCTGTTAGACTTTAGATATGTCCACCAAAACTTTGATTGCTATAATCATCAGAAATTTCGCTCTTTTCAAATAACAACCAGCTTTGGTTGTAGAAACAAAATATTTTATTACTACAATCAGCTTTGGCTATCACAATTAAATTTTTTTTCCGTGCATGAGTGTATGATGCCTGCGAAAAAATAATTTATGAAAAATTGTAAATTTGATATAATTTTACGTAGAGTTATATATAATCAAGTATAACTTGAGAGTCTACAGGACTATATCAAAGGCTGAGAGAAATATACCCATAACTCGACGAAGATTTCAAAAACTCCATAATTCAAAAATTTATTTTTTTTCTCCAATTTTGTGATGAAAATTCTGCAGGATTTTAAAGTAAGATTTCTGAAAAATTAGCACTATATTTTATAGAAATTGTATTTTTAAATTCTGTAAAATTGTTACAACAAAATTGAAGAAAAAAAAATAAGTTTTTGAGTTACGGGGTTTAAACCAAATGCTGAATTACAAGGTTTTAGAAATCTACGCCGAGTTATAGGGTTTTTGAAATCTTCGCCAAGTTATAATGTTATCCCTCTCAGCCATTGATATAAAATTGTACCGACAAAAATAGTGCAGTGAATTTGGATCTCGGATTATTTTTCTAACTTTAGGATATTTTTTTTTACCTAAAATACTTTATACATAATTATATATGTCTATATATTCATTAATTGATAGTTTATATTAGTGAAGATGCCTTATTATACAGAAGTATGTATTGATACACATGATTTTCTATAAACACCAAAGAGGATTTTAAGATTATAAACTTATAAAATTGTATTTTATAATATTTTATCGTACATGATAATATATCATTATAAATAATTATGTACAATAATATGCATCAGTATGTATTTTTATATAATTAAAAAAGTTTATACCATGTGTATCAATTAGATATCTTCATATTCATTCATTTAGGGTTGTGCAGAAACATTAATATAAATAACCATGAACGGATATAGTCTTATATATAATTCTCTGTTTTCTATAAGTTATATATGATTATATATAAACTTTTTACCTAGGCAATCTTGTCTGAATTTTGAAACCTTAAAAAAAAAATTATGCATTCATCTTATAGCCGTATAATTTATGAACTAATTATTCTAGAATATCTTTGCTAAAAAACGAGAATGTATTAAAGTTAGATTAAAAGAAATAAAAAAAATTTATTAATATAATTATACTATAAAAATGTAACACTTACGTTGTTCAAAAGTTGTAAAAAAAAAAATAGTTAAAAAATTTAAGTGAAAATTTGCTTATAAAATAACTGCTGAATTTTAGTTTAAATTTTATTCTTATTTTTATTGCTTTATAACTTTTGAATTGCTTGAGCTTCTTGAATAAATTTTATTTTTAATTGAAAGTTTTTTATTTCATCTATTTTTTATTTTCCATAAAAATCTTAAATAAACCGAAACTTTCTGTGACCATAAAGTAAAGACAAAGTTTTTCTTAAGACCTTAAAGACCAGATAAAATTGCTCATAATTTAAAAAAAAAATTGAGAATTGAACCAAATGGACGCGACTTATTTCATAATTTTATGTAAAAAAGTATCTTGTAGAAAACTTGAGATTCAAATGCAATACACTCTACTTGTTAGTCTTCTAAATCCAAGAATGTTTACATATCATTCTATACAAATTTATAGAATTATTAGATGTAACCCTAGCGGAAAAAAATAATGAAGATAATTGAAGAAATCTGATAATATCTGAATAAAACAGTATAAAACAGAATAAATCAGAAGACATCAGATAAAAAGTGAAGAAAAGTGGCCGGATTGAGACTTAAGACAACAGTTATTAACAGTTCTCTTCTGTTATTAACGATTAAAAACAGTTTTCTTCAGTTTTCAACAATTATCTTCATTTAATAAATTTAAAAAAAAAATCAAATAAGCTTTTAAAAAGTGAAGAAATGTGAGGGTAATTGAATTAAACATTTTATTGCTTTTTTATTCAACAGTTAAATTCAGCTATTTACTAATTTCTTCTCTTATTGAAAGCTTATTTCTTTACAATTCAGAAATAGAATGTAACAGATAATAACAGTTATTATTTGAATGAAACTAAATTTAACAGTTTATAATTGAAGAAAACAGTTTACGACAGTTGAAAAGTTTAGAAAAATAAACTTATTTCTCTTTTATACATTTTTTTTTTAGAATTTCGAAATTGAATATAGCAGTTGATGACTATTAAAAACTGAAGACAACTGTTAATAACTGTTGTCTTAAGTCTCAATCCGGCAACTCTAAAACAGATAATAATTGTATTCTTCAATTTTATTCAGATCTTAATTATTTTTTCCGCTACGGAATTATTTATAATTATATTTACGTACTGATCATTGATTATAAAATATATATTCTTATTAAATTATGTTTGATTGTTTATGTAAATTTAGAACTCTGGATAACTGTACATAATTATCTATACATAAATATCTAAATTAAAGAATAAAGTTATTAACTGTAGGAAAATTTACAGTTTTCTTCAGTTTTCAATAATTACATTTATTGATAACTACAGAATATTTATTGGTATCAGTAGAAAACTGTTTATAATAGTTTAATACAGAAGAAAACTGTAAATAACTATTGTCTTCTTGATTAATTATAATTTTTAACAAAAATAAAACTGTTTATAACTGAAGAAAACAGTTTATAATGGAATAAAACTGTAAATAACTGTTGTCTTTTGATAAAAAAAAATTTTCTCTGTCAGAAAAATAATTATTTTATCTTTTTAAAATATATTCGATCAATACAACTGTTGATACCTGAAGAAAAGTGTTAACAACAGAAGAAATCTGTAACTGTTGTCTTAATTCTCAATCCAGCCACTTTTATTCATTTTTTTCTGTTCTTTTCTGTTTTATCCTCTTGTATTCGGATATATTCAGATTTCTTCAATTGTCTTCATTTATTTTTTCCGCTAGGGATCATAACAAATTACATATAAACAT